>JASJET010000147.1:1450000-2650000 GCA_034092305.1 Diaprepes abbreviatus
GGCAGCAAAGAGTGTGTGTTCATTTCGCTGGACAAGATCATTTTGCATTAATATGACAACCGGCTACCGATGACCCCGTATAAATAACCGATTTTATTAAACCACTCTGACGTTTCTAGTAATTGAAAACGAATTTACAGTCGTATTTAGTATGACAACTCTTAGGAATCTTGCCTACGCGCCAGCATCCGTACGTTAAAAAATAAGATGATATGTATGCAACTAAATATACGATTTTTTTCAGTTTTTATGTAGAAGAGGAGGTGATATGTTGCTATAAAATTTATTACTCAAGCCTAGGAAATTGAACTTAGAATCTGCGTTTTTTTTTGGATTTGAAGGCTTTCTCTGAGTATTTTGCCTAAAATTAAAAAACACCTTTTTTTTCAATATAACGAACTGGTGTTTTTTTTCATTAGTTTTTCTATCATTTTTATTATATTAATTTTAAATTATTATTATTATATATATATATATATATATATATATATATATATATATATATATATATATATATATATATATATATATATAAGGGTCTACTTTCAAATGCTGAGTGCGTCTTTGAAAAATCCAATATGGCGGCCGGAAGTCGTACAAAAATCGAGTGTCTAGCAAAAAAAAAAGCTTGTAAAAACAAAAATTCGCATTCGAATTTTTGAAAATCAACCAATTTACACCAAATTTGGTATACGATGGTTTTTGGGGTTGCTGATTGCGAATCCAGGATCATATTTTCAAAATTCAAGATGATGAACCTAATAAAGCGGAAACTCAATAACCCAATTCTCTATATTAGGACCGTAATCTTGAATTTTGCAAATCCGACCTCGAATTCGTGATAAACGACACAAAAACCCCCGTATTCCAAATTTGGTGCAAATCGGTTAATTTTCAAAAATTCAGCCACCATATTGAATTTTTGACATATCAGATTCGCCATGTTGTATTTTGTCAACTTACCACACCAATTTTTTAGAAGCGTCCATTAGCTACAATATAAGCGACCCGATTGGTTACGAACTTTTATTTTTACAACCTTTTTTGCTAGACACTCGATTTTTCTCAGGTTCCCGATCGCCATATTTGAGCCGTCATATTCGACTTTTCAAAGGCGCACTTGGCATTTAAAAGCAGACGCACTAAGCTTTAAAATCAGCCCTTGCTCAATTTTTTTGGTTGTTTCTAACTTTTGGTCCTAGCTCTGATCCTGTTGACGCGGATTGTCCCATATATACGAAGTTAAATCAGCACGGTCATAAGGTATTACGACTTTCATCATACCACTATACCTTAATGCTATAAAATTAATATGGGCAAATTCGAAATTATATAATAAACATATCTGAAACAAATTTAAGGGCCTACAGGCCAACAACAATGAAAATTTACATTTAATCTGACCACCTTTAATGTTTAATTTAAAAATTCATCATTTAGTTCTTAAATTTTTCGCTTGAAATTACTGATATGATATTGGTTAACGGTGATCGGGAGTCAGTCAATGTATACAGGGTGTCTCACGGTGACCTAGTGACTATTAGAATATCTGCGATCCACTTAAAATAAGTAAGTTTAGGACAACTTCCAGTATAACCGAAAATCGCGCAAGATCGCTGTTACCTCATCTGAAGAGAGAGTCACCGAAAACCCTATTATAAAAATTTGCAGGATTTATTACTTCCCCAGAGATTCTACTGGACGATCACCGGGAGACACTCTGTATAAAGCAATATTTTCAAACAGCTTTGCACCTGCAGCGAATTTTACGACGAAGACACCGGAGAATGACGAAAAAGTTTTAGAAAGAGTTGAAGAAAATCCGAGCCTCAGCACCAGACTCTTAGGTTGTGAACTTAGAGTTTCGAAAGATATAGTAAATAGGGCTTTAAGAAAATAGCTGTTTCATCCATTCACCTCCAGACAGTACAAGTACTCTTACCTGTCAACCTCGAATTGAGACTAGGATTCAATAGTGAACGGAGAGCGCATGATGGAAATTTTAATCAAAAAAATTATTTATCGATGAGTGCTTTACAAAAGGGGTAGGACAAATTTACATAATAAACATGTTTATGCTGACGAAAACCCTGTCTTACTAGATGAATAACACTTGCATATATATATATATATATATATATATATATATATATATATATATATATATATATATAGTTTGCGGTGCCAATTTAAAAATACAATATTTATATTCAACAGTGATAAAATAAATGCATTAACTGAATCACATTTATTTTAACTTTATTTGATACTAAAGGTATGGAATATTTAAGGATATCTTTTTTCCGTACAAAACCATAAAACACACCGTGTTCTGTTAAGGTAATTCGGTAGCGTATTCATACTCGGCGCCAATATACCACGTTTCTAGACTTTTAATTAAAACATATGTTTTTTTATTCCATTTCAAGTATGCCATTTACATTTAAAAAGGCAATAACTGTACATACGGAGATAATGATCATTTTTATGTCTATTTTCTTATATGTATTTGCATCATTGTCAAGAGAGTCTATCAAGATAAAATTGCGATATGTATAAAAACACTGGCTGACATATAAATTCGGAATAATTTCGTACCATGGGCGCAGTACTGAATTTGTAAAAAAAAATGCAGAAAGTAGTACGATGTTTTACTTTGGATAAAAAACTTCCTACTTTAAACAATAATTTACATATAAACTTTATTAGTTTCCTAAATATGTTGAATCAACGGGAATGAAAATACCTCAAAACAGTGGAGCCTCAAAACCTGTGAGTATGTATGTACCTCTAAAAAAAAATTGAAAACTTCAATTGTAACAAAGTTACATAACAATTCCGAGATGTAAATACAAAGTTAACAGGGGCGTTAATTGATGTCGCTGTAATGATTTTTCTTTGCTTTCAAAACGCTACAATTCCTAATCCTGTACCTCCAAGACATTCTTAGTGAAGATTGATCCAAATGTTTATCAAGCAAGTATTTTGGCACGATAGTATTTTTTGGGTTTCTAGTTAAGATATCTCGAAATGATGGAACAATTTCATAATCAGCGCCTAAAATTAAATTGGGATGATGATACACTTGTTTGTTACCAAATCTTGCAGGCCTATGTATAGAAGATTTTAACATCGATTGTATATCATACAATGTTTATATGAACTTTTACTTTTACCTTAAAATTACATAAAAAATTTCATGCTAAACTTAATCACGTATTTAATAAACAGTTTGTATTTAGGTTGAACATCATGGTTTTCGGGTTTAGACTGTGTCAAATGAAAATTATTATCCGACGTTTCGCGTGCGATTGCACGAGGCATCTTCAGGGATCTTTTCTCTACGAGATTAGAACACTGAATGAAATGGAGTAAAGATCCCTGAAGATGCCTAGTGCAATCGTAAGCGAAACATCAAATAATAATTCCAATTTAACACGGTCTAAAAACAAGAACTATGATTTTCAACTTGACCAAAGCCGTGAAAGCTTTTGTTTTTTATTAGTTTGTATTTATGTTTAGAGGCTTAAAAATAGCTAACTTTCAATATTTCAGAATAAAAAATGTATTATTTCTTAAATACAAATTACACAGGCCGACAAAATTAGACCAATTTTCCAAATCAGCAATCGGACTAAAGTTTTCCGCAGGCTTTTGGTCCAAATCCGGAACCCGAATTGCTTTAGCACGTTAGGTTTTTGGGAGAATGTAACTAAAAACTGCAAACAACGCCATTTTAGGCCATATTTAAGGTTACTTTTTAACGCTAGGTAACGTTCCTTCACAAAACAATATAATATCTTAAATATCTTAGGCAGTGTTGCCAAGTTGTGCAAAATTTCCTTAACTTGGGGAAATGTAGGTTTGGCAACATCACATCCTGTTGTTAGAAGAATACAATATACCATGTGTATTATTACGGTTACATTGTTAATATATATATATATATATATATATATATATATATATATATATATATATATATATATATATATACATATATATAAAATAAATAAATAAAGTTCTTGTCCGTGTAATATAAAAACAGAAAAAATAAAATCTTTGGCATAGCGGACCTGAAATGTGTCAATCTGTACTATTCTCAATTGTGTATTCGATTTTACAGATTTCTATTTTTATTCACCGTCGCGCCACCACATGGCGGTTTTTACAAGATTTGTCAATCTGTGTAGTTCTTGTGTTATCGAGTAAACCATCGAGATGTCGCCTTTGTCGTCCTATTTGCTGTTTTTAATCATAAATTCAGTTTTATAGGATACAGAGGCGAGATGATGGTTTGTACCGACTGCGGTGGCCTGACGAGTCCCACATTAGGATGAAACAGTGCTGTCGCCATCTGTCGGACCCGGAGTCTTTCCATACTTTGGAATGCTCCGCACTTTTTAACATGAGAATAGTACAGATTGACACATTTCAGGTCCGCTATGCCAAAGATTTTATTTTTTCTGTTTATATATATATATATATATATATATATATATATATATATATATATATATATATATATATAGGGAGACATGACATCACGTATCTCTAAAACTGAATCTAATATTGAAAAGATAAGTTTAGTTTCGGTTTTAGCACACCAAAAATGGTAAGATTTAGTTGATTTTATTTTAGTTACATTTTGGTTGGTGTCCATTGTAATTGGGAAAACCGATAATTATTTTTTGAAATGATAAAAAAAACTTGCATCGAGCTGGGATCGCACCCTCAGCTCTCGGAGCACTGATAAAGCGTCTACTCAGTTGCGCCACGGCGTTTAATATGAGAGAGCTTCTAAAAAAGTATCACCCTTGTCAGAGTATAACGCTTTGGACTTTAAAAATTTTTCACAACAATCAAATGGGCGGCGGTATGGAGGTTTCTTTAATAATAATAGTATATTAATGGATCAAATAAATACAATCCATTTCCAAGCAGTTAAAAAGGAGCGGAGCGAGGTGAGCACCCTGAGGAACACCAGAGGTAACACATATATCAGATAATTCACAGTTATTAATTTTTACTCGTTGTACTCAGGTAACTATTTATCCATTGTAGAAATGATCCATGGATGCCCAAGCCTTCCAGCTTGTAAATAAGAAGTTGATGATTGACCTTGTCGAAAGCCTTGGAGAAGTCAGTGTAAATAGTATCTACCTGACACCTTCTCTCCAAAGCCTCCACCAAGTACTGCTCATAAACAAGCAGATTAGTAGTAGTCGATCGACCTGCCATAAAGCCATGCTGTGAAGTTGCTAACACATGCCTAAAAAGAGGACACATGTTTTGGTAATCAATACCCTCAAAAATCTTACTAAATAGTGAAAATGTCGAAATTCCACGATAATTTTCGAAGTTAGCTCTGTCTCCATTCTTGTGGATTGGCATAATGTCAGTAGTTTCCATACTTTTGGAAAAACACCCGTTGTTAACGAGATATTAAAAATCTGAGCCAACACTGCAGACAAAACACCCTGACAATTCTTAACAAATATGACTGGTATCCCGTCGGGTCATGTACCCAATTCACTGTTCAAGTGATCTATTGCATTAAACACGTCCACCGGTTCAACTTGAAGGAAACTAACGTTTACAGTTTTCATGTAATTAAAAGTACGGGTCTCACAATGCTCATGCATGTAGCGGTTAAGTCTTCCGCTCTAACATTTAGATGACCTTGGCCAGTATAATTCATAAGTTCCATCAAAATCGGTGATGATAAGGTCGCCACCTCCCCTTGTATGTAAAACTTGTTATTTTTCGTATCCTCTATTTCCCAGAAAAATCCATATCTTTGCGGTGTTGCCATGTCCTCCAAAATTTCCCTGACAAAGAGGAAGTAAGTAAATCCGCATTGTTTAAAGCTATTGCATTCCGCTCCTCTCAAAACCGATAGGCGATAAATTCATTTCATAAGGAGGATTTTAGTGAAGAACAGTAAATATTTTTAGATTATTCTGCATAATTCACGCCATAAACTCATAATGCTTGACGAGATATAAATTCACTTTGGAATGACAGAGATATTTTACATGACACAATTTGTGTTGTGCATGCTTGTTATGAATACAAAAACTTGATAGCAGTAAAGCAAGAAGTGTCAGTTTGCTCATTTTACAGCCAAATTTCTTTCATTTCATTTCACCATTCAAATCGTTTATATCCGACTTAAAAATGATCGTAAAAAAATCTCGTTCAGTTCTCCGTACTCGTGAGCCAATACCTTCTGGACTATGTATAGTATTCCCATAATTTCTAATATCGGTCGTGCATTTGCCGAGAAAAAAGTCGAAGAGATGAAATCACTCATTTTATTCGCTATGGGTTCGTCAAAACGTGAATCTTCGCTGCCGATAGGGCATTCAGTGTGCACTGGACCATACACGCTGGTACAATGCATGTGTAGACCTTCTTATCTTTCAATGGGTATTGTTATTTTATAGAGTTTTTCTTAAAGTTGATACAGACAAATTAAATGTATTTATACGTATGTGCCGAAGCAGCAAGATGAAATAGAATCAAACGATTAAAATTAATGGTAGGTTGACGTGAAGGAAGAATGATGAAAAAAAAGTTATCTGGAATTAATTTCTTCATTCATTTTTTTTTTCTCAATTACAGGAAGTTGAATGGTACTAACACAAAGATAAGATCATTGACAAACTTATGTACCGGGGGGCAAAATAAGACCATTAATTCACAACGTCCGGAAAAAATATTTATAATAAAAGCGGCCTTGAATAATCGCTGAAAATTGTTTTCAAGTTCCTACCACGGTCGCTAGGAGGAATAAAAACTATGGTAAAGGGTTTTCCAATAAGAGGTGTCATTTTGAAAAGCCCGCTATTTCGGTAGATGTCACTTTTGAAGCTGTAAGTTTTTGACGTTTGACAAGTAGAAACTACGACATAAATAAAGATGGAACGATACACGCTTCAACAACGCATTGAAATTATTAAAATTCACTATAAAAATGGTGAAAATTTGGCAGAGACGGTTCGTAAAACTCGAACATTTTTGGGTCGTCATGAAGCACCTTGTCGGAGCGCAATAAAGAAATTGGTGAAAAAATTCGAGCTGTTGGGACAAGTTAGTTATGTGAAGAAGAAAACCCGTGCACGTCGCTCAAGAACAGCCGAGAATATTGCTGCTGTAGCCGAAAGTGTTGAAGAAAACCCAGGTTTGTCCATTCCTCGTCGTTCTTTGGAATTAGGGATTCCACAAACGTCATTACACCGTATTTTGCATAAAGATTTGGGTCTTAAGGCTTATAAAGTTCAGTTAACGCAAGAACTCAAGCCGGCCGATCATCAACAACGTCTTGCCTTTGCTGATTGGGTTCTTGAAATGCATGAAAATGATCCGGAATTCCATCGAAAAATCATCTTCAGTGATGAGGCCCATTTCCACCTCGGTGGCTTCGTCAACAAACAAAATTGTCGCATCTGGGGCTCGGAAAACCCAAGAGTTATTGTTGAAAAGCCTCTCTATCCTGAACGTGTGACTGTTTGGTGCGGTTTATGGTCCGGCGGGGTCATTGGACCTTACTTTTTCGAAAATGAGGCTGGAGCAACAGTTACGGTGAATGGATTGCGCTATCGAGAGATGATTAATGATTTTTTATGGCCGGAATTGGATGGTTTTTATCTGGACCACGTTTACTTTCAACAAGACGGCGCTACGTGCCACACAAGCAACGAAACCATTGATCTTTTACGGGAAAAGTTTCCGGGCCGTGTTATCTCTCGAAGAGGTGATCACAATTGGCCACCGAGATCTTGTGATGTGACACCTTGCGATTTCTTCCTTTGGGGCCACGTGAAAGACAAGGTCTACGCCAACAGCCCAGCGTCGATTCAAGACCTCAAAGATGGAATTCGTGAGGCTATCGAGGACATAGGGCAGCCACTTTGCGATTTGGTTATGGAAAATTTCATGAAAAGGATATGGTCCTGTAGGCATGGTCGTGGTGGTCATTTGGCTGATGTTATTTTCCATCATTAACGGCATACCTTCCTCTTTATAATGTAATAAATATCCGATCATTTATCTTAAAGAATGGCATTTTTCTTTGAATATCAAAATAACACCTCTTATTGGAAAACCCTTTATATTTAGAAAAACGATTTTATTCTCGTCATTTGCCCTATGAAGTTGTATTCAAAATATTGGTGTCTTAATTTTGAATAAATTTAAACTTTTTTCTGATTTATACTGGTTACTCTATTTTGCAAAATAAAGTTGTGGGAGACGAACTTTTCATCTAAATGCTGATAACTCCAGTTTGGACTGATGGAACTGAACAAATTTGAGCCCGTTATAAAGGATTTTTCTTGCTTTATCTTCCTCATAATAAATTCTCTATATACGTGTCTAGTAGTGCCCGGTAGAACGAGCTGTTTCACAGCTCAATACATTTTTATTTTGAAATTTTAAAATGGTATGTCATAGCTCTTTTTGTGCGGATAATGGACCAGGAATATTAACAGAACAAATAAATAATATGCACTTGATTTTCAGCTTGGGACATTCGGCTTTTGATTGTTAATGTATTAATAAAACCTAAAAAACAATGTTGCCAAGCAAAACTTAGAATCAACAGTTCCTGTCATTTTTGATAAATGAAGTTGTTTGGTGTAAGTTCGCTTAAAAAAAAGTTATTATATAATAATTTTACTTAACACTATTGAAATAAAGAAAAATAAAATTAATCCAGATCTCAAATAAGGCTGATACAGGATTGATAAAAAAGGAGTATTAAAAAATAAAAATTTTTAATAAAAATAAATATTTTTATTCGTTCAATTTTCTCTCCCTTTTTTTGGTTCAGGTTCATCTTTTTCTTCACACTTGTCTACAAAAATATTTTTGAGAATATCATCAACATCATTTTCATCGCTCGATTCATTTTCGTACCCAGCAGTTGGAGCGTTAGTACAATGATCTCCATTACAAAAACCACATAATCTAGAACACTTTAAACCGTACTTGCGGCAACTACAGTTTTGCAGCTTTTCTTGCATTTACAAGATATTGTTTCTGATACCTCGGATGGTATCAGTTGTTCCGCGGAATAAAGTGGCTCCAATCCAATTTCAGTTCAATTCAGCCAAGCATAGATGAGACTGAGAGTCCCCCAAAAAGGTGTCCGCCAAGAAGAACAACGCCCCTACCACATAGAACCTACTATTGCCAATTGTCAATTTGAAGCTCCTAGTTCAGTTTTCTCGGACGCGCGCGGCAGCTTTCCCCCCACCACCGCGGTCGACCAGCTGCTGTCTGACGCTCCACTTTCTCTACGGCGTTTAATAACAAAGAGTATAATTTTTCCAAAACCCACAAGCTGTTTTAAAAATATAAGTCTCTGTCTACCCGATGCCGTTGGATTCGTTTCTTAATTGTTATAAACAAAGTGGCTGCGAATTTTTGAAAAAAAAACTCTAACTAGGCTTCTTATTGGTCGAAAATATATATATATATATTTTTTTTGAAAATATTCGTTTTGAACTCAGCTATTCGAATTTTCAAACTAGACATTTTTATGATGTTTGGGAGAGGCTCCAGTTGTATTTGTTTAGAACAAAAAAACACCCCCTATTTTAAAACGAAAAACAAGGGGTTGAAAATTAATTTTTTCGTTTGCCCATAGTAAGGCATAAAAATTTGGGTCTTTATGAAGAGCTTCACGTTGCGAACACCTCAAAAAGTTCATTTTACAAGACGTTATAATAATAAACAAAAAGTGTCTCGGGATAAACCAATAGCAATTTCTCGGCAACGACTGGACCTATTTGAAAAAACAAAATACCGTTTTATTCGGAGCGGTAAGGGCTTCCTTTTAAGAGCAAAAAAAGTTGAAAAAAAATTAATTTTGCAATAAATAATTAATATGCAAAAAACGGCCATTTTAGAGGGTTTTTTGACTTTTTTGTAACTTTGCACCCCCCTGAAGCGGCCCCCTCACATGATTTTCTCCTTCATGACATATGGGGTATGTTCTAACATTGCCCCTAACACCCTCGAATAGATTTCATGACTCCTCGAATTTTCTTTAAAAACGTACCCTCCATCACGCTGTTGATTGAACTATGTGGTCATAAACTTGCGTTGTGTTTCAGCACTTTTATACTGAATTTATTCAGAATTATTTATGGTAATTAAAATGAACCCCGCCCGGTCACCTAATACATAAAACCCATATCTTAATAACATTGATTTCATAAATCCATCACTTCTAATAAGTTATTAAGGGGTGTGCTCCGCGTAATTCCAGTACGTACTGAACTGATTTAAATATGCAATATTTTTTTTTAATTGCCAATGCAAACAACTGGAGCAACATTCGTTGCGCAATAAATTCGTTTTCTTTACAACAAGTAGGTCTAAATTGTCGGATAACATGGGACAAAGCATGTCATATTGAAATAAATTAACGTGCCTGTGTTTGATTTATTTCCTTGAAACGGCAACCGAATGTGCTATTGCTTAGAAACATGTTAGATTAATATGTATGTATGTTTTTACAGGGTGATTAATCACTAATATCGCAATATTAACATGCTCGTGAAATACAAGAACAAAGATCTTGAATGAACGTAATGTAAAAGTTATTTGTAAGTTTTGAATAAGAGTACGTAAACAAAATTAATTAATCGCGAATAGGTTTTGACTTTATCATTTAACGAGGCCACAGTGAGGAACGTCTTTTTCATTTACAATTAGAGTAGTTAATTTCACACGTACTTTTTTAAAGACAACCAATCATATTTAGGGATTAGCCCTATAAATTGCCAAGGGAAGATGACATATTTCCAGCATTGCATCAACATGATGTTTCAGAAGTAACTTAGCCTGGATATACAATTAGTTCCACAAAAAAGGGGTTAAAAAATATAACTATTTCAAAAGTTAAAATAAAAAAATCTTACGTCTTTCAAGATACTAATTTTCAGTCTAAAACGCGATCACATCAAAATAGAGTCAATTCTCCACTGTTAATTATATTGCTAACCAACTTTTTCGCAAAATCTAGTGATTTATTTTTCCATATTCTATATAAGGTCTGTTGGACAGAGTACCAGTAATCGACACTTTACAATTTACAAGCAAAAAATAAAACTTTACTAAGCATTAGGACATATTTCATTGGAAAATGGTATAGTTAGATTTATCTGACAACATTGCAACACAGCACATTAAAATATATTTACTGATATCAAAAAAAAAAAAATTGCGGAATGTGCTGAGATTTCATGAAATGTAGTTTTTCAAAACGTTTTTCCTAACATAAATGCTTACAAAAAATATTTGCTACATACAGAAGTGTGTAGGTTTATTTTGGGAACATTTAAAGTCTACAACATTCGATTCACGTCATTATTTTGCACGAATTTTCATTCAAACCATATTTTTTGAGGATGTTGAACACTGGAGCCGCCAAATCATAACTAGTCCAGTGATCGACATATTGTAGGCATTCATTTATAATAGTTTTATGGATTGTAAACCCAGCTTTTGAATTAAATTTAACAATTTCCAAACAAGGGTGCAGCCAAATCATAAAGGATCTGATACTGGACAATGTGTTGATTACTGGTACTACTTCATCATATACCGTTATCACAAAAGTAATATATTTTCTTATGGAATACCAAAACAATTCCGCCAAAATTCGATTAAATTGCAAAGGCAAGACGGCTACCACTGTCGCGAAAAACTACAATGTTCCGAGAGCCACTCTTCTCAACAAAACGTGAAGAAGAACTCCACGAAACCACAAAAAGGATCCACTATATGTACTGTCCATCAATGAAGAAACCATATTAGTTAACTGGATTCTTCTATTGGCTAAGAAACATCGGCCGCTAACAAAGGAAGAAATATTAGATACACCTTTTATTAATGGAAGACTCGGTAAGAAGTAATTTGCAACATTTCTAAAGGAGAACCAATTCAACGAGGATCGCCTAAAATTTAACCCCTGCTAGAGAAAAAGTAACTGAATTTGATCCTAGTTTCAAGAAATCCGAGAATATCTCGCATCAAAAACCCACTTAGTATTACTGAGGACCCCACGTGAGAATTTAACGCAAATGAAAGTGCGTTTTTTTTCTCTAACCCAAAGGCGAACAATTGCTAACCAAAAAAAGGAGAAAAGTCTACTTGCAGCTAACGGACTGGTAGAATTTGCATCCTCAATAATCATTTTTAAATATGAAAAAATACCGACGGCGATTACATCAAAACCATGGTAGGAATATCATGAAAAAAAAAGAAAATTAAAAAAAAGAGATACTTGAAGAAAAGGAAAATAGGGCAAAGTCCAGAGAAGCTAAAAAAATCAATTAGTTACAAAAAGTGGAAGAAAAAGAAGATCATGAAGAGATAAAAGCAAAAAAGATGAAGAGAGGCTAGAAAACGGAGATAATCGTGATGAAGTATCTGACAGAGTTATGTAAAGCTGAACAAAAAATTACAATGTTGGTCAAATTTGTACTAGAAAAATTTCTAGGTGAAAATTGTAAAACTATCCAACATCATTATGCACGTGCCAATCAAAAGAAATTCTCAGAAGGTGAGATTAGAATGATGTTACTAAAAAAATTTAATAAAGTTAAAATAGATTGACTAAAATGTGGTTTGCCTTGTCGTTGTTTTTGTTTATTTTTGCGACGTTTCGATTAGGTTGTATATCTAATTGTTATCAAGTATAAACTGAACAGTTTAATAAAATTAAAAAAGTTGCTATGACGTGGAAATAAAAATTATCAAAACACACACCTTTAAGAAACTGAAAAGATAAGAATAAGGTTATGCCATATACAGTCATAACATAACAAAATGAAATATATACTAGTATGTTTGAGCTTAAGTCAAAATTCTCAATACGGGTTTTTTATTTCTTATTTGTTATATTTCATATTAATATTAATTAGTTAGGAGACAAAGGGCAATGAAATATTATTTCACGCCGCTGAACCCAGGTGTTCGAAATATATCCCAGAATAGATAACAATAATCCTGTAGTTCAAAAATATCTACTATCCTGTCTTTCTGCCCTTTGTCTCCTTGTTAATAAATAGTGATGGTTATTGTTATCACATTATTGAAAC
This sequence comes from Diaprepes abbreviatus, assembly GCA_034092305.1. Lineage (NCBI taxonomy): Eukaryota > Metazoa > Arthropoda > Insecta > Coleoptera > Curculionidae > Diaprepes > Diaprepes abbreviatus. Next base: position 1,463,119 of record JASJET010000147.1, read on the forward strand.
ATTTTTAATATTAATTTAGGATTGGTTGTGTAATTTATTTTTTCTGTGTCTTGACTTGTACTGTATGAAGGCTGCGCTGGTGTTGAAGATTATTTTCCAAACGACAAGGTTGAAGTGTGCTCTTTGACGAGTGAGTGTGGTTGATAAGTACCGAAAATATATTTACTAACCATATTCTCTTGTTTCTAAGCTCTGAGCCCTGAAGATGGTATAAGTAAAACCAAAAATGCTTGGCCGATGATAGTAAATAAATATATATATATATATATATATATATATATATATATATATATATATATATATATATATACATACTTAATATACTGTCGACCCCACAAAATAAAAATCTATTATTTAATCCACTCCTGTAACGAAACTTATTTTACATTATCATAAAATCACGTTTTTTATTTTATGATAAAACGTACAAAATGGAAAAAATGCAAAAAATTTAAATTAAAAACACCACACGTTCCGCTAACCTGCATTAAATTACTGTTAAATGTAAATTAGGTTTTCACCGATTTTATTTTTATAAATAGCAACAAGCGATATTAAGGTTAGTGTGGAGAACACCATAAAAATAATAAAATCTACGGGGGGGCAGGTATCGTATGGCGAGAAAGATCATGCTCGGTTTGCCGACTCATTTAGAAACAATCACCTACAACGGGTCTTGTAGTAGACATTTTTTATTTCGTTTGAAATATGTAGTGGAAAGGTAACGTAGGTTGGTTCGTCTGTCTGTCCCAGCAATTTATCACCACCAAAATTATAAAACCTAGTATATTATAATTATTTTTAATGGGATAAAAATACAAAGAAACTGAATTTTCCTCAGTGAGTGAATTATTTTGATCCTAAATAACAACAATATAACCTTACGAAGTTCGAATTTCTAGAAAATTCACATTGTTAAAAGTAATTTTTTGACCTGACTTATCACAGCAGGTTTTCAATTGCAATTTTAGACAACTCGCTCAGTGCGAAGTTATGGTGGGGGGAAGAAAAGCGATACAAGCGTGAGCTATGGATAACTCAAGTGTATTTTGTACTTTTGACGTATCAAATACACGTGTCAATTTTAATTTTTTCTTAAATATTTAAAAACAATATAATGAGCAATCGGAGTTGCTGTGTTGTAAATTGTAAAACTACTAGCAAAAAAAAACAGTGTAAATTTTATAAATTTCCAGTACCTAAGTGGAAATTAAGTCAAAGAAATAAATGGATAAGGTTAAGAAAGCTAGTATATCACGTGTTAGAAGTTGCGAGGTGAAGTCTTATTTTAGGTAATAAAATACATAGGACAAGTTAGTTCAGGTCAGTCGTATTTTAATGGCCATCCAGGGTAAGTACATAGCAATACATAATTTTTATTCAACGTTATTATTTTATTGTAGTTTTTTTTTATTTTGACATTATTTAACCTACTTTTTATTGAGTTTTTAATTATCTCCTTATTGATTATACTTACTTACATTTTTTTAGTTGAAGTATAATAAAAATTTGTAATAATAATAAATTAGTATTTTCACCTGTTTTATAACCCATATACTTTTATTGAAACCAAAAAATATAATTTTTAATTAAGAATTTCTATTATATCATACTGTCAATATAAGCAAAAATCGTCGTTTAGTTCATGCATTAGTTCACCTAGCTGTCACGAATGGAGCCAGTATTCAAAGTCATAAAACATATATCAGCAATTTACTCCTATATATATATATATATATATATATATATATATATATATATATATATATATATATATCTTGTTTTTCTTGAATCAAATGTATCAATCTTTTTTTTTTGGTATTCTTGCGGTTAGGTTCGTGGATATTAAAGAAGACAACCTGTTATGGCGTTTCACTTTTTGTTTAAAGCATTTTTAATTTTTTCTTCTTAATTTAATAACCCATTTTCTTTTGTCAACAATTTAAAAGTTAAAACCACATAACACATAATTAAAATCTGACATGCTAACAAAAAAAGTTACAAGACAATTTTTTTAAAATCTCAAAAAAACACATTTCACAATTAAAAATTACCATAATTTTAGAAATATTCAATTTGAATTAATCTGGCTACCAGCAAGCAATACACGACCTTATCTAAAAATCATTTCATGGAAGCTGTGGATCTTACCATAAACAGAAATTACTTTCAATATAATAATTCATTTTACAAATAAACAAATGACTGTGCTACTGCCTCAACAATCTTCCGCCATTACACAGTTAGTTATGGAATATTTAGAAGAGAGTTATTAAAGACCTTAAATTCAATATAATACATGTAATTTTTGATGAGTGTCCCCTTTAATACAACAAATGAAATCCTCCACGCGTCTAAAGCTTTCACAGTATGTTACAATGCACATCGACAATACAGAAAGACGGTAAGAAAAACTTTTTAAATATAACTCTAATCCGAAGAAATAATTATTAAATTTTAACTGAATGGTATACTAAACCAACAAATCAGGAAAATACCTGAATTTCCATTTAAGTCATTTTCTGCCTCGGAAAAAGAGTGTTATCGTTGGTCTACTTGACAGAGCCATCACCTTAACTTCCCCTCAATTTAGACAACTCATTTAAAAAAAAAGTGAAAGATACCTTATTAAGGAGTAACTATAAAAACAGGGACGTTAATAAAATAATAAAAGAGCTACTATACAAATTTTATAATTCGACAAATTCTCCTAACAATAATGGACATCGAAATTTTTTACCTTGCCTTATTTACATTATTTATTACACATATTGCAAAGTGACCTTCAGAAGCAATTAAATATATTTCTGGGTCAACATAACATCGTTCTCTGCCATAAAGCCCACAATAAAAGGTTAAACCCCTAAAATGAGTAATTATAATGTAGAATCAATGCCCTGCACCAGCTGACCAAAAAAAAATGTATTGCAATGACCTCAAAATTACTTAGAAATAGATTTGATGGATATAAATTTACGAAAAACCTGCATTAAATAAACATGTACAGGACAAAAGCAATTCCATCGCTACAACAATACAACAATAACTAAATGTTAAAAAAAAATTGAGTGTAAACGAAATGATGGAAATAAAAAGAGAAAAAAAACGCTGTTTATGACAAAACTAAAATAAGTGACCTAAGGCATATTTACACAAATCATATTAACAACTAATATATCTTCTTAAAATAGAATAAATAGGAATATCCCCTCTTAAAGCATTACATTTTATCTGCTGTAAAAATAATTCCAGAAATTCATTAGTAATTATTAAAAAAATAATTGAATAAAAAAGGAATTATTTTTTTAATAATCACAATTTTTACAGTTCGTCTGTCAGTATTTAAATAAAAATAGCAAGTTCAAGGTGCATATGTATATTTTTAAAAATATTTAATATTTTTAAAATCATGATAATGTGTTTTTTTTTTTGAGATTTTTAAAAATTGATTTTAACTGTTTCTTTTAGCTTATAACATTTTAAGGATGTTTTATGTAGATTGTTGACAAAAGAAAAAGATTTAATAAATTAATGCCAAAAAATTCACAAAGGAAAAACAAAATGAAAAAACACGTTGTTGTATACACAATTATTATTATATTTATTTATTTGTATATCTTCTTGGGTAATAGGTTGTAAAATAAATTTCAAAAGTTAATTTTTTTGTTTCTTATATTTACTTACGACGTTTTGCACATTGTATTGTGTTTTTTCAAGTTTTTTTTCTTTAAACAGAAGATTTATATACATTAAAAACAAAAACATTTAAAACACAATCAAACATTTTAAAACACTGAAAAGTTTTGTATAACATATTGCATCTCATTTTAAAATCATCAACAGATACAACTGTTATAAATGTTTGATGATTTTAAAATGAAATGTAATATATTATACAAAACTTTTCAGTGTTTTAAGATGTTTGAGTGTGTTTTAAATGTTTTTGTTTTTAATGTATATATATCTTCTGTTTAAAGAAAAAAAACTTGAAAAAACACAATACAATGTGCAAAACGTCGTAAGTAAATATAAGAAACAAAAAAATTAACTTTTGAAATTCATTTTACAACCTATTACCCAAGAAAATATCCAAATAAAATAAAAAAGTTTACCAAGATTGAAGAAAAATTAATAAAAAGATTATATATATATATATATATATATATATATATATATATATATATATATATATATTTCAATAAAACATACATAAAAATTCTAAAAAAGACGCACCATTTTTCTTATCGTAATTATATAGTTTAAGTTTTTCCTTCTTTACTTGGTTATAATTTTAGTTGAGTTTTATTCAAATGTACACAAAGCGTAACTCCTCCATTTAGCGTTGTGGAAGCTGTCTAGAACTTTACTTTTAAAACGAGGTAGGTGGCCCACTTAGACACTTCGTCCAAATTACATACACAATTACATCACTCAACGGTGTTAACATTTTAACTGGAGCGTTTTTGCACGGCAATATCTTTGTTTTACAGAACTTTTTCAAGCTATAGATTTATTACAGTGATTAGTTTTATACGGAGTTTTATGAAAATGACTGCAAAAATTGTCATGAAAATATTTATAAATGAGTTTTTGTAATAAATGGATCAAGTGTTTATATTTTCTTTTCTAATGGTCTAACCTGAACTAGCCTGACATATTTCAAAAAACTAATTGTCATTTGCGAAGTTTCAGCTGCAAGGCTTATTTTAACATACTTTTTACTTTTATTTTATTACCTCTATCTTATTTACATGTTAATATCACTATTTTTCCACTTATAAGTGATGAAAATTATTTTTTCGTCACAACTTATGATTTCGATTTTTATCGTAATACATGAAGCATTTTTAAAACTACTAGCTCAGAAATTTATACAAGTTTCTTAATATTCTTGTATATTGTGGGGGGAATTTTATCCAATAACTGTCTTGAATTTTCCATAAAATGTATCTATTGATATGTACATAATTATATAGGGTATCCGGTAAGTACTTCCTAGTTTCTCGGCAGCATACAGGGGAGGTCAAAATAACCCCACTTTGTCATAGAATAAAATTCCTAAGGTGCCCCCACTTAACGGAGATACAGAGCCCTAAAAGGGTACCCAGGGATTCACCTTATCGGCTCTAAGTGATGAACCGACCTGTATAATTTAGGGAAATTTTAATATTTGATAGAGGCCATAAAGACTCCTTAAACCGTACTACAGCAGATGTTTTAGATCATCAGAGAAGTCAGGAACGGGCTTGCAGCCACACTTGTTGGCCTAATTTTTAAAAGATGTCATTTTACAGAGCCAAAAATTGATTTTTTAAATATTTTGGTAATTCCTCTTCAAAAAAGGTAATGTTAATTTATTTCGACAAAAATGAGGGTTTAAGAGATAAATTTTTATGCGAAAAACTCAAAAGCTACTAATGCTAAACACAAATAGGTAAAAATAGAATACACAGGATGTGCTTCAATTTATGAAGAAGCGCTGTCTCACTCTTCGAAGTCAAGATGTTATGCTAAAAGATTTCCAGTTCAGACATTGTCAAATCCAGAAACCTTTCAAAGGGTTGATGGGAGCTCAATTAATTTACAATGTTATCAAAATGCAAAAGTAGTGAAAACGTTTAAATGTTATTTTGGCAAATGTTCAATATGGGCTTCACGTATTTCCATACATTTTTTTATTCTTCAAATAATTTTCCTGTGCACTGCAAATAATATTCTGGAATTATTACGAACTTCGTTAGAATGCTGTACTATTGTCGCTAGTAAATCTTCTCTAGAATTTACTGGTGGGGAATAAACTTGTTCTTTGAGATGTCCCCAGAAGTAAAAGTCTAAGGAATTTAGGTCTGGAGGCATTGGTGGCCATAAAACAGGCCCACCTCAAGCTAGCCATCAAGGGCCAGAAATGTTAGTTAAGTTACGAACTTCGTTAGAATGCTGGACGATGTCGCTAGTAGATCTTCTCTAGAATTTACTGGTTTGGAATAAACTAGTTATTTTAGATGTCCCCATAAGTAAAAGTCTAAGGAATTTAGGTCTGGAGGCCTTGGTGGCCATAAAACAGGCCCACCTCAAGCTAGCCATCAAGGGCCAGAAATGTTAGTTAAGTTACGAACTTCGTTAGAATGCTGGACTATGTCGCTAGTAGATCTTCTCTAGAATTTACTGGTTTGGAATAAACTAGTTCTTTTAGATTTCCCTAGAAGTAAAAGTAAAAATACGGTTAAGATGTGTTGAAACCGCATCATGCATGCCACCAGTGTATAACCATTGTACAGGGTTGTTCCTTATATTTTGACAAGTTCTGGTGATTTTATTGTGGAAGTTAGGGAAAAATTTCTATATCGCAAGAATATGTTACTATAAAAAACAAATGCTTATGAAAAATTGTATTTTTTTAAATATTTTCACTTTATTAAATGGAACACCTTGTATATTACTGTATATTAAAATAGAGCCAAAAATTCCCTTTTCAAAAATATATATGTTTGCTCCAACCGTTTTTCAAATATTTACCTCAAAATATTAAATATTTCAAAAAGTAGCTATAGCCATGCAAATTATGAAAAAATTTCAAATTAAGTTATATAATATAAAAATACCTCGTGAGAAATCAAATGATTTCCCTGCATAAATTTTTTAGAAACTTCGATTAAAAAAATATAATTATAAGTGCTCAATATGAGTTTCATTGTTAAAAATGCATTTTCTATAGTTTTGGTCTATTTTGTTTGTGATCCTATGGCTAGTAACATATTCCTGCGATAAAAAAAAATCCAATAACTTATTGTTCAAAGTTTTTTTTAACTCCTATAATAAACTTACCAGAACTCATCACAATATAAGGAATAATCTTGTATAATGTGTGGTTTTAATCCTCACGTTCTGCATAGTGCTTTTTTTGCGGCAGTGATGGCCATTTTACCTTTAGTAATAACTTTCTGCAGGTGTGGCCAAAATACTTAATTATCTTCAAAGTTAACTGAAATGAAAGGAATGGTAAGTTTTTTGATACATTCTTTTAAGTGCATTACCATTTAGATCTTTTGTAATTCACATAAAAATCTTGTCAAATTTTCTTTTAGCTGAAAACTTGCTGTTAATAGTAGAGTGGAAAATGATACGCTAGGAACGACCGTCGATTCTGAACATTTCCAATAAAGATGACCGTACGGTGTTTAGTCATTGAAAATTTGTCTTCATTACGCTTTCTTTTAAGCTACACTATCATCAACAAACATTGTAGATAGTCGTGCATCAAAGACATTGAGCACCGTGAGGTTGAAAATATGCTTCAGTTTTGCTACATCTCCAGGTGGTTTTTTAACGAGCGGCTGCCAGAATCTGCTTACGCGCGGAAGTAGTTCGAGAATTATTCCCGGAAAAGATCATCTCCAACCTTGGAGACCTAAACTGGCCAGCTAGATCTCTCGATCCCACCCCATTAAACATTTTTTGGTGAGAATACCTCAAAAGTAAAGTTTCTGTTAATAGACCTATGACTTTGCAAGGCAAAACAAAAAATACGGAAAGAAGTTAATTAAATTCCACCAGAGATGTGTTCAGCAGTTTTTTACCATATGAAAACGGCATTGCAGGAGAGTTTGGACCTAAATAGAAGGTACTTTGACAATATCATTTTTAAAACATAAAATCCGCCTGTATTGTCTGTGTTTTTGTATTAATAAATTAATTTTAAAACTTCAAGCATTTTTTTATTTGCCTTTTAAAAGGAAAATCCATTCCTGGACATCTGGTATATTTTTTTGATGAACGTTTTTAACGTGAGGAAAATATCATTCTCGCACGTTAGCTAATTGGGACACATCGATATGGATCAAGTGATAATGTTGCTCTATATATTTAATATATAACGTACAAAATAAAATTACAGAATCACCATTTGGCAAGATTCTAAAATTCACAAAGTAATAAAAAAGCAGTGTCTGCGTCTCTAACTTAGGGATTCACTGATTTGAATTGCTCAATTATTTCCTATAATAATATTGTTACAGCAAATAGTCGAGAAGAAAGAATTATACGAATCTTACTTTTTTTAACAAAAAACTTCTTGATGATGAGGTGGCAATTGACAGTTATTATTTATTTATCTTTCATTTTGAGAACAGAAAGCATACAAGAAGATATTATGATCTTTTTTTATCTTCTAAAAAAGACAGTTAGTCTAAAATATCAGCCATTTTCAGGCCTAAATTTCAGTATTTGAATGTGTGTCCGTATTGTTCGTCATATTGGATAAAATTTATAAACAAGAACGTCATGATAATGATTTATTCGTGACAAGAAAACTTGAAAATCAACGGAAATATCGATTATATTTATCATTAGTAAAATATGAGAAAAAACGCAGTTTAAAAACTATGTAAAACATTTTAACAACTTCTATACATTTAAGTGGCGTTGTCCTGTCTTAACATATTAACACACAGCCCAAATAACTAAAGATAGAATAAAACAGACGTCTTGGGAAAAGGCTGGCAAGCTTTTTATAGGAATGCTATGAATTGATTTTGAAAAAAATAATTCAACCATGACATTTTTAAAGAAAATTACAGAAAATTACTTTATAAGGCCACAACAAATACAAATGTTGATGTTGGAGTACACCGAATATTCTATTTCTATGTTTTATTGATAACAATCCATTACTAATAAATAATAACATAATAAAAATGATTATATCTGCCTCCACTTAGAACCTTTAAATCAAAGAACTTGTTTTAATGTTAGCCCATATCAGTTAATAATATCTTCAATTTTTTGGTAGATTCTAATTTTGGATTACTTAAACCCACTAAATATGGGTTTCTTCATTTCACTTTTGCTTATCCATATTTAACTTAAGGAATTATTTATTTTGACAATTACTTAGGAAACTTAAGTGGAACTAATTAGCTTTTAAGTTAGATTTTAAGTACCTTTTGTTAGCCAAAGCCATATTCTTGGCTGATCTGTAAGTTTTAAATTTGCCCTAATTAAACACGCGAAATTATTTTGCACGTGTCTCTCTTTGTTAATATTTTTTTAATAATTTTGCAGTGTCTATTACTAGTACAGTTAGATGTCCAACACTATTTTTTTTCGAATTTGTTGTTGCCAAATTACTGGTGTTTTTGTTTACACCAAATGAAATAAAATTTAAGAACATTATTTTTTTTATAATATATTTTGATTATTTAGATGCCTGCCTTAAAATCTCACAATTTTAATGGGGTTCCTGGTTTTATGTCATAAGTGAAAATTCAATAAACATTATATATATATATATATATATATATATATATATATATATATATACTTAAACAATTACTTCCTTATAATGTTCATTACAGGTGCAGTTACCCTATATAAACAAATAAAGACCAAGAAGTAACCGGTATGCAAGAACAACAAAAACTCCCTAACTAACGCCCGGAGCCATTCACAAACGCAACCGACATGAATAGGCACAGCCATTGTTTTGGCCCAGAAAGACGAGAAAAAGCACCGACGTATGTTTCCGGGCATCAAACGCGGAACCCCGTAATTAACCACGTTTGAAATTAAATATCGGAACCTTATCTAGAAGGTAGATCGCTCTAGCATTAGCCAATGGAGAAAATGTAGCTTGGAAAAAGAACTGTTATACAAGAATGTACAACGATTTGTTAGTGTGAAGCTTTCAGGCATTTCCTCCTTTATCCGACTGGTGACGCCAAGGATGATGTTTTCTATATATACAGGGTATTAATTCAAATACACAGAGTTTATAATGAAAAACTGCGACAGATTTTTTGTGGTCTCTGTCTTTAAATTGTATTATCATCCATCTTGATTGTTTTATGTTATTATTTCCCGACCAAGATATATATATATATATATATATATATATATATATATATATATATATATATATATATATATATACGACCTTCGAACATACCCCTTTAGAATTACATTACGTCAGAACTGGGGCCCGGTTGTTTGAACGCTGAATAACGTAATAATATTTTTATTCATATCTGAAAAAGTGTTGATAAACAGTAGACATTTCATTTCTTGGCGCACACAAACCGATGGGATGCTATGCTTTTCTAAGTACGGTACGTCAATTCTAGAATACATAGAGTATGAATTTATGGTTGCCTAAAATCTTATTATTGTTATTTTCAATATGTAAACAATATCTAACAATATTTACCAATAAAAATGAGTTTTATAGTAATTTCTAACACTTAAAAACACTGAAAAGAGGCACGATAAGCAATTAAACTGAAAGAAAAGATAAGTAAACATGTTTATGTCTGTCAAAGATCAAAAACGCTTCTCCCCCACCGACGATAACAGCCTTCAAACAAATCTATTGTTGTTTAAGTATAGGGTATGATCGAAGTTTCTGACCAAGGTGAAACTTGACCGAAAATGGATTTTATCTCCAAGAAATCTTAAATCTATGAAAGTATATGTTAATTTAGACCAGTCCTAAACCTGGATATATTGTCGAGTACAACATTAAATATTAAAATTACTTATTTTAGAAACGATTTCTCGAAGCGACAACTACTAAGTATAACTTTTTTGGATAATAGAGATCAAAGAATAAGAATTTTTAAATGAAAAAATTAATATACGAAGGAACAAAAGAGTTATGAAGGCTGGTAGCGGCCTCTCGTCCTAAAAACCTCCAAGGTAACAAATCAAGCTATTATTCAGATAAATATTTACAAAAAAGTTTTAAAAAAATCTAATATTGACACCATGTATTTTCGGAACTATCAACTTTAGAACCAAGGTAAATTAGGTTAGATCTTCATATTTTAGCTTAAAAAATTGGCGCAGCGTCTTGTACATATCATTTAGAGACAACCTATATATATATATATATATATATATATATATATATATATATATATATATATATATATATATATATATATATATATAAGATGGTCAATTAGATATCTCACAATGATGTTTCAAATTAAAATCATTTTTTGCATCTGCGCATAGAACAGTGTATTAGGCCACCCCCATATTTATTTAAAGTGGTGTTCTGTCTTTTCGTGCTAAACGCGCAGCAACCAAACAAAGAGAAGCTCGGTACATCTCAGTAAATATCTCTAAAACCGACAGAGAAAGACCCTCAATAATGTAACAACGAACGGTGGTCGACGCGAGGCTTATAAAGAATCTTCTACCATCGATAAATTCGATTTCGGAAACGAGAATCGTAAAATATTCGAAGGCTTATACAGGGTGACACTAAAATCGATGGGATTCTTCGCTATTTCATTTTTCAATGGTGCTGTAAAATTATTTTGGTTAAGTGAAAAAGAAAATATATATTAGTATAGAAAATAATAATTTACAACTTTTCTGTTATAATGCCATAGCAGAAATCCACTACCAAAAAAAATGCTACATTTTCAGCCTAAACTGTGGCATTTATAAAATTAAGATGATTTAAATCGAATGTTTGAGTTATTTAAAATAAGCCTAAACTTACTAAAATTTCGCAATACCGAGTGTCCGGTAAATACCTCCTAATTTGTCGGGAGCCTACAGACAGTTCAAAATAATCCTACTTATATATATATATATATATATATATATATATATATATATATATATATATATATATATATACAGGTTGGTTAAAAAGTTTTGAAAGCGACAACTAGTAACCAGCACAGGAATCAAAATTTGTACGCCATTTTAATATTTAATCTTCTATTTGAACCCACACAAAAGCTTATTTCTATCTGTCAATTCATTCTTTGTTTATAAGTCATTTGAAGTTGACGTGTCAATGAATTTTTATACAATGGATAAAACCGAATATCGTGCAATGATAAAATTCTTTATTTTGGAAAGTTTATCAGCAACAGAAATTCATGTAAAAATGGTCAAAGTGTTAAAGGAATTTGCTCCTCCATTTCCAATTGTACACCGATGGGTTTTAGTATTTAAACGTGGTTGTACAAGCGTTGAAAATGAACCACGTAGTGATCGTTCAAAAATCACTAGAAATCATTGGGCAAGTCTATGACATTGTTTGTAAAGATCCAAGTGCGACTAAGCGTGAAATTACTGATACCATAGGCATCTCGGACGAGCGAGTACTCTATATTTTACAAGAAGAATTACGTATGAAAAAGCTATTCGGAAAGATAGTGCCGCATGCGTTAACAATTCAACAAAAACTGAATCGAAAACAAATTTCTAAGCGTAATTTGGAGCGTTTTAAGCAGAATAAAACCGATTTTGTGCGTCGTTTTGTAACTGTGAATGAGACTTGGATTTACCATCATGATCCTAAACTGAAAAAAGAACGTTTACAGTGGACTGAAGCTGATTATTCAGCTTCAAAACAGGTCAAGTCAGATCGATCGGCAAAAAAGGTTATGGCATCAGTTTTTTGGGACTCAAAATGGATTTTGTTAATTGACAATTACTTTACAGGACAAAACTTGGAAACTTTTACTAATTACTTTAATTAAATTATGAAATTTCTTTTAATTGACAACATCAAAACACATAACCTCTTTTAAAACACAAAATATTTTACTTTTGTTTTCTTATGACGTAGGAATACTTCCGTTTCCTAAATTTTGTTGTCGGGCAAATATATTGTGCAGGGTGCACAATACCACCAATAATCGTCACAATTGGCGTCCAACGTGGGGCAAAAACTTGTTAAAAAAGGTCAGTAGCGTGGAGCAAAATATTTTTTTAAAAATAAGAAACTAACCTGAGGCGCAATTTCTTTGAAATTTAGGAAACCAGGGTAGTGAAAATTGGTTTGAAAAATTTGAATGATATAGGGAAATAAAAAAAAATAATAAAACAAGGTATTGATATTTTTGTTTCAACAGGAAATTTTATTTATTTATAAATATATAAAATATGGCAGATAAACAACTAAACTCACCTATAAAGGAGTCAATTTACCGGTAGGAACACATCTATATCTATATAGATAATTTCAAAACTGAAAATATTTAAAATTGGTAAAGAATAGTTATAATTTATTATAATTATTTTTTACCTGGCGCTCAATAAATAAATATTAAAATTTTTTGATTAACTTATGGCAATATTTTGAAAATTTAAAAGTTTCATAAATTTTATTAACCGGGCAAATATTTTGTGCGGGGTGCGCAATACCACCCATAAATAATCACAAATATATATATATATATATATATATATATATATATATATATATATATATATATAGACTTCGCCGATCTAAATAAATAGTTTATGCAATAATTATGTACATATTACCTAAAAATGTTGTTCTCAAAAAACTGATTTTTTCAAAAAATAAACCCAGACTGCCCCTTAACCAATACGGATTTTTTGTAGATACTGAATTTACTTTATATTTCTCCAAAATACGTTATGGGTTATGAAACAGTACCGTAAACTTCACCTCCATGATCTTCACCTCCGTGCACTCCACCCCTGGAACTTCGCCTTCGTGAACTTCACTTCCGGAAAGTTCACCTGCGGGAACTTGACCTCCGTGAAATCATGGGCTTGGATAAAAGTGTTTGGCATTTTAAAGACAAAACAGCATGGAAAAGAACGGAAAAGTAGGATCTACAGCACTTTGACCTGTAAAATATTTTGTAAGGTATACTTATCTAACAATTTGACGCACCTAAAAACCTATTTAACCTCCTTTCATGGAAAGTACCATTGTATACCATTCAATCTAATTATTTTGTAAATTTGTTTTGTAAGAATCGGAAGATAAAATATGTCAAATTTTCCACGTATGAATATCCTAAACCTTTAATGCTATATTTTAATGTATAATTCTAAAAATAATGGTACCAATTATGTAAAATATTAAAATATTTCGTTGTTTCACCATGTAGATCTTCGATTTTGGTCAAACTGGGAGATCGTAAACCATACGACTTATAGGTCCGTTATTTCGTGGCGTTCATATAGTGGGCGATCAGACTCCGCTGGAACCCGTGGTACCCGAATAAAGAAAAAAACGTCAGTATTGTCTTCTTACAGGTGTATGTTTTTCGTCGTATATTTATTGGAACCTATTTGTTATTTCTCTGCTATTTGGGAAATGTTTATACAATTGAAATGTCAAGCACTGTCAAGTTGGATTAACATAATTCTTTTTCTGTGTATTTATTATATTTTTAGCCGACAAGATAATTCTTTAAAATACACAGTTTTTTTTCATAATTATTGACTTGTTTTGAAATTCAAAAAGAAAATCTCTAAGATATTTATTACTCAGGTTTTTCGAAGACATGTTTAAATACTATAAATCTTTTAGAATAGTTCAACAAGTCATGGTAGCAATCATCATTTACAGTCACAGAGGCCTCACTTTTTAGGGATGCATCAGAAGTTTTAGCAAAGAATGCAGATTTTCTGCTACCCAAATGCGAGACTTTCGCTTGTTGCTGAAGCAGTCGAGGTAAAAATGGGCCTCAATACTAAAAATGATTTTATTGAAGACCTCGATAGCTCCTCCAAGATCCAGTAGGTGATATTTCTGCGCTGTCCATGACCAGCAGGAGGCATTTCTTGGCACAACTGGGTCTTCTAGGCCAGAGAATGTGGAGGTAAAACATCTGGGGGCGATGCCGGATGATAATGTTTGGTTGTTCTGCGACAAACACTTCCAACCCCAATCTCTCTGTTCATATTTTAGGGCGATAATGAGTAGTTTCCCGCTTCTTTTAATGAAAACATATAATTTGCTAATTCAAATACGATGGATGGTGTATTAAGTAGATTTTTGCCACTATATTATTTATTATTTTATCATAAGTCAAAATATGGTTTATCAAAATTACCAGCCATGTGAGAAATACCATTGAAAAAAAGTAAAATAACTAAAATATTGAAAGTACAAGTTTGCAAGCATTTTAACGGAGTACATCAAAATCCATAGTCAACTACACGATCGACAATTAGCAAAATTTTGAGAAAATTAAGAGAAACCGAGACAATCCGAAAAAGTAAAAAAGTGGTGGGCTTAAAATTAAGAACAATGAAAAACTAAATGCTTTTAGGTGTATTAAAAGCATCCCCATAAGAACATACATATATATATATATATATATATATATATATATATATATATATATATATATATATATATATATATGATAATTCTTGTGGGTGCAAACGACATATAGAGAATATTTATTATGACGAGAATTTTGGCAGGAAATAATCTATTTTTTGATGAAGTCACATTTTACTTAAATGAATCAGTGATTAGAAGGTAATGGGTTTAAAAAGCTCACAAGCAAAATTCTCAAAAAGGCAACGTATAGATCAGAATGATGAGAGAAAAAATAATTGAGTCTAGTGCTAGGAATTTTAAACTTTTTAATTAATGCCTGCTTTAGTTACGTTAACTCCAGATAAAGAACATTTTGATAGCCCCGAAAGAAATCCTCAACCTTAACAAAACGGTGCATTTCAACCTGAACTAATAAATAATGTTAAATTTTTAGTCTTCCATGTTATATCTGCCATAGATTTTTCAAAAATAATGTCAATTCCCAATTTACGCCCTCAGTCCCCCCCCCCCTAAATACCATACAAAATAGAGATGTAATATTTTAAACATAGTTTAAAATTCGTAAATGGCATCTCTGAAAACTACCAATTTTCAATAAAATCGAAAAACGTAAAATTTTTGATTGGCCATATTAAATTTTCTAAAAATAATTTTGCAGAGAATGGAACAAAATTAATTCTTTTTTCAGCGATATTATTTGCTTCATCTTAGATTCTACCGATTTAGTTCAATATATATATATATATATATATATATATATATATATATATATATATATATATATATATATATATATATATATATATATGAATAGTTTGGTTATTCCGGGTTTGAGAACAGTTCTCAGCGAGTAACGAGACGAACCGCACTTGAAAATGCCAAATGAGATTTTGGCGAAACGTCGTGAAAACGATTTTTTGAACGAACGGATTGAAACCCGGAATAACCAAACTATTCATTCTACCATCCGTGAAAATCTACGATATAACATATATATATATATATATATATATATATATATATATATATATATATATATATATATATATATATGTATCCACTGCTATTGCATCTCATACGGAGGAATCCGTGAAATCCGCATAAACATATATACGCCATCCGACGGGAGGTCGGAGAAGCCGTGTTCAGTATTTGCATGCTTCCTTCCGATCTGTCCTTTGCACAGCCAGGTGCATGTCGGTACCCTGATGAGTCTAGTAGAGACGAAACATGTACCTCTGCCATATCGCTGTGGCGGGGAGGGTAAGTTTTGACTTTCTTCTCGGTATGGTGATACAGGTAGGCCATCACCTCGATGGTGGTGGAATAGGATAAATTACGTTTTATAACAATTTGTTCCAACTGTGCAACCTCTAACACAGAAAGGATATGATGGAGAGAAGTTTGCATTTACTGTTCGCATTTTACTTCATTCATACGCGGAGCTGCATATGGTTGTACGTTTGCTGAATGTGATTTCAGCACTACAACGGCATAATGTGGATGTATCCACTGCTATTGCATCTCATACGGAGGAATCCGTGAAATCCGCATAAACATATATATATATATATATATATATATATATATATATATATATATATATATATATATATATATATATATATATATATATATAACGGTCGAACTTAGAATCTTCTTTTTAAAAGTCGATTAAAGCTAAGATCTTAAATTGGTTTTTGACATATCTAGATATCTGCCTTGAAGTTTTAAAAAAGTAAAGTTTATTAATTCTTTTCCTTACCGAAAATCGGTCGAAAACCGAGAAGTAATAAACTCGTAACACAAAAATATAATTATACATGGCAAAGACAACAGGCGATAAGGACGGTAACCCCTTTACATTTATTATCAAGTTTGATCGCTTTTGGATTGCTTCAAAATTAAAAAAAAGTTTATACTCCCTTGTTTTTTTCTCGAACACTTTTTGTTTCAAGTTTATTTATCTTTATTGTATAGTAATCGGTCTAAAAAGCTCTGTCACAAAAAGTACTATTGAAAAAATCGAAATTTCAATACACCACTTTTCAGAACAATTCTTTTTTGTGAAACACACACGGCTATATTTTGGCTTTATCGTCTCCCACATGGTCCGCTAATTTCTTACGTAATCGTACTTCTAATTACATAACCAAATACTTAAACAACATCCTGTCAATTTAGGACATGCAACAATTTAAAGATATCTCCCAAAAAAATATTGTTCTGTTAGAAATGTTCCAGCAATTACCCACAGAAAATTATCTTGTGGCTAAATTAAATCATACTAAGTTGTTTACTCGCACGCATTTGAACAATTTGTGGTTTTGTGTCATATACACGCAGTATACAGGGTGTACTATTATAGACTGAAGCAGCAAAATCAAAAATTATTTTTTAAATAATTAATTCACTAAATATTGTGTTAATTTTATTCTTTAATCTCTTTTCTAAATTGTCTACCATACTTTCACTTTCATTTGTCATTTTGTGTGCTTACTGTTGAAGGTAAATTTTCAAGAAAATGTTTGAATTTTGGCGAAACATTTACCAGTTTCCACTAAAAACCAAGTCAACCAAAAGAATACTCTCCGAGATTGATACAAAATTACATGTATGCTTGTATATGTATGTATGTGTATATGTGTATGTATGTATCTATGTATATATATATGTATCTATGTATATATATATATATATATATATATATATATATATATATATATATATATATATATATATATATATAGTAGCGCTCAAAAATATTTGGACAAACATGATTTTCAATTTAACTAAAAATAAATAAAAAAAAAGCTTGAAACAACAATATTATTTAAGAAATCTGTTTCTTTACAGGTAGAAAGATTTTTTTAAGGATGAAAAATATTTTGACATTACAAATAATTTTAAAAATAAGATTTTCTGCTATCAATATCAATTAAGATCCACAAGAACCCGATATATTCTATCGTGACTTTCTTTTCCAAAAAGATGGAGCACCGCTTTACTACGCTACCGCTGTCCGTGGCTATTCGGTTGAGGTTTTTCTGAAAGCAAAAGAGGGATAATTAAGTGGCCAGATCACCGGATTTGACCCCCCTTGATTATCTGTTGTAGGGATACTTACAAACCAAAGTATACTTACGAAACATAACCACAAATGTCATCGACATGGTTCAAAAAGAATTTATTCATCGACTTGGCTATTGTCAGATTGTTAACGGAGCTTAATGAGAACATCTGATTTAGGTGTTACCACATTTTTTTTATATTTTAAAATTTTACCGTAATTGTATATTTCGGTATTACGCAAAAAAACTCTAAACTAAAAATAAAATTCCATGAGTCCCAGCGTTTTTGCAAACAAAAAAGTATCCATTTAGTTTATATTAAATTTATCAGTTACTTTAAGGAAGTAATTCAATAATACAATTTTTTAAATTTCTTGGGTATAGGTTTTTACTTCAATGGGCTTTTTAACGTTTCGCCTGTCATGGCAGGCCTTTTCAAAAACATTTTTTTATTTACTTTTAAATTAAGCATTGTTTACAACCTGCAAAAAGAGACAGACTTCAATTGAACATTACTTTAAAATATTAAAATCAATCATTAAGGATAAAATATAATTCGTCTAAATAATTAAAATCACAACACATTTATAAAACTTTAATGTACGCACCTCAAGACTTCATATTCGATCCCTTACTGCCATTGCCTGGAATTAGACTTAGAATAGACGGTTGTGCAATGGGCTCTCCTGTATCTTCAACCGTTGCACAAGTAGTCATGTAATACTTAAAAGAGGACGTCTTAAAAAAAACTGACATACCTGTTATGTTTTTCAAAAGATACGTCAATTATTTTCTTACAGCTGTACCTGAGGATCAAATAGATAATATTCAAAAAACTTTTAATAATTTTCACCACAAATTACAATTTACGCGGGAAATTGAATATAATCACGAAATTAATTTCCTCGATTTGACACTAATCAGAAACGTAAATAGCGAGAAACTTAAAACGAAATGGTATACAAAAAACACCTGGTCAGACCGTTATCTTAATAATAATTCACACCACCCTACATCTCAAAAAAACAGTGTAATAATAGGATTAACAGGTAGAACACTAAGCATGACCTCACCAGAATATCGGCCAGAAACATTGAAAAAAGTAAGGAAAATACTTAAAGAAAATAATTTGTTAGATGACCAGATAAACAAAATAATTAAACAACGTACTTATAAATTTTACAACAAAAAATCGTTCCCCACAACCTTCTGGACAACTAATAAAGTTACAAAATATATAGCAATTCCTTACGTTCAAGAATTGTCTGAAAAAATCAAATATATTTTGAAGAAACACAATATTGTTGTATGCCAAAAAGCCCAAAACTGACCATCCTCACTCTTTACACCTTTAAAAAGTTAAGTCCCTTCTAAAAAAAGATCAAATGTAATTTATTCCATACCATGTATGAATAGCCCAAAAAAATACATACATAATGACGACGTAATACTTAGACAATAAATTAAATGGACACAAACATACAAAGAACTCATCTACGGCTCTACACAAACATGAAACTAATCTTACGCATGAGTTTGATTTTGTAAATACTAAAATGTTAAAGCAAGAAGAAAACTATCATAAACTTCTAGTCAAGGAAATGATTTATGTAAAAAGAGAACAACATGTAGTAAATGACAAACAAGACATAAACAATTTAAGTCAAATTTCCCATAATTTAATCCGTTGAAAATATTTTTAAACACTTGTCAAAACTTATAATTTACTTGTGTATAACTACCAAGAATTATTCCACACCCGCTACACATTTAAGTTTTAAAAAGATGTAATTTTAATCAATTAGACAAAGTGCATTTTATCGTTAGTGATGTTAGTTAATTTTAATACTTTGAAATAATGTTCAATTGAAGTATGTCTCTTTTTGTAGGTTAATTTAATATAAAAGTAAATAATGTCACAATTGAAGTAAAAACCAATATCCAAAAAAATAAAAAATTGTACTATTGAATGGTTTAAGAAGAAATAAATAAATAAATAAATATATATATATATATATATATATATATATATATATATATATATATATATATATATATATATATATTTTAATGCGGATTTCACGGATTCCTCCGTGTGAGATGCAATAGCAGTGGCATAATGTGGATATATCCACTGCTATTGCATCTCACACGGAGGAATCCGTGAAATCCGCATTAACATATATACGCCATCCGGCGGGAGATCGGAGAAGCCGCATTCAGTATGTGCATGCTTCTTTCCGATCTGTCCTTTGCACAGCCAGGTGCATGTCGGTACCCTGATGAGTCTAGTAGAGACGAAACATGTACCTCTGCCGTATCACTGTGGCGGGAAGGGTAAGTTTTGACTTTCTTCTCGGTATGGTGGTACAGGTAGGCCATCATCTCGATGGTGGTGGGATAGGATAAATTGCGTTTTATAACAATTTATTCTAACTGTGCATCCTCTAACACAGAAAGGATATGATGGAGAGAAGTTTGCATTTACTGTTCGCATTTTACTTCATATATATATATATATATATATATATATATATATATATATATATATATATATATATATATATATATATATAGAACATCACTTTGCTCCTAAATAATTGATGGATAACGTTTTGTATAAAATCCTTAATATTTTAATAACATCTTTTATATGACTGTGGTCTATAATTATGTTGATACTAATCAAATTTAGATCATTAATATCATTGTTCTTTTATGCTCCATACTCAACTTATCAATTCCACTTTAACCAGTAAAAGTTAAAGAATTAATGTATATTAAAGACAATACAGTGTCCTAATGTATACCAACAGGTTTTTTGTTTTTACTGATTCGGCTTTCATTAATTTTAACAATTTGACATCGGTGTTTCGAACACCCTGTTAAGAACTTAAGTGTGGGCTGTCTTAAGCCAAGATTCTAATTGTTCTTTCAGAAATGAGATACAGTATCATATATATATATATATATATATATATATATATATATATATATAAAGGGTGTTTTTTATAGAGGTATAGAACTTTTAAATGGAATAAAACAAAGAGGAATTTTTTAAATTGACATGAAATTTACTTTACTCGAAAGATAACCTTCTGGCATTATAATTTAAATATGACTTCTGGTATATGACCGCCACGGCTGGCTCGGACGTAGTCTAATCTGGAGGTCCAATTTTCGATGACTTTTTCCAACATTTGTGGCCGTATATCGGCAATAACGCGGCGAATGTTGTCCTCCAAGTGATCAATCGTTTCGGGCTTATCGGCGTAGACTAGCGACTTCACATATCCCCACAGAAAATAGTCTAGCGGCGTTAAGTCGCACGATCTTGGAGGCCAATTAACGGGTCCGAAACGTGAAACTATGCGGTTACCAAACGTTTCCTCCAATAAATCAATTGTGGCACGAGCTGTGTGACATGTTGCGCCGTCTTATTGAAACCACAGCTCCTGCACATCAATGTTGTTCAATTGATGAACGAAAAAGTCAGTAATCATGGCTCTATAGCGGTCACCATTGACTGTAACGTTCTGACCAGCATCGTTTTTAAAGAAGTACGGACCAATGATTCCACCAGCCCATAAAGCACATCAAACAGTCAGTTTTTCTGGATGTAACGGTGTCTCAACATACACTTGAGGATTATCATCACTCCAAATACGGCAGTTTTGGTTATTGACGTATCCATTCAAACAAAAGTGAGCTTTTGATTAACGGCAATCTTGTTTTGGGCCCATTCACCGAATCTACGCCTTGCTAGGTGATCGTGTGGTTTCAATTCTTGCACGAGTTGGATTTTGTAAGCACCCAAACCAAGATCTTTCCGCAAAATCTTCCATAAAGTGAATGGACACATATCCAATTCCTGTGCACGATGGCGGATAGACTGATTCGGGTCTTCCTCTACGTTACGCTCTACAACAGCAATGACTTCTTCTGTACGCACTGTACGACGTCTCTGTAGATGCGTATTATCATTTAGAGTAAACGTGGTGCAAAAACGTTCCATAGTTAATCGAATTAATTGCTCTGATGGACGATTATGTTGACCGTAAAATGGACGTAGTGCGCGATACGTATTTCGAACAGAACCATGATTTTCAAAATAAATTTGCACAATTTGGAAGCGTTGTTCAGGCGTCAGTCTATTCATGTTGAAATGCCAAACCAAACTAAACATAAATCACTTGACAGCTGACAAAATGGCCGCCAGTTAAAAAAGTGTTGCCAACTTAAAGTTCTATACCTCTATAAAAAACACCCTTTATATATATATATATATATATATATATATATATATATATATATATATATATATTGAAATAAGTACTCAAAATTGAATTTTAACAAAAGTAAAACTTCAGATTATATTACATAAATCTCCACGTAAATAAATCTCGAGTTAATGAAAATAATTGATACCTATCGAGCGTTTTGCACAATACCATTATTACTTTATTAACGAGCACTTGCACCACAGCACGGTCTCGTTAAAGAAGTGAAATATTCGCATTATTATAGGTTTCTAAAAACCACTTGAGATTGATGCCTTGCAACAGGAGATTTCTTAATAGGAAATCATCTTACGTAGTTCAAATCTTTTCCCTTTTATTTTTAATGAATGAAGATTGTATCTGAATCAAAAAAGTTAATTATTTCAATCGGATAATTTACGTAGCACTGTGGGTAAAAAGAATACAGCAATCACGTATTTCTCAAATTAAAACCATCTGAGATTGATGTCATACAATAATAAATTTCTTCCTAGAAAATCATCTTAGGTGGTTCAAATCTTATTTTTTATTATTCTTGATAAATGAAGATTTCCTCCAGATTTACCGAATTATATACCCACCAGTTTAGCAAACTATTCTTCACTCCAGCAAAAATTTGAACTGTAATCACAGAACATACTAATCGTGTCTTGATACTTAAAAAATCAAAACATTATAACCTGCTTAATAAATCTGCTTACCTCGGCATGAAATAAGCATTATTAAAATAACTTTTTATAACAATTGTTCCCTAGAAAAAAATTCCAATAAACCAAAACTCATTTGGGGCGTTGCTGAGGACTGTAATTTACATCGTTTTTGCTTGTTGTCTATAAGTGATTTTGCACATATCAAGATGATCTTCGAGGAATTTATTACTGCAGGTGATGACATTGTATCTCTTCAACACAATACAATAATAACTAAATTAATTATAATTTGATGCTATAGAATCAATGACTAGATAATGGGTTGTTAGGAAGAAAGTGAGACATTCTCTGTACCTCAATTTAAAGCTAGATAAAAATCAAGTTATAAATAACAATTTCAAACGTCTATTGTTACTTTTATAATATATATATATATATATATATATATATATATATATATATATATATATATATATATATATATATTAGCATTTTACCCGTCGCGGCTTCGTCCGCAAAATATTAAATATTTGTTTTATAGTATAAATAAATTATAGATTGTAGAAAAGGTTTCGCTCATAAATTCAGGACTTAATTATGTTTAGAATAATAAAAACAATTTCCCGTCGCAGCTTCGCCCGCAAAATAATTGTTTTATAGTATAAATAAATGTAATATATATTGTAGAAAAAGTTTCGGTCATATATTCAGGATTTAATTATGTTTAAAATAGTAAAACAATTACCCGTTGCGGCTTCCCTCACAAAATATTTGTTTTATCGTTAAATAAATAGATTATAGATTGTAGAAAAAGTTTCACTCATATATTCGAGACTTAGTTATGTTTGGAATAATAAAAACAATTATTCGCCTGAATTAGTTTAGTACTATGTAATACCATCCCGAAAATCATGTAATTTTTCACCATTTTTTATCATTTTCAACTTGCCAATTACTCAAAGTCCTTCTGAAAGGCTCACAAATGGTTATTAGAAATTTTCTAATTCGCTGATCGCGAAAGAGACCAAGCATCTTATTTTCACACTGTAATTCACTTAGAATCCTTCAGGAAATACAGCATTCTGCATGCTTCAAGGAGAGAGGTCCAGTAATGTTATCTCACTAGAATCTTCAAAAAAATACAAGATGTCCTGTTTCCCTAACTAAGAATAAAACGTTGACAAGGATGCTTATGAATAAATCTCCGTTTTAAGAAAATGAACTCGAAAAACTAAAAGAATGCATGAGCGGTCCCTGAATTCAAAAGTGCCAGAACAAAGAAAAAGGGAGCTTAGTAGATATTACAGGGGAACATGGTGTGGGAATGCGACAATAAACACCTAAAAAAATTAAAGTATAGTATATTAAGAGAAAGTTATAGCAAACAGTAATAGAGAGAACGACTGTTGTAAAACTATCCATAAGAAATCACCCAGACCATGTTGTTCAGCATTTTTGATTGTCCTATTTTTTTTACCAACTATTCCCCAATATTACGTGAGTATCAAACAAAGGTTAAAAAAATTTTTAGGTTGTTACTTTTTTTTTTGGCGGCCATTTTAAGTTTACTTCAGAACCATTTTTTGGCCTAAAACGAGTTTTGGGCAAATAAATATAACTCTGTTAATTTAATAATGACGTATTATCAACATCTGACCGCCATTCCCCGGCCAGAATTGACTTCAGTAGTAGTACCGAAATAATATGTAAAAGTATGACAAGGGTGTCTAACGGAGGTACCAATGGCCCTATTGACGAGTCCAGCATTGGTACCGGGACAAAACACCCCAAAAACTTTTTCAGATTATGTATATTGGCGTTGCATCCTCACAGCTAGGGAGCAAAGAGGGCCTAAAAAGGCTAGGGAGCCGAAACAGGGACAACGAAATTCCTTCATAACACAACATGGCATCCCTGGTGGGGATCGTTGCAGACAAGGGTCTGTATAGAGCATTAATTAAATGCTGAATCCGCGATGTTGATAATATGCGGTTCGGGATGTTAGTTCCCGCAATTCTCTGGGATATCTCACATTCGTTGCAGATCAGGAATTACAAAATCTCAAAGAACGACGAAGTTGTCTGTTTTAAAAGGGAGGTGTCGTATTATCAACATATTACCGCCATTCCCCGGCCAGAAATTGCTTTAAATAGTAGTACCGAAATAATAATAATAATAATAAGTACGACAAGGGTGTCCAGGGGAGGTACTGACGAGTCCAGCATTGGTCTCGGGACGAAAAACCCAAAAACTTTTTCAGATTGCGTATGTTGGAGTTGCATCCTCACAGCTAGGACCTAAAAAGGCTAGAGAGCCCAAACAGGGACAACGAAATTCCTTCATAAGAGCCGTTTTACACACACAAGAATTATTCCGAAAATTATAACCAAAATTTTCAGCAAATTTTTGCCGAAAATTCTTTGGAGATAATTTTTACAATAAAATACCACTCTGTTTGATACGTACAAGAATTCTGAATATAATTTTGGTGGTAATTTTGTCGGTGCTCATGCGCATTTTCATAACATGTGACGTTCAAGCAGTTAAATAATATGGGAATAACCTTAAAATGTCATAAATATGAAAGTTTCCGAACATATATAATCAAAAAACCACAAGAAACAATGAGTAAACATTGAGATTAGGTTGATTACCAAACGCAGGTTGTCAATTCACATATTTTATTCTGCGTCGATTTTCGCGCACTTTCTGCATTTTAGTCATAAAAATATAGAACACGTTCTATATTTTTATGCCGAAAATTTTCACCATAATTTTGACAATAATTCTTTGATGTGTAAAACAGCAAATTAGTTTTACGAAAATTTTCAACATAATTATCAGATAAATTTTGGCAATAATTCTTGTGTGTGTAAAACGGCTCTAATACAACAATAGATATCAAGACAAACCAGAATTATTAAAATGGTATGCTCTAATCTCGTTATTCGCTTAAAACTCCATTAGTAACGAGACTAATCACACTTGAAAATGACAAATGAGATTTTAGCGAAACGTCGTTAAAACGATTTTATAAACGAAGGGATTGAAACCCGGAATAACCAAACCATTCATATATATATATATATATAACGTCGTTAAAACGATTTTATAAACGAATGGATTGAAACCCGGAATAACCAAACCATTCATATATATATATATATATATATATATATATATATATATATATATATATATATATATATATATATATAAATAATTAACCTAATATTTTATTATTTAGTTCACGTTTTAGTTAGGAGATGTTGGATGAGTGAAGAAAAAAAAACAATATTAATTCGTTATCGCGAATAAAAGAAAAAAGTATAAAAATATCTCACTTCTATGTTAATCTCCATAACACTATTACAATCCCGCGATCATCACACTTACAAATTATCATCACATTTCGCTTTCAGCATTAAAGACCTTTTGCAAACGTTTTATTATCACCTTTTCGAGACAAAGCGAAAGCAAAATGCAAAACAAATAGTATGGTATTTTAAACAAATTGTGCCATTATTAAAATATCCTTAAAAGGAGCTCAGAGTAAACGTGTCTACTTGACTTTTCTTACACAACGATCAATAATTCTTGAGATTATTATTATGTTAACATTTAAGTGAAACCCAATTACTTGCTGAAATTTAACTGTACCTTTAGAAAAGTAGATACTTATGCGTGGTAAAATACACAAAAATACACGCCACACATTGGGGAACGGGGACATTATTATGCCAGATTACTTATTTATTTACTATACCTGCTTTTCAGGTTAATCCCCCAATTACAAGACAGGGTTAAACATAACCGTACAATAATTTATTAGGCTAATAATTAGGAAATTATTAAACATTATCGTTTTTACTAACCTAAACTTAACGTACCCTGCAAACTTCTCCAATTTAATTACAAAAAATGCTCACTCACGAACTTAAAGAAATTTAATAGTACAACATTCTTTCAACTCACTCTATTGTGTAACTAAATAAGTCTAAATTATATTTATCGAAATTGTTACATATAGAAGATATGGGAAAATATTTTGACGTGAATTTGGAAGTGGAACTTTGAAATTCAGTATAATTATATCAGAAAAATCAATTAAATTATTAAGTAGATATTTTAATAAAAATTGTTAGGTAGTGGTAATCTCATCGATATCTGCTAAGTAAGTGAAACTGTGAGAAACCTTATGGAGGATAAAAACCGCCATTCTTCTAACGAAAGTATTTCAAGAATTTTCTCTGTATTATTTCAAGGTTGTTAATGTGAATGTACAGTATGGCAGGCGCGGATCCAAGGGGGGGCGGTGGGGGCGATCGCCCCCCCCCCCAAGACCTGTGAGTTTAGGAAAATGGACCCGATTTTTCCTCTTATACTATAGTTTATTCAAGAACTAGAGAGAGTAATAAATCACTTTTTACCCTTTTTCTCTTCTCAAACTACCTGTGTTCTTTAGTCCGGTGTTTTTAGCAAAATTTGTTAGACACATATATTTTTCATAGGAATGGGTTAGAAATTTTATAATCAAAAATAGCGGTCTATAATAATAGACTAAAACGTAGGATTATTCTCTCAAAAATTTCTAAGTTATAATTTAAATACTTACAAAATATCCATTGTCAAAAATACAAAAAGTTAAACATATATAAAAAAATAAATTCGTCCATATAAAAATAAAATATTTTTAGGGCTATCGGTCATTTTATTATTAATTAAAAACATTTTTAGGGTATTTGACTTTTCAGTTGATTTATTTCTTAAATCATCTGCAGAATTAGAATTAAACACTAAAAAGGGATTCAAATGTAATTACTTTTTTACTTATTTTTATTTCAATTGTACTGATATCTTAATTTAATTTACTTTTATATATGAAAATACGATAGCCCCAAAAAAATAAGATAAACATGTTAATTTTACACGCTTAAGAAAAAGACACAAACACAATAATAAAATAATAAAAAACTTACAGCTAATTAGAATTAAATATATATAAAATTAAAGAGTAGGACACACTAAAATAAAAATATATAAAAAAATAAAAAAAAAACATATAAACAACATTAAACAATAAAATACAACAAAAACAAAAATTTAAATAATAAATTGTGTTTACACTAGTAAACATTACGTATCTAATTCCTAATCAAAGTCAGTGAAACTATCTTCGCTAAAATTAATTATAATTGGTTCCTCTATCTCACCGATTATGAGATCGAGTTCTCACATTTTGTTTTATTCTTTTATTATATGGATTTTTCCCAATTTTCCGCAGTAACTTTATTCAAAAAAATCTTTCAAAAGTTTAGTTAAATTACTAATTTTATTAATTGTGTTATTTCTAGCAACTCTACCTTTTACTTGAGAGAGATATTTACGTCTCCAACGGACAGTTTCCGGACGATTTATAAGAACAGATTTTCTATCTGATTTTTCCCAGCAAAAATTAAGTTCTCTGAGCAATTTTCAGAGATCAGTTCTTTTAATTTCAGGTAAATCGCGATCTTCAATGATTTTAGTTAGAATTTTGTAGATGGTTGGGATCTGTTTCTCATAATAAAATGTATGTACAACCCCTTTAATTCCAGTTTTCATCTCTTCTTCCAACGAGGTTTTTCGTTTTCCTGTGATCGAATGTGACTTGGGAATATAATTCGAGTTGTTTTTTCTCCTTCAGTATTCTGTACATAGTAGATTTTCCAACTCCTGTCATATTGGAACATATCTCAACAGAGCTTTTAACATTATTATCTAGATATTGATATCTTAAGGCATCATAAACATTCATCGTAATAAGTTTTTCGTTGAGGAAAAAATGCCCTGGTTTAACGATTTTGGAATAAATATAGAGATGAAAGTCATATCTTTTGGGTATCTCACTAATCTCAAATAATACATAAAAACAAACGCAAATAAGATAAATCACTAAGAAAAAACTGTAAGTTGTACTTTGCTCACTGACAGAAATTAAATTAAACTAGCAGAAATTCTATGTTGCAGTAAATTTATAAAATATATTTAAATATAATGAAATATAATTAGATTTACGGCAGTTCTCAGTTACCTGCGGCACTGGAGCAGGTACGTTAGAGGTTTCGGTAACAGTTTTATTACTCTCTCTAGTTCTTGAATAGAGTATAGGAGTCTGTATGCTTGCGATCGCCCCCCCCCCTCCCAAAAGCTTTGAGTTCAGGAAAATAGAACCCATTCTGCCTTTTATATTAGGAATGAGTATGCTGCTTGCACTCCCCCCCCCCCCCGTTGACAACTTGTTTTTCTTGCCATACTGTACTTTTGTGATATCACCGCCCCCCCTAAAGAGAGAGGCTGGATCCGCCCCTGAGTTATGGTGCCCAAAAATCAGCGGCATATTCCTATTTCGGTCATACATAAGAGTTATATAATATCTCTCATACCTCTATGTCATCAAAATCCCTTGAAGAATGCACAGTAAAACTATAACTCCTTGAAGCATCCGCTATGACTCCACTAACATAAAAGACGAAAAAAGTTTTTAGTGAAAAACTACTCTCAGGTCACAAAAAGTATCTGAACAAGAGATGGTTTCATTATTAACACTGTAGTCATATAGAATAACTGATAGCTTGCTGGTACAGGATA
Source organism: Diaprepes abbreviatus (assembly GCA_034092305.1). Lineage (NCBI taxonomy): Eukaryota > Metazoa > Arthropoda > Insecta > Coleoptera > Curculionidae > Diaprepes > Diaprepes abbreviatus. Next base: position 1,492,826 of record JASJET010000147.1, read on the forward strand.
TCACACGACACTTTTTGATATTAAGCCGTAAATTGTTAACTTAATCGCCAAATATTAACTAGTTCTAGATTTTTTTGAAGATTTAAATTATCATCAACACTTTTGATCTGCTTTAAAATTTTAACATTGTCTGCATATAATAAATAATCAACATTAACCAATCCCTGGGGAACGACAGAAGTAGCATCATACCGACTCACTTGCGGTCGTGAATACAAACGTTTTGCTGACATTCGCAGAAATATAATTTAAAATGACTCATCCAGAAATCTGAAAAACCAAATCTCTACAGCTTATGTATCAAAATACTATGAACAAGTCGGTCAAATGCTTTGGAAAAATCCAAGCATTTTACATCCTTCTGAAATACCTCATCCACAGACTCAGCAAGGTTCTGGGGATACACAGTAAATTGGTCGCTGTGGATCCGCCACGTTGATACTGAACTCTGTAGCTTGTAATAAAGAGAACTATACCGTCATGTAGAAAGAGCTCAAAATTCTTAGAAAAAACACAAATAATCGACAACATAGTACAGGGTGAGTCAACGATTGGATGAAGTAGGTTTGTGCCTTTTCGGTGAAATTAACAAAGAAACTATATTTATTGTTTGATACAGTTTATTTTTACGCAGATTTTAAAAATATTTAAGACTCTACAGGGTGAGCCAAAAAACTAGGACAGCATAAAGTTGGATTTTTTTAAATAGAACACCCTATATACGAATAGTATTTTCGATTTAGCTTATAATTTTAAATCTTTTTTATTAAGGGTTTACTATAACAAAACTTTATAGTTTCTGATATAATTAAGTTTAAAGAAAAAAAGTCACATTTTCAAGCATCAATTCAATCCTAAATAACGTTTTCAATTTTGTGACAAATATATTCAAATTTGGAATTTAGCAAGGCCAAGGACAAGTTAACATAATTTTTATCTAATATTTGCAATAAAAGCTACAGGGTGTTGAACACATCGGCTCAAATTTGAACAAGTATAATTGAATAAATATCTTTTTTTTTAAATGGTACACCCTGTATATTTTCATGTTATTTAATAGAGTAATAAAAACCTTAAAAGTTTTGTTCAATATATCCTATACCTATTTATAATAGTTTTTGAGATATTTCAGTTTTTCTTATTTTCCATACTTTTTTACAGAAATAGTCTTCATTATCATAGTAGCCATGTAAAATAATAAAAAGAAACTACAGAAACAAACAGAATGTGGTTAAATATGATGAAATACATTATTCGTTATATTACAACGGCAATAGTTTAATTAAATATAATGTGAAAAAATTAACACAACCATAACGACAAGGCAAATACATATTTACTTTTATACTAAATTGAAACAAAAAAATTACCTATTAAATACTGAGATTAATTATTTCTTTTTAATAAGTGTTCGAATAAACGATCCTCTTGTGCAATGCACAAATTTAGTCTTTTTTGCAGATTTTCTCGGACCCTGGACAAAATTAGTGGCGTTATTGTTCTACAGGTATCCCTAATCCTGTTTCGCATATCTTCCACTGTTGTTGGTGGATTAACATACACCTTATTTTTAATATAACCCCATAGGAAGAAATCTAATGGGGTGATGTCGCAAGACCTTGGTGGCCACTCAATGAAACCCCCACGTCCAATCCATTTTTGCGGATATCCTTGGTCCAAAAACGCACGAACTTCACGATGGTAATGCGGAGGCGCACCATCGTGCTGGAACCACATACTGTCGAGCTTATCCCTATCGAGAACTTGAAGCAGTTGGGGTAGTTCTTCTTGTAGAAAGTTCAGGTAACTATGGCCATTTAGTGGTTCATTAAAAAAGTGGGGTCCAATAATTCGATTATGATGAATACCACACCAAACATTTAATGACCAGTGGTTTTGATGTTGCACCTCTCTAATCCAAAATGGGTTTTCTGTGGCATAATAATGCATGTTGCGTCTATTTACGGCACCGTTACTTCTAAAAGTAGCTTCATCACTAAACATTACCTTGCATAATAAATTTGGATTTAATTGAATCTCCGCATTTATTGTACGACAAAAGTTAACATGACTTTCAAAATCCTGTCCATGCAATTTTTGGTGTAATTCCATGTGATATGGATGATACCTATATTTCTTGGTAGTACGATTAGCGGTGGATTGTGATGTTTCACATAATGCTGCTAACTGACGGCTACAAATATAAGGATTTTCCTGAACATTTAACAATACTTGTAGTTCTTTTTCTTCATTAGTTACTGGTTTGTTGACCACTTTACGTTTTGGATAATCAACAGTACCAGAAGAATCAAATCTTTGCATTAAGTTTTGAAAAGTATGGGTATTATGCTGGCGTCGATCAGGATACTTCATTTTGTAAATTCTTTGAGCAAGAAGGCAATTTTTTTGAGCCTCTCCTATTGTATAAATCATATCTATTAACTCATTCTTTTTAAAAATTCATTTTACAATATAAGATGAATGCAAAAAAAAACCAAACTACACTACATAAAAACCAAAAGAAGCGATTGCGGTTATAAATTTGACACAAAGAAAAATGTTCTTTTACATTGTTTTTGCCATGGCTACTATGATAATGAAGACTATTTCTGTAAAAAAGTATGGAAAATAAGAAAAACTGAAATATCTCAAAAACTATTATAAATAGGTATAGGATATATTGAACAGAACTTTTAGGGTTTTTATTACTCTATTAAATAACATGAAAATATACAGGGTGTACCATTTAAAAAAAAAGATATTTATTCATTTAAACTTGTTCAAATTTGAGCCGATGTGTTCAACACCCTGTAGCTTTTATTGCAAATATTAGGTAAAAATTATGTTAACTTGTCCTTGGCCTTGCTAAATTCCAAATTTGAATATATTTGTCACAAAATTGAAAACGTTATTTAGGATTGAATTGATGCTTGAAAATGTGACTTTTTTTCTTTAAATTTATTTATCTCAGAAACTATAAAGTTTTGTTATAGTAAACCCTTAATAAAAAAGATTTAAAATTATAAGCTAAATCGAAAATACGATTCGTATATAGGGTGTTCTATTTAAAAAAATACAACTTTATGCTGTCCTAGTTTTTTGGCTCACCCTGTAGAGTCCTAAATATTTTTAAAATCTGCGTAAAAATAAACTGTATCAAACAATAAATATAGTTTCTTTGTTAATTTCACCGAAAAGGCACAAACCTACTTCATCCAATGGTTGACTCACCCCGTACATTCAATCTATCACCCTTCTCATGTACTTTTAGTTTTTCCATCTGTAATATACTTTGACATATTAAACAAAGATTAAATGTCTGAGATGGTTTCACGAAAACATATTTGCAATCATGAATTTAAAATGCAGGAATAAATTCAGGTCATCATCCAACAATATAAGAATTTTTTTAACAAGTTTTCTGCTTGAGTTAGTTACTACTGCCATGATGTTGGAAACTATCATAGTACAGATAATTAAATACTAACTCTCTCGATAGTAGTTCTTGTAAGTGTTCCTCTTATTGTTATTATAAAGACAAACCCAAAAATTAATATTAAATATTCGAGGATTTGTCCCTCAAAAATATGTTCTTCACATCCTTTCATAGAATTAATTTTTATAATAATACCAAGAATAATGATCTTAAAATAACTGAAAGGTTTTAGCGGGGGCGCATAAATTGCTGAGAAATAATAATAATGCTAATTTCGAGATTAAGAACGATTGCGTAAATCGATCAACTTGCAGGACATCGTTCAAGTAGCAGCGCGATAGAGATATTTATTTTATTTTGCTTCTGATTACAATGGACAAAAATAGAAGTTTTATTATTAAGATAATGGCTTTTATAAGATATTCATTTATTTTAACTTATGCATGACTTTTTATAAAGGTTAGTTGGTTCATTATTTACAGGGTTGCGAGATCAAGCTTATTAGAAAGAAAATTGCAGAAAATTTACATCCATTTATTGATACAACATAATATTATTTATGTATATATACATATATATATATATATATATATATATATATATATATATATATATATATATATATATATATATATATATAGGGTATCCGAAAAATACATGTATGTACTTTAAAAAGATTTAAAAAAACTAACTAAAAAGAAAACATTAATTTAGCAACTGTGAAAAATGGCCACTATTTCGCTGAGTACACTCATCAACTCCTAAAAATGAAATTGGACTCTATCTAATATCTCAAGATTATTAAAATGGTTACCAGCGTTTAAAATTAACATGAATAATCTTTGGCGGGTGTTCACCGGAGTCTCGTATAATTCTGTTTTAAGAACGCCCCACAAAAAGGAGTCGCACACACCCACAAACACACTCACATACACATGTTTCTATGGCATGAGTTTCGAACTCATGAAACAGCAATAGTGAAACCGGAAGTCTGGTTGAGATATGTCGATGATACCTCCATCGTATGGAAGGTGACAAGAACTTTATGATTTCTTGAAACATGTAAACACCAACAACTAAAAAGTGAACATTGGGAGCAGTTCTCTAAAAGAATGGAAGGAGACTTCTATAGTGTACAAAAACAGATGTGGCGACTGATAAGACAACAGCGCAAAGAAGTATCTAAACTCTCCGAAACAAACAAAATATCAGAGGAGAAATGGATAGACTACCTAACAAAATTATTTGAGGGAGATGCTTATATTGGAAAAAACAACATACCAGCAATAAGGAATAATGTGGAAGTCACCATTCAAGAAGTAGAGAAAGTTATAAAATCCTTAAAAAATAGAAAAGAATTGTTGAAATTCGGAGGACAGCGACTAACACAGGAACTCACAAGCTTCATTCGAAAAATCCTGACACAATGCAAAGTACCAGATAGGTGGAGAACCAGCACAATGATGCTTATGTTTAAGAAAGGTCACAAACAAGAACCGGAGAACTACAGGGGTATTAATCTACTGGACACAACTCTGAAACTCGTTACGAAAGTAATCAAAAATAAAATTAATTCGGTTACAACACTGGAAGACGAACAGCAGCGACTTAGACCAGGAAGGTCTTGCGTGGATGCAGTATTTATTCTACGACAGATAGTCGAAAAATCTATAGAATACAACAAACCAACATTTTTATATTTTATAGATCTAACAAAAGCATTCGATCGCATAAAGCTAGATGACGTAATCCACCTGTTATATAAGAGAAATATTCCTATCAATATAATTCAGACCATCGAAAACATATACGCAAACAATAAAGTTCAGATTCGCACTAACGGTAAATTATCTACACCCATACCAGTCAGCAGCGGTATTAGACAGGGAGACTCGCTTAGTCCTTTATTGTTTAACATGATAATGGACGAAATAATAAAGGAGGTGCGACTTGGTAGAGGATATAAAATGGGTGATACAGAAATAAAAATTCTCTGTTACGCTGATGACGCTGTGATATGTGCCGAAAATGAAGACGACCTCCAGAGATTGTTAAATACCTTCAATCTTACGGGAAGAAAATATAATATGATTATCTCAGCCGAAAAAACTAAATGTATGACAACCTCAAAAGAATCCCTCCGATGCAAACTAGAACTAGACGGTCAAATAATACAACAAGAAATGAGTTTCAAATATCTAGGAATCGACATAACTAGTTATGGCAACATCGAAGATGAAGTAAGAGGGCAGGTGGCCAAAGCAAATAAAGTGGCGGGTTGTCTCAACGACGTGATCTGGCGAAACAAACACTTACAACAAGAAACAAAGGCTCGGATCTACAAAACCACAATTAGACCTATTATGACATACACCTCAGAAACACGGCCAGAGACGACAAAAACGGAACAACTATTGGAGACTACAGAAATGAGAATACTTCGACGAATAACAGGAAAAACGCTACTAGACAGAGAAAGAAGCGATAACATCAGGCAATCATGCAACACAGACTGCATTAATGAGTGGGTCCTACAGCGTAAGACAGAATGGAACAAACACATAAGCCGAATGACATAGGATAGACTGGTAAGGATCGCACGAGATAAATCGCCTAGTGGTACACGCAGTAGAGGTCGACCACGGAAAAGGTGGAGCGATAATTTCAGTCCAGAATGAGGAAAATCGAAGAAGGAACAGGTCAGGGACCTATTATAGAAGGTAGAAGAAGAAGAAGATGTAAACACCATTGGAAAAAAAGATAAATGATCAATAGTCCTTTCTAGATGTCATGGTGCACCGTTCAAACGAAACTATTAAAACTTCAGTATTCAGGAAGCCACCACATAATGGACAATATCTTAACCATAGCTAATCATTCTGTTGTAACAAAACGGAGAATTATACGCAACATCTATAATCGCGCTATATCTATATGTAATAATGCCAATTTATTGGAAAATAGGTAGCAAACATTAAATCCGATTTACAACAGAATGGTTATTCTTTAAAATTAAATGTTATAAATAACTTTAGAACGACGACCTCTGGACAGCAAGAAACATTCCGTCTGCACAATCCCGTACATTAAGGGAATCTCGGAGAAAATGAGCCAGCAGTTAGAATATAAAAACAGCCTTTAAATACACCCAAAGCTCATTTAGCAAAAACGAAACCAAAAACAACCGATAAAAAAGAATGTGTTTAAAAAGTTCCATGTGAGTGTGGGGAAATGTATATTGGAAAAACCAAGCTACCACTAGAAGTTAGAATTAAGGAACATAAAACTCTTACATAACAAGAGCAAACGTCGAGATCAGGTATTGCAGAACACAATTGGAATAAACAACACCATATAGAATGATCTGAAACTGCGGCAATCTCTACGGAACCCAACATGAAAAAAAGAAAATTTATAGAAGCAGCTTACATCACTATCACTATCACTACATAGTATAAAACAAAGTCGCTTTCTCTGTCCCTATGTCCCTTTGTATGCTTAAATCTTTAAAACTATGCACCGGATTTTGATGCGGTTTTTTTCAATAGATAGAGTGATTCAAGAGAAAGGTTTATATGTATAATAACATCCATTAAATAGTGGAGAAATACTGTTATTTTTGAGGTTTCTAATGTGATGTCGTTAATTATCATAATAATGTACTAATTATTTGTATACATTGAAAAGGTCTACAGAAAACTCCGCGATGGTATATGTCTATCTCTCATGGATATCCCACAATAACATTTTTTTGTCATTTACTTTTTACGACAAATAATGGCAAATTTTGAAGCGATTTTAACCAATACAGCATTAATCCTTATCCAATTAAATAGCTTAAATACATTGTTGATTTAATATAGATCTATATGGTCCTTTACAGCACAAGATTTAAATGAATATTTTCGAAGATATTACAGATTTAAAATTGCGGGAAGTAGCGCTTGCGGCGGTACTGGCCGACCGGGGCGGCGGCAGCGTGCCTATAAATAGCGCGTCGGAGGCCGATGTAATAATTGTTGTAAAAATAAAATAAATAGTCACAGTTTTTCTGTAGTGTATTTAGTATCAGCATTGCACCCGTGCGAAGCCGGGGCGGGTCGCTAGTTAAAAATAATAATGGAATCTTCAGTAAACCCAGTGTTGAGGTACCTAATCTTTGACAACCACTACTTTGTAACATCAAATCAAAGGACAGTGTCAGCTGTCATTTTGCATGAATTAAATAAAAAATTTATATAATTGTGGTAAACCGTTTTTTATTTTACCTATACCTAATTGATATTTTTGATTTCGTCTAGATGAACCTGCCAGTTTAAGAACAAAACATTCATTTCTCGATAATATCTGATAAACAAATTTTATTATTGTCTTTAATTTAAATTTGAATATAGATTGACTTTTTCTTGTAACATTCTGATCTGATGAAAATGTGTTGTACATATAATAAATATCTTTAATACTATCAGAATCTAGTAACATTATGAAATACTCATTTTTAACTTAATCTTTTTGAGATTTTTTTAGAAATTAAAAATTTAAATCAAATTAATTGTGATTATATCTACTCCAGGTTTCGTTTTGTTTGATTTTAGAATATGTAATCTTAGTCTAAAATGATCTATATTCGTTACAATAACTTGTTATTTTTCAATGGAGTGATCTAATTTTCACCCGCATTTTATCAAATTATTTACTTTGAGATCGGTAAATCTCAAAAGAATTAGAATTGTAAATTCCCTTCAAGTACCAAAATGTTAATTTTTGAACTATGTAATCTTAATCTATGACGGCGCATAATTTAATATAATCACTCCATAATCTCCATTAGAATAAAATAACTTTTGCTTGGAACGGATAGAATATTCAATTTGAGAATTCCTAATCTCAGAATGATGAATATTATATTCAGTTGAGTAGCTCTTTTTTTTTTCAAATGGACAAAAATGTATGTTAAGTTAGAAAATATATTTACTTGCATATACATATAAAGCAAAGATTTTCTCAAAATACTTTGATTTGAGTAAATTGTTTTTTGTGTGTAATTTAACTTATATAACATTTTTTCGAAGTCGATAATTTCGACCTTATACATATCTTAATGTCAAAAGTGATAAAATAACCTGTTAAAAAAGCAAAAGTTATTCAAATTACGTAAACAAGCAACCTTGCCTTGTTAGTGCAACAATGAAAAATCAAATTTAAGGTATGGCTTTTAAAACTATTGTTAAATCTAGTTATTAGATTTTATTGAGTAACGTCAACAAAAGATCAAACTTTCAATTACACCGAAGAGGACGTCTCCTAGTTACGCCCCCAACTTTTACTTTAATTTATTAAGTGACCCAGAAAATTCATTGTAAAGTAGGTATCGGGTATTATTACGGTTTCGTAACGCTGTATTCTAGAACAGTAAAAATATATATGAGGCGTTTAGCATCAACTGTCCTGAGCTCGCTTTTAGGCACAAAATAACCTACTTTAAACCTTAATTAAAAAGACAAAAAACTAATGAAAGAAATTTTGCTAGTCATGATTTTCAAAAATATTGATCTCAGCTTTTCAATGGTGCTATGCACCTTCCGAAATTTTCCAATTTTAATAGTGAAAATTAAAGAAGAAAATTTCTTCAGCATTCGTCAAAAGTGTTGATGGTGTTATATCATAAAATCCAAAATATACTTTTCCAATTGATCTTCCTAATCTTTATTAAACACGGAATATCGACCTTTTTTTGGTACTCTGTTGCTTTTAGTTTCTCTTGCTTAAATATTGTGGTTTTTCACATAGTATGTTTATTTGCGTCTTGACCGAGAGTTTGTTTTTTACTTCTCTATCGGAGATTTTTCATTTTATACCGTGAAACGGTCTTTCTAGCGTAATTTGGTGGCATTTTTAACGATAAAACTTGTCTGAAAAATCAATATGGGTGATTGAGAAGGTTTGGGGTAATTCAAATGGTTCCTAATTTCCCGTCTGTGCAATCAAACAAAATAGCTAGCAGTAGAAATAAGACGTGCATACAACCGTATGTATAACACAATATTAATCTCATATTAATCACAAATACGAAAGCAAAAAACATTTTGTTTGAATCCGTGGAAAGATAATGTTTTCACACAACAGTTTGAATGTCGAAAATTACAACAAAAGGAGAATAATATTTTAGAGGTTATTACTGTCACAACTTTCAGACTCCAGCGCCACGCTGCACCAAGTGACCTTCGTTGCACTTATTAGGGATATGTGGTATGAAGTGGAGCGGTGAGAAGTACAAAATATTTCACCGTTCCCAACTACCCGGCGTTCTCAATTACCCCACTTTCCTCTATATTCGCTTCAAGCAGTAGTAGTTTGTGAATTGATGGCAGTAACTTAAACCATGGATACATCTAGATATGTTGCTCGTTCACTGGAGAATTGTTTCAAGAAGCTAAGAGTATGCTGTTATAAAACATTTAAAATTCGATCCTTTTAAAAGCAATGGAACAAATAGTTGTTTAAATATTACTAGCCAGAGTTTTGTCTTAAATTACAAGCATTAAAATGAATTAATCATGAACAATTTTCAGTCAAATTATGAAAAATTGATAAGAAAAAAGTACCTCGCAAACAAATATTCTCGGTAGAATTAGATGGCATAAAAATGATATCTTAAATAAATCATGGCAGAACGTTGAAAATAGCCTAATTTAAATTAATCTTTTTTATTTCTTTCTTTAGGGCCCTAAATACCTGCTCTTCATCAAGTGACAAAAATAAACCTTATTTTCTAAGCAAGAATCTGTTTTTAAAGCGAAAAGTAGTAAAAAAAGCTAAGAATAAATAAAAACCGCAATTTTTCTCCTCAAAAAGAATGAAATCCCAGCGTATTTAATTTGCCTACTCAGAATAAGAACATATTTTACGAAGAAATACGCTTTAACAGTATCTAACTTGCATATTAATTAATATAAAACAAAGAGGAGAACAATAGCATAAAAATGCTTGTTAAAATTATAAAAAGAAAGCAAGTAACGATAATTTTAAATATTTTAAGTAAATTTGATAAGGCCTAAATAATTAACTGGTGAAATTGCTACTTGATAGAAATTCATTTTATTTTTACTAAGTAAAGCTCCTAGCAAGTTTTTCCCTATATATATATATATATATATATATATATATATATATATATATATATATATATATATATATATATATATTAATACTATACTTTATTCGGCCACTGTGTATATTGAGAAGAAAAAGGAGCCAATTTTTTTGATACCTACTTTTATGCTCTAAAAAGGTGTTATACATATTTAGTAAAAGAGATGGGTTGTTTTCTAAATGATTTTTTAGGGTAAAACTGGAGAATTGTACCCTGGCGACCTAATAGAGCTACGGTGTTCCATTACTGTTGGTGTAAGACATACCTTACCGGCTAAAGCAGGTTCTCAAGTTTTATTTCCCTCAGGAACCTTAAAATGTTGAACGGCTTTAAAGTGGGTAACTTCCTTTCTTCTATTTGGTATGCTCCCTGTCTTTTTAGTTCTTCCAGGACTACACTGCTACTAATTTCACAGAAAGGTTTGGGCCTCAAAAATGGTTTCAAAGCCCTTTTCTCGCGAAGCTCGTCTACTATTTCATTCCCCTCTACTCCAGTATCTCCCGGTACCCACCTAAGGGTGACCTTATTATTATTTTGACCTACACAGCAAATGTTATGTTTCAAAAAATAATGGAATACGGAAAGTCATTAAAAAACAAAGTGGATTCAGCGTACGCACATTTGTTACAAGATAAAACATGTCTTTAATCAAAAAATATATACGGGTTTTGATTTCTTCGGTGTACAACCTGTTAATAACTTATTCATGTCTTTAATGACACATTTAAGATGTTTACATATATTAGATAAGAGCAAAAAACTTCTTATGAAAGCCTAGAACTAATAGAATTCTACGAAATTCCTAACTTGTCCCCTTTATTAAATATGTATAACACCTTATAGAGCATAAAAGTAGATACCAAAAAATTAGATCATTATTTAGTCCTTACTTTCTTCTCAGTGTTAATACAGTACACGAAGAAGGTATAGTATAGCAAACATATGTTGAACAGTATACTAATATAAAGTAATTACCTCGGAGTTTTATTTAATAAAAATATAATTTGATAAAGCCTTTGTGGAGGAGAATTTAAATATCAATGTCAATTTACTTTTCAGAAGTATATTGTTACCACCACAAATTTTTAATATGATTAATAATAAGATATCACACATAAATTCTTAAAAAAATGATGTTTTGAGGCTCTTATGAAAGTATTTTATAAAAGAAAAGACCTCGAAAAACTAGCAAACGAGTAGATGAATCTAATACTGGCTTCAATAAAAAAAAGAAACCACCAGAAACCAGTATAAAATCATAAGAAGTTGCTTTACCGAGACAATGTTATTTAGCAAGACCTATAACAGCGATATTATTAATATCCTAAAAAACCATATATTTATATATATATATATATATATATATATATATATATATATATAAAGTAAAAAGCGAGCAGTATATGCAAACTTCACTTCATCATATCCTTTCCGTGTATGAGGTTGCACAGTTTGAATAAATTACTACAAAACACAATTCATCCTATTCCACCACCATTAAGATTATGGCCTACCTGTACCACCATACCAAGAAGAAAGTCAATAACTTACCCTATCCGCCACAGCGATAGGGCAAAGGCATATGTTTCGTCTTTTACTAGACTCATCAAGGTACCGACATGCACCTGTATGTTCAAAAGACATATCAGAAGGAAGCATGCAACACTACACACGGCTTCGCCGACTTCCTGCCGGATGGAGTATATATGTTTATACGACTTTCAGGAATTCCTCCGTACGAGATGCAATAGCAGTGGTGATATCCACATTGTGCTATTGTAGTACTGAAATTACATTCAGCAAACGTACAACTTTATGCAACTCCGTGAGTAAATGAAATAACAAGCGAACAGTAAATGCAAACTTCACTCCATTACTTGATAACGATTACAGATACAACTTAATCGAAACGTTGCATAAACAAACAAAAATAAAGACAATGCAAGTCCGACAACCACATTTTGGCCAATCTTCAAAGAAATATATATTTTTGTTGCCGAGTTGTGCTTTATAAAAATACTGTGTCACAAGTGAAAAATATTTTTTGCCTAAATTCCCTATTTCCTCAGTATAAGAAACAAAAAAAAATGTTCTAGAATAAAATTGTATTATATCACGAAATTTATCAATGGAGTTTAGCTGAGGCCCATTTTCTGAGGAAACCACCACCCTGCTCAAATATAAATATTACGCACATATCTAAATAATTTCAATGTTTGTATTAACTGCCTTTCTCATTACAAATACAGAACATTTTTAACATAAATAATTGAAAATTAACAAAAGTCACACATTGCGGCCACAAAATTAAATTGTATTGTTAGCTGGAATTCAATTATCTATCAATTTTCAACGGTTTTAGAATCAATATTGCAACTCGGCAAGATACATTTTGTTTGGTATACAACCGATTACGTGTTTCTTTTTGCATCACAGTCTAATAACGCTAAACCACTTCGAATATTGGATTCAGGGGAGAGACTGTGAAATGCACCTGACTGCAGGTGTGCAGTTTGGTTATAATTAAACTTTTTGGACGTAAAAAAAGTAAATGAATTCTAGGAAAACGGTTATCAATTTCCGTACCCAATCAGTCCAGTCATAGTACCATATTCTGTAGTTTTAATTTAATGAAGGAATACTGTTATAAAGAAATGAGTTGCAGTGAACTCATCGAATGAAATAAAAAATAAAAAATTGAGCACCTAAAACTAATTTGTTATATAGGGTACTTTTATATTCATAAAAATATTCTATATAACAATCTTTTTTTGCTACTCCTGCAAAACGATTCTTAAAGTAACAGTTTTATATAAACAAAATAATTTTACATCAAATTTTAAGGATTTTCTGAACTGTACAGTAGTATCGTTAATTCAGTTTTACTTGCTGAAATATTCAGTGATAATTCTAAAAGTGAATAATCTGTAAACATGGTGTGCTCCCGCCAAGAAAGAGTTGAAATGATTTTTATTAAGGTTGGAACTACGCACAAAGGACGGCATTTCTTTCTAATGAAAAAATCCAAAACGTAATGTAAGTCATAACTATGTTCTACATTTGTTGACAAAGTTTTCAAAAACTCGTTTGGTAGAAAATAGAAAAACTGAAGACTGACAAAAAAGCACTGAGATTACATAAGTTTCAGCCCTACAAAATACACATACTTGTAGAGTTCTATGGGGACGATTTTGATAGAATAGAGTTTTATGAAACCACATCTGTTTGAGCGATGAACGTACATTTTTTCTAAGTGAAACAAAATTGTCGGTATAGGGGAGATGAAAATCAGCATATTTTTCGAATACACAACGGCCATAAAAAGTTAATGTCTGGGTTGATTTGTTGAAAATGCTATTATTGATCCTTTATATATTGAAGAAACCTTCACAGACGATCTAAGCCTTAATATGCTTGAAGGGATTATCAATCCTCTTATGCCACAAACTCAAAATTGACGCAGCAGATAATTTAGTTTTACAGGAAGATCTATTACATTTCTCGTAGGACGGTGCTCCACCTTATCATTTTCTTCCCTTCTTGCCGTAGTTAAATAGGAGATTCTAGGACAGATGGACTGGCAGAAGGGAAACAATTGAATAGCCTCAGAGATCAGGGGCTGTCCACAGAGAGGAGTGCTATCGCCTTTGCTATAGAACCTTGTGATAGACAGCCTGTTGAGTGAACTGAATGATGCCTGTTTGTACACACAGGCCTATCCCGATGATCTGGTCATTTTGTGCCCTAGTCGTGATATCCGGGACCTGGAGGGGACAATAATGTGAGCCCTCCGAATCGCGGAACGATGGTGCTCCAGGGAAGGGCTCGGAATAAACCCGGACAAGGACAAGGTGGTACTCTTTACAAAAAAGAGGAAAATGGGAAGACTTTCCACAATTACATTGGTGGGAAGGACCCTTCAATACAAGGAGGAATTCTGGACTCACAGCTGAGCTAGAATCATCATATCGAGGTTCGAACCAAGAAAGCTGGGCTTATAGACGAGCCTTCGGGTGTACATGGAGGCCAACACCTAAAGTGCTATTTTGGATATACGCAATGGTGATCCTCCCCATGACGTACGCCGCTATTGTATGGTGGCGTAGTGTAACGAAGCGCAAACAAAGTCTTCAACTTGACAAAATTCAAAGAATGGCGTGTGGGGGAATATTGAGTGGATGAGGACTGCTCCCACTAGGGCTATTGAGGTCCTGGTGAATCTGCCTCCTCTTCACTTATATATAGAGAACGAGGCCCCGAAGACTGTTTATCGTCTATTGTCTAGGGCATCTTGGAATTGGAACGGGCAGCTACTCAGGTTAGTGGGGAAGCGCGGTAGAGAAGTGCCCATCACTCCCCGTACGGACAGATTACATGACGCCACTTTTAAAACCCAACCTCTCCTGGAGATATTTCTACCAAGTAGAGGGGATTGGAAGGAAGAGCAAAATATTCCGAAAAATGAATCCTGGTGGTATGCTGATGGATCTTGATGAAAGAGCTGGAGTCGGAGTGCTCGGCAGGAGCACAGGAGTCAGAGAGTACTACCCTCTTGGACAAGGTACAACAATCTTCACAGCGGAAATTTATGCTATCCTGCAATGTGTCCATTTCTGTGAGAGGGATATAGATACTTAATATATATAATATAGGGCAATAAATATATACTCACACAGTAAGGCTGCGATATTGGCACTAAAGTCCAGTGTCGTAACTTCGCGGCTGGTGTCTGAGTGCAAGGACAAGGTATGACAAGGAATGGCTGCACAGTTAGTCTCGAATGGGTCCCGAGTCGCTCAGGCATATGCGGAAATGAGGAAGCAGACCGTCTGTCAAAGTCGAGTTTGGCAACTAAACCATATGAACCCCAACCAATAGTACCTGTCCCAATTGCCATTGGCAAAAGGAATTAAAATCGTTTCTGGAAAGCAAATTTATTGAATCGTAGAAAGGACCTCCTGGAATGAGGTGTGCTAAGAAACATATAACTGGACCTAGCGCATGATGTACCAATGAGCTTTTCTCCTTGGGAAGGAAAGAGGTGCGAATAGTGGTGGAATTGTTGATAGTTGACCCGACACGCAGATGGTGTTTGAAGGAGGATGAAACTATTGACCATGTCCTCAGAGAGTACCCAGCACTCAACGGACTGAGACAGAGATATATCGGAGATACAATGTTGTTACCAGAAGCAGTTAGGCAAGTTCAACTAACGAGACTGCTTGGAATCGCAAGGGCGATCGACCTCGAATGACTTGCAGCTATTATGGGATGTAAAGGGCCCAATAGAGACCTAGGCATCGATGATCTGGTATCACCACCACTTTTTCATTCATTCATTCATTCATAACCTCCCAGATCACAGGATTTAACTTCCTTGTACTTGTTTCTTTGGGGACATCTTAACTCTGTTGTTTATGAAACACAACCTGCTGATATAGATGATTTTAAAAGGCAAGCTACAGCAGCATGCCGGTCAAATCCCTTTAAAAATGGGCATGTAATTTGTTAGAAACAAAAAAATTGTGAACCGTATATCAATGTAATTAAATAGTGAGAAATAATTAAGAACCTACGTTAATATTTTAGTTTATCAAGAACCTGTAACACGGGATACTTACTTTTTTCGAGAATCGTTGTTCATAATAAAAATATACTCATTGAAAAAGGTAACAAAGCAATTGGTACATGCGCGAAGGTTTATAATCGATATTTATCAATTATAGAAGACTCTGTTTAATTAATTTAGCAACTATTGCACCGGATTCAGATCCTCTACTATTTTTTTAACTCTATTTTACATATTCGACCATAGCAACCAGAAACCTTTGCTTTCAAAGTCGGGCTATAGTAAAAAAAAAAACGTTTTTTTTGTATTAAATAAATATCTTCAAAGATGTATTTGTTTTCGTACCGCATTTTTTCACAACGTATTCTTTCGTCATTAATTCAAACACTTTTGCCTTTTTAATGTAACGTCTGATCCTTCATTTTTTTGTTATGAAGGTTCTGACACCAAACGACCCGAGGCACCAGCCAAGGCCTTCCAGGGCAAAGAGGCCGCGACAAAAATTGCTGCGTCAAGGCCGTTGCGGTGCGTCGCGCCGTGGCCAGTACACGATTAGGGCGGCCCGTGAAAATATTTACAATCGTCGGCCGCTGTAATCATGCCCGTTACTCAAACTGATTAATGATCTTCAATATTATTCCATTGATTTATGTCGCACCGGCCGCGGATGTGTATAGTTCTTTTGGCAGTAGTTGCAGGATGTACAGGCTGAAATTTCGTAGAATAGTGATTTTATCTACTCCTGCTATTAATCGAATTTAAAATATAAGCGGTCCGTTTGATATATAAATTAAAAGAACTGTTGTGAATAATTAGATACTTAATTTCTTATTGAAGCATTAAAGTTTGATTCTGTGGTGTACTAGTACCAAAATTCTTTAGGAAAATCTAAGGCTTAATCCAAATTATAATCATAACGTTTTTCTAGAAATAGTTTCACCCTCATAAGGGTACCTACTGCAGTCTTTCTATGAAAGAAGGTGAACAAATGTATTGCAGATATCTGAAAGTTTCAAGTCGTAAGGGACACCCAGTAGACGATAAATACGTAGAAAGGTACAGCTAGATCAGCCCTGTTTTTTTATAAACATCCAAATTCGGAAAGCTCGATTTTCTGTCCGTAGAATTTTCCGGTTACATTTTAGAGAAAACTTGTCCAAATGAAAATTGTGGGTATTGAAAAGACCTTTAATTTCATTTTTTATACGTCAAAATCGATAAAGAATTTATCGAGATAATGGCGAAAAACCATCTTTTTTGCACTATTATACAAATGTTAATAACTTTTGCAAGAAAGGCCGAAAATGATGTATAATCCCTTCATGATAAGGCCATTATATGCCTTTATAACTATGTGAAAGCTGGATCAAATCGGTTTGGTAGTTTATGAATAATCTTAATTGTTTATCCCAGACACTGAATGTTCAAACAATTGTCCTTGCTCAGAGGATGAGTCTACAGACATTTGCAAAAGCGGAATGGATTCTTTGAAGTTCAAACTACAAACAAGATGAAAAAACGATTGATTTTTAAAAAAATTGTTGTTAAAAAAACCGTTTAAAGAAGGGGTACTTTTTTTACGTATAAACAATTAGAATAACTTTGTTTATTTGAATGATACAAGTTTGTGAATAAGTGGACTTGAAAGCTGGTGAAAAAACACGAATTTTAAAAGAAAACAAAGTCTCCTATAGCCAATAGGCGCTAGGACAGCATTAAAAAAAAAAGTTATATCTCTTTTGTTTATAAACATTAAGAGTCGAAATATTCAAACATTTTAAACAAAGACCTACATTTTATGATGCAATTGATAAACATGAAATTCATGCATCGTTAGTAAAGTTATAGCCCTTCGAATTGAAGGTACTTTTGCAAGTGCGTTGTAGCGGGTGGTGGGGGTAGCTCGGCTTTCTCACGGTGTGCTTCTGAAATTTAAACTTCAAATTGGAGCGCGCAGAATTATTTGTCATAACAGCATTTCAAGTCATTTTAAAAAAAAATCAATAAACGGATCGATAAATGGATCGCCTCAAAAAGCAATGATTTCTAATGGTATAAAATCCATTTCCTCAGCGAAAGACGGAAAATGGTCGTAGCTTCTAAAGGAGGATACCTCGAGTAAAACAAAATGTACCGTGAAATATGAATATATTTTTTTATTAAAAACAGCTTGAATTAAGTTTACAGCCCAATAATTACACAGCCACACAAAAATAAAAAAATTTCATGTGCCAAAAACTAGATTATTGCATTTTCATATTTTCAAGGTCACTGAAATCCAATCTGACATCAGAATTGCTCCATCAAATCACAATTTTTATCTACCCTTAAAAAAAGTATGTGAAAATTTCTTAAACGCAGATGTTTAGAAATATAAGTGACTTTATTCCAAAAAAAAAGTATTAAAAATCAAAAAACCTGATGATCGCCAGCCATTTACAGTGAGAATATACACCACTTTTTTTCAATCCTAATAACTATCCTCCGCAGATGGTTAAATACTTAATAAATTCATTTGTCTTCCTTAAGTCATCAAAAATAGTTTTCTTGCATACGTATGTTGTGAGCCATCTACTGAATATCTAGTGAATTTATCCACACCGCTCCAACTTCCTATTGAAAACCACCCCCCTACCCTATGGTTTGAAAAGCCGAAAACTCGGAATTAGCAAGTAAAATGAAATCCCTTTTAAACAGCGAGAAGGAATGTCCATAGTCTCTAACGTTCCTCTTCGTACCAATCTTTCTTCACAGCATCTAGTAAACCAGAAATATCTGAGCAATAACTAAAAAAGAGTGTTCATCGTTGAAAAAAAAATTGTCTTCTGTGAAGTGGAGTCAAAGGCGAATCATTCCACACATGCTCTTGCCAATCGTCTCCAAAATCCACCAAAGTAGTAGATTTTTTTGATCAAAGAAATATATATATATATATATATATATATATATATAAATATTTCAAACTAGGGTTATTGGGGATGCAGTCTTTTTTAAATTTGTAGGCCCTGGTAAGGAGAAAAACCCTTTTTTGATTCTGTCAAGCTTTCTTCTGTTGTATAGCAGGTTTTCATGGATGGTGAAATGTGTACTGATGTTTTTCTGGTTGTCAATTCGTTCGTCACTAGAAATATCTTCACGACGTTTCGCCAACATCTCAGCTGGTATTTTCAAGTGATGCTAAACCAGATTGCTATGAACGAGGAGTTCCCACATCACTTCATCGAGCTCTCAGAACATAGTCTCAAAAACACATACTTTTCCTATGAAAATAATTTCTACCGACAGACAGATGGTGCTCCTATGGGATCTTCGCTATCACCAGTCATCGCAAACCTTTTTATGAAATATTTTGAAACAGAAGTTTTAAGAAAAACCAAAACAAAACCATCCCTCTGGAAACGTTATGTGGATGACATCTTCATCTTATGGCCACACGGAAGATCCAACTTAGACATATTCTTAGAGGAACTAAACAGCATTCATCACCGCATTCAGTTCATATTGGGGGTCGAAGTTAACAAGGAGCTACCTTTCCTTGACTTTCTAGTCACCAGTAACGACGACCTAAGCAGCAATTATACGGTCTACAGAAAACCCACCCACAAGGTTAAAGATTTCTGTAATCACCCAATAGACAGCACGAAACATATACATGAGAAAATGTTTTTCACAATCTCCAAAACAACGAAGTTACGGATCTCTCCAGAAAGGTGATTTTCAGTAAGAGGTTGGCGAGGTGTTGAGAGACAGCTCGCAAGATACGCATGCAAGAAAATTATTTTTGATGCATCAAGGAGAATAAATGAATTTTTAAAGTATTCAACCACCTGAACGGGGTAATTGTTAAGATTGAAAAAAAGCGGGAAATATTCCGAGATCTAACGATCATCAGGATTTTTTTGATTTTTAAGCACTCTTTTTTAGGAGTAGGAAGAAAATGTGATGGAGCAATTTTCAGGTCAGATTCCGTTTCAGAGACCCCAAAAATATAAAAATGCATTGGCCTAATCTCTGGCACATAAAATTTTTTATTTGTGTTTTAAGTTAATACAGTCAACTGCCATTTCCAAATTAGCTTTTGGTAATTTATATTTCTTAACAAATATCCACGCGTAAGAAAATTAATTTACACCGTATCAAAATTGAAATTCACAAAAACGGCAGCGTTAAGTGTAAAACAATCTCGGGTCGTTTAACCATCGATTCGGTGGAGAACAAAAAAGGGAATTAACAACACTTTCGTTCTCGGTTTGCTGCGCCCAAGGAGGTTACAAACCCGGTTTTTTAACCGGGTTATATTAACATGTACCGGCTGCTGAATTAATTAATCTTATTTTTAAATACGCCGGCTAATTTATATACTGTACATGTTGTCTAAAAAAAGAGTTTATAATGTAACAATATTAACATAGTTAAGGAGTGAGTAAACTTTTTACCGGCGGATTTTTTTTTAATTTATGGCTATATTTTATTCGCTCCGTCGCTTGTTTACGAGTAACAAGTTATAGCAAAATTATTAACATTTTAAGTCCTCTTAGAGTAACTAAGCCAATAAGTAGAGTGTGTATGTACATAAACACTTTTAAAAGAACAGTTTAGACCCAAGTGCAAGCCTGTATGTACATGCATTGTACATTAAAAAAAACAACACAATTAAAAAAACAAGTTATTGACGTAGCTCTAAATATTCATTCAAGTTATAGGGCTTGGGATTAAAAAGGTAATTAAAGAGACTGTTCTTAAAGCGCTTTACATTCTGATATAAGAGAGTTGTATAGAACTATACAAAGATAGTAGGGGCTATGCTTTGTTAGTGCAAGGAAGTGGACTGGTATGTTGAATGTATTTTTTCTCCTAGTATTATACGAATGAGATATTTCAAGCTCTCTGAATTCGTCTCTGTGTTTTATAAAAAACATAACAAATTCATAGATTTAGAGTGCAGTCACTGTCAATAAATTGTGGTTTTTTAAAATTGTCCTCTACATGACATTTTATAATTTAACTTTAGAATAATACGAAGATCTCTTTTCTGTATTTTAAACACCTTTTCAGAGGCAGATGCTCCTCCCCAGAAGAATACACTATATTGTGTAACAGAATAAAAACTTGCATAATACACCGCCTTTGAGGCAGTAAGGCCAAGATTCCTAGATACCACCTTCAAAGAGGAGCAAACACTTATCACAGAAGATGGTAAAGCAATATTTCTTTGAGATGTTTTAAAAATAACACATTGAGTTTTTTCAGTATTTAAATGCAGATGATTACAAGAGAACCAGAATTTCAATTGTCTAAAATTGTCGTCTATTTGGTTCAAAAGGTTTAGGACTGATTTATTTTTAAGAAGAAGATTTGTGTCATCTGCATAGTTAAAAAGAATATTACAGTACTCGGGGTTTATTGTTGGGAAATCATTTAAAAAAAAAAATACAAAAAACAATGGTCCCAATATACTGCCCTGAGGCACGCCCACCTCTATCTCATTTGAATGAGAGTATACTATGCCACTCTCTTGTCCCCTCAAAATAACCCTCTGTGATCTTTTAGTAAGATATGATTTTATCCAGTTCAATATGTTTCCCCTGACACTAATTTTTCAAAGAGCAGGGAATGGTCCAGGCAATCAAAGGCCTTAGAGAGATCAAGGAATAGGCCCGCCTCCATTTCATCATTCTCAAGTGCCTGATACACCGCTGCCAGAAAGTCAAACATCTCCGTCCCTGTCGATTTATTTTTTAAGAAGCCACGTTGGAACTCTGGAAAAAGGTACATATGCGAAAAATAGTGATATAAGTGATTATAGAAAGCTATTTCGAAAAGTTTGGAAAATAATGATAATAAATAATTTTATCTGCATATTAAGTGCTTTCTCGTTCATCTTAGAGTCCAGATATTAGTTATTTAGACACATAACATTCTGCCCACAATTATTATCAGTTGCAACACTGTCACTTGCATCAAAAAACTCACCATCGTTTGTTTTTATTACTTTTAAAATCTGCGGCATTATACACTCCGTTTTAGTTGAAAACTTGTTAGTATGGGTTTACTGGAACATTTCTCTGGCAATTTGTTATGAACAATTAGGTCTATGAGCTCACTTTTCTTTATCAAGAACATCAGTGAACACAACTTTACTAGCCGCCATATTGGTAAAAAATTATCAGCAAACTGCCCTACACCATGATTTGAAGGGTAGTCCATAGATGACTAAGTAGATCCCCCCCTTCTATTTGGTATGTTCCCAAGAATCTCATTCTATAGTTTTCCAAAGCGCTGCATTCTGACACAATATGTATAGAGATTTCATCCTCTTCCTTGCAAAATATACACTTTTCTTGTGTCCCTTCAGGTGGCAGTGCCCTCAGGATTCCTGTCAGAACTGTAATTTTTTTACTTAGGCTGATACCTGCCTTGAATCTCGTCTAGTGGTAGTTCCCAAGAAGTGTCTTCACTTGTCTCGTTTCTTGCAGATCTGTCGAGTAATTGGACTCCTGCTCTCTTCCCCTCTTTTAGTTCTTCCATCATTACACTGCTATTGATTTCACACAAAGTTTGGGGCTCCAGAAATAATGTTTCAACCCCTTTTTTCAGGAACTTGTGGATACTGGATCCATTCACACCTATACCAGTTCCCTCCATTGTTTTGGAGCGACCTGTATACCATTTAATGGATTTTTTTAATGGTATTTCTGTCGTATTCACTTTTGTAACTAAAGTTTGTGTTGAGGTTTTTTACAAAGTTGAATTTCTTTTTCATTTTATCTTGGAACATGTCCCAAATTTGTTAATTTCTAGACAAGAGATTGAGCCATCGTTTAGGGGCTTCATCCTATATCATTCTATACAGGGTGTCAGGTAAATACCTCCTAATTTTTCGGGAGCAATCAGGGAAGGTCAAAATAACTTGGTCCTAGAAAAAAAATTCCTAATGTATCCTTTAACTGAGATACACAGCCCTAAACAGGTACCCAGCGATTTATCTTATCGAACCGACTTGTATAATTTAATAAAATTTTAATATTTTATAGAGGCCAGAAAGACTCATTAAACCATACTACGGAACAGACTTGCATCCACACTCGGGCTTAATTTTACAGAGATGAAAACCGAATTTTTAAGGAAACAGGTAAGAGATTATTAGAAAATAATTATTAGAGATAATGAATTAATTTTTTATATGTTCTGTTCAGGGTCATTTTTGCCGCGACGTGGCGATGAGAGCCCTCCCAAGAGAGCACGAGACCCTCACGTAAAGGAACAGATTTTGCAAGATATTGCTGACAACCCTGCAAACAGCAAACAGATCGAGATGGACCTGTTTATGGCCACCAAAGTCTCCAGACCCAAATCCCTTAGAATTTTACTTCTGAGGACATCTAAAAAAACTAGTTTATTCAACACCAGGAAATACTAGAGAAGAACTACTAGCGAGAATAGTACAGCATTCTAAAGAATAATGTCGGAATATTATTTGCAATGCAGCGGAACTAATGATAAATTTGAATTGAGCGATACTTTGATAACCTTAGAATATCCATAGTTTATCAGAATTGTTGGTTAAAAGCTTATCGGTAAAGGTTTTGAAAACTATAAAAATTCATGCAATTTGAAATTTTCAAAACTGAATATCTTGAAGAAAAAGAAAGATATTTGTACAAAATCAACGGCATTTGAAAGATTAATACTTATACTTTAAGAAGCTATATTACGATGATACATAACCTCATATATAAGCCAAAATTGCGTTTTTTGCACTTTTAGGTAAAGATATTTAAAAAGCCTGAAGTGATGGAGCCGAATTCGAATTTAGTTACCCAAAATCTACAAGAATGACTATTCTTATTCGACGTACAAATTTCACATCGTGCTGTGTTATTTAATAGTGACATATTCATAAGTTGCTATGCCGATGACACTAATCCCTTGACCGGTAAAGGGAGTATTAAGGATCTGACAAATTCTGTAAAAATTTGGTTTGACAAAGCTCTAAACTGCTTTTCAAATAAGAGATTATTAATTAATGAATCTAAAACAAATATTATGATTTTTAGAACAAGGCAATCCAGAGTTGGCAGGCCTTCAATCCTGACACTTGGTCAATCAAACATTAAAATAGTTGAACACACAAAGTTTCTTAGAGTTCATTTAGATGAATTTCAAAACTTGTGACACCATATCTCTGTTTTAATACAAAAACTCAATTCAATATGGTATGGAATTAGACTCGTTGCAAAATACATGAATGAAAAAAGTGTAAAAATATTGTATCATGCAAATTTTGAATCGGTTATGCAGCATGCAATAATTTTTTATGGTGAAAACAGCCAAATGAATGAGTTATTTGTAGTTCAAAATCGGGCAGTACGAATCATTAAAAATTGAGGTTTAGAGAAAGCTGCAGGGGAATTTTTAAATTAAACGTTATAATTCTACATATTTGAATGTCTAATGTTCTTTTTTTAAAAACAAAAGTATATTTGAACTACCAGTTTTCCAACAATATAATACAAGAAGTGTAAATGTCAATTATCCAATTTATAGACTAACTTTCGCTGAGAGAAGTCCGCACTATGTCTAAAAGTTTTTAATAACCTACCCAATGAATTAAAATCCATAAACAGTGAAAGATATTTTAAAAAACGCGTTAAAACAATGTTAATCGATTTGAAACCGTACTGTATAAAAGACTATGTTAGATATTAGGACATGATATTGACGCTGTTTCTGTTTGTGTTGTTTGTACTTCCTGGAGGAACAGTATTTGTAACATGATCAGAAATAAAGATTTATTATGATTTAAAAGCCAAACGGCTTCGCACTCCCTCCAGGGAATATCGACTCATACCAGGTATACAAAGGTACCAAAAGTATGAAGCTCTGTGGGAACCCTTTCCATGGTATCGGATCCTAAGTGAGGTGGTCTGCCGTATTTTCTGACATGATCAGAAATAAAGATTATTATTATCTCAGATTTACAAGCCAAACGGCTTCGGACTCCCTCCAGAAATTATTGACCCATACCCGGTATACAAAGATACCAAAAGCATGAAGCTCTGTGGGAACCCTTTCCATGTTATCGGGTCCTAGGTGATGTTGTCTGCTGTATTTCCTACGAACTTTCGGACGGTTCGCGCGGTTGCTAGGAGAATTTCTTTCTGCATAGGTTTATACAGATGCTCACCAAGGCCCAGTCCCTTGATGTTCTGCAGGAGGTTCTTTGGTATCACTCCAGTTGTTGACAGGATTATGGGAATCGTATGGACGCTGTTCATTTCCTACTGTCTGCGGATTTGCACCTCCAGATCTCTGTATTTGGCGATCTTCTCATTGTATTTTGGTCTCAAGTTCTTGTTATTAGATACAGCAATGTCAATCAGTGTAGTTCGTATAGAAATTTTATCTGTTAGTATGTCTGGCCTATTAAGAGCATCTGTTATAACCGTTCGGTCCCAATATAATTTGAACTCGTCGTTTTCAAGAATAGGCTCTGGATTGAATTTGTAGTAAGGCACTTTTCTTACCTGCAATAGTTTTAACTTATCTGCTAACTCTTGGTGGAGGCTCTTAGCGACTGAGTCATGTCTTTCTTTTCCTTATACTCGGTTGTATTACTATGATTTACAAGCCAAACGGCATCGCACTCCCTCCAGGAATTATTGACTCATACCAAGCATACAAAGACACCAAAAGTATGAAGCTCTGTGGGAACCCTTTCCATGTTATTGGGTCCTAGGTGACGTTGTCTGCTGTATTTCTTACGAACTTTCGGACGGTTCGAGCGGTTGCTAGGAGAATTGCTTTCTGCATTGACTTATACAGATGCTCACTAAGGCCCAGTCCCTTGATGTTCTGCAGGAGGTTCTTTGGTATCACTCCAGTTATTGACAGTATTATGAGAATCGTTTGGACGCTGTTCATTGCCCATTGTCTTCGGATTTGAACCTCCAGATCTCTGAATTTGGCGATCTTCTCGTTGTACTTTGGCTTTAGGTTGTTGTTGTTAGGTACAGCAATGTCGACCAGTGCAGTTCGCCTAGAAATTTTATCTATCAGTATAATGTCCGGTCTACTATAAGCTACTGTTTAATCCGTCAAAACCGTTCGGTCCCAATATAACCTGAACTGGTTGTTCTCAAGAATAGGCTCGGGTTTGACCTTGTAATAAGGCACTTTTCCTACCTGTAATAGGTTTAACTTTTCTGCTAACTCTTAGTGGAGGATCTTAGCGGCTGAGTCGTGTTATTATTATTATCATTATTATTATATTCCAATAAAAAATGTATTTGAAACAAAGAAATCCCATCAATCTTATGTAATTAACATTACTATTAAAATTACATTAATTCCAGTACATAACAAAAAGAAATGTAATCAGATTATAAAAATAATCATGTGACTTACCACTAAAGATCACTACACGGTGGAATCAACTACGGTAAATTCATTTCTCGACCAACCTAAAAAGAAAGACCACAATTTAATCATTACCAAATCAACGAATATATAACTAGCTGTCATTTAAATAAACTGAGGCATTATATACTTTTTCTTCTTACTAAAATATGCCAAATAGTATAATCCAAATAAATAGTATTGAAATAAATTTATTCATTTAAAGATTTGTATCAAAATAAAATAAATGTATGCCCAGTTGCTCAAAATGGTCTGCTGACTGAAGTTTACCAGTTTAAAACAACTTTGTCATTAACTGACACGTATACTAAGCTTTACAATTATTGCCACAATAAATAAAACACGATACCAAGAACTCATAAATTCCCGAAAATTAATTAAACCTCGATTTCATTCGAGTTAACGCGTTCTAATATTGACGAGTACATCTACCAGTTAGCATGCTTTCCTATGGGTAATGCGACTAGAAAAAGACAGCAAAAAATCTAGTGGAAATTACAGTGAATATTAGAACACGCCACGTTAAAAAATTCTCTTCGGTCAGTCATTTCTGATATTCCACGGTCGCGCCGGCATTAGAGCCGTTCCGCATAGCCACAAAAAAATCTGTTAAAGCGTTAGAACCATTTTCATTTTTCAAATACGAAACTAACTCGATCATTCATCAATTCAACACCCAGACTATAAAAAAACTAATCCGGCTCCTATTGTGTTTAAATTTGATTAGCGGTGAGAGACGGGTAACCAGTGCAGTACGATGGTTTGTATTGGAATTATGTTTACTAAATAATAAACGAGTTTCTCGAATTATCCGAAAAGAGATGTGTGGTAATTTTTCATACAAAAAAACTTACTTGAAGCAATCATAATTTTTTTTCAGTTGTAAGTTTTTTTTACACAAAAATCGTTTAACTAATGGAATATTATTTTATTCAACTACATATAATTTTCATATCGTAAAAATTATATTTATATATAGTCTGTCCATAGAACTAACAAATGACAAGATAGACAACACCTTAAAGTCCCTTAAGAATAGAAAGAGCCCTGGACCAGACGAGATCACTAATGAGATGCTTAAATACAGAGGGAAAGAGCTATGGAATGAAATATTAACCCTATTCAAGAATATCATAGAAGAAAAAAAAGATATCGAATGAATGGAAGAATAGTATAACAATATCCATTTAAAAAAAAAAAAGAAAACGCACCCAGAAAACTATCGAGGAATAATACTGCTTGATAGCATTCTCAAAGCATTCACAAAAACTATACTGGAAGAAATCGCCAAAATCTTAAGTATACGAGAAGAACAACAAGGTTTCTGAAAGAACAGATCCACTCTTGACGCAATATTTATTGTCAAACAAATAACTGAAAAATCCCTAGAATTCAATAAACCTGCGTACATGTGCTTCGTCGATATGACCAAGGCTTTTTACAGAGTACGCTTAAAGAACGTCTTAGAAATAATGAGAACAAAAGGTCTAAACCAAGTGCAAAACAAAAATCATAGTAGGACATATAACAACGGAAGACATATAAGTAAACACAGGAATTAGACAGGGCGATTCGCTCAGCCCCTTCATATTTAATCCAATGATGGATAAAATAATAGAAAATCTCCCCAGCACAGCTGGATACAAAATGGAAAACACATTCTTCCATACCGTCTGCTATGCGGACGATGCTGTACTTATTGCAGACTCTGAAGATCACCTGCAAAGACTACTGCACTCTTTTAACACTAAAGCGAAAGAATTAAATATGCTCATCAACACCGAGAAGACCAAATGCTTAGTAACATCCAAAGAACCAATACGGTGCCAGTTGGAAATCGACTCCAAAATTTTCGAACAGGTTAATCACTTCAAATATCTGGGAGCACAAATAACGAGTCATGGAAACCTTTTTAACGAAGTAAGAAAGCAAACAATGAAAGCGGTAGAATTTCTGGATGCCGAAAAGAAATTGTGTGGAAGAACAAATACCTTAATACCGAAAACAAAACCAAGATATATAAAACGGCTCTAAGACCCATCATAACATACGCGGCAGAAACAAGACCAGATACAGGTAGAACTCTACAAATGATGAGAACAGTCGAAATGAAAACATTAAGAAGTGTACAAGGCAAAACTCTACACGACAGAATACGGAATGAAGATATCACACAACAATGCAGGATACAGGACATAGGAAGATGGGTTAGACAAAGGCGAAGATTTTGGAACAAACATATAGGGAGAATGGAGGACGGTAGACTCGTTAAAAGCGTAAAAATGAATAACCCAGTAGGAAAAAGATCACAGGGAAGACCACCAAAACGATGACGAGAATGCTGGACCTCATCTTCCGGGAAGCCGTGATGGCAATTAACAGGCAATAGCCTACTAGCATGGTTAACTGTGTTAGAAAGAAGAAGAAGAAGTATCCAGTGAAACCCGCATCATATGGGATATATTTTTTATTAATAGCTTTATGGGATATTTGACTTTGGCATCAATTTCTGCTTCGATCGAAATAAAAATGAACCAAACAAAAAATAGTAGTCAAGTAATTAGCATTATTTATCAAATTTTAATTTTTTTTTCAAAAAAAAATCAAAAGTAGGGTTATATCTCAAAATATCGAAAAAAGTTATAACAAAAAGTTTTTCTAAATGCAATTTTTGCCTCATATGCAAAATAATTTAGATTTTTTGCCAATTTTTTGTAAATTGCACCACTGTTGCAACACAAGACTCAACGCAACCTACAAAAAACTTCTTAGTTTTGACAATGCTTCATCCCAGATATATTTTATTTAAAATAGCACCATATTAAATGTGTTTTTTTCTACAAAATCCAAATAGGGCTATTAAAATTTGATGGATAATGCTAATCATGTGACAACTAATTTTTTGGTTAATTTTCATCTCCATCAAAGCGAAATTGTTGCCAAAGTTAAAATTCAAATAAAGCTATTATCAAAAAAAATTCCATATGATGCAGATTTTACTGGTCGCACTGTATATGTACAGTAAAAATAAAATAATCACTTACATGACAGATGTACGCTATCGTACACATCAAAAAAATAAATAGTTTTTGTCGGAAAGACGTGTTTAAACCAATATTTTTGTTGATCACTTCGATCACAGGTAGATAATAAGCTCACAAACTTAATTTTTTTTGTCCGACAAATATTAACAAATACCGTGCTGTCATAAGAACGACGAGTTCTATGCGTCGGACTCGAAAATCGGAATATATGTATTTTTTCGGACAACGTCATTGGTAGCTTTTATATATTTTTATCAAACAATTCTGAAAAAATTAACTTGTTATCAGTAAATCTTTAAAATTCATCATATCTTTATAAACCACAATTTTTGTCCGTCAATTATTTTTCACGCGTCTTGTTCGATAAATTAACGTCTACAATTGAAAAAAAATTGTAGTTATAAATTTTCTTACTACGGGAAACCGGCATGTTACGAAAAATTTTCTCAGGAAAAGCTTCCTATGTATTTGTTATAAGGGTAAAAAAGTTTTTTTCGCTGTTTTCATTTAATAAATGTATAAAATCACTTAATTCGATCATAATTGTTCAAGATTTGAAAAATTTAGTTTGCCAATATCGGTTTTTTCACAATAAAATTTATTAAGGGGATAACTAACTAACATTTATGTATTATTTTTTTCAATTCTATGAAAAAACTAATCATTTTTCCCAAGGAAATTAATTACTCCCTCTTCAAAATATCCCGTGGACATTTTTTATTCAGTGATATATTGTATTGATATGTACTTGACACGTGTTTCTATACCCTGAGCTGCATGTCAATGGGATGAAAATCATCCCCAATGTCAACTCCGAAAATTGGTACTGCTGAATTTTATTTTATAGAAGAATTTTTCCTCGTAAAATCTCTTACACATTCAGGCTCTGGAAAATGGTTTGGACACGTTTTAGATTGAATAAGGGTTCGTATCACCCTTTTTAGGTATATTCATTTTATTAGGTCAAAACTCTTTAGTTGTGAAACTAAAAATTACTATGTTAAGATAATCAATTATATGTATCAATCCTTTTTAGTAAACCTGATAATATGTAAATGATTTTACACAAAAAAATCAGATTTTTAAATTATAATTAAGAAAAAAACAGTTTTAGGGATAAACTTTGGGGTAGTTATCACCCCTAAAAATACAATTCAGGACGTAAAAAAATCGTTTTGAGACAAATCGGAGGAGGACCCCTAAGAACATGGATTTTTCAATATATATATATATATATATATATAGATATATATATATATATATATATATATATATATATATATATATACATATACTAAAAAGAGTCTATACAATAACACCTATTGGCCTAGAAGCTGAATTTTTAGAAATATTCAGAACAAAATTATAAAAGATGCGAGATTATGGGTAAGGTATAACAGTCAACAATCCGAACATTTACAAAAGTATATTTTCATGTATTTTGTCTTTGTATAATAAAAAACTCTTTGCAACAATTAAATATGCACTTTTTGTGTTTATATTTAATTATTAGGGTTTTTGTTTCACTTCCTGAAATTATTAGATAATATATTTTTGAAAGCAAAAACTTCATATCTATGCATTTTGACAGTTTGTAAATAAATAAACTTAAAATTAGACATAAAATACCAGGGCCGTAATTAGAAATTATTCTTTATAATCAATATTTCAGGTCGAAACTTTATTTAGGAAAACAATTTTGGCCGATTTTTAGAGTTTAACCTATATCTTAGAAATTAAAGGAAAATTGGCACCATCGCCGAAATTTTTAGGGGAAAACATAAAAATGGAACTACTACTTCGGAGTGTGGAAATTTAAAATAGATACCCTGTATATATATATATATATATATATATATATATATATATATATATATATATATATATATATCCTTTTACTGACCTATCTATCGATCTCTCGTAACAAGCAATAAAACAATTAATTTTTCATTTAAATGGTATTTTTTCCGCTTTGCCTGTTTTATGGGAAATGACATTTAAAACGATTTAAATCAATGACAAATACATTAAAAAATTGCATGTTAAAAACACGATAGGAAAAACCAATTTTTATAGATATGTTGTCAGATGAATGTTAATAGTACATCTGCGACAACCTAGATCATCAGTTTTTTTAAAAAACTCAACACCTGCATAATAATGTGTTTATATTTCTTATCTCTAAGTGTGATAGTACTATCTTATTTTGTAGGTAAGGCCCTTTAATCTAAATAAAATCTAGAATACATAAAGAAAATATTAAGAAATTCCACTTTTCATCATTTTCAGGTTTTGTTTTTAGCATAGCTAGTGGTACTTCCAATATTACTTCCACGGGAGACATTTATATTTGTCTCTCCGATGGAACACCCTGTCCAACTGCTGGTTTTGGAGGGCAAAATTCCATAAATCCACGAATTGTTATCCCAGTAAGTCTTCGAAAAATACTTGTACGTTTTTTATTTCCTATATGTATACATATATTTTGTAAAAAACATATAATTATTGCATTTTTTATAGTATATTTAGTTTTAAGTTGGATACGCCATTTTTGAATCGTATCGAAACATACAACTGAGCACACTGAAGTCCCATATATAAAGCCTTTTCTCTTTATCACCAATAAGACTATTCAAAATTCTCATATAAATTGAATTTTGCAGCTCATATGAAATATTTACTTGAAACAATAATTATTTGTTCTAGAATGACTTATGCCCAGCCGGATATTTTCCATGCTATGGAATAGAAACTCAATGTGGAGAAAGATTCGTGAACGTGGTAAATCTTAGAGATGGAAGAGCAGATGTTGGAGCTCATCCCTGGCAAGCCTATTTACGGAATGCCACCCATCGGTTCTCGGGAAGTGGAGCCCTTATAGATCCGTTTCACGTTTTGACAGCAGCGCACAAAGTTGACAATAATCAGTAAATATTTCTCCTACTTTTCAAATATTCTAGATACTAACACGCTATCAACAATCATCAGATATGTCTTATAAATTAATCTTCATTTTTAGAGCTAAACCAGAAGAAATTATTGTGTACATGGGTGTGTGGAATCCAATTAACCTAAACGATACTCAAATGGCCAGAGTTCAAGAAGTCCTTATGCATCCATCATTTAACAACGAAACATTGCTTAATGACATCGCAATACTCCGTCTGGAAAATCCAATTGTACTCGGAATTCAAAATAATATAAACACTATTTGTGTCCCAGAAGATGGAATGGCTTTTAATGGAACCATGTGAGTTGACATTCAATACCCGATTTTTTTTTTGTTTCCATAAATATATCCAAACATTTAAAACAATTTCAGAAAATAAGCGCACATTCCGAACAATCAGTGCTTTTATTGTTCCTACCAATAAGTCAATTACGTAGAGTTCTTTAAGAAAATATAGAAAAAGCAAAACGATTTTATTTTGAAATTCTGTAACCTGAAAGCTAGTATAAATAGTTGCATGCCCTCGGCATTTTAAATTACTTATTCTGTTCATTGATAGATGGCTATAGCTTCAAATACATTGCAGAAGGCCGTATATACTTTACTATTCCTCTTCTCAGTACTCTTTAATATCCAATGGTCTTGCTAAGAATTATCGAAGTGCGACACCCACAATCTAACTCATTAGTTTTCCAATATGGAAGGTTGTTAAATTAATAAATAGTTGGCATAAACGTAGTTTCTTTAAATGAAGTTAAGAGGTTTACATTTGGTCATGAATTATAATTTAACACAACAAAATCATAAAATCATCATGTGGAAAAAAGAATCATGAATGAGATAAAGAAGCACAACTAAGGGAATAAATAATAAAGACGCATGCTTCAGACCCTGAGGGCAGTTCAAGACAATTTCTCTTTTGTGTACTGCACAAATAACTAATTAGCATAGAAAGTAAATGAAGCTTGCCAATTTAATTACACAGATAATCTGTTCTGATTACCGTTAAAAAGTCGATGATTTAAATAATCGATGTGTAAACCTCAATTTAATTGTATATTGATATTTACTTCATCTTCCATGGCTCGTCGAAGACCGAAAAAATCCAAAATATAGTTCCTGAAGTAGATAGTTCGATATTTCTTTATTGGCACTAAGTCATAAACAATATCTACAAACTTCTTTTTTATGTGCAGAAATAACAATGAGCTTACGTATAAATCTCAATACTAAATATTAGGTACTACTTAAGATAACTTATATTTTATCCCCTTTAAAGTCTTCCTCATAACAGACTAGAGTAAGTCGGTTGCTTAGGTGTGTCTCTGTATGTCTTCTCCTAAGTTCCTCCTCGGGCCAAGGTGTCTTTCAGCATGGCTTGGATTTGGATCATCATTTGATGTGCGAGCCTCTGTATCATGTGATCAGTCAGTCTGCTTGTTGCAGGTGTTCCAATTCGGAGCATCATCTGTCCTGTGGGTGTGGTATATCTAGGAGACTCATTTGCCAGTTGTAGTTTCCTGGGTATCCTTTGTACGATGCAGGGTGCGCTCCTCCACAAATGGTGCATTTTGGCTGTTTCTCTTTAGGTTTCTGGTATTCAGATCAGTGATGATCCTCGCCACAACTGGCGTAGCGGAGTCGAGCTCTGCAGTTTTATGCTGCATGCCTTAATAGCTGGTTGTGGCACTGAAATGTTTTGGTCCTGTTGAGTTTCCATTTTGATTCTGTTACACATGATTTCCGTTAAGTTATGGATGTTGCTTTCATTCTTAGGCAGTACTACAAGGACCATGGACATCGGCTTCTTGTCTTGGTAATGCCAGCGAATGATTTTTAACGAATGAAAGCCCTTCATATGCAGGTCGCTTATGATTTCAATGTCTGTGAGGGACTCTATCACTCCTGTATAGATTTTTATGCCTTCTGGTATGATTTCGGCATAATACAGCACAATTTAGTTGTTTTTACAATTTTGAAGTACTTCACCCGATGTTGATTATTCCCTGAGGACAATCAGTGGAATTCTAGGCTTTGGTGCAGGTGGCAGTGTCCTCTCCACGTCCTTCCGTTTTCTTGTTGTTCTTCAGTGTCTTGCGTCTTGGTTTCCTTCCTATTTATTTTTCTTTTCCTTCGTTTCTTCCGTTTGGGATAGTGATTTTGAGACTCGTCGCTCTGAGGGAAGTCGGAATCTTCAAAATCCGTCTGTTCGTGAGTCTGTGCTTTGTCTATGGCTTGTTCTAGTATTTTAATTCTTGTTTGGTGCTCCTTGATTATCGCTTGTCAAGAGGCATTCTCTTGTTGAATATTCTTTACATTTTTTAGTGCTTTCTTCTAGGTTCTTTGTCAGTCATATTTGCTCCCCATTTTGTTATACTGTGATCTGGTTAATTTACTCACGAAGAGTTGGCTCTCATGTTAGCTACATGGCGCTTCTAGCCTAATTCCAGACTTGTTTTTTCCTAATATTGCGCAGACGGCCAGCAATTGATGACTTTCAATGTCCATCTTTGTCGTCTTTATCGATATTGATATCTATTGCTGACTCGAGTGCTATAGGCGAAATTTACGCTACAGCTGCTTGGTGTCTTCTCTGAAGTAGAGAAACTCTATGGCTTAGTGGATTTTTATTTAGATTAGAAAAAATTGAACTGCGTTTGATGGTAGAATTAGTTATGTAGTGTCAGGAATGTAGGAAGGAGATAGTCCGTAGTAATTGTGGAATAACTGAATGTTTGCAATATAACTATACCTAAAAGTTAGTTACTGAATATTTTACATTCAAAAAAGACACGCAATTCAAAAAAAAAAACAACTTTCATTTAATAGATACTTACTTTAGGTTTTTTATATACTTATTTTCTCCTGCAGGTTATTAAAAGGGATGTAATTTAAAATCTATTAGCCCGTTTCAAACTATTTTTTAGATGCACACTCGCTGGTTGGGGCCAAACGTCATTCACATCTTTTGACGCTCCAACAGTACCTCAAAAACAAGTCTCATTAATGATTGTTAGCCCTGAATCATGCAGAGAATCATTTGCAAGACCTAGCCTCTTGGGGACCTATGTGGATGTATATTTAGATCAAATTGGAGAAATCTGTGCTGGTGGTGAAGCTATGAAAGATGCTTGTACGGTAAGCAACAAAATATGTTCACAATTAGGTTTTGTTTTGAATAAGTTCAACTCAATTTGCAAAAATTGTTGTCATCAGCATTTTGTCATGTTGCTTAGCCATTACTAATTTTTGCTTTCCACATTATTTCATATTGAATATTAAAAATAGTAACAATCTAAGGAATGTTAAGATTTATCTATTTATTTTAGCAAGATGGTGGTTCTCCACTAGTCTGTCCAGATCCAACTGGTCAACTAAATGTAGCGGGTTTGGTAATATGGGGAAAAAACTGCGGACAACCTGGAGTGTTTGGTGTCTACGTAAATATACCATATTACAGCAATTGGATAGAGACTACCATAATGAGTTTAAATGCTAAATATGGAGAAAAATAATAATGTCAGTTCATAGAAACAATTTAGTATTTTCTTAGTTGTGGTGACAAAACAGAAAAAATGTGATGTTTTGAAACAAAGATGGAACAATAAAAACTAAGTCATTTATATTTAACAGCTTTAAAAAAGTTGTCTACAAATGTTTTAAAGGATAATTGTCATAATAAAAGAAAATTGGATTATTTTTACCCTCTACCAAGTTTGATTTTAATATATTTACTTCAGAAATACAAAATATTTTATATTAAAAATGCATCGGAACTACGTACATCAATAAAAATATTAAAAGTCCATACTGATTGCATACTTTTTCTAATCACTCTGTATGTTTATTTAATGGAACATTTAGACAAAAATTAACGATTGTTTTTAACTTTTTTTTATAGTAGAGGAAATAAATGTTCAAAGAAATACATATAAAATATTATTAATAGGAATATATATGCCAAATAAAAAAAAGTCAGTTACTTGTCGGATATGCATTATGTAAGATGAAGTGTACTGATAGTATGAAGTGATAATGACAAAATGCGCAAGAGGATGGATTTGTAGATAGAAAAGGAAAAGGACACGTTTTATTTGAAGAAAACAATCATTGACATCGAATCAATCATCGCAAAACAATTCGATATATATGAAGGCAATCACACACAAAAAGTAGAAATAGAAAATATTTTTTGTGATAAAAATTTTGATTACAATAATTTTGACATTTGCATGGCTATTAAATTTAAAAAATAATTTATTCTTCATTAAATAAATTTTAAGTAAAATTTGATCAACAGAATTAGACCAAATAAATAATAATGATAATAAAATTCATTTGCTATAACAACCCATAATAGATACAATTTAAAATTTATATCATAAATATTTATTAGGTGATTCAATGGGCCTTAGAAAAGTGCAGACATCTTAAATAAAATCAGCAGGATATTAAACCGAGACATGCCAGAATTTATATTTTATATAGATAATTGTTTCCTGCAAATGTTGCTCTGAGTTCGCCAACAAGAACATAAGGTAATCGAAACGCGTATGGAGAGAGAACCAAAGTTGCATTTACAGGAAATCAACTGTTCATATATATTTTTTCCTTTTTTCTGCTTGGAGGAGAATACATATAGACAACCAATTAGACACGGCAGAAAATGGATTTATTTATTTCTTACTGAAATCTTAATTTTTAAGTATCGCACTACTTCGGTTAATGTATAGATGTCGTTCGACTAGAGATATTTTTTCAGTCTGACATAGAAAAGTCAGCAGATAATATCCTGCTGACATGTCTTTGTTTTCTGCGAATGTTGCTCTGGGTTCGATACAGCTCCACTGACGAGATTATAGGGTGGTCAAAAAACGTATGAAGAGCCAACCAGAGTTGTATTGGTAGGAAATAAACTGTTTGTATATATTATTTACTTTTTTCTGCTTGAAAGGAGCATATATATAGGAATATAGACAACAGTCTTTTTAATCCTCATTTTTAAATCTGGCAATAGGCAGGACATTTGTAATTGTAGAGGTATTTCTGTGAAATCGGTAATTCCTAAACTGTTTGATATATTGATTCCTGACCAGCTTACTTGGAAATGTAAGAATGCTATTATGGAAGAACACCATGGTTTTGTTGGGGGTAGGTCCACTGTGACCAACCTGCTTGCAGTGTTTGATGGGAGAAGTTAAGGATAAACAGTAATTATATTGATTTTGCATGAGTTGCGGGCTTTAGATTTTGGTTCGTCGGTTTTGAAATGGATACCTAGCTTCTTGTCTGGTCATAGCCAATAAGTCCATATAAACAAATCTTTATCGTATATATCGTATGAAATTTCGATAATTTCGGAAGTGATACAAGGTTCTTATTTGCTTTTTAACTTGTTTATTAATGAATGATATCGGTAATACCATAGTCCATTCCAAATTTTGAAGTTTGCAGATGATCTCAAGCTCTTTAGGAATATAGAGTCTGAAACACATATTTTGAATCTGCAGAGTTATCTTGATGGCTTATTTTTGTGAAGAGTAAGGAGGGGTACTGATTCTCAATTCGAAAGAGTAGTTTTTCTGTTACTTTTAATTGCATAAATAATAAGGAATTAAACAGATATAATTTAAACGATACGATTCTAAAATTACTCTCCAAGGATAGTGATTTGGGTTTATAATTTGATCTTTAGCATTCTTTTAGAAACCATGTTAATAAAATAGCTCAGGAGGATTTTAAAAGATATGGTAATGATCTTCAATTTTATAGAGAGAACGAGGCTCCAAAAGCTACTTATCGACTCAGTTACCTAGGGCATTTTGGAACTGAAACAGGCGGTTACTCAGCTGTCTAAGAAAGTGTGGTGGAGAGATCTCCACCACTCTCCATGCAATTTGATTTGAGAGTAGGAGCAAAATCTTCTGAGAAATTGATCCTGGTGGTTGACAGATGCACAGAAGTTAGAGCGTTCTACTCTCTCTGACAATGCGCGAGGATCTTTACAGAAATTTATGCTATTCTGCAGTGTGACCATCTCTGTAAGAGGAGCATAGATAGGAGTAGCATAATAAACATTTGCTCAGACAGTAGAGCTGCGATAATGGTACTGAACTAACTTCGCGACTGGTGTCTAAGTGTATGGATATACTGAACACTCTGACAAAGAACCGTTGCACAATCAGACTAGTGTTGGAACTATGGAGATTGCGGTCGTAGCTGACGCGATGTGCAGATGGTGTCTGGAGGAGAATGAAACTATAGATCATGTTCTCGGAGAGTGCCCAGCACTCAATGGACTGAAGCAGATACGTTTCGGAGATGCAATTTTGTCACTCGAAGTCGTTGGAGAAGTTCAATCGACGATTTGCATATATAAAGAGCCCAACAAGACCTAGG
Source organism: Diaprepes abbreviatus (assembly GCA_034092305.1). NCBI lineage: Eukaryota > Metazoa > Arthropoda > Insecta > Coleoptera > Curculionidae > Diaprepes > Diaprepes abbreviatus. The sequence continues at coordinate 1,531,796 of JASJET010000147.1, forward strand.
CATCGATTATTAAGTATCACCACCTTTCGTTCATTAATTCATTCATTCATACTGTTCTTTGGTCCGCTCGGATCTTGAGTATACCTCTATGATTTAGTCGCCAGTTTAACAATGTCACGATTGAGTTGATCGAGAGTGTTCAATGTAAGTTCCTGCCTATATTAACCTTCAATAGAAACACAAGTATTTAAAACAATTTGGATTAGTGGATTAATTGTGACATTGTAATGAACTCGTTTGGTCCGAGATCATTAAAGGAGCGAAGATATTGCACGGATGAGCTATTCATGTTTAAACTTTTAAACGGAATTGTTAACTGTTACTGTTACAATTACATCTGAGTCACCCTGTATTTTTTAATCCTCGATATGCCTAAAAATGCCTCTATGTCAATCTTCTTCAATCATATTGCGCATAGTATCAATGTTTTTGGAATAACACATAATTTTGGTTAACCTTCACGAAATTCATCACTATTCGTCAGTAAAGACTGTTTTCTAATGGTATTACTAAACGTTGAACAAATCAATTTTATACATTGTTATTGAGATATACCGTTACTAAAATTGTAAAAAATCATCCAAAGAAAACCTTTATCGTTTTTTCATAATATTCCATTATTTTAAACACTGATTGTAAACAAACTATTCAATCAAATTTTCACTAGGAACCTTTTTCACAAGAACAAATGGCAAATTTTATGAAAATACTCATGACATACCTCAACAGAGCCACCTAGTATTTATTTTTAGAAACTTAAAAAGTTACCCTCGTACCTATTTAAAAAATAATATATACACGTCGAACTGAAAACCTTCTCATCTTATCAAGTTAATTAAAAAATAAAATAGTGACATGGCTATCTTATAAAGACATTAATAGTAATATTTATTATTCAATTATTTGAATTAATTTTATCTTTTTGTTACGCTAGCGCCTATGGACACATACAAATTGCTCTGCCATTTATACATGTTCAAGTCTGTCCTCATTACAATAAAACAAAGTAAAAGGGCATTTAGTAGAATGAACAATTCTTTTAAAATGCCCCGAAATTAAGTCATTTAATCTAAATGATACGGTCACAAAATTAGACCGTAATTATACATTTTTTAGTTTTAATAAGGTTTTATCGGCATACTCGATCTGATGGGGTGATCTAGGCGCCATTGTCTTTTAAGAGGTTCATTATTCATTAGTAATAGTACATTTCCTATTGTATTTTGTTTTATACCATATAGAGGGTGTTTCGAAAAATATGTGTTTACTCAAAGAAACGACAAGATCCAAATGGCATACGAGTGACGTCGTTCATATGATTCCTTTTGTTTAGCTACAATATTTGTGATTTGCAAACGCTTTTTATTATGTAGACATGGTCTCTATTGGACAATTCGTTTTGTCCAGCTGAAGCCGTCTGGGTAAATGTTAAAAATATCTTGACAAGAACCAATCTGGTTTTCGTGACGGCTACAGAATTAGAAAAGTAGTGTTTGGAATCAGTATTCTTGTCCAGAGATAACGTGGTATGTCCTTAGAGGTAGACGTACATTATACTGATTTTCAAAAGGCCTTCGATAGGTTCAAACATGGAAGAATGATAGACGTTATAAAAGAAATTGGACTACGAGGTACAGACAAGTTAGCAAACTTATGTTAGCATCAAACAGCAATCGTAAAGGTCGATAACACGAAGTCAGCAAATTACCATAAAGGGTGGACTGAAGAACGTTGTGTCTTGTCGCCGATTCTATTCACCGTATTCCGTGAAATCACTTTTAGGAAAACTTTATTAGGCAAAAAAGGGCTTCATTGTTATGATTTTCTGAACAACAAACTCAGATGATTTACAGAACTTACAACTACTGAAGCATGTCTAGAAGCAAGACTAGAAATCAACATCAAGAAAACAGAACTAATGGTAATCAGCAAACGACCTTATCTTTTAACAAATATAAAAATTGGGAACACCTGCTTGGAGCAAGTAAAGAACTATTGATACTTGAAATGCCAATTGAAGAGCGACTGCAACAAGAACGAAGCAAGATTGAGAGTAGAAAAGAAAGATTACGATTACTATGCTACTGCATATTTTCAGTCTTGCTGTACCACACACTTAACAAAAAGGAAATGAAAAGCTAGAAGCCTCCGAGATGTAACATTACAGGAGAATACTTAAATAATAGTAGAATGACAAAATCCATAACATCGCAGTAATGGAAAAGCTCCACAAAGATACAGATATCCTTAACACCATAAAAATTAGAAAACTTCAGTACTTCGGACATCTCATAAGGCACAGTAAATATCAATTACTGCAGAACATCATGAGAAGCAAAATAGCAGGATGACTACCAACAAACATCATGGTTAAAAAAAAAAGTCGTGATTGCTAAGGAATTAACACATATTGTTTTGAAAGGCAGTGGGGTATAGCTTGCGTTGATGGTAGCCAAAAAAACTTAGATTACAAATAAAGAGGAAAACTGGGAAAGAACGGCCAAACACGTAAAAAAATAAAGCGGACCGATGTAATCTATTTCAAAAAGTTGATTAAGTTATTATCGCCTCTTGTTTTAACCAAACTTTTGATTTAACTTTTGTAGTTTCAAGGCCGTTAAGATTAAATTTTTAACAAATAGTGAAAATTCCAGTACCAATAGCCAGTCTCCAAGGCCTTACTAACACTCCCCCTTTGTCTCCGACTTTCCTCCTTAGTTATGAAATATGTCGTGTCTGTTAAATCTAGGCCTTTCCTTTTGGATCATGATAAAATCCTTAATCCTTCTGATTTTCCGGCTCTTTCAAATGTTACCCTAGGCGCAAATGATAGAGCCTCTGCGTTTACAACTTCCCATAATATAACCATTCCCAATACTAGCCCCATCCTCCCTCAAATCTTCTCTCCTTGGGATTTTCACCCCTTCGAAATCAACTTTGATCTCCTTCAAGATGATAAGAACAATACCCTGCCTTCTATCATTAAACAACACTTCCTTAGCATAATTAACTCAAACTTCAAAACCTTCAAATTATCTTTTACCGATGGTTCCAAATCAGATCAGCTGCCGTAACCAGCTTTTCATGAAACAAAACATGGCTAAACCCCCATTCATCTATTTTTTTCAGCTGAGTTTTTTACCATCAAGCAATGTATCAGAGAAGCAATTAAACACTCCTCAACCCCCAAACATCTAATCATTTCGGACTCCCTCAGCTGCCTCAGATCGATCCAAGCCCTCAACACGTCCCACCCCCTCATGAATTAAATCCTCGACCTTCTTAAAATGGGATTCTAACGTAACTTATATATAGCCTTCATGTGGGCCCCGAGCCACATCGGCATAGACGGGAATGAATTGGCAGACTCTCAAGCTAAGTCAGCAATTCTTGAAGGAACCCCTTTCCTCCCTTCACTTCACTTTAAAGAATTCAATAGGTACATCGATAGCACATTCGTAACATTGTACAAGATCGCTGGAAATCTCTTGATAACCCCAATAAACTTTTTTACATCAAAAGAAACTTCTCTGAAACCTTCCACTGACCCCAACTATCCAGAAGGGATAACGTTGTGTGGAAGAGAATTGCAATTGGACATTTTAAGGTGACGCATTTCTATCTCCTTAACAACAAGGACCCCCCTCAATGTCCGTCATGCCGTTCCCCCTAACTATAAAGCATATCATATCTGACTGCCTCTGATATAGAAACGCCAGAGATAGATACCTCGTCTCCAATAATTTTAGGACAGACATGTCGTTCGACTTAATTAAGGCCAAACGTATACTTAACTTCCTTAAACACATTGGTCTTTACAAAAAAATCTAATACCCCTAATCGCACTGCAGAAGGCGCTAAATGGTCTAAAATACCGACCACTAAATCAATCAATCCAGTACTGTGAATGCCAATTCAAAAACACTTCAAGATTTTTTTTATTTTAAAATGCTATAAATCATAAAACTTTGCAGGAAATAAAACGTACTTTTTTGGAAAGAGCTGGAAACAAAAACACTCATTTTTTATAACTATAATTAATTTAATTAATAATGAATACATTTATTTTAGGTAAACGTTTTAATGTTGCCATTGGGACAAGTAGCTCCATTTTCATTTAAGCATTTCTGAATATTCCGAATCCAGTCCAAAAAAGACGGTACGTTCAAGTATACTCCGAACCTATTAGGTTGACCACAATCTTTGCCCCACAGCACCAAACCAGCTACACTATAAGTAGTAGGAGTGTCGTTACATACTAAGCCTGAGCCACCATCTTGCTAAAAATAAACAAATATTTAAGATATTTACTTATGTTATTACCACTGGCTTCTGATTAAAATCAGAGCTTAGTTAGTTGACAGAATAGAACAGAATAGAATAAAATTAGTATGGTTTTAATGATAAAGCTCTAACTTCATTTACTTACAGTACAAGCATCCAGCTCTGCTTCACCACCAGCGCATATCTCCATATTCGTATCTAAGTACTGAGCAGTATTTGCAGCTCCTATAACACTATTGTAGGATTCGGTACAGGTAGCTCCCGATACTATAGGGACATAGGCTTGTTTTAATGTCTGAGTCGGTGCGTCGACCTTGTTAAAAGCTGTTTGACCCCAGCCTGATACAACGCATCTTGTAGAACTAAAAACGCAAATCGTAAGGATTAAAAAAGGAATGACATCTGCACGACTCAACAAGATGATCTAAATTTTTTACACAATATTGAAATTTTACTATTACATTTTTAGTATTTATAGAGAAAAGTCTGCAAATACTACTATAATTCCTTTGACTATATGTTAAGCAACTAAACGTTCCCAAACTTACGTTTATATCTTATGCACTGAAGATAACGCCTAGAATTTGCTTTCTTATTTAGATACTTTCTGACTTTATCAGTATATAAACCTCCCTCAGACACTGCGGATTTGCTGTAATCCACTTTCAACTATTCACCATTCAGTAACTTATATAGTTAAACATATATATCAGAATATATCCCAAATCATAAATATTATCTTATACCGAAACATTTTCATAAAAAACTACAAAATTTCACAACAGGATTCTTAACATGTACAGTCTATTTAGTTGATGGTTGTGAATAAATCTGAACATTTCAATTGAACTGAAACGTTTTTAAACAACAGAGCGACATCTGCAAAGTAAACAATTACTTACGGATTGGTAATATAGGTTTTACTAGCAGAAGCTGGTAGGCATATAGTCATGACACTTCCACCTAAATTCATCGGAGTCGCTAATCTTAAAAGGGCAACATCATTTTTTAAATATTGTTCATTATATGCACTGTGTATTACGGCTTTAGTTACTTTTGATGTTTGTCTGCCGGTTTCCTGTGCATTTAAGGCATTATATACACCCATAATTACACTCATACTTTTTGATCTGAAACGAACAATTAATAAATTAATAGCTACATTGGTGACTCGTTGAGGGAGTGAGAGTGACTGGAGTCCCGACTCGAGCAGGCTTATTCCAAGGTTTTTTTTCTAATTGAACCTTCTTTTAAAGGTAATTTTAAAAATGTTTATATGTAACTGAAAGCCGGTATCAACTAAGTATAAAGAAAAATGGATTAGCAAAAAAAGTTACCTACAATTTACCAATAAATACATAAACTTGCATAATGATATTATAATTTTAACTAGTTTAATTTGCAATTGTTCCTTTACTGTAACCAGTTTTTATAAAATGTTAAGAGTTAATTGTTTCATTAAATATTAATTTGGCGCTGATTTTAAAAATTTCAATTACATATTAACATTAATAGAATTATTTTTCGATTTTTAGTTTGATGATAACACAGCATGACGTGAAATTTGTACATTGAATTGGAATAGTAATTTCTGGTAGGTTTTGGGTCGCTGAATTTGAATCTGGCCTCAGAATTGCTCCATCACATCAGGTTTTTTTAATATCCTAACCTAAAAAAGCACAACATTCTATTTTGTTCCATATTTGAGGTTATGTATAATCGTATAAATTTTCCGTCGTGCTATGTAATCAACATTACCTCGATATCAATAAACTATTTAAATAATTAAGTACTAATTGAAATGTGTAGTGCCAGGCAAAACGTCTCAAGGTAGCTAATAAAATATCTATTTTAACCAAAATATTGTAAATCCAATTAAATAGAGTAACAAAACATTTTTTGAACCTGAGAATACTTCAAATACTAATTTTGTAATAAATTGGACCACAGAAAAATGGTACATCCTATTTTTAATTTTCAAAAATTTAATAAAGATTCGTTTTCTGCACCACCCCCAAAAACTCTACTCTACTAATTTAGGATGAATTCGGAAAAAGTTCATATTTGAGCCCGCCATATTTAATATTTAAGAAATTAATTTAAGGGGGGAGGGGGGTATTTAATTTTTCATATTTTAAACAATTTTTTAGATATTTTTTTTTTGAAAATATGGTAATAATACAACTTTTTAAGAGTATTCTGTTAAATTTTTGTAAGAAAATCTTGAGAAATAAAATAAGTTTCCTAAGGTAACGCCGTTGCGATATTTATTTTAAAATGATTTTTCACTTTTTGGCATCAATATGAAATCTAAAAAACGAATTTTTAAAATTTTTCAATTGAAAAATCGACTAATTTGTTATTATAAAACAAATTCTAATGATTAGTAATAAATTATCTCGACGGCGTTACCTCGTAATTTGTGTAAAGGAAAAGTGTGCAAAATTTGAAAATGATCGGATTAATAGAATTTGAGTTAGAGCGTTCACCGACTTTAAAAAAACTAAGTATATGAAAAACGCGTTTAAAAAAACGTGTATAAACACTTAGTAATAGATATGACGTTAAACTAATCAGAATACAGAGTATATGTGGGGCATTCACACACATATATATCATATATAAATATATATATATATATATATATATATATATATATATATATATATATATATATATATACTCTACAATAACGAGAAAGACAATGCGCAAGCGTCGAGAAACCGCTCGAATACAGTTTATAGCGCGCCGAAGAGCTAAGATTCAAAATCCTGCAGCTCCGTTAATTTTGCTCCGATCGGCCTAAAATTTTAATTCGATATTCTTGAAGAGTTGTACTATCGAATAAGACAATAAAAAAGCTGCAAAAATTTTGAAAAAATTACCCTACCCCCCCCCCCCAAGATTCATAAATTACATACCTAAAAAGTACTTAATATCAATTTTGAACGAACTAGGAGAACGTAAATTTAAATTTTTTAGCCCGCCGTTTTCGAATCTTTTAAAATTCTTAATCTACACCCACAAAAATCACCCAATCCCAATTCTGGACCAAATCGGAAAAATGTAGAACTTTTAGAGAGTCATATTCATTCCGCCATAGTTAATTTTAAGAGAATCCATTTTAGATTCATGCTCTGCGACCTCGAACCAAAAATAAGGAATTTTGCGATGAATGTAAGTAACATAATTACGCTTAAAAATTACGAACACACTTACATATTTGAAATTTTATGAGCAGCAGTCAACACGTGGTACTGATTTATAAGAACTCCTCCGCCAGCATACATTTTAGGGTCGTCGTTTTGCAAGTAAGCTTGCCATGGAAACGAGTTCTGAGTAGCAATACCATTTTGAGACCCTATTGGTACTGAAGGAGTACCGCAAACTACATTGGTACATTTTACATAAGGCGAGTTGCAGCTTGAAGGATTTACTATATTGACATTCACCTAAAAATTATTTTGAAGGATGTATCTCTAAATTATGTGTAAGTAAGTATACAGGGTGTCCAGTAAGTACCTCCCAATTTCTTGGGAGCATAGAGTATACCCCACTTTGTCATAGAAACGAAATTCCTAAAGAGCCCCTTAGCGGAGATACAGAACCCTAAAGGGGTACCCAGCTATTTACCTTATCGGCGCTAAGTTTTTAATGAAATTTTAATATTTAACAGAGGCCATAATGACTCATTATCCCATACTACAGTAAATGTTTTAGATCATCGGAGAAGTCAGGAATGGACCACACTCGTTAGACCTTAATTTTTGACAGATGTCATTTTACAGAGCTAAAAACTGAATTTTTAAATACTTTGGTCATTCCTTTTCAAAAAAGGTACTGGATAAGAATAGCTCAGACATTGTCAAGTCCAGAAACCTTTCAAAGGGTTGATGGGAGCTCAATTAATTTACAATGTTATTAAAATGCAAAAATAGTGAAAACGTTTAAACGTTATTTTGGCAAATGTTCGGTATGTGCTCCATATACTACATACATTTTCTTATTCTTCGAATATTCTCTGTTAAGGGACACTAAGATTTTTTCTATGTATATGTAGGATTATTTTGACCTTTTCTGTATGCTCCCGAGAAATTACTTATCGGACACCCTATATAATATGAATTCACTATGTTCGGAGGTTTACCTCTACGACTTTTTCCACGGCATATTTCGATACTTATAAAACGGGAAACCTAATTTATCAAAAGAATTATAGATCATTCGTTCAAAAATCAAATCGTGCAATAAAAATCGATAATCAAGAAACTGAACAGAAAATACAGCCAAATTTTGACTTTCCAGTTGATCAGATTCAACAACAAGCTTAAAAAATCAAAAACACTATTGATGCATAAGAGAGTGCAGCGCATTTATCGTAATTTTTAGTAGCCGCCTATCATCAAATAAGATTATTTTCCAATATATTTTACGAAGGTTTCATGACTAAAAACCCAACCAAGGTATCAAGAGAATTTTAATTAAAGAAAAATCATCCAGATCGAAATGCAGAATTTAAATTAACATGGTGGTAACTTACATTAGCTTCGGGTGTACCAGCTCTAGGATCAATCACAGGGTCTTTACATAAAGTCGAAAGTACGCAGCTAAAAGTTCTGGTAGCTGTCTGAGCATGAATTAAATCTAAAAAATATGCATAATAAAGTATTCATTTACAACAGTTATGCATAACCTAGCCACAAGTTCTAATAATATGAAGTATAAATAGAAAAATACACGAATGAAAACCAAAAAAATATAAATATTTTTTTCCATAGAATAATACAAAATATATGGTCCCCGGGAGACTGGATACTTTGTGATTCTCAAGGTAATTTTATTTAAATAAAATAAAGTACAACATCGGTAAGCTAGTAATATGCAGTTTTTATTTCTTAAAAATAATGCAGCGTAAATTATCTTTCCTTTTCAAGGGTATCGTGGAAATTCTTAATAACAGAGGAATATTGTTTTCCCTAATTCTAGGGACAAAATCATAAAATTAAAAGAACATAGTTTTACAGAGCTACATGTTATTAATATTGTAATGTTTTGGATATAGACAGGAAATTTACCAAGAGGAAGGTCTTTTTTATGCAATTCTGAACACCACGTATTTCGAGAAATCATCGATGATATTTGATTTCTTGTTTTACATTCTCTGAAATTATATTTTCAATTATTGGCAATGACGAACAAGTCATATACCTAAACTAGTATCACCTATTTAGCAAAGAGACCTAATTACAACAATGACGGCTTTAGACATGTGAGTAAAATACATATAATTTTTTAATTTTCATTTATTTTTTGTTTGAATCAGAATTCATCGCTTGGACTTGGTTTATTTATCGGATAGAAGACAAAATACCATCTTACTATATATACATAAATTGTTAATTTGTTCTTCAGATTAGAAAACATAAACACTGGATAAATAATAGGTAAATATAAAGGGAAAAATTGTTTGTTTTTATAACTACAAAAGTGCAAAAAATATAAGAAAAAATTCTGAGCCAAAGATAAGTGCTCCGAAACTTGGAATAAACACTAAAAACGTTGCTGGTCAAAGTATAAATCCGGAACCAATACGCAGAATATTACCATCCCAGAGATTTTACGGAAGAACTTTAAGAATAAAGCGCTAATTTCAAGCGGAAACATGCAAAAAAAGGTTAGATTTAACCAAATTTGGGGAAAATTAATTTCCAATTATTAAATATGGTGGTGGTTTCATAAAGATTTGGAGATCATTATTTATAAATATTGCAAAACAAGTAATTTGAGTCAATTAAGCAATTAAGGCATAGCTAGAGCTGAATTTTACAACTCAAGATAACGATCCCAAACACACAACACGGGTTGCCTATATTTACTCTTCTTTCAAGCAGTTAAAAGAAAGGATACATAAAAACAGTTTATTTCCTACAAAAACACCTCTGGTTCTCTCTCCATACGCGTTTCGACCACCTAATGGTCTCGTCAGTGGAGTTGTATCGAACCAAGAGCAACATTCGCAGGAAACAACTATTTATATAAAATATAAATTTCGATACATGTCGGTAGGCTATTAAACCTATCGACTTTTCGATGTGAGACTGAAAAATATCACCAGTCGAGCGACATCTATACATCCACCGGAGAAGTACGAAAATTAAGATCTCAGTAAGGAATAAAAAAAAGTCTATTTACTGTCGTATTTAACGAGTTGCCTACATTTATTTTCCTTTCAAGCAGTTAAAGAAAAGAATATATACAAACAGTTTATTTCCTACAAGTACAAATATATATATATATATATATATATATATATATATATATATATATATATATATATATATATATATATATATATATATATATATATATTCCGAGATATGTCGGTAGAATATTAAACCTGTCGACGTTTCGATGTCAGGCTGAAAAACTCGCCAGTCAAACGGCATCTATACCTCAACCAGAGAATTACGAAACTAAAAAATAAAGATTTCAATGAGAAATAAAAAAATCTATATTCTGCTTTTGTGTTTTTTTTTCCAAAATAGAATATAAAATTACGTTAAAAATAAATGTTTTTTTTTATATTATTGAACCACCCTTATTAAATAAAAGTATATGTTTTTTAATTAATTATCATTACTTATTTTTAGAAATTAGTATTGTATCTGTAAGTTTTGGTAACCGATTGTATTAAAGTGATTTTTATTTCAAAAAAAACTTTATACAAATTTTACTTCTTAAAGTCAATCTGATTAATATTAAGAAGTTATATAAACCGTAAAGTAATAGTAGGACTAAATGCAGAACTAAAGAATTTTTAACAATTTTTATTGTCTATAAGACACTACAATTAAAATAATAAACTTACTAGAATATATGTACTTACCAATAAATAAATAAGTCAGAAATCCCACCAAAATCGCGGCACTATTCATAATTTTTTTTTTATTCAGAACGTCACACTTACTACACTATAACACAAAAAATACCACATAATGAGAACAAATTGTTTATTTATGCTTTTTGCGCGCGACAATTAAATTCATATCAAAATTCCCACTGTGACGATATTTATTTAGTTTTGTTATAATTTTGTTAATAAATTATTTTTAATATAATAGACTGCCGGGAACAGAGTTATTATATGCACTAATGTATCACGTTTTGCAACAGAACCAAATACAGCAAAATATGCTTGCATTTTTGAAAATTAATAAAAATTTTAATTTTTTTAATTTATTTTCCAATATATATTCAAAAATACTTCGTTTAAAGAAGTATTAAATTTAGATCAAATATATCAAGTATATATCCCAATGCCGATAAACCGGTATCACAGAAATGTATCGTTGGAAAATTAAAGCAACTTTACAGGCTTAAATTGTGGGAAGGGGGGTGACCTCAATAATAAATTATTTAAACAAGAAGAAACTGAATAGACTTCAAAAAATTACATAAAAAATCAAAAAATTGGCGGGCGAAAAAATCAATTTCGTTCGATTTTTTTCAAAATTGGTACGGGGGAATTTTCGGGGTCGAAACTGAAATTATTTTTAAAAAATTCAATATGGCGGATAAAATATTAATTTTGTCCGATTTTTTTCAAAATTGAAATGGGGGAGTTTTTGGGGTCGAACATTACGAATCTGAAATTATTTAAAAAAAATAAATATGGCGGATCCAAGATGGCGGATTAAAGATTCTACATCTCCCGATTTTGTCTAAAATCAGTATTGGGGTATTTTTGTTAGTGTTAATTATGAATTTAAAATATTTTTTGAAAAACGCAATCTGGCAGATTCAGTATGGTGTCCTAAAAATTTTACATTTTTCGATTTTCTCCCTAAGTGATATAGGGGGTTCTTTAGGGTATAAATTATGAATTTAAAAGTATTTTTTCAGGATTCAATATGGAGAATCCAATGTAGCGGACTAAAAATTTTACATTTTTCGATTTTGTTCAAAGGTGGAACTAAATCGTTTTTGAGGATGTAAATACTGAATATAAGTCCAGAAATTTTAAATTTTCGGATTTCATCCAAAATTGGTACTAGGAGGCTTTGAAGGGTTTAGATTTAGATTAAGACTGAAATTTTTTTTTTAAATTCAATATAGCTGATGCAATATAGTGGGTTGAAAATTTTACCTTATTCGCATTTTTTCAGATTTGGTATTAGAGGGTTTTTGGGGTCATGTATTATGAATATGAAGTTAATTTTTTACAACTATTAGATTGAAAAGATACAATATGATGAACAGAAAATTTTACATATTCCGATTTTGTCTAAAATTGATATTGTGGAGTTCTTGAGGCGTATACAAACTTAATATGCAGTATAAAATATATCGAGCTAAGAAATTTACATCTCAGGTTCTTTAAATATTGGAAATTTATATTGTGGGGCTCTTGAGATGTATACAAACTCAATATGCAGTATAAAATATATCGAGCTAAGAAATTTACACGTCAGGTTCTTTAAATATCGATATTGGAAGGTTTTGGGGCCTATATTACTAATCTAAAATTAATTTGAAATTTAAGATAGTGGATTTACTATAACAGACTAAATATTTGTTTAACATCATTTTACTGGTATTTGGAGAACTCTTAAATACCAAAAAATTTTTAGTGGTTCATTTTAGGGTGATTTACAACTTTGGATAAAATGGGTACTTTTATGCCACCGTGAAGTCATTGCGAGGTGCACTAATCTCAATTAGTACTTAATTCAAATAATTTGTGGATATCATAATGAATTCTAAAACTAAAAATAGAAAAATAAAATTTTTATAAAAAAAATTGAACCGACATCTAAGAATGCGCTAAAAAGTTAAAAATGACTATAAATTTTTATGTGAAATTGGACTTTTCGAAGTTGGCGCTAAAGTATGTCTAAATAAAATAAATAACTACTAATATATACAAATTATGGTAAGAAAACAATTACAAAGAAAGTATTTTTCTTCTGTTTATGCGAATCACATTTTGTCAGGTATTAGTTTGGCGCCGACTTCAAAAAGTTCAATTTCACATAAAAATTTCTAGTTATTTTTCACTTTTTAGCACACTTTTAGAAGTCGGTTCAATTTTTTTTATAAAAATTTTAATAAATGTATAATCATTATAATTTATAACACCACTCCTTGGATACTCAGCTTCAGATGATAAACAAATGTTATTGATGTCGGATAATGCACTTCTAATTTAGGAGTAGATCCAAAATGTTTTCATTAAACATTGTTTCATAGCTTTACTCAGGTAATTTATTTGTAAGAAGGGCACCATAAACAAGTGTTTGCTTATCTTCTTCTTTAAAACTATTTCCAGTGGAATTCTCTGGACAGACTCACTCATATGTTATAAAATAATTTTTATTATGATCAATTCCCCTTAGATTTATCATAAGATGAGAAGATTTCCTTATAAGTATCAAAAAATGGTCAATAATGGCTGTTGTCTGATTTTTTTTGCTCCCGTGGAACAAAATTTCCGGTCCCCTGATATCTATTTAGGATATTTGATACTGTAGATTGACCTTTCTTGAGACGTTGTGCGATATATCTTCATCTATCCTTCACAATATAAGATTACTTACTTCACTTTCGTTTTAAAACTATGCAAGGAACTTTTTATAATTAAATGTGCGAGAGACAAAAATATGATTATTATGGATTAAATGTCAATATATTTAGAACAAGTAAATATATCCGCGTACTATATAAATAACATCAGCACAAAGGCGTTAAGTTATTGTCAAACAATAGTGATTACAAAAAATATGCGATAAACTGGTCCAAGAGAGTAGTTCGGAAAAGAGCAGCTTTCTGTACCATTCAAATAAATTAAGTAATTAACACGATTCAAGATTACCACTAATCGGTACTTCCCTTATAATATTCAGGTCATAACTTACACAAGTCACGATGATGTACGTAGAAATTAACACGTAAGTTACCAACCGTCGTACAAAAAAATGAAAATATCGAAAAGGCGGCTATTTTTCGATAAAAACAACCGGTCGCAGTAAAAATTACAGGGTCCATAAACAATCTTGAGCAGATACAATTAAAAACAGTTATGCGTTAATTGCAACGATGGTTACGTACGGTAACGAGGATCAGTGCGAGTTATCTCTTTATTAAGGAAGGCATTGAATATAGCGATGTCGGAAATTTATCTTTTCTTTTTTCTGTGTTCTCGCCTTATACAAGGTAGTGTTTTCGATATAGAACATGTTACTAAAAGTTTAAGTAATATCATATTAAAGCTTGGGATAGGAAAAGAATATTGACTTTCGATATATTGGAAGCACCAAAGTTTTTTCGAAGTATTTTGATATGCCAATTGCGAATTTCAAAAGTGAATTTGCAGCATGATTTGTTTTAAACACTATTTTATAAGAAAATTGAAAATTTCCATTCTTCGTATTACATTATGATCATTGTTACGGGTGAAATCGATTGGTATTTCTATTCCGATTATACTCTTTTTTTCGAATTTGAAAGATATTAATCAGCACAATTTTTACCAACCTGTCGAACAAGCTGGATTCAGAAAACACTTTAGCACCACAGATCACCTACACACCATAAGAATACTAATTGAGAAGTGCACCGAATATAACGTACCGCTCCATATGGCTTTTGTAGATTTCCAGAAGGCATTCGACTCCATCGAAATATGGGCAGTATTACAATCCTTAGAAAACGCAAGAATCGATTCAAGATACATAAACATCATAAAGAAAATATACGAAAATGCAACCATTCAAATAAAAATAAAACTACAAAGGGGAGTGAGACAAGGGGACATTATCTCGCCAAAACTGTTCACCCTAGTCCTAGAGGACATTTTTAAGGAACTTAAATGGGACATCAAAGGTATAAACATCGACGGAATACACTTAACTCCGCCTGCATGATCGAGGGGTGAATTGAGTAGCTCAACGGTCATGTTGCCGGTCCTAAGCCCGGAAAAAGGAGGAAGGTTCCCAGACCAGGTTAGCTCCCTATCTGGGGTAAACAAAAGATTGCAGGCTCACAGAACCAACACTCTGCCTCGGAACAGGACGGATTCACAGATGACGACCCACGCAAGAAAAAGGTTAACGATTTGGAATAGGAAAAGTGCAATACGAATTGCTACATGGAATATAAGATCATTCAACAACAAAGACCAGGAAACACTAAATGAACTAAAACATCATAAAATCGACATAGGCGCCCTACAGGAAACCAAAAAGAAGGGAAAAGGCCAAAAACAATACGATGACTACCTAGTAATATACAGCGGGGTAGACAAACATGAGAGAGCAAAAGAAGGAGTGGCATTAGCAGTACATAAGAAATATCAAGGGAGTATACGTGAATGTGGTTACATCTCCCCAAGAATTCTGACCGTTAAACTTGAAACAGAAAACCAAAAACTAAATATAATATCAATCTATGCCCCCGAAGACAATAAATCAAAGCAAGAAAGGGAATCATTCTACGACCAGCTCCAGGACACTATCCAGTCACTATCACAAGACCAATCACTAATAATTTTGGGAGACTTTAACGCCCGCATTGGAAACAATGCAATACCTGGGGTTAAACAAAGGTTTAACGAAGACATGTTAAATGATAATGGAGAGCTAATGATCAACCTCTGCACGCTTAATGAGCTGCGAATTAACAACACCTTTTTCGATCATAAAGACCAATATAAATTCACATTCACTAACACTAGAGGATTTAAGTCAATAATTGATTATATCGTCACTAATAGACACCTCCACCCAAGCCAAATCCTTGATGTCAGGACACTGAACTCTGCTGATGTGGGAAGCGATCACAGCTTACTACTTGGGAAAATCAATTTGAAACTTACACCAAAGAAAAACCAAGAACTACCTTTACAGCAGGAAAAGATCAATATAGAAGCACTATGGGACACATCGATAAGAAAACTGTACGAAACGAGACTCGAAGGAAAGATTGAGATTAATCAAATAAACGGACAAGATAGCATTAATACCAGCTGGGAAAAAGTACAGAAAAACATAAAAGAAGCCGCCAGCGAGGCCTTAGGAACAAGAATTCCACATAGAAGTGGAAAAGCCGCAAAAACCCCTTGGTTTTGTCAGGAAATCAAAGACAAATGTAAGGAGAAAAGAAAAGCATATCTTAATTATAGGACACAAAGAACACCGGAATCATATGAAATATACCGAAGAATTAGAAACGAAACGACAACACGCGTAAGACAGATAAAAGATCAACACTGGGAAGCATTTTCTAAGCGAATGGAGAATGACTTCTATGGGCTTCAAAAACAAATCTGGCGACTAATTCGAACACAAAGAAAAGAAGTCAATGAGCTGGTAGAAACAAATCACATTACCAATGAAAAGTGGATAGACTACCTAAGCGAACTGTTCAGAGCAGATAACATCGAGACTGAACTTAGCACACCTGAAATAGTGATAAACGAAGACATTGAAATTGGAACCATGGAGGTTAGGGCGGCACTCCAGAAGCTGAAGAACAGGAAGAGCGCAGGACATGATGGCATCCCGAATGAACTACTCAAATACGGTGGCCAACGCCTTACACAAGAATTGACAAAACTGATTCAAAAAATTCTCCATCAACACAAAATACCGGACGAATGGCGCACTAGCACGACCATTCTTATGTTTAAAAAGGGAGACAAAAAAATACCATCGAATTACAGAGGAATAAATCTCTTAAATACCACCCTGAAACTTACCACAAAGATAATAACGGCTAAAATTAACAGCTTAACTACATTGGCAGAGGAACAACAAGGCTTCAGATCAGGAAGATCATGCACAGATGCAGTTTTTGTCATAAGACAAGTAACAGAAAAATCGATTGAATACAACAAACCGGCTTATATGTGCTTCATCGACCTGGTGAAGGCTTTCGACCGTGTGCAATTGAGAGATATCGTACATCTCCTATACAATAGACAAATCCCTCGCAATATAATAAAAACTATTGAAAATATATACACAGCCAATCAAATCCGAGCCAAAATAAACGGAAATCTCACCAAACCAATACCTGTGGGATGTGGCATCCGACAAGGGGACTCTTTAAGTCCTCTTCTATTTAACATCATAATGGACGAGATAATAAAAGCAGTACGTGTGTTGAGAGGATATAGGATGGGAGATCGGGACGTTAATATCTTATGCTATGCTGATGATGCAGTTCTGCTGGCAGAAAACGAAGATGATCTGCAGCGACTGTTACACAGATTCAACTGCACAGCAAAATCATTCAATATGACCATATCAGCCTTAAAAACAAAATGCATGACAACGTCAAAAATACCATTGAGATGTAAATTGGAAGTTGATGGCAAAATTATACAACAGGAGATGAAGTTTAAATATTTAGGAATATCAATCTCGGGATTTGGTGATGTCGAGATTGAGGTGAGGGAACAAACACAAAAAGCGACAAGAATAGCGGGGTGTCTGAACGATACTATATGGCGAAATAAAAACATCGGAACAGAAACTAAATCCAGAATATATAAAGCAGTAATTAGGCCAATTATGACATATACCGCTGAAACTCGCCCCGATACATCAAAAACCAAACAGATTTTAGAAACAACTGAAATGAGGGTGCTGCGCAGGATAACAGGAAAAACACTGTACGATAGAGAAAGGAGTGAAAATGTAAGAGAGAGGTGCAAGGTGAAAAACATAAACGACTGGGTGCTGAACAGAAAGGTGGAATGGAATGGGCACATTGACAGGATGGACGACCGAAGAATTGTGAGAGTCACACGTGATAAGTCACCAGCGGGACGTAGGTGTACAGGACGCCCCCGAAAGCGATGGAGCGACAACTTGAATGTATAGTGGACAGAGTGGTGAGGGAAAACAGGCGTTTCGTCTAAACCAAAGAAAGAAGAAGAAGAAGAAGGAATACACTTGACCATCTCAGATTTGCTGATGACATAATCTTAATAGCAAGTAATCTCCAAGAATTGAACGAAATGCTACAACAGCTAAATGACGTATCCGCATCTGTAGGCCTTAAAATGAACTACAATAAAACAAAAATAATGAGCCACGAATAGGCAAACATAACAATACAGCACCAGAAGATAGAAAACGTCGAACACTATGTATACTTAGGTCATGACATCAGACTAGGGAAATCAAACCAGGATGCTGAAATAAAAAGAAGAACACAGCTGACATGGGCCGCTTTCGGTAAACTTACATACATCCTGAAAAATAATTTAATTCCCATAAATCTAAAAAGAAAAGTATACGACACATGCATATTACCGGTGTATACGTATGAAGAGCGATGGAAAGAAACATGCTTGGAATATCATTAAGACACAGGATTAGAAACACCGAGATAAGACGCAGAACGAAAGTCAAAAACATCGTGAAGGAGGTTGCAAAGATGAAGTGGCGATGGGCTGGTCACATAGCCCAATATGAGGACAACAGATGGCCACGAAGAATCCTAGAATGAAGACTGAGGGAGACAACAAGAAGCACGGGAGGACCTCAAAAAATATGGGTAGACGACATAAGGACAGTGGCGGGCAAACAGTAGATAAGATTGGCGAAGAATAGAGAAAGATGGAAACAATTGAGAGAGACCTACATCCAGGACTGGATGGACAGAGGTTGACAAAGAGAATTTGCACAAAAGTTATTGCATATTTATAGCAAAAACACAACACGCGCGTAGGCCGCACTTTAACTTTAATCCGTATCTCGACTTCTAGTTTACATACTGAGTCCCACAGAATATTTCATTTTCATGAAATAGTCGGTTTTACCATTAGGAATTTTAAAAAATATGTTTTATTGCAAAACTTACGAACAGTTCAACAAAAAGTCATAAGTTAATGATGATTTTATTTCTTTATAATCTCATACGGGATATACAGATAGAAACATTTGCAAAAAAATACAAAAGATGACATTTTTACGAATACAACAAAAAGTCAATAAAACCTCATCTGGCTTCTCGACAAGAACACAGGCTTCTTGCTTCTGGGACACTCAAAGCATTTTAATAAAACCAATACAGTGTAGACCGGGAAAAGGAGTAATACTAAGGGTAAACAAGGTATAGTAAGGATTATCAATTCGCAAGTTGATTTGATAAGTTATATTTTCTCCTTTAAACTGTTTAAATGACATGTAGACAGTTGATTCACTCCGAATTCTACTCTGGCCCACTCTCCATATAAGTTTCGATCATCTAAGAGTCTCATCAATAGACTTGATTAATTGAAACAAATAATTAGTAGCATTAAATATAAACTAGCTACAGGAAAAAAGCAATTATAAGTAAAGTCAGTTACAAAATCTTTACACAGCTTACAGACTAAGAACCAGCGCCTGCCAGACATACGTCAAAGTATAAAGGCCGAAATTTTGTGTGTGAATTCTCACTACTGTAGGTAAGAACCCTCCTACTACTCGGAAGGCTACAAAGCTTGACTAACGGTGACTTATGCAGGTAAAAAAGATGAGTAATAACTGAACTTATTTACATTACAGTATAAAAGCTGAAATTTATATATTGCATTCAGACAACAATTTTATGTTAGTATGTAAAAAGCCAGACCAATTCGAAGGGTCTAACACTCCCCCAGGCGCGCTATAAAGTCCAATACACCGGAAAAGCGTTGCCCATAGGCATGAATATATATAAAAGAGTATTAGTTAATACTTTAGATGACACTTTTGCTACATATTTTTCACTGATTCCTACGTCTGTAGTTTCATTAACTGACTTCTAAAAGAAGGAGGTTTTCAATTCATCGACTATGTATTTTTTTTTACGTATCTATACCGATTACTCAGGAACAGCACCACCGATTTGAATAAAATTTTTTACGTTATGTCAGGAAGTTGCTGTGGTGGTCCCATAATTTTTTGGTCGAAGTTGATGCAGTAAAATCCAAGATAGCGCTGACAATATGGCGGGCAAAAAAATTTTGTCCGATTTTCTCCGAAACTGGTATGGGGAAATTTTCGGGGTCGTACACAACGAATTTGAAATTATTTTTAAAAAATTCAATATGGCGGATCCAATATGGCTGACAAAAAAAAATTCTCGGATTTTCTGTAAACTGGAATTATTTTTAAAAAAATAAATATGGCGGATTCACGATGGAGGATTAAAGATTCTACATCTCCCGAATTTGTCTAAAATTCTACAAATTATGGTAAGAACGCAATTACAAATGTAGTATTTTTAATCTGTTTATGCAAATTACATTTTGTCAGGTATTAGTCTGAGGCCGACTTCAAAAATTTCAATTTCATATAAAAATTTATGGTTATTTTTCACTTTTTAGCGCACTTTTAGAAGTCGGTTCAATTTTTTTTATAAAAATTTTATTTTATTATTGAAATCTACTTTACATACAGTGTAGTAGAATATTTTTGGAACACAAAAATTTATTAATTTTCTATTGTATAAATCCTGGTATTTCGCTAGGCCTTTAACAAAGTTTGTTATTGAAGATTTCAATGATTATGTATCATATTCATGGAGAGATTGGATTCTGGAACGTTGTTCTTCCCTTTGAAAGTTTCAAAACAAAAAATCTTGGAATTATTCTCAAGACTTTCATCGCTTTCGGTGGGAATGTCTTCTAAAGTTGAATCGAAATTAATTTTCAAATAATTCCACGTGATCCACTCATTGATGTATCTTGTTCTACAGATCGTGGAGTTGCCTATGGAATTAGTGACATTGATGTTGATGCTTTTGGAGTCGTGTTTATGTCATCTTCATAATATTTTTTCATCAGTGGTATAAATATTTTGTAACACAATCTGTCAACAACTTTGAAAAATAATATTTGAATTTCAGGTAAAGTGACCTCTGGTGGCACAATAGAGAAATATTTTTATAACAGAATGATAGAAGTCATTAGGCGTAATCCCTGTGCCAAATGCCAACTTGATAAGTTAAAAACTAAGAGCAAGATGTCAAATATAAAAAAAAAAAATAACTTTTACAGGCTGTAACTCGAGAAGTAAGTAAGTATTCGATATATATATATATATATATATATATATATATATATATATATATATATATATATATATATATATATATATATATATATATATATATATATTCAGTGTTGTCTATTAAAAAATAACTTCTGAAGATTATAATTAAGGCAAATCTCCCTTAAATCATTTTTACCTTCCCGTTTTATGGTAATTGGATGGAAACCCAAAAAAAAATACATGAAAGAGTTAATTTTAATTTTGTCTCGTGTTTCGCCAAAGGGCGCTGTTAAAATCTCTTTCTATTTACCAACTGTCCACCTATATTGAACAAATGAGCAACTCATGTTCGACCCAGATGGCAAATCTTTTTTGAAATGATCCTACGTGAGCGTCTGAACGTCCATATGGTAACCGATAGATTTTATTTTGCGTTTTAAAATCGTCTACAATAATTCGGATTTAAAAATAATTGGACTTACTCCAAAAAAAAATTAAAATACGAAAAATAACATTTTAAACTTTTTATCGTTAATTGAAATTTTGAAATCCTAGCGCTGACCATCAGTCTTAATAGGACACCCTGTATAAACCTGAAAATATGTCCAGATGTCCGGTCGACAACGCTTGAAAAATGCTGATAAATTGGTAAATAAGTTTATCTTTAAAGTCTCAAATTTTGACCAAAAAAAAGCTTCTGACTTATTTTCCATTGGAGTACTACAATGGAAGGGGGTTTCTTAACTCCCTCTAAGTTATACGCCACTAATTGAATGACAATTATTTGCTGCGTTTTTAATTCCTTGTTTCCTGTTCTTCAAATAAAAGATAACATTTACTATGAAAAAATCGGTTTACTAGTTATTTGACCTCGAGTTAAAGCTTTCCTACAAGCAAGGAATTTTCCATTCGATAGTTCCGAAAACTACGAGTAAACAAATTTTACCCCTATTATATTATAGTAGGGGAGCCCAAGCCGGGATTTTGGGATTTATGCAAGCTCGGCAGAATACTATAAAGGAAGAAAGTTTGTACCCTGTTATGAACTACCAACCTGTTATGAACCTTAAATATAGGGGGGTGCGTCTAGGGCAGCCGATCAGATTAGTAAAAAAATCGATCCTTAAAGTAACTCGAGCTCGTCAGATTAAGACAAGGTAAGTTAATTACATGCAGAAAAGTGTACATTTCAATATTCTGGCGATTTTAGCGTGACATAAGAAAATGAGCGAGTGACAAAGTTGCAAAAAAAAACGTCACCTGGACATATTCGAGCGCGGTTGAATTTTTTTTTTATTCTAATGGAAATCATGTAAAGATCAAGGAAATAATATAATCTGATGATTTTCGCAAGCCGAAAAGGCTAATTTCATCAAACAAGTGTAGTACGTGCAGGTGCTGAGAATAATGTATTTTCCACTCCGCGCCTCTCTCCCCTTCTCACTCTTTCTCTATTTCTCACTTTCTCGCACCGTCCCCACACTACTTTCTGCCGCCATGATGTTATTCCAGCTGATCACAACAACGCGTTTGTGCTCTGAGATGTATAATGTCTGTTTATTGTATTTTCAAAAAGTTTAGTAAATTAAATACAGGGTGAGTCAACGATTGGATGAAGTAGGTTTGTGCCTTTTCGGTGAAATTAACAAAGAAACTATATTTATTGTTTGATACAGTTTATTTTTACGCAGATTTTAAAAATATTTAGGACTCTACAGGGTGAGCCAAAAAACTAGGACAGCATAAAGTTGTATTTTTTTAAATAGAACACCCTATATACGAATCGTATTTTCGATTTAGCTTATAATTTTAAATCTTTTTTATTAAGGGTTTACTATAACAAAACTTTATAGTTTCTGAGATAATTAAGTTTAAAGAAAAAAATTCACATTTTCAAGCATCAATTCAATCCTAAATAACGTTTTCAATTTTGTGACAAATATATTCAAATTTGGAATTTAGCAAGGCCAAGGACAAGTTAACATAATTTTTACCTAATATTTGCAATAAAAGCTACAGGGTGTTGAACACATCGGCTCAAATTTGAACAAGTTTAAATGAATAAATATCTTTTTTTTTAAATGGTACACCCTGTATATTTTCATGTTATTTAATAGAGTAATAAAAACCCTAAAAGTTTTGTTTAATATATCCTATACCTATTTATAATAGTTTTTGAGATATTTCAGTATTTCTTATTTTCCATACTTTTTTACAGAAATAGTCTTCATTATCATAGTAGCCATGTAAAATAATAAAAAGAAACTACAGAAACAAACAGAATGTGGTTAAATATGATGAAATACATTATTCGTTATATTACAACGGCAATAGTTTAATTAAACATAATGTGAAAAAATTAACACAACAATAACGACAAGGCAAATACATATTTACTTTTATACTAAATTGAAACAAAAAAAATTACCTATTAAATACTGAGATTAATTATTTCTTTTTAATAAGTGTTCGAATAAACGACCGTCTTGTGCAATGCACAAATTTAGTCTTTTTTGCAGATTTTCTCAGACCCTGGACAAAATTAGTGGCGTTATTGTTCTACAGGTATCCCTAATCCTGTTTCGCATATCTTCCACTGTTGTTGGTGGATTAACATACACCTTATTTTTAATATAACCCCATAGGAAGAAATCTAATGGGGTGATGTCGCAAGACTTTGGTGGCCACTCAATGAAACCCCCACGTCCAATCCATTTTTGCGGATATCGTTGGTCCAAAAACGCACGAACTTCACGATGGTAATGCGGAGGCGCACCATCGTGCTGGAACCACATACTGTCGAGCTCATCCCTATCGAGACCTTGAAGCAGTTGGGGTAGTTCTTCTTGTAGAAAGTTCAGGTAACTATGGCCATTTAGTGGTTCATTAAAAAAGTGGGGTCCAATAATTCGATTATGATGAATACCACACCAAACATTTAATGACCAGTGGTTTTGATGTTGCACCTCTCTAATCCAAAATGGGTTTTCTGTGGCATAATAATGCATGTTGCGTCTATTTACGGCACCGTTACTTCTAAAAGTAGCTTCATCACTAAACATTACCTTGCATAATAAATTTGGATTTAATTGAATCTCCGCATTTATTATACGACAAAAGTTTACACGACTTTCAAAATCCTGTCCATGCAATTCTTGGTGTAATTCCATGTGATATGGATGATACCTATATTTCTTGGTAGTACGATTAGCGGTGGATTGTGATGTTTCACATAATGCTGCTAACTGACGGCTACCAATATAAGGATTTTCCTGAACATTTAACAATACTTGTAGTTCTTTTTCTTCATTAGTTACTGGTTTGTTGACCACTTTACGTTTTGGATAATCAACAGTACCAGAAGAATCAAATCTTTGCATTAAGTTTTGAAAAGTATGGGTATTAGGCTGGCGTCGATCAGGATACTTCATTTTGTAAATTCTTTGAGCAAGAAGGCAATTTTTTTGAGCCTCTCCTATTGTATAAATCATATCTATTAACTCATTCTTTGGAAAATTCATTTTACAATATAAGATGACTGCAAAAAAAACCAAACTACACTACATAAAAACCAAAAGAAGCGATTGCGGTTATAAATTTGACAGACAGAAAAATGTTCTTTTACATTGTTTTTGCCATGGCTACTATGATAATGAAGACTATTTCTGTAAAAAAGTATGGAAAATAAGAAAAACTGAAATATCTCAAAAACTATTATAAATAGGTATAGGATATATTGAACAAAACTTTTAGGGTTTTTATTACTCTATTAAATAACATGAAAATATACAGGGTGTACCATTTAAAAAAAAAGATATTTATTCATTTAAACTTGTTCAAATTTGAGCCGATGTGTTCAACACCCTGTAGCTTTTATTGCAAATATTAGGTAAAAATTATGTTAACCTGTCCTTGGCCTTGCTAAATTCCAAATTTGAATATATTTGTCACAAAATTGAAAACGTTATTTAAGATTGAATTGATGCTTGAAAATGTGACTTTTTTTCTTTAAACTTAATTATCTCAGAAACTACAAAGTTTTGTTATAGTAAACCCTTAATAAAAAAGATTTAAAATTATAAGCTAAATCGAAAATACGATTCGTATATAGGGTGTTCTATTTAAAAAAATACAACTTTATGCTGTCCTAGTTTTTTGGCTCACCCTGTAGAGTTGTTGAAGAAAATCACGCAGCACCTTCACTGAAATTGAAATTTCAGAGGAGACATCATTAAATGACGGCTATCACGCGGTGTTATTATGACGCTTGTAACTTGCCCCCATGCCAATCAGAGCTACGGCAACAATTATTAGGAACGCAATACATCGCATGCTTATGGAGGAATGCCCATTTTCGAATCGTCACTGAGATGTCACCAACAGATTTCTGGTGGAAAAATGTGGATGGGGAGATGACTTGGTTCGTTGGAAATCAACTCCTAGAAGCATATGAAGATATTGTCATAACACCTGACATTTTAGTGAATACTCCAGATTCAGGTATGTTTTCTTTTTAAAATACTAATAATATCATGAAATAAATTAAATATTGTTAAATATCATAACCATTTCTGATTACAGATACGCAAGATGTAGATGAAAATGACCAAAGTGATTCATTCGAACTCCCGATTCCACTGATGATGATGAAGTAATCTTCTTTTTGAATTTTTTTTCATTCAACATTCTTCTCATAAATACATGATAAAATTGTACATGTATATATCTTTCTATGACATTATATATTGTTTGCTGTTCATTAAAATCATTCGGCTCATTAATAAAAAAAAATTACACTGTCAGATTTAAAAAATTCCTCCACACAATTGTCAGCTGAACCGACTGTATATAAAACTGACGCGCTCGAGTATTTCAAGGTCAGGTTTTTTTTACACTTTCAAAAATCGGCTATGAGTTTTAGTTGCGTCAAAATCGTCAATCTTTCTAATATGACATCTTTAAGGGTTCACTTAACATTCTCCCTGAATATCAGACGCGCTCGAATAACTTTTTTTTTCTAATTTTTTCCACCCCTTCGTATGGCTACCCCCATCTGGCAAGCCGTCAGATTAACATCCCTCCTTTACCAGAAACAGGTTGCGCGTATACATTGGTAATGTCTGACGCGCTTGAGTATGTCTTTGTGACTGATTTTTTTTACATTTTTGAAAATTTATACTCGCTTCCCCCAACCAGTATTGGGGCATAAATCGTATAAACTTTTTTTCTATTTAGCATCTAATCTTCACAATCCAATAGGGCCCCACAACGCTCGAGTAACTACTCATTTAGCCTCTTGGGCTTCCCTACTATTAATCTAGATATTTACCGAGTACGGACCCTGCAAACACCTTAATGCATATGTCAACATATATAGTTCGATTATTAAGCTTTGAACTTGACATTGACGCTTTAGTGATTTCAAATTATACATAATCGTTACAATTAGACTTTTTATTACAGTCGTTTTATACGGTTTTGTAATCCGATTAAATTGAAAATGATACGATATAATTTCGTTCCAAATCTGTTGATCACCTTTGCACTCTAGGTTATATAAAAGATGAACGCTGACTAGCCAATCGTGATTCCCCAAATGAAACAAAAAATTTTGCGTAGTTCTATAGTTGAAAATAATGTTTATTTTGAAAAATCGAGCCTTGAAGCAGAGATAATAAGACCCAATAGTAGTATAATAGTCAACTAGCAATAATAGCTTAGGGAATATAGCAAAAAAAATATCCTCTTGGAACTGTGTCTACGATAGTCGACTGATAAATGTTTCAGATAGTATGATGGTATAGGAACAAAATATATACATTTCCTGTCAGGATTTCATTGAACTAAAATATTGATTAAACATTAATAGCGCTTATAAATGAAAGGCAATGGACTTTTCTGAAAATGTGAGTGAATCAGCTTGTAGAGCTTTCAGAACCCAAAACAGGCTCTTACAAGAGTTGATTGGAATATCTGTTGCAAAGAAAATCTCAATAAAAGGTAAAAATTCACTGATTGTTTAATAAACGATAACTTGTGTAAACATGAACCTACTGAGTTAGATAATCCGTAGAAACAGGGGTTATTGAGTATTTAATCGGTCATAAAAATTTCAGATCGATATTTGAAATAATTTCTTCAAAATTGCGATTGTTTATCCCAGAGATATTTTTTTGTAACATAATAGTGTACAAAATAATCAACTTACAGTGATCCGAAAGAGCTCTGGTTGAAAAAAAAAGTTGTATTACTAGACGAAATAAAAAAGTCGAATTTATTTGATATTTAAGGGCTGAACAGTAAAATCTTAGAGTTAAGAATAAATATTATTCTTCCATATTTTATAATTATCGTTAGTAAATGTTATTCGGAAGGTAGTTTTCCTACAGAAGTAAAGCCTTCTAGAAGTACACCCATACTTAAGGGTGGGGATGTTGAAAACACTCACAATTATGGTCCTATTTCAATAACTCCACTTTTTGGAAAATTTATTAAAAAAGTGTTTAAAAATAGAATAAATTATATAGTTATTTTGAAAAAAAAATAATGTATTGTGCACAGGTCAGTTTGGATTCAGGCAATTCGAAGTGTGCTGGAGCATGTACTTAATGGCCTGGCATCCGGAGAACCGGAAATCATTACGTTGTGTGATTTGTTCAAGGCCTTCGATTGTGTTAACCACGATATCCTACTAAAAAATTGAACTTCTGTGGAATTAGGGATGGTCCTTTAAAATTTATAAACTGGTATTTTTCTAACCGAGACAATGTGTTAAATTTAAAATAAGATTTTTATAAATAAAATTGAACCGACTTCTAAAAGTGCGCTAAAAAGTGAAAAATAACTATAAATTTCTATATGAAATTGAAATTTATGAAGTCGGCGCCAAACTAATACCTAACAAAATGGGATTCGCATAAACAGATTAACAATACTATGTTTGTAATTGCTTTCTTACTATAATTTGTATATATAAGTAGTTTTTTGTTTCATTTAGAAATAACTTGGCGCCGACTTCAAAAATTTCAATTTCATATAGAAATTTCTAGTTATTTTCCACTTTTAGCGCACTTTTAGAAGTTGGTTCAATTTTTTTTATAAAAGTTTTATTTTTCGATTTTAGTTTTGAGTTCATTATGAAATACATAAATTATTTGATCTAAGTACTAATCGAGATTAGTGTACCTCGCAATGACTCCAAGGTGGCAACAAATAACCCATTTTATCTAAAGTTGTAATCACCCTAAAATGAACCACTAAAAATTCTTTGATTCTTAGAGTTCTACAAAAACCAGTGAAATTGTATCAAACAAATATTTAGTCCGTCATGGTAAATCCACTATCTTCAATTTTAAATTAATTTTAGATTGGTAATATAGGCCCCAAAACCTTCCAATATCGATATTTAAAGAACTTGAGACGTAAATTTCTTAGCTCGATATATTTTATAGCGCATATTGAGTTTGTATACGCTCCAAGAACCTCGCAATATCAATTTAAGGTAAAATCGGAAAACTTAAAATGTTCACTCCCTCACTCTAGACCGTCATATTGCCTCCGACATATTAGATTTTCTTAAAATAATTTTATATTCGCTATTTACATCCCTAAAAACGATTCAGTCCCACAAAATCGAAAAATGTAAAATTTTTAGTCCGCCATATTGAATCCTGAAAAAAATACTATTAAATTCGTTACTTACACCCTCAAAAATCCCCAAGATCAGTTTTGGAGAAAATCGAAGAAGATAAAATTTTTAGAATGCAATATTGAATTAGCCAGATTGAATTCTTCAAAAAATATTTTAAATTCGTAATTAACACTAACAAAAATCCCCCAATACTGATTTTAGACAAAATCGAGAGATGTAGAACCTTTAATCCGCCATCTTGGATCCGCCATATTTAATTTTTTTTAAAAATAATGTCAGATTCATAATGTGCGATTCCAGAAACTCCCCCATACCAATTTTGGAGAAAATCGAACAAAACTGATGTTTTTATCCACCATATTGAATTTTTTAAAAATAATTTTAGATTCGTCATATGCTACTCCGAAAACTCCCTCGTACTAATTTTGGAGAAAATAGAACAAAATTGATGTTTTCGTCCGCCATATTGGATCCGCCATATTGCATTTTTTTAAAATAATTTCAGATTCGTTATGTGAAGCCCCGAAAACTCCCCCACACCAATTTTGGAGAAAATCGGACAAAATTTAATTTTCTTGTCCACCATATTGGATCCGCCATATTGAATTTGTTAAAAATAATTTTAGATTCGTTGGGTTGAACCCCGAAAATTTCCCCATACCAATTTTGGAGAAAATCAGATGGGAATGGATTTTACTGCACTAATTTCGTCCAAAAAAATATGGGACCATCACAGCAACTTCCTGAACATAACGTAAAAAATTTCACTCAAATCGGTGCCACCGTTCCGGAGTAATCGGTGTACATACATACTCGACGAATTGAGAACCTCATTCTTTTAGAAGTCGGTTAAAAATATATATAACTCAGCAACGAACTGCCAGCCCATGGGATCTCTGTCCTGGGACCCCTACTTTTTGAGAGTGTTAAATTATTAGGTATAAGCAGTGATGATCGGCTGAATTGAAGCAGTCATGTAGACGCTTAGGTACCTAAATTATCTAGTTGTCCATTTTTTACTTAGGTGATTAAAGGGTAACATATCGTTGAACAAGTTAAAATCGGTGTATTTCTCCCCCCTAAATTTACACATGATGTATAGATCAACATCGTAGGGTGACAGTGCTGCATTCATTATAGTTTTTCGGCAACAAAAACAATTAAGGCAGGATTACATCACAGAAAGCACTGCCAATCTTGTTTATAAAATTTAAGTCAAGCTACTTCCCTTAACATATATTTATCAAACACTTCTGGAAATTCATAAAAATTTATTAAAAATACAGGAAAATGGTGATACTCTTTCGCACAACACCAAAAATGCAGATCAGTTGAGATTAATCCAATTCATGCTTGAAAAGTCCGGAAAAAACACATTAAATCTACAATAAGCTTTCCGTCGAAGTACGTAAGCTCGATTATCAAAAATTAGAGAATAACGTAAAGTTTTTATTCTAAAAAAACGTTTCTATAGGGTCAGCGAATTACTGAATTGCAGAGACGTACCATAAAATTCAGAAAATTTCGATATTGGAACATTTTTAGTTTTATGGTTATAATATGTCATTTCATTTCTTACCGTTATTGGTGAAGAATACCGGGATAATGATGAAATGAAGGAGTGTTGCATCTTTTAAAAATGAAGATCTTTTTCAAAAGACCTAGCATTGTGTTTCATTAAGTCTTGCCCGATACTATCGATCGTTGTTTTGCTTACGCGCCAAGAGGGGGCTGTTGCTGGCTATAACTGGTGAAAGTGAGGACCCCATAGGTGCGCCATCTGTTTGTTTGTATATTTGGTTATTGAACATAAAATATGTGTTTTTAGGCAGTGTTCTGCCTACCTTTTCATGGTATATTTTGAACAAGAGGTACTGCAAAAAGCATTCTTAAAACCGAAATTTTGGAAACGCTATTGTGGATGATATTTTTATAATATGGCCACATGGAAAAGAACACCTGGACGATTTCCTCATATACCTAAACAATATCCACCATAGAATCCAATTCACGCTAGAAATCGAGCAAGAAAAGAAACTTCCTTTTTTGGACCTGTTATTAACTAGAAAACCCTACAACACCCTAGGTTTTAGCGTATATTGGAAACCCACACATACTGACCGATATCTCAATGCAGAGTCACATCATCATCCCTCTCAAAAGCAGGTAGTAGTCAACACACTAATATCAAGATCTCTCCGACTAACAGAACTCGACACAAAACAAAACGAAGTAAGACACATTTCAACAGCTCTAGAACGGAATGGTTTCTCACAATCAGACATAAAGAAAGCCATAAGAAGGCAAGAGAAAACCACAACAAAAACCAAAGACCAAGATCAAACAAGAAACAAAGCCATAATCCTATACATAAACTGAATAACGGACAGAATCGGAAGAATCTTAAGAAAACACGACATAAAGTCCATATTTAAACCACAAAGAACAATAGCCAACATCCTGGGAAATCCCAAAAATAAAACCAACTCAACCGCACTTGAAAATGCCAATTGAGATTTTGGCGAAAAGTTGTGAAAACGATTTTTTGAATGAACGGATTGAAACTCCGAATAATCAAACCATTCATTCCACCATCCGTAAAAACCTACGATATAACATATATATATATATATATATATATATATATATATATATATATATATATATATATATATATATATACATATACATATACATATACATATATATATATATATATATATATATATATATATATATATATATATATATATGTTTATGCGGATTTCACGGATTCCTCCGTGTGAGATGCAATAGCAGTGGATATATCCACATTATGCCGTTGTAGTGCTGAAATCACATTCAGCAAACGTACAACTATATGCAGCTCCTCGTATGAATGAAGTAAAATGCGAACAGTAAATGCAAACTTCTCTCCATCATATCCTGGAGATGATGGAGAGAAGTTTGCATTTACTGTTCGCATTTTACTTCATTCATACGAGGAGCTGCATATAGTTGTACGTTTGCTGAATGTGATTTCAGCACTACAACGGCATAATGTGGATATATCCACTGCTATTGCATCTCACACGGAGGAATCCGTGAAATCCGCATAAACATATATACGCCATCCGGCGGGAGGTCGGAGAAGCCGTGTTCAGTATTTGCATGCTTCCTTCCGATTTGTCCTTTGCACAGCCAGGTGCATGTCGGTACCCTGATGAGTCTAGTAGAGACGAAACATGTATCTCTGCCGTATCACTGTGGCGGGGAGGGTAAGTTTTGACTTTCTTCTCGGTATGGTGGTACAGGTAGGCCATCATCTCGATGGTGGTGAAATAGGATAAATTGCGTTTTATAACAATTTGTTCTAACTGTGCAACCTCTAACACAGAAAGGATATGATGGAGAGAAGTTTGCATTTACTGTTCGCATTTTACTTCATATATATATATATATATATATATATATATATATATATATATATATATATATATTTTGTATTTTCTTGGGTTTAGGTTCTATAATTAATAAAACACAAAACGATTGACGTTTCGCCCTTTATTCAAGGCATTTTCAAAATTTATTCCTAAAAAAATATATAATTAAAATACATCAATATAAAAAACATATTTTACATTTTGGAAAACAAACAAGACACTTAAAAACAGTAGTCAAAAACTTTAAAACATTTTAAAAAATATTTAATTTCACCAGTACATACCTTGACATTTTGCTGTTCTGTTTCTAAATAAACTTTAAATTTTCATCGTTTACTGAGGATACGTGGAATGCGAATGTGTTTTATTTTTTTAAATATTTTTTATATTTTACAAAGTATATAAAAAAAAACAAATAAGGTATATGTTTGGTTTTATGTTTAAGAGGATATTCTATTTTTGATTCTTATTTGACCGGATCGAATACTTAATAGTTTTGTTTAAATTAGGATTGCGTAAATGTGGCTCAAATTTCCTATATTTGTTCTGTCGTTAACAGTGTTTTTATCTTTTTTAATTTCAATCATTTCCTTTATCTGTAATAAACATATACCTTATTTGTTTTTTTATATACTTTGTAAAATATAAAAAATATTTAAAAAAATAAAACACATTCGCATTCCACGTATCCTCAATAAACGATGAAAATTTAAAGTTTATATAGAAACAGAACAGCAAAATGTCAAGGTATGTACTGGTGAAATTAAATATTTTTTAAAATGTTTTAAAGTTTTTGACTACTGTTTTTAAGTGTCTTGTTTGTTTTCCAAAATGTAAAATATGTTTTTTATATTGATGTATTTTAATTATATATTTTTTTAGGAATAAATTTTGAAAATGCCTTGAATAAAGGGCGAAACGTCAATCGTTTTGTGTTTTATTAATTATAGAACCTAAACCCAATAAAATACAAAATTAAGAAAAATGATATAATCTCTGGTTCAAGAATCAAGAAAATAAACATATACATATACATATATATATATATATATATATATATATATATATATATATATATATATATATATATATTTAGTAAAACGTCTCTCTATTTATCTATCTAATATCGTTACCACATTACAATTTTTTGTTAGTATTATAAAAGTACTACTTTTAATAACAGGTGTACAGGGGAAATAGCAAAAATTAAGTGACAAAAGATATTCCCCATTCTTTAGCGCTCGGCCTTCACTGAAATTAGAGAAGATCGGCATTTTAAACCAACAAAAGCGCCCTTTGGGGGATGGGCCACATTAAAAACACCGACGATATACGGGGTAAGGCATATTAAAGGGATTGAAGTATAAAATTTCCATGCGAAAGGAAGCGAAATATTTTGTCTCATTCACGGTGTAAATGGAAGGATTTGTCGGTGGTAAAGTGATATCAAAGTGGTTGCGGGTGAAGGCGTTCCTTGGGATACGCTATATGTCGTCTCTTTTAGATGAGATGCCGACGATAATTTTTAGGAATGGTTTCCTTTTGTTTATTTTTTTTTTCGGAACTCTTTTGCAAATTTAACACCTAGAGGGAGTTATTTAGGTTCGGGTAGTATTGCTATCGCAAAACTACACTCTAACTTTCTAGTTACGTCAACTCGGAGAAAATTTTATGTTAAAACATTATGATCACGACCATACAGTGTGTCCTAAATAACGTGTGCCACCATTGCTAACTCCGAAACCGTAAAATTTAAAAAGAAATTTATTTCCAATTGTCTTTCATAATACGTATGCAGCGTTACCAAATAGCTTTAAGTTTCTGAAATATTAAGATATATGTTAAAATGATTTTCTTATTAACTCGAAAACTATTGATGTAAGGAAAAAAAGAAATTAAAAAAGTGTCATACGGAAGACCGTTTTTGAAAACACTCACTGATGATGATTTTTGTGGTGGAAACGTCGAGGACATACATATATATATATATATATATATATATATATATATATATATATATATATATATATATATATATATATATATATATATATATATTTATTGATTATTAATAAATAAACAAAATGTCAAGGAAAATCAATAAATAAAAAAAAAAAAAAAAATTTTGAAGATGCCTTAAATAAAGGGCGAAACGTCAAATTGTTTTTGATTTTGTGTTAAATAACGAACCTAAACCCAAGAAAAGACAAAATAAAAAGAAAATGATATAATCTATGGTTCAAGAATCTGTAAATATATATATATATATATATATATATATATATATATATATATATATATATATATATATATACAGGATGACCCTTGACGAACTGCCGCAATCAATTTCTCGGAAAACAGACTGAAAAATTTTTAAAATATCCAAAGTCGATGGGGGGGGGGCAATTCGGCTAAAATATTTTCAAGATGGTGGCACTTCCGATTAAACCGGAAGTTGATGCCTTCTTGCTTATTTTAAATGGAACACCCTATATATTATTTAGGGGGTGAGGAAAGCAACAAGTAAGCTTGTAAAAACAAATATTATACTGAACTAATCACTAAAATAAATATGAAGGTTATGTTTCAAAATAACCCTGTCAGTTGATGTATCGAAAAAAAAAATCAATAAAAGTTTTTATCCCTATTCTGAGGTTCCAGTTTTGAAAAGTGTAATTATGTGTTTACATACAATAATGTTACCAACACAATAAATTTTTATTAAATAAAAAGTGCCAATTTTTAAGTGAAAATAAAATTTTCTGGTAACAATTTTTAAGTAGCCCCCGTTTTCTTGGAAAATATAATTTTTTTTTGTTTTTTATAATACCTCCGATATTTTTAGTTTAATCTGACACTGTTAAGAATTATTAGAGTAAAAAATAAAAAAAAGTATTCCTCTCCGGCCGGGAATCGAACCCGGGTCTCCCGCGTGACAGGCGGGGATACTGACCACTATACTACCCATGATTCTCAGAATCGACAGTTGTGATCTCGGGAGCTCCGATGAAAATCTGATTTT
The DNA here is from genome assembly GCA_034092305.1 of Diaprepes abbreviatus. Lineage (NCBI taxonomy): Eukaryota > Metazoa > Arthropoda > Insecta > Coleoptera > Curculionidae > Diaprepes > Diaprepes abbreviatus. The sequence continues at coordinate 1,567,202 of JASJET010000147.1, forward strand.
CTCGGAAAATACCTGTGAAAACGTATGGGAAAGTGTGAAAAACTGTCCTACAACGAAAAAACCACCGATAGAAGTGTGGGCAGTTCAATCGCCGGAGAAATATTGGGCAAATTGCAGCGTGAGGTTATGTCAACAGCATGGCACGTTGGCGGGAAGACGAAATCGAGCAAATTCAGCTCCTCCTGGAAGAAAAAAACGGGATCCTACTAAAAGAGGACCAAGAAAACCTACAGCAACAGCTGCCTGGCAGGTCAGTTGCGGCCATAAAGAAAAAATACTTAGAGTTAAAGGGTAAAAGAACGAAGAACGATCCAGCAAACGATGTCCCCCCACAAAAACCAAGTAAGTGGTCGGTAGAGGAGGAAAAAAGGTTAGTAAATCTGTATAAACATAGAACAGAAAGTCAGTCAGGTGCTAGAATAAAAGCTATACTACATTTGTTTCCAGGAAGAACGCAAAAAGCTATAGCTACTAAGTTAAGAGATTTCTACCCTAGTGTGTACTACATGAGAGAGGAGGATGACCCTGAGGATGACCTTAATGAGAACAACAGAACACAACCACCCACGATGCCAACTCAAGAGATCGTGGAGCACCAGATACCAAATCACGAAGAAGAAGCAATCGAAATTGTAGACTCTGATGATGAAGGGACTGATAAAGACACCACAACAGTACCATTACCTAATCCTCAACAACAATATACAGGTGAATTACGTGAACTAAGCGAAAAATTTGAAAAAATGCTGAAATCTACAGGTAAAAAGAGGCAAAAAATAAAGAGCTTCTATATAAAACCAAAGAATTCAAAAGTAGTAGAAAATGTAAACACAATTCTACATGATAAAATCGTACAAATACAAAAAAGTCTAAACAGCGATTCAGTTAAAAGGAAAATCATAAAAAACTCAATTTATGTTGCAGCAATTATATTGAGACAAAATATCTTGGGGAAAATAGCAGGGAAGGGCAACAAAAAGCCCCCATTTATGACTACAAAGAAGAAAATTCATAAACTTGAAAAACATAAACACAACGCACAGCTAATATTACAGAATGGTGGAGGCAAACTTAGTAGAACCCTACTGCAAGAAATAAAACAAATAAAAAAGCTCAAGATGACAGTAAAGCAGTACATTCATTCGACAGAAGATAGGTTAGAAATACTGAAGAAAAACCTAGAGCAACAACAAAAAAGACACCAACAGCAAAAGATCAGACATAGATTTTATAATAACCCCTCGATACAAATTTTAGAGGACAACAGGAACAATAAAATGCCCAACCTAGTAGATGTAGAGCAATATTATAAGGATCTTTATAAGAAAGAAAATGAAAATAAACCATCCCCAATACTAAATAAATGGTTGTCGAGATTAAAAAGATTCTCTAACACCAAAATAACTACCAGCCAAATTGAACCACAAAATGTCAAAACTAAAATCCAAAAAACCTTGAAACGCCTACAACCATGGAAGGCAAGTGGAGAGGACAGACTACCGGTATATATCTATAAAATACTACCTGCAGCACAGCAGTATCTAATCACATTCATAACATCAATTCTACAAAACAAAGTAAGGCTAACACAAGCAGATACGAGAGGAAATGTGATACTGCTATACAAGAAAGGAGATGAAAAGAACCCTGCAAATTACAGGCCTATCGCATTACTCAACACAGACTATAAGATACTCACGGCCGTAATAGCAGACACTATTAAAGAAAACCTACCAGATTGGGCTGTTCCCACTGAACAACTGGCTCGGGAAAAGGTGTGGGGAACCACACATGGCTTCATGCTTGATAAAAGCATAACCCAGTTGGCTAGGCTCAGAAGGGCGACCAGCTACTCGTCATGGTATGATTTTCAAAAAGCCTTTGATTCAATCTATCATAAACACTTAAAAAGGCTCATAGACTGCTTACCCCTCCACATGAACATTAAAAATACAACGAAGCATGCCATGAAACTGTGGGCAATCAGAGTGAACGTAGGAAGGAAAACAACCAAAGAAATACCAATAAAAAGAGGGGTATACCAGGGAGATACGATTTCGCCACTCCTTTTCAAACTGATCACTGCAGGGATCATAGAACATATAAAGACAAGTCAGGACATCACAAAAGCTGCCAAAGGTCAACAAAAAATCATTGCTTTCATGGATGATATAAAATTCCATGCACCCAACCTGAAAAGCATAGAACTAATGACATCTAGTCTAAAACTTGGAGCTGAAGAAGTAGGGCTAATGCTAAACATAGCAAAATGTGGTTTATATAGCAGGAAAGCTGCAGGTGCATCAGAAAATGACATAGCACCATTTTTGCCTGAAATAAGAGAAGGATACAAATACCTGGGCCTCAACCAACTAGAAAGGGACACCCTAGATAATTTTGACGCAATAGACCAAAAAATCAATATGAAAGTAGATATGATATTAAAATCTGAACTGACAACAAACCAAAAAATAACGCTTATTAATAGCACAATAAACCCAGCTGCAAATTACATAATGGGCAATATATACCCTAATGAAAGGCGCAGCACCACACTGAAGAGGTGCCAGAATCTAGATACAAAGATAAGAAAAAAACTCGTAGAAAATAACATAAAATCGAAGACAACATCGAACGCCAGAGTTTATATGCCTAGATACAAAGGGGGATTGGGACTAAGAACCATAGAGCTGGAAGCAGAAATGCAATTCGTCAGAAAAGGAATCTATCTACAAATGCACAGAGACATGGAAGAAGTGCACAAATCATACTGTACCCTCAAAAAGGCTGGTTGGAGAAACCCTATAAGTGATTGCGAATATGTGTTAGAGAAATACCGGTGTGATGTCAACTTGCAAATTTACAACAAAGATTACAGCAAATGTTGCAACGAGATAATCAAAAAAATCAAAGCAAAATACTACCAGGATCTTGAGGAGGAATGGTCGGCCAACATGGCTTATGCCAAAAATGTACTGAAAGAGCCCACCATTCAATTCCCAGCATATCAATCTCCAAACATGGACAGTTGGCGTCAGAGTCTCTTAAACGCAGCAGCCGAAGAACAACTACATGGCTTGGGGGCATATCCTACTAGAAGGAGGTGCATCAAGGGATGTGATGCAACGGAAAATGCCTACCACGTGGCAAGTGCTTGCCCCACAAGTGCAGTGACTACAAGGCACGATTATGTGGTCCACTGGGTCTTGAAGACACTCCTAAAAAATATGGGAGCACCTGAAGAAGCAACAAAAAATTTGCAGTTTGGTAAAGCCACCATCCATTGTAAGTACACACACAGGGGTAGAGATGTGCAAATAGAAGCAGGAAACAAGCTACTTACCGAGAAAAAACTATACCATAACAGACCTGACATATTCATAAAACTAACCAACCCATCAGAAATATTGGTTCTGGAGGTAGCAGTTTCACACATCCAGAACTACAGAGAACAAGAAAAGCTCAAGCATGCCAGGTATGCTGTAAACTCAACAAAAAAAATAGATAGCCGTAATTTAACAACAGTTCATAGAGACCTCAACTTGGTAACAGAACTAGAAAACATGTATCGGTGTCCAGTCAGTCTGGGAGTGTTTGTGGTTGGCTGTTTTGGCGAAATAATACGAACGGATGCCCACAAACAATTCTGCAGCCTGCTCCAGAAAATTGGGGTTTACAACAAAGAAATACAGACAATGGTAAACAGATGCTGCTATTCTGTAGCCATCTCAACGAGTAACATCCTGCTGAGACGTCTGGAAGGAGGAAGACATCATCCACAGGAGTGAAGAAGAGCCAACGAAAAGCTTTAAAATGTAATTATACAACTGTGATATATATGTACCTTAGTTTGTAATATCTGTGATGTAATTTGTGTGATATTTTTTAGACGTAAGACAACTAGTTGTTATATATTTATTTGTACAGTTTTATTTTAAGATGAAATTAAAATTGTAACAAGTGAGAAATAAAGAGAATAATATACTACCGAAGACTTGAAAATATGTCTTCTTAGCGAGTATTTATTTCCCATATATTTATCAGATTATACTAAAGATAAAATTAAATACACGTGGTGCCAGGTAAATTTAAGTTTTGAAGTGATTCCAGATAAGATGTTGATTAAATTGAAGAAAACTTGGTTTGTTTTTTTAATTTATATGAAGGATTTCTTGGTACGGAACTTAATTTTCTTATAATTTTACAGATATTTCAAGGCAGAACAAAAATCGACAAAAATCTATTTTCGAATTATCGTAAAAACTGTTAATGTTGGTTTATGTTTTTTTTGGAAAGCCGCGTTACAATCATTTTCAACATTTTGTTTTTGGAAAGGTCTCTGGATAGAAGCGCAAAAACGAATTCAAAAAATTTTTTAGGTGGGGGGTCACAAAAATTTTTCAAGGAGTGGGTGTATATTTGCACATGTATTTTAAAAATATTTTGAATAAGGGGTGTGTAGATATATTGGGACCAAATTAGGGTGAAATATACACAGTGATAAAAAAGGTTTTACATCGAAACTGTCAAAATTTAAATGGAATATTGTATTGGTTTTTCAGCAAAATCATTACAGTTTATTTTAAAATAAAAAATATCTCCAAAAATTATACAAGATTGATAAAAACTTATATTTGTTTTTAATTATCATTAAAGCTTTTCTTATTTTAATGGAACACCCTGTATTTAATATAAAATTTATATTCGAATTTTAACAGCATATAAAATAGTATTATATTTTCTTTGCCCATCTCTTATAGTTCTTTAGTAATTTGCGATTTTCAATTTCATGATTCCCAGACGTGAGAGCTCCGATGAAAAGTGTTTTTTTTTTCGGAAAACACGCATAGAAATGTGTAGAAAACTGTCCTACAACAAAAAATACACCCACTGAGTGTTTCCGATTTTCCTTTAATTTATTGTTCTTGGGTGCCAGTTAATATTGGTAAAGTTAAACATTCTCACCCAATAATTATTAAAAACTTTTTCAAAATAAACCTAAATTCTAATGTTTTTATTATTCGATGCGCCATTCTCTGTATCACCTGTTATTCTGGTTGTCCAGAATGCGAGTGGCGCCATCTCTTAGAATTTCATCAAATAAATATTTATAGGGTGATTCTTCAGGTTCCGACAACGAGAAATGTGAGCAGTTCAATCGCCAAAGAAATACTGGACAAATTGAAAGGTGAGATTATATCAACAGCATAGCACGCTGAAGGGGAAGACGAAATCGACCTAATTCAGCACTTTTTGGAGGAAAAGAACAGAATTCTCCTAAAAGAAAACCAAGAAAATTTACAGCAACAGCTACATGGCAAGTCAGTTACGGCTATAAAGAAATAACACCTAGAACTATAGAGTAAAAAAAGGAACAACAGCCCAGCAAATAATGGCTTCATATCAAAACCACGTAAGTGGTCAGCAAAAGACATGAAGAGGTTAGTAAATTTATAAAAATCATAGGACTGAAAGTCAGTCAGATGCTAGAATAAAAGCTATACTACATCTGTTTCCAAGCAGAACGCAAAAAACTTCAGCTACTAAACTAAGAGATTTCTACACTGGTGTGTACTACATGAGGAAGGGTAACGACTCTGATGAAAACAGTGCAAAACCACTTACGATGCCAACTCAAGAGATCACAGAACCCCATATACTGAATCACGAAAAAGAAATTATCGAAATTATGAACTGTAGTGGCAAAGAGAGCAATAAAGATACTACAAATGCGTTAATAACTAGCCCTGAACCAGAACTACTTGAACTGAGCCAAAAATTTGAGAAAATGCTGGAAACTACCGGTAAAAAGAGGCAGAAAATAAAGAAATTATATCTAAAACCTGCATTCAGGAATCGTAGAAAATATACATAGAATTATGCACGATAAAATCGTAGAAATACAAAAAAGCCCAAAAGGCGATTCAATTAAAAGAAAAATCATTAAAAACTCAATTTATGTTACAGCAACCATATTAAGATAAAAGATCTCGAGTAAAATTGCATGAAACAGTAACAGAGGGTCCCCATTTGTGATCACAAAGGAGAAACTCGAAAAACAAACACAATGCAAAGCCAATATTACTCAGTTGAGCCGGCATAGGGAGGAAACTGAAAACAGAAATACCAGTGCAGAGGGGTGTATACCAGGAAGATTCAATTTCACCACTCCTTTTCAAATTATCACAGCAGGAATGATAGAACGCATAAAAACAATTCAGGACATTACAATAGCTCCCAAAGGCCAACTGAAAGTCACTGCTTTCAGGGACGACATAAAATTCCATGCACCTAACTTAAAAAGCAAAGAGCTAATGACAACTAGCCTAAAACTTAGCGCTGAAGAAGTGGGCTAATGCCAAACGTAGCAAAATATGACTTATAAAGCAGAGAGGCCGCAGATGTCTCAAAATTGACATAGCACCCTTCCTACCTGAAGTAAGAGATGGATACAAATACCTCAACCAACTAGAAAGGGACCCCTTAGATAATTTTGAAGAGAACAAAAAATTTGCATGAAAGTAGATATTATATTAAAATTCAAATTGACGACAAACCAAAAAATAACGCTTCTCAATAGCACAGTAAACCCACCTGCAAATTACATAATAGGCAACATATATCCTAATGAAAGGTGAAGCACTACATTGAAAGGGTGCCAGAATCTAGATACAAAAATAAGGAAAAAACTTACTATAAAATCTAAGACTACATTAAACTCCAGAGTCTAAATGTCTATACACAAAGGAGGACTGGGACTAAGAACCATAGTGCTGGAAGCAGAAATGCAATTCGTCCAGAAAGGCATATGTCTACAAATGCCCAGACATATGGAAGAGGTACACAAGACATACTGTACACTCAAAAAGACTGGTTGGAGGAACCCAATAAATAAATCATTCCGAATATGTATTAGAAAAGTACTGGTATGATGTTTGCAAAATTATAACAAAGACTACAACAAATGCTGCAACGAAATAATTAAAAAGATTAACGAAAAATACTACCAGGATCTCGAAGAAAAATGGTGAGCCAACATAGCTTATGCCAAGAATGGACTGAAAGCCCTCCATGCAGTTGCGAAATAATACAGAGAGATACCCACAAACAACCTACTGCAACCTACTTCAGAAAGCTGGTGTCCAAAAAAAGAAGTGCAAACAATGGTAAACAGGTGCTGTTACCTGTCGCCATTTCAACAAGCAACATCCTGCTGAGATGCTTAGAAGGAGGACACCATCCACAGGAATGAGAAAGGGTTCAACAGTGATGAGCCTTAATATGTATTTATACAACTGTGATATATATGTATCTTAGTTTGTAACATCTGCAATAATGTAATTTGTGTAATATTTCTTAGACGTAAAACACATTATGTGTTATTTATTTGTACAGTTTCATTTTAAGTTAAATTTAAAATTGTGGCAAATAGACAAGATTTTTCATATTTTCCATTTATACAAAAAAAAATAGGAGTTCCTTTTTAAGAAAAAAACTTGACCTTCAAGTTCAGTTGAGGGTCGCTCCCCCTCGAAACCCACATATTTTTTCTTGAACATTTTTATTGTATGTTATGACCTTTGGGAAATACTTGGGCAGCTTTTTTTTATGAGATACCCGGTATACAGTTTACTTTTGTAAATCTGAATTTGGTTTTATTTAAATCCCATAAATTAGAATCTCAACATTTTCGACTTACCTGTTAAATGATTTCCGGTGAATTCGAAATCGTCGTCCTGGTCCCAATGCTTCAGTGACAGCGTAGACAATGGCGTGGCATTTGCAAATTCCAGATTGGCAAAGTGCCAATCCAAGATTTGTCGGTCTTTGGACGACAAGTAAACATCACTAAAAAAAAACAAATTAAAACCCTACCATAACAGAAAAAAAAAGTATAACAGAGTCCTGTTATTGTAAGATTCCTAACAAAATGGTGAATTATTTTATTTATTAGACAGTAACATTTCTGTAGCAATGTAAATCTTGGCAATATATATATATATATATATATATATATATATATATATATATATATATATATATATATATATATATATATATATATATATACACAGTATTCTCACCTCGGAGGGGAAGTCTCTAACTCCTTCAGTTTGTCTTCTATTTCTTTTTCCTGTTCTTTCAGTTGGTCCCACTCTTTTGCCATTGCATTCAAATCTCTAAAACAAATATGGCAATTGCATTGAAAATTTTTAAACATAAAAAGTGGTACACCATGAAAAAGTATTTACCTTATGCCACTTCTATAAGTAAACTCCTGATTTAAGTCTCGTTTTTCAATATCAGCTACTTCTTTCACTTTTAGGTTAATTTCTTGCATTGTTTCTTTTACCCTGATAAGTTCTAGCTGGTTGGTTTTTAATTTGTCCTAAAATAAAAAATTAATTTAACACATAGATTCCCAACCTTTTCTGGATCACCATCCCCTTTACAAGAAAAAATATATCCAGCGCAGTTATCTTCTTAGTAGTTGTAACTAATATTAAAAATTAAAACACCATCAAACGTATTAGATTATTCTTTATTATGAATTAGAAAATTCACATAGAAATCAATAAATAATAAATTAATACGAAGGTTACGGCTGGTGAAGTTCTAACAATTTCCTACAAACCAAATTAGAGTCCAGGTATTGATTTTGAAAACCAGAACTCTTGGTACACCTTTCTAAATTTTACTTTAAATTATTCATTAATTGCTGCAACTTTATTCAGAACTTAGAAATTCGTACATATCCTACCAGGAACGGGAGTGACTTCGCGATTCCAAAACGCACAATAGCATTATACAAGAAGTCGCTCCATTACGCATGTGTTAGAGTCTACAATAGATTGCCAAATGACATTAAGCAGGCTAAGCTGACAATTATCATCAAGGAAAAACTAACAAATTTTTGTTTAATTATGCTTCCTACTCGTTCAAGTATTTATGGTTAGATTCAATTTTAATTTTAATCCTTGGAGATCTGAATACTATGATTCTGTTTAACTTTATTATATAGCCTAGTAATTCCATGTGAATGATTTATATACATTGAGAAATAAATTAAAATTGAAAATTTATAAATAATCAACATATTTTCCTAGCAATGTATATTTAAAAAAAAATAATAGACTGGTAATAAAGGGTTGTGATTGATTAATAAAAATATATTCAAGAAATTGTCTTACTTGTAAAGCAATAACGGATTTTAAATGCAGAATCTGTTTCTCCTTGACATGTTTTTCTTGCAATTTGATAACCCATTCTAGAGCCTGGCCCAAACTGACTGGTTTATTTCCTGCATAATTGAAGTCCAGTTGATGGGATAGATAAGACGTAGCCTCCAAAAGCCTAGAAAAAGCGATTTAAATAAAAATATTTACTAATATGTCAGACTTATCTAACATATGCCAATTTTTAACTGCATATACTAATTTATACCATAAAGTAGTAATGGAATTTTTTTTCTTACTAGGACTAATTTAAACCAATATAATAGAAAAGGAGAAAAATATAACGAAGTGACCAATGAGATCAGCTTATTATTTTTTACTCTGTGACATATGCCACTACATTAACAATATTTTACCTGTTAAACTCCCTTTCCACCATTTCGTCTTTATCCTTATCAACAGTAACACCACAAGACTGATAAAGAGGACATTTCTGTCTAATTCTATGAAGTTCCATGTCAATTTGTTTACTAAGGGTTGTAACCGGATTTCCACCTAAACCAGTTACGACCATTGCGCCTAAATCAGCTATATAGTTTCCTAACAAAGAAAAAAAATTTTAAAGTCTAAAAAACACTTTTCTCTGAAAAAATAAATATAAAATGTATATTTTTAAGTTATTTTCTGTAAGTTAACAGTCAGAAGTCTTTGATAACAGGAATTTAATAATTAAATTTTAGAACTGTTACAATTAGAAACGTTAAGTAAATATTACATCCAACAACAGTAGAAAGTTTGCATGCTAATATTATAAAAAATTTTTACTAACCTTTCCTGAATGTGGCTATTCGCCCTCCTACTCGATCTCTCGACTCCAGAACAATAACTTCTAAGCCAAATTGTTGTAATTGCTGAGCTGCAGCTAAACCAGCTATACCAGCGCCAATTACAATAACTTTTCCATATTTTTTACTTGGAATGGGTTGTAACCTAAGGAAAATAGACAGAATTCGATCCATTAAATTTATAAAGGTGGTTTGGTAAGTCCGTCACGTCTCACAAAGTGGCGGCTCAATCACAAATTTGAATTCACTGTATACACTCTCAGTCTCTTTAAGTTGGTGTGGCAATGTATCTTCAAGATCATGAAGAAACATGAGAAAAGCTTAAGAAGTATTATCATTTACTGAATCACGTTGTGGCCGAACAAACAGAATGATTGATAAAATCTATGATATTGTGCGTAATACCAACGAATAATTGTGACGTTATGTTACTGTTGATGAAATCTATTAACATTAATACAATCAAATAAACGCGTTGTCAAAAAAGATGGCAATAATTTAATGATTTGATCAACTAATTTGTAAATAAACTGAATAAGAGTCAATGCTGTTATGAGTTAATTTACATATCTATTCAGATCTGACTGAAATCGCAGTGTACAAATTTTTTCAAATGATTTAGGATATGACCCACACAGCACTAGACGTCTTATAGACGTCATTTTTATATCCAGATTATGTCTGAACGTCTTAAGACATAAATCAGGCGTCTTATAGACGTTGTTTTAAAGACGTCTATATACAACGTCTTTAAGATATCTTTTAAAAGTCTACATACTACATTTTATATGAAAATAAATACAGTTGTGTATAATTTAGTTGATAAAAACTAAAAAGCATTTCCTTCCCTATGGATTTTGTCGCAGTTGGGTAATAAGTTTGCAACGCCGCACAGAACTCAGCTGAATACAAGTTGAGATTAAAATTTTTGATTGAACGACAAATTTTTAGTAGCCTCACTACGACCTTGGTTAATAGAACTTTTGCGTGATCTTTTTTATCAATACTTTGGTGCTTTTTGTCACAGACTGTTTGATGTACCGATAACAATAACACACACATACATATATATATATATATATATATATATATATATATATATATATGATGCCAGCGAAACTATAACTTTAAAAAACCCGCCTTTTGTGAAAATTTAGCTTTTGAAAGAATTTTATTAAAATAATTGATTTATCTATGCGCCTCTGAAAATCTTTTTTATTCGTGTTTATGTAATACTTAAGGTAAGATCGAGAATCATATGTACTTAGGAAAAACAGTAACGTTATTTATAGGTTGTGTTACAGGAAATTCCCGAATGCTTTACCACTTATATTTTTGTAGTAACTCTATGTTATTAGAAGTATGAATTGAAATCTTCAAAAATATTATCTGTGCGAAAAAGGCTTGCACAGCTCATCCAGACCAGGTCCTAAACATTCAAGAAATATTATTAATGAAGTGGAAGGCGAAATGTTTGTTTATGGAATGCTCCACTAATGAAACCTCTTATTTTGTTCTTGATGATTGGTTATATTTAAAGAACATAGAAAATAGAGTTTTGTTAATTACAAGAAGTAATTTTGTTTAAGGTTTTAGAAATTTCAAAGCTGGGAGTAGGGAGCATTTATGACTTTGTAAAGCGAGCTTGTAAAATTACCATGTACAGTTGATTAGTACGAAAAGGAAAGAGAAAGTTCTACGATTCCAACTTGGCGAGACTTATTCTGAGTAAGTTCTGTCTTTCATTATACATATTAACCTTGAAATAGCATAAGTCACGATTCTCTAGTAGAGGACAATTATAAAAATTTGCAGAATATCAAAAAATTTACTCCCACAAATGATAAACTTTATCCTATAAAATTAAAATCAGTTTGTTATTAGGACCTACAGAGACAACAGGACTGGCAAAAAGTCGGAAGAATGAGGAAATTTCAATCCAAACATGGCTGAAAAGGGCATCAGACCAGATTTGTTTTTTGACTAAATAAAAATTCTTGTTTTTAAAACTACTTAAAGATTTGTGTACTTTTTATTTCAATAAACTTTTATTTTGTTGATAGTCTACCTTTTAGAATTATTATATCAGAGGGATAAACTAAGGCTTAAATTTGATAGGTTCACTTATAGTTCGAACAGTAGTAATTCTGAAAATATTTGCTCTTCTACCTCACTTCCTCAATTTCAAATTAGAAAAAGTTTACATTATGCTTAAGTTATGTATTTTTTTGTATAAAGAGATTATGTTGAACATATGTTTTAAAGCAAATTATTCACGCGGAACTTGTAGTTATTTAAAATGGTAGTGTATAGTTTGCTCTTGATTTTTTCTTAATTAAAGTTATTTCTTGGACTTTTGAATAATTACGGTTCGACTTTGTAAACAAGACAGACAAAAAAATTAAAGGGACCCTTTTTAATGTACATAATTTTATTGGTGGAATATGTTGCTTTAATGTTGGGAAGGGACGTCCATAAGACGTTGTAAGCAAATGTCTTAAAGACGTTACCTTTTGTAACATAAGACGTCTATACAACGTCTTATGGACGTCATTCGTCTTTTATGGACATCCATAAGACGTCCTGAATGTTGAGATCAAACGTTTTATGTACGTCTTTAAGACGTATTTGTGCTGTTTGGGGACATTAAACTAGTCACTTATCAGTAGCTTTTTTTATAAGTAAGCGTTTTAGATAATCCCTAATTAATGAGAAAAAGAGACATGTCTTAGTTGTTTCCATTGTTATCATTGTTGTCTTCTGGTTATAGGTGGCATGTGTAGAGGATACACACATTCAGTGAGAGTCAGTGGTTTACTTAAAGAATGGTAGTAGGTTTCTGATTTAGTTCCGAAGAAAAATATTCACAGAAACTATTGGTTATTTCTGAGTGGTTCCATAAGGACTATTTAATTTTTTGTATCAGAGAAGACATTACATTAGTTCTAATTTTATCTAAGTTAAAATTATGTGTTTGTCAAATGGGTTTTGCAGACAATTCCCAGAAAATGCTTTTGCACTAAATCAACTTCAAAAAACAAAAATCAGTCAACTCGCCTTATTCTTCAGAATCAAATAATTGATAAAGTGACAAGGACCAATGATAAAATTTTAATTTCAAAATTAACATAACACTTTCTGCTGTTTTCACCTATTGGGATAGTACACATCAAAATATTTTTACATTAATAAAACCTCCAGTCCAATAATGTCAAAAATCTGTTAAATAAAAATAAAAGAGATATCAAAATTGGTAAATTTTTCTTTAAAACTGTCTTTCTGGGTTAAACTAAAAAGTTGATAACATATGTATACAGGTAATGTTAAATACATTTCTAAGTTATAAAAAAATATACATACTGTGCTTACCTTTTAAATATGCCGAAATTAATAAAACCATTTCTCTCCAAAAAAGCATGAATTCTCTTCAACAATGGAATATCACTATTATAAGGTGATTCCATATTTTCAATGGCATGTTCCAAAATAAGTTGCTGTTTTGGGTTGTCAAGCCACATTTTTAAGATGCGATTTCTTATGTTTAGATAGACTTTAACTGTTTGTAGAGCGGCACTGGCAATATCTACAAGACCAAAAAGAAAAAAGTGCCTTAGTTGTTAAATTTGTTTAAGGTAATACACTGTTTAAACATAATGTTAGAATTTTATTGTCTACAAGTAGGGGACAAAAATCTCGAACTATAAAAAATGTTTAAATCTCATACCAGGAAAACATGCGGCTTCAGTAGATGTTAACTTATCAAAAGGCATCCTACTTTGAAAAGCAGATCCCTCAAGTCCTGAAAATAAATCTTTAATAATTGGATCATCCAACTCAGAATCATTGTCTTGCTCTTTCTTTTTCTCATCATCTTTTTCTTTTTTTATGTCTTCCTTTTTTTCCTTTCTCGTAGAAGTGGCACGACTATTTCCTGCACTAGATTTTTTCTCATTTGGAGAAGTTTTTGGTTTCTCAGGAGTTTCTGAGGTTTCTTCTTCAGTGACAGTGGGTTTTTCCTCTTTTTCTTCTTTAAATTCAACCTTAAAAATAAATATGAACAGATTTTTACCAATAAATTCTGAGAACCATTAACACAGATGAATAAAATGAAGCAAAACTTATTTAGCAAAATTAGAAATAAAGTATGATTTATGGAAGTTGCTACATTTACGATAATGTGCCACACCAATTAAGCAGACTAACTTACAAATGCTTTCTCTATAAGTTTTTAAATAAATTATTCAACATTTAGAAATCCCAAATATAATCTTAAAGTCCTTAAGAAAAGTAAAAACAGGATGAAAACTTATTTTTACTTTTATATACATCAATTAATAGATAAAAACGAGGAAAAAACGTGCTTTTCTGCTTACCTTTGCCTTCTTCCTTCTGCTCATTTTTCACTCTTAGCCGTACGGACCGAAAATTCAAATAAACGCACTTTTTCTGAAAGTCTTTTCACGAAAACACGGAATTTCCCGGAATGTTTATGTTGTTTGTTGATTTTAAAAATTCTAGGTTAGAAATTACTAGAGCTGATGCTAAGGTATCGATGTTTCCTCTTTATATATTTTTGGAATCGATAGTTTAGTAGCAAAATCTGAGTATCAACAATAACATAGTGGTTAACAAAATTGTAGATTATCAATTCACAGATTTAAGGAATATTTGTTTCAGTCTTTAATTTTATCGACCAACCTAATCGTCAAACATACACTACTGGAGGCAGCATGCAATGCTCCTTGAGCGTCATGAGACAAAGAAAGAGAGAGAGAGAGAGCGCGAATATGGGAAAAGCTATCTCTTTCTTCGAAACGCGTTGGGCTGGTGCGCACTTCATAATGGAGAACAAAACTAAACGTTCGGGACGAGAAAGGCAATATTTTTTTCTTATTTTTCCTCTCTCCCTTGAACATATAACGCGCGAGGATCATTGCATACTGCCGCCAATAGTGTATACATCGAACTATCGATATTGTTATTCAAAATATCGATGATTAAAAATAACAACATTCCTAGAAGTTAACCGACGTTGCTAAATATATCCCCATTTTTATAGCAATTGATGTCCCAAATATTTTTAGGGTTTTGTGTGTTTAAAATTGAATGCAAATGGTATGTAAATAATAGTCTCTTTACATTTATTTAATTTTCCTAAATTGTTTATAAGTAGTTTATTTTATATTAAGTTTAGGCAGAAAATAATATGCTAATTTATTAAAATTATCAAAGGAGGTTATAACTTCCTTGAAATTATCTAAAAATCGTTGACATCTGGCAACATTGAATAGAGCTAATGCTTTTTAGGCAACTAAATAATCAACTAATGTAATATTGGTTGCTGACTTTAAAAATAGAAACTGAATTCTTGATATTTTGGCGAAATATTTATTAAAATTTTTTAGTAAAGTGCAATATTCTTGACATTTTAGCGACTGCCAGTAAATATCAGTATCGACACACTAAATCAAAAAAGTTAATAAGATATTTTTTCGTATATAACATATTTTTCTTCAAATATTTATTAAGAATATATTTCACTATTGTTACTAATAAATATGCCTTTATTTGAGGTTGTCAATGTGACCCTGGACTATCTCGTTTTTATAACATATTATACACAAACACTAAGTTGCGTAAATAAATTTTTACACTTCATTCATTCAAGGAGCTATCAAACAATGGGATTTTAAAATTTTACTGCTTTTTAAACATTACATGAATTTACTCTTTACGATCATTTTATTTTGAATTTTAAGAGTCGATTTGATGTTATTCACTCAAAATTTGTACACAGAAATTAGATAAGTTGCAAAATACAACGATAAAAGTTCATAGAGGTCGATGAAGATAAGTCAAGGGAAAGAAGAAAAGTAGACTAAAGTTATAGGCTTGAGAATATCTTTTGTATTTTTTCTGTACATTTAGTCAATGAATTTATTTTTTGGTAAAAGAAAATATGTTAGAAAATAGTAATTAATTTTAAGATGAACATTTCCTTGTTTGAAGATTGTAGACAATGTTGAAGATTGACTAAAATGTGGTTGTCGGACTTGCATTGTCTTTGTTTTTATTTATTTTTACGACGTTTCGATTAGGTTGTATCTCTAATCATTATCAAGTATAAACTGACGCTAAATAACCCCGTTGTCGATGCGTCATTAAATAAAATTCTCTCTCTTTCTCTCTAATATGTCAGATGTAATATGACGGCCTAGAAATTTTAAATTTCCGGATTTCATCCAGAATTGGTACTAGAGGGCTTTGAAGGGTTTATATTTAGATTAGATTAAGACGTTAAAATTATTTTTTTGATATTCAATATGACGGATCCAATATGGTGCGTTGAAAATTTTACCTTATTCGCATTTTTTCAGATTTGTTGTTAAGGAGTTTCCGGGGTCGTGTCTTACGAATATGAGGTAAATTTTTTACAACTATTTGGTTGATAGGATACAATATGAGACACTGAAAATTTTACATTTTCCGATTGTGTCTAAAATTGATTTTGCGAGGTTCTTGGGACGTATACAATCTCAATATGCAGTATAAAATATTTCGGGCTAAGAAATTTACGTCTCAAGTTCTTTATACAGGGTGATTCAAAAATCGATCACGAAACTTAAGGGGATGATTCTACTTGACAAAATAAGGGTAGAGCTTCATATAATTTTTTTTCAAAATGTCATTCGTTTTCGAGTTACAAGCCGTTCAAGTTTTTATTTTTTGTTTTTTGAATTACTCGCTTACAGGAAAACCGATTTGACTAATATTTGAAAGATAGGTTAAGTCTTCTGCGCTTCATCATTTTAGTAACAATTCACATTGATTGTTTGCCGCTAGAGGGCACTTTACCTACATTGAAAATTGTTTTTTTGTCATAATTTTTTAGTGTTGACAGCTACAGTAGTTTTTGGCATAATTTCTGAAAGACTGATGCCAGGCCTTTAAAAAAGGTGCTCTTTATTTACATCGCTAAACCCAACGGTTTAGACGTAAATCACCCTTAAAAATTAAGTGGTAAATTTACTTTTCTCATTTCATTACCACCAGCTACCAGGTAAATAGCTATCAAAGTATACTAGAGCTGTCAGTTTAACATCAAATAAATTCGCTTTTTAAACTATTTAATTTATAATCTTAAAATAACTAATAATGGCTAATCAGTAAATATTCATATTATGGATTATTGCGATATACATTTAATTGATAAAAATTAATGAAACAGTACTAAACAAACTAAAAAAGATCCTCAAAATGTCCCCCATTTTCTTCAATACATTTCCTAACACTCTTCAAAAAATGTCGCCTAACTCGATGAAAAATTTCTGGTGTTTCTTTAATAATTTGGCACTTTTCGATTATCCTGAAGCGAAGATCCTCGACGTTGATTACTGGAATATCGTACACCAATTGTTTCAAATGACCCCAAAAGAAAAAATCCATAGGATTAAGGTCTGGTGACCTCGCTGCCCATGCCAATGGTCCACTTCGTCCTATCCATCGCTCAGGATACGTTGCATTCAAATACTGTCGGACACGTATACTAAAGTGGGGCGGAGCTCCGTCTTGGAGGACCCACATGTTGGCCCTTACTTCCAATGGCACATCTTCCAGATACAATGGGAGACGATTTTGAATAAAATCTAAGTATACGTCACCAGTTAATGGGCCATCAAAGAAATGAGGACCAATAAGGTAATCTCCTATTATCCCTGCCCACACATTTAGTGAAAATCTACGCTGATGTTTCGTTTCTACCACATTGTTTGGGTTCTCGTAAGCATATGTGTGGATGTTGTGTAGATTTGTTATGCCATCACGAGTGAAACCAGCTTCGTCAGTGAATAATATGACGCCAATTAATCGATTATCGTGTTCATACTTAGCTAGGATCTGATTGCACATTTCCAACCGTCTCGGCCGATCATCGTCATAAAGAGCCTGCACCTTTTTTGAATGAAACGGGTAGAGTTGTTCTTCTCTTAGTATCCTCCATGAACTAGCCTGACAGAGCCGCACTTCATTCCCAATTTTTCTAGTACTAATACCTGGATTATCTTCAATAATTTCAAGCACTCTTTCTTCTTGTTGCACGTTTCTAGCAGTTCTAGGTCTTCCCCTATTTCCATTATAACTTTTAAAGGAACCACATTCCGCAAGCCTCCTGTGCACACTGGAAAATGTTTGAGCATGAGGGATATTTCTTTCCGGATAACTCTCCATATAATATCTTCTTGCCAACTCTGCATTACCATTTGCTTTTCCATAACAAAAATGGATATCACAATATTCGATATTTGAATATTGGTGATTAGCCATTATTAGTTATTTTAAGATTATAAATTAAATAGCTTAAAAAGCGAATTTATTTGATGTTAAACTGACAGCTCTAGTATACTTTGATAGATATTTACCTGGTAGCTGGTGGTAATGAAATGAGAAAAGTAAATTTACCACTTAATTTTTAAGGGTGATTTACGTCTAAACCGTTGGGTTTAGCGATGTAAATAAAGAGCACCTTTTTTAAAGGCCTGGCATCAGTCTTTCAGAAATTATGCCAAAAACTACTGTAGCTGTCAACACTAAAAAATTATGACAAAAAACAATTTTCAATGTAGGTAAAGTGCCCTCTAGCGGCAAACAATCAATGTGAATTGTTACTAAAATGATGAAGCGCAGAAGACTTAGCCTATCTTTCAAATATTAGTCAAATCGGTTTTCCTGTAAGCGAGTAATTCAAAAAACAAAAAATAAAAACTTGAACTTGGACGGCTTGTAACTCGAAAACGAATGACATTTTGAAAAAAAATTATATGAAGCTCTACCCTTATTTTGTCAAGTAGAATCACCCCCTTAAGTTTCGTGATCGATTTTTGAATCACCCTGTATATCGATATTGAAAGGTTTTGGGGCCTATATTACCAATCTAAAATTAATTTGAAATTTAAGATAGTGGATTTACTATGACAGACTAAATATTTGTTTGGCACAATTTCACTGGTATTTCGAGAACTCTAAGAATCACTAATTTTTAGTGGTTCATTTTAGGGTGATTTAGAACTTTGGGTAAAATAGGTACTTTTTTGCCACCTCGGTGTCATTGCGAGGTACACTAATCTCGATTAGTACTTAGTTCAAATAATGTATGGATATCATAATGAATTCAAAACTAAAAAAAAGAAAAATAAAATTTTTATAAAAAAATTGAATCGGCTTCTAAAATTGCGCTAAAAAGTGAAAAATAATTATAATTTTTAATATGAAATTGAAAATTTTAAAGTCGGCTGCTAAATAAATTACTACTAATATATATAAAAATTATGGTAATGACGCAATTACAAATTAAGTATTTTAAATCTGTTTATGCGAATCACATTTTGTCAGGTATTAGTTTGGCGCCGACTTCAAAAATTTTAATTTCATATAAAAATTTTTAATTATTTTTCACTTTTTAGCCCACTTTTAGGAGTCGGTTTAATTTTTTTTATAAATATTTTATTGCAGTAAAAGTTTTTAGCAATTTTGATAGTCTTATTTAGTAAATATTGAAAACTTTTCGCAGAAATATTACAATAGTTTGACATTTGTTTTGCAGTAGTACTGCTTCGTTAGATGCTTACAAGTTATTAACGAACTTAAGTCTAAGGTGCATATTTTCAGCCAGTGAAGGTGTTTATATGGAAGCCTACTAAGCCATTTTACTCGAAGAATATTTATGGACTCATTAAAGAATAAAATTAAAAAGCATCAATTATTTATATTGGTATAGATATGTTGACGATTTTTTAGGTAGTTTTATAGGCTCATAAAGACAATTAAACTTCTTTTTAGAATACATCAATAGTTTACATATAAATATAAAATTTATGATGGAAATGGAAACTAATAATTCCCTAAATTTCTTATTGTGAGACTTGACTATTACCCGTTAAAATAATAAACTTTCTTTTTTAATCATAAACCTATTCATAAAGACACCACTATATACAGAACGTCTCACCACTCACATTCCCATAAGCTAGCAGCATAGCCCAGTTTAATACATAGACTTATCAATACCTCCCCACCCCCTAAATTCCACAGATTTTGAAAAATAATTGCACATCATAAAATAAATCGTAGTTAATAATGGATATGATCCATCTTTAATAAATAACATTCTTCAAAATAAGTGAAAAAGAAAACAACGTCACTAAAATATCCTTTTACAAAAAAGAGTAAGTAGAACCGTAAAGTTTTAACATACATTGGGAAAGCATCAAAAATATTCGCAAGACTTTGAGCAAAGAAAATATTATTATAGCATTTAAAATTGACAACATTTTTAGAAAATACATAAAAAATAAAAATAAAACTATAGATAATCATAAAGGCTGTGTTTACAAGTTTGAATGTGGTTCTTGTCACAAGTATTACATTGGGTAGACCGAAAGGATCTTTAAAATAAAAATTAAAGAACATTAAAGTGATTTCCCAAACAAAAAATACAATTCAGCCTATGCTGCACATTTGTTAGAATATAATTATGTCTTTAATAACAAATTTTAAATATTACGTACACAAAATGAAAGCAAAACTTTCAACACTGGAATGATTAGAAATTAACAAACAATATTTTCAACGATCAACTAGGAATTTATAATTCTCTTTTATTAAATTTGATCAAGAAACTCTGTATTGTCCCAAAAATTAACATTGGGAGCATCTGGTCTATAGTTTTATTATTAATCTAGAACATTTAATAAAACTATTACTCCATGGAAATTAGATCAAAAAAGAGCTGTTTTGTTAACAAAAATGTAAGATTGGGTTTTTTGCTGGAATGTGTTCATTTCGGCATCCTATAAAACATATCTCGATGGTAACTCTGAGAGACCTGTGCAAAAAAATGGCAGACCAAGAATTGTCAAGATTTTCGGTTTTTTCAGTTTATCTCGAAAAGTAAAAGTTGTATCGAAAAATGTTTTAAACAATAGTTGTAGAGAATTAAAAAACCTATCGATTGATTTAATAATAGTTATAGGTGGCGCCACTACTTATTGAGATATATTTTTTTTCGACAAAATTTACGGTTTTGGTTTTTCATAAAAAAAAAAGACATTTATTAACAAATTACCAATTTAACATTTAACATAAATATAGGTATTATCACTCTAAAAAAGTATGTCAAACCCAGAATCTGTGAGTTTTTTATTTTCCGAGAATTTCAATGTCAATGTTGAAACTTCAACCTCAATTTTCCGCTTTCCTAATTAAGATACAATGCTCAATTTTAATGGAAATTGTTTGTATTGTTTTATGTTTTGAAGATTTACTAAAAAAATTTTTTTTTTCAATCGTGGGCTGAGAAATTTGTACAAAAAATTGTAGAGAAAATAATACAAAGATTCAGTTATATACTACATATTCTGCTGTTTTCTTCCTTTATATTATTATTATCTAACAGTTTATTAACAAAATTTTTACAAAAAATTATAGAGAAAATCATACGAATATTCAATTATATATTACATATTATACTGTTTTTTTTTCCTTTATATTATTATTACCTAATTAGTTTTTACTTTTTTGGGTTTCGGTCATATTATTACTTTATAAAAAAAAATTAACACATGTTTTTTTCTGACGTTTCGGTTTATTTTATTGATTAAACCATCTTCAGAGAATTACTGTAAATATGAAAAGGAATATGTAAATTTATGCTATATAAACTGAAAATTTTACTTTCTTACCTTTCAGTTTATATAGCATAAATTTACATATTCCTTTTCATATTTACAGTAATTCTCTGAAGATGGTTTAATCAATAAAATAAACCGAAACGTCAGAAAAAAACATATATTAATTTTTTGTATAAAGTAATAATATGACCGAAACCCAAAAAAGTAAAAACTAATTAATAACTACACGGTCAACAAATAGAAACAAAATTATTACCTAATAGTTGATTAAAAACATTTTTACGAGTTGAATATTTTTATGATTTTCTCTGTAATTTCTTGTAAAAATTTTGTTAATAAACTGTTAGATAATAATAATATAATGGAAAAAAACAGTAGAATATGTAATATGTAATTGAATATTTGTATGATTTTCTCTATTTTTTTGTAAAATTTTTGTTAATAAACAAATTAATTATTAATATGACTAAACAAATTGTTACTACCATATAAATTAATAAAACAACATCAATATTATAAATATTACTTGTGATGCATAAGTTTCCTTGAAGTCGATCCAAAAAATTCGCAGGTAGAGTACAAGTATTAAAGCATCTTCTGCAAATATGAGCCCTTAATGTTCATTCGCCACGCCATTATGAATTTTTGAAAAAAAAACGTTTTTTTTTCATCCAAAATCAAAATTTTTTTTTTTGAGATCGGAAATGATACATCTAAATTCAATGCACACATTAAAAGAATTTTATCTCCATTCGGTGAAAAGTTATCGCAATTTTTTTGGTGCAAAAATTGGTTTTTGCCAAATTTCTTGGCCCACGATTGAAAAAAAAATGTTTTTAATCTTCAAAATATAAAACTATACAAACAATTTCCATTAAAATTGAGCATTGTATCTTAATTAAGGAAGCGGAAACTTGAGGTTTAATTTTCAACTTTGACATCGAATTTCTCGGAAAAAAAATCACAAATTCCAGGTTTGACGTACTTTTTTAGAATGATAATACCTAGGGTGATAGCACCAATTATGAACAAGAACCAATGATGGACATTTTTTCTAAATAAACCGAAATAATAA
This sequence comes from Diaprepes abbreviatus, assembly GCA_034092305.1. Classification (NCBI taxonomy): domain Eukaryota; kingdom Metazoa; phylum Arthropoda; class Insecta; order Coleoptera; family Curculionidae; genus Diaprepes; species Diaprepes abbreviatus. The sequence goes on from JASJET010000147.1 coordinate 1,589,982, forward strand.
CCAAACGCAAAAGAATTTTGGGGTTGGTAACACTGGATTATAAGTAGTAGGGGGTCAGTTGTCTCACTAACAAATCAAAATGTCAAGATCGGCCACTTTGTTCAAGATGGCAGCGTAAATATAAGTGAAGTATGAGCTACGTCCGAAAAATCCGGTTTTATTATGAAAATCGTTAAGAGAGTAAGTATATATTTTCGTGAATTATTTCATTATGTTATTTGATAATTAAGTTTGATATTATTTTATATTGAATATTAGGAACTAAGAATATATTTTGTCATAATATTAAATAGAAACATAACCTAAAATCTCTGTTTTTTACAATGTTTATTACTGGATTGAGTTCAGACCAAATTACCAATGATAGACAAACGATGTTCTAAATCTAGGAAAAAAGCAATAGACCAGGATGACACAACTTCCGAAGATACAGATTTAGAAATAACATATGCTGAGAGTGAAAACAGTAGTTATAATGAAAAAGATGATGGCATTACCGAAGATAACGGAGAAAGGGCAAAAGTAGATAAGTGTAAACAGCGGAAAAGAGCTGGACTCGCGCATGAAAAAAGACGTCGCGAAAACAAGAGTGAAGAAAATTCTGAAGATGAATCGCTAAACATGCTAAAAATCAAAACGTTACCTTCAAAATATAAAGCCATTGTTCAACTCGGACAGTTTGTCATAGTAAAATATGAAGACGAGTTTTTCCCGGGCAGAACAGAAGCCGTTGATAAAAACCAGTATGAAATTAGCACTATGGTACTATCAACAGGCAATTCTTTTAGATGGCCTGACAAACCTGATAAAATATGGTATAAAAACACGATCTAATAGAAGTTATAAGTGAACCTTTGCTTCTGAATAAAAGAGGTTTCTATAAAGTTAAGGAAAAGGAGAAATACTTACCTGATTTATACAGTATTTAATTACGTAATCACACTTCCTTTTGTGATTTTTAGTACTTTTAATTCACAGATCTCTGAAGATCTCATTAATACCTAATATTTTGTTTGTAAGAAAAAGCAATTTAATTTTATAAGAATTTACTTAGTTTTTGTTACTTTGCTCTTTTTGTTTTTAGTTTTATAATGTTTTTTTATATTAAATGGATAAATACTTTAATGATACTGAGACTGTAAATGATAAATTTATGAGACTATTACTTCGATGCCATAGTTTATATGAGAATAAGTGTTTTTTTTTTCAGAAATATTTTAATTGGGAATGATTATCGCAAATAATGTAAGTTCAAATAAAACTCGAATAAAAGCTAATTTATGATTAATAAGTGCCTATTCTTTTTAAATATACCTATCATTTACGTACCTACCTAAATTTGTAATTGAATGCTTTTTAGAAAAAGCCAGGTTACTGCCAATGACTGGGTTTCTCTCATTGAACTTGTCGATAACTGATTGATCATTACTGGGATTTAGGTGTCCATTAATGGTGATTTTGAACTTTCTACATTTTTAAGTAAAATAACATATTTATATCCAACTATTTAAAGTTCAACTTGAAGATTCGTCTTCTCATATTATCTCTAAATTAATTTACCACTATACGGTATCTGTACACATAAAAACACGAATTTTATTTTATAAAACGGAAAAAGGTATCCTTAACATGTCCATAATTGGTGCCGTGACCCTATATTTATGTTAAATTTTAAATTGGTAATTTGTTAATAAATGTCTATTTTTAAAAAACCAAAACTGTAAATTTTGTCGAAAGAAAATATATCTCAGTAACTAGTGGCGCCACCTATAACTTATATCATATGAATCGATAAGCTTCTTAATTCCCTACAACTTTTGTTTGAAAGAGAAACGAGATAAACTCAAAAAACCCGCCATTTTTTTTGCACAGGTCTTTCAGAGTTACCATCGAGATGTGTTTTATAGGATGCCGAAATGAATACATTCCAGCAAAAAAAAACAATGTTACATTTTTGTTACTGACGAAAGTCTTTTTTCCATGGAGTATATGGAAAATCTCGAAATAATCTTTACCTGTTCACTATTTCGATTTAAATAATACCTTAATCTTAATTTTGTGAATAATCTGTAAGCATCTAATGAAGCAGTAGTACTACGAAACATATGTCATGCTGGTATAATATTTTTTTGAAAATAAAATTTAAAATCAGTGAAAATCTGAAACAGCAAGTTTCTTTAAATACACCCGAATTATAATATGTAATCTTTCTATATAATAAGAAAATCCGAACACACACAGACAATACCCACCGATAAATATCTCAAAAGTGCAAGCCTGCAGCTTTACTCGGTTCTAACGCAAAGGCAAAATTATCCTTCCCCCCACTAAATAAGGTACCATACCATAGGGTATCATAGGTTCTCACGTGGGTATATGGTGGAATCGTAAACAATAGTTTTTAGTTTACATACGATCCCATACATTTGAACATTGTTTAAGGAAAAGTAGGAAATTAAGAAATATTGACAATTTTTTTATTAATTATTCACAAACAATTTTTTTAAAAATGTGCGACATTGGTACCTCGCGAAAAATTTTTATTTTAATTTTGGTGATTTTAGTGAAAAAGCTTGACGCTCAATTGGACTTACCTCAATATCAACCAAACGCGGGAAGTTACCCCCAAAATCCGAGTTTCTCGCCGAACCCAAATTATTCGCCCTTAAATCCGTACAATTCTCAAACTAAGAACTCTCAGGGTTTTGGGGGGACATATTCAAAGGACTCCAATGGCTACTCACAAGCTCAAAATAGCCTCCCTCAAAGTAGACCGGCTGAAGATCCCAGATACAACGAAAATATCCCAAATTTTAATAAGGCCTATAGGGGCGATATACGTGGATTACTGCAAGCGTTAGATGTTCAGGCATCTCAACAGTGTACAAACAATGTGGCTGCCCAATGGAACTTTGAAACTAATGTGAACCAGGCTACGCAACTTGAAGCAGTAAGTTTTTTTCTTTTAATAGTTTTTCTAATATATTGTTATATCAAAATATGGTTTAAATAATGTTCTTAACTGGTGGCTACTTGTAAAGGCTGTTATAAAACCTATATATCGTATTTTATATTTGAGAGATATAATTCCGATTGTGACACTTTTTAAGGTTCCGTGATCACTAGAGCCCGAATAATTTCGGTATATCATCTGTCCGTCCGTCTTTTGGTATGTAACAGACTTTTAACTTTGACATTTCCGGTTTTTTTTATGATGAAATTTTACAGGCGTAAGCTTTCAATTGATGTAAAACAGACAAAAATGCAAAACGAATTTATAGTGCCCCTTATGAGGAAAATTGAGCTAAAATTTAAAAAAAATTTCGGATCGAATAGAACTAAAATAAAACATGGAACTTCGTATAATATTTATTACTTAGTGGCCTCTTTGGCGATATCTAAGCAGCATACCCAATTTACTTTATTTCTTTTAACTATTAAAATCTGAAAAAATTCGATATAATAGCACTTAAATCTTTTTAATGAAAATTAGTATGGTTAAATTAATTAATTAAGTTGTGAGATATAAAAAAAACGTTTAAAATTTAAAAGTCCCGATATTTTGGTTAAAATAATAAGGAAAAGTGGAAAAGAAACTTATCGTTATGCACATCAAATGATTTTTTTTTAAATTTAAAAGGGCCCATAATATATTTTTTAATGAAAAACCTCATTTGATCATTAAATAAAAATATCAGTTTCAAGTTTTTGAGATACATAATATTCTTGAATTTATCTGGATCTTCATAAGTCAAGAACTGATTTTGTTTTACATTAATCTACCCGCATAACAATGAATCGGACACAACTGCTGTTACAGTTCATATCTCTTAACCTTGAGATTATCTTTTCTTCACCAACTTTTCAGTTTATCTACAGCCCTTTGAGGTATCTATGAAATCTATACCCTCGAATTTTACCTTGTCGTATGTAAAAAAATATGCCCTTTCTAATTCTGAAAAAAATGGGGTTTACACTTGAAAAAAATATCGATGATGTCTTAGCTTTTTCTTGAGTTACCCTGTACATTTCGGTATCACGCAAAAAACTCTAAACTAAAAATAAAATTCGTCTGATCCGAGAAAAGAATCCCATGGAATATTGCAGCCAAAATACGTGACTTTCAAAAGGTTTTACTTTGGGATATATAGGGGTCTAATATGGTTACTTTTGAAAATTATTTTCATATTACACAGGGTGTCCCAAAACCTCCGAAAGTATCAAAGTTGTGTTTTTTTAAATGGAACCCCCTATATATTATTGCATTTTTGGATTCTCCGATCAAAATAGGTGCCTATTTTAATAAGGTTTATAATACCTAAACCCTAAGGGTTTTTAAATAATTTGAATTTTGATAATTCTAACATGAAAATTAGTTTCATGTTTCAAATACTTAAGAAGTATTTCAGTTATGTTCTCGAAATTTACAACGAAGTGTAACAAAAAATCATATTTTATATCCCAATTATAAAAAACTTTCTAAATTATACAGGGTGTCCAAAAATTAAAACTAATCAAATAAGAAATTTAGGTGGCTATAACTTGAATAATTTAAATAGAGCGCTATACTTTTTACCTTACCATAAAATGTACCTTTTAAATACCTATCGAATGGTATAAGGGTGTTCTAAAGCTAAGTCTTCGCGTTTTCGCAGAATACGACAAATAATCGTCTTCTTCACCATTTTGTGTTTTTTGAATAGATGTTCTAGTGTATCTAGTTACCTATCGCGCTTAGAAACGTCAGATAATTCATTTAATGCCAGTTTATCCTGCAAAGCGTGTAGCTATAATAACGGAATTATTTTTTGTAACTGTAATACTTCATATATTGAATCGAATTATTTGAATATTGTTGTGTTATTGCTTTGTCAAAATGAAGATTTATCCAAAGAAAGAGCGTATTGATATGATGTTTATCCTTGGAGAATGTTATCAACATTGTTTGTTGGCTTCTCGAGTCTATGCTCAAAGGTTTCCTGAAAGAAACCATCCTAAACCAGCCGTTTTTGCGTAAACCAGTTTCGGAAAAGTGAAAGCGTCAGTTATAAAAAACCTGTTATAAGAAAACCTGTCAATGAGAATGAAGAAAATGTTTTTACTGTACTCATTGATCGAAAATCCTAATATTAGTCAGTATCATATATCCGAAAATACTAACGTTAGCCAAGCAAGTGTTTCAAGGATTCTTAACAAATACAGATTTCATCCTTATAAAATCCAGCTTTGTCACGAGCTTCACGGAAATGATTTTGACAACTGAACTGAATACTCCTTGTGAGTGTTAGATAAAGTGGCAGAAAATGAACACGTTTTTGATAGTGTTGTTTAGTGATGAATATATTTTTCATAACAATGGATTCATAAATAGGCACACCTCCCATTACTATTTTGATTCAAATCCGCATGAATACAGAGTTATGAGAAACCAGAATAGGTGTTCGATTAATGTATGGGGAGGAATTCTGGGTCCATACTTAATTGGATTCTACTTTTTTGAAGGATCTTTAAATGGTTTGATGTTTCGCGATTTTCTTTTACACCTATTTCCAGTGTTATTAGAAGATGTCCTTTTAAATATTAGAACAACTATGTGACTTCAACTGAATGGAGCTCCACCTCATTATCATCGCGAGGTTCGTCAATTTTACATGTCAACTTTCAAAACAGGTGGATTGAGAGAGATTTCAAAATTGGCCCTCGAGATTTCCGGAATTAACTCCACCAGATTTCTTTTTATGGGGATACATAAAAGGAATTGTTTACAATGCGTCTCCGACAATACCACAAGATATGAAAATACGCATAAGAAACGTTTTCCTAACATTTATAAAGATATTCCTGATCATTATTTTTATAGTTGTAATTTACCTGTCATTGCCAAGTGTCATAAGCTAGATGCATTAGAACATATATTCAATAGACACAAAATGGTGAACACCCTCATACCATTCGATAGGTATTCAAAAGGTATATTTTCTGGCAAGGTAAAAAGTATAGCGTTCTATTTAAATTAATCAAGTTATTGCCACTTAAATTTCTTATTTGATTAGTTATAATTTTTGGACACCTTGTATAATATAGCAAGTTTATTATAATTGGGATATAAAATATGATTTATTGTTACACTTCATTGTAAATTTCAAGTACATAATTAAAATACTTCTTAAGTATTTGAAACATGAAAATTAGATTCGATTTTGTCAAAATTCAAATTACCAAAAAACCCTTAAGGTTTAGGTACTATAAACCTTATTAAAATAGGTACTTATTTTGATCGGATAATACAAAAAATGCAATAATATACTGGAAGTTACAAAAAACAAAACTTTGATATTTTCAGAGCTTTTGGGACACCCTGCATAAAATGAAAATAATTTTAAAAAGTAACTATATTAGACCCCCAAAAGTAAAATTTTTTGGAAGTCACGTATGTTGGCCCCAATATTCCGTACCGTATAGGATGATTAACTCTATATATATATATATATATATATATATATATATATATATATATATATATATATATATATATATATATATATATATATATATATACTTAAGTATTAGTGCAACGATCAGCGAAAGCGATAACGGATTATGTGCACTAGGTGAGTGCCTGTAGGTAGACTTCCACTTTCCTTCATACATGGCGGCGCGTACATTTATCATTGCTGTAACGCTGTTTGTTTATAACGTTAATAAGCAATAAGAACATTACATTTTAGCTTTAAAATAAGTTCCAACTTATACTTCTTAACTTGAACGATCTGGGTGCAAAATTTAAAAGTATTTATTTAAAAAAAAAGGTTATTCATGTTGAAAATTGACAGAAAATGTAATTTTTCAATGTTTAATGATATTTAATTCAAAAACTACGTGTCAGACACAAAAATTACAAGAGATACTTTTTGCTTAGAATCGGCTGAGGAATATTAAAATATTTTTACATTTTTCTTTACATTTTTAATAATAAACCTGATCATTTTTCGGGAATCCACCCTCAATATTTATATTCAGTGGATCCAAATACATATAAAAAAAATTTGATGGAGCCATGTCTCTTCATCGTCTACGAAAACCCATTGGGCTCCCTTCCGGACCAATAAGTTCAACAACTTTTATATTACATTTATTTACCGACGTAACAACAAATTCAATACAACAACTATTACAATTCAGACCTGTCCACCTTGGATTTACCTTGTCTATCCCAACCTTTCAGCTCATCCGTAGCCTTCTGAGCTATAAATTTTATAAAACTATCTACGGAACCTGTACCTTCAAATTCCACTGGACTATCTTTCTCATTCTTGGGAGCCCAGTAAAGTGTAGGATACTCAAGGACTTCATAGGGTGGTGGCACCTCATTATTTTCAGCATTAATTTTAACAAAAACAATCTCTTCTTTACTCATAATTTTCGCCAATTCTTCATAAATTGGATCCAATTTTTTACACTCATCACACTCTGAAGCATAGAGTTCTATAAATGTATCCTTGCCATTATTAATGACCACTTCTTCAAAATTTTTCGCTACTGCAACCGTCACTGACCCTTCTTGCGTTCCTGGAATTTCCTCCGACTTAACGTAAACTTCCAATTGCTCATTTAGCAGATTGGTTACAAAGATTCTTATAGCTTCCACAGAAAAATCTTCTTTGAAGAGATATTTTCTACCAGCGGAATCATAGGCAACAACCACTGGCTTTTCTAATTCAAAGGGTTTGATCATAACTTTATCAAGCTCGTCAGCAAATTCATCACCAGATGATATGGCAAAAGATATATTTCCTTCAAATTCTTTTGCCACCATTGCAACTCTATTACGCCAATAGTTAGTTTTTTTAGGGTTTTTGTCATAGTCAATATGAAAATAGGCTACAACTAGATCACTTTCAAATTCATCTTTATTATCTAACGTACGTATGCCAACAAGTCCATAATAATGTTTCCTAATAAAGAGGTCTAAATCAGAAACATTTGCTACTCCCGAGTATGTAACTGATATGGGTTCAAATTTATTCTTTAGATGTAGAGGTCGAAACAAAATCACTGCATCTGTCACTCCTTGTTGACCCAACACTTCTTCTTCAGCTGAATAAGCAAACTGACATCTGGCCTTTGATGTTTTGGCAGCTTTAAAAAATACTTTTTTAAGATTCGATTTGGTTTTAAAGAAACCAATCATTATAGGCTCTTTTATGGTGTTTAAAGTGTCTTCTAAATCGGAAACTGATTTAAATTCTTTTAGCGTCTGTCTTAGTTTAGATTTCATAAATTTAATAATAGCTTCAGCTTCACGAGCACCTCTATAATCCATGTAGTATTTACCGTTTTGGAACACCTTTAATGACGGGTATGAAGCTATTGAATATTTTTCACAAGTTTTTGTACCAGTTTCAATACAGTTGACTTGTATCAATGTTACAGGTGGTTTATTTCTAACCAGATTTGTAGCAGCTTTAATGTATTCTGGTTTCAAATTCTTGCAATGACCACACCAAGGGGCATAAAAGAGAACAAGAGCTAAATCATGTTCTTCAATTCCAATTTCAAAATCACTGTCAGTAAACTCTAAAACATCTCTTTCTTCTGTAAGGGCATTAGAGGTTATTATAAGGAGTATCAAATATTGAAAGGGATACATCTTAGCTATAAAAATTCTGGAAAATTGCCAGAGATTTTTTTGTACTAAGTACAATGCCAGCAACGCTAGGAAAATATTAGACAATGCAACATTGACAACTGTGCTTCGTGTCAAAGAAATCAACAATAGATTACTAGTCAAAAATCAATCTAGTTTACACAACTTTATCGGTGTTATTTATGACAAGAGTCGTCATCTGTTGTTTATGTCGTGACGAGGATCGTTCAGAATATAAATGCTTGATGAACAATTCTGAACCCTTTGCCAGGCACTTTTATCGAGAAGAAGTAAGGCAAACCAAGGTAATTTTGAAACATTCCTGTGTGATATAGATCAAAAAACTAATAAATAATAGAAATGTAGTTGTGTAAAGATACACATTTTTGTATCATAGCTTCAGCGATGCAGGTGTGCTGTTACGTAGACAACAACCAGAATCTTGATGAAAACAATAACCAAAGGAGGTGCTGATATCAAGTTTAATTATTCTGTTCACATATTGGATATTATTTCACTATTTTCAAAATCGAAGAAGGGGAGATTCCTGAGGGAAATAGGACTGGAGGACCTACTCTAGCTGATAAGATAATTCTTATGACTGGGCAGCACTAGGGGGGCACAATAGATCTACCAGATCGCAGTGCACAGACTCCCCAATTCTACACACATACATACATACAAATATCTCCCACATATAAATATATCATTTCTTAATAATAATAAACAAAAAGCAACAGTACGTCTCGAAAACGAACTATCCGATGTCTTTGAAGTCGGAAAAGGAGTTCGACAGGGATGCATACTGTCACCGACATTGTTTAACATATATTCTGAAAATCTCTTTAGAGAAGCCTTGGATGAATCGGAAGACGGCATTACAGTAAATGGTAAACCTATCAATAATATTAGATACGCGGATGACACCGTTCTGTTGGCAGATAGCGCAAATGGTCTCCAAAGAATAATAGATAATGTTGTGGAAGCATGCAGCGAATATGGATTGAAACTAAACTGTAAAAAGACCAAAATAATGATCATTAGTAAGAACATCGACACTAACGCCCAATTTACTGTAAACGATACAACACTAGAAAGAGTAGAGAAAATATCCTACCTGGGATGCAATATCGGTGATACATGGGATCATAGTTACGAAATAAGGACCCGTATTGAAAAAGCCAGAAGCGCTTTTGGTCGCCACAGAAGAGTCCTTTGCAACCTCTCTCTAAATATCAATATACGCATAAGAATTCTCAGATGCTACGTCTTTACCGTTCTCCTCTACGGGGTAGAAAGCTGGAGTCTTACAGAAGCTGCCATCAAACGCTTGGAGGCATTTGAAATGTGGTGCTATCGCCGCATCTTACGAGTGTCATACACACACCACACAACTAACATCACGATTCTCGAGAGGCTCGGAAAAGACAGGGAAATTATCACCACTATAAAGAACAGGAAACTGGCTTACTTCGGCCACATTATGCGTAATGATAAGTATCGATTACTAAGATTAATTCTACAGGGCAAGATCGAGGGCAAGAGAGGCCCTGGACGTAGACGTATATCCTGGCTGGCCAATCTTAGAAAATGGACTGGCCTAACATCAACTGACCTATTCCGAACTGCAGTGAATAGGATAAGATGGGCTAACGTGGTCGCCAACATCATAAGAAGATAGGCACCTTAAGAAGAAGAATAATTTTTTTTCATGATAGTAATTTGAGCCAATCACATAAATGAATTTTTTCTTCGACGATGTTTTTAAATAATTGCAAACCGTTGGTACACTAATTGTAGACAGAATTCATGTTATATTACAATAAGTATTATTTCCTTTCTTCTCGTTAAGACTAGTTTAGCGAACTAACAACTATTTACTTTTAAAATCGCCTCTTTGCATGATTTATTTCATTTATAATGAAAGGAAAATGTGCATCAGAATACAGAACAATGACGAGAAAAAGTCGTTCGCTTTCATAATGTAAATGATACAGAAACTGTTCTCACACCTTATTGACGTTCTTGCATTATATTTTTTAACTTCCTTTATGAACAGAGAAAAAAGTGGCTAAATATAGATTTAAATATAGTAGATCACGTGATGTTGTAAAAGTTACTATAAATACTAGTTTTCTTTTATAGTCCAACATAAATATTGAGGGTTTTTGGTAAGTAATGACGTAGTCAGAAAAAAGATATTTAAACAAATTTGAATATAGCCATTTATAAAGTATAATGTCAAATACCTCCATCTTATTTCGATTGTCTAATGAACAGTCTCCTCCAGAGGTTAAAATGAGTCTACAATTTGCCACCAGAGGACACTTTACCGCCATTTGTAAGATATCAGTCTTTATTTTGCAAAAATTGCTTAAAATTAGTTATGGAATCAGCATTAAAATTTCTAGTAAAGAATGATATGCAAGTGTTATCATTCTTTATATCTTTTCCGCCAAGATAGTCCTAAAATTATTTAAGGTATTATTACTTTCATAAACAGATTTATCACATGAAGCTGTTACAAATATATAATCTAAAATAGATCTAGCTGTACAAGTAACCCGCGTAATGCTATAAACAATATTAAAAACATAGTACTTTCAACAAGTATTATTTAAGTCCGTAAAGTTCTGACAGGTAATGAATGAGTCAGAAATAAAATCACGACGTAGTAAAATTTTTCTTTTGAAATGAATCACAAGCTACAATAATATGTCAATTAGCTTATTTTTGGAAAAAGTTTTGTGAAAAGGATCTGCTACAGGAAAGAATTATATAGACTTGTCACCCTGCTCGCTTTCTCTTCACAAAACCTCTAGATCTACCAGCAGATCCACCATGCAAAATTATTAAGCTAGCTGATTCTAGACTTATCTATATTTATGAACATTTCAGAAACAATACTCATATATTTTCAAAATCAACAATTTAACTATATTTTTAATTAAGTTACTAGTACATGATGCTTCCCGAAATGGTAAGAAATGTCATACACAAGCCCCAGCTGATCACATCATAAGATCTATGCCACGGTTATTCTTGGAAATGTGTACTTTCAAAATGACTATTCTTTATGGTGTTTTGTATTAAGCAGCCTGGAAGCCCATTTTCCAAAAATGCAGCCTTACCATTCTTCCTGATTCCTGCTTCATGCGGTTTTCAACTTTTGAGAACTACAAGACTTCTCTATTACGTTTCTTATATGTAATAATACAAGGAATTCATTTCCTTCCTTATCGGTGAATTGTTGCTCTTTAACTTTTCATCGCTTTGACTTTATAACAGTTTCGTTACCTTTTTTGAAGGTTGAGGTTGATTTTTCAGTTTTATCTCCTCTTATTAGAAATTGGACACTGTCGATCTGGCAACACCGGAGTAATTTGATTTGAATTCAACTCTGAGATATTTAAAATAATTTTTCAGTAGAAGTGAGGTTAAATCTAGTGATCTGGTTGGCCGCTCAATTATCTCTCTTCTGCTTATCCCACGATTCGGAAAAATCTCATCCAGATAAGTACGGACAGGGACTGGGCAGTGGCGTGACTTTCCATCTTGTTGGAAAGGATCACACTGGAGCATATCGGATTGTTTTGGATCTCAATACAAAACTATTATGGCAGAAATGAGATAATTTTAAAGAAACCCTAAATATCTTGCACCAGTGGTGGTACCATCAAACAAATATGGACCTAGCCCTTTGTCAAGTATACCATTTTTCTTGACAATTTCCTTATGTAACCAACATCGATATTTACCTTGTATGTAAAAAATTTACCCTTTCTAATTCTGAAATATATATATATATATATATATATATATATATATATATATATATATATATATATATATATATATATATATGTTTTTTTTGTATTCTTGGTGTTAGGTTCATATGTGGATGTTAAAAAGACAACTACGCGAATAATAGATGAGTTGTATTGTATCAATACAGTCCCGAAATAGAAATAGCAAGCTCAAGGTTATGAAATTAAAAAAAAAAAAATAATATAAAAAAAATCTTTGAAAATACCTTAAACAAAAGGCGAAACGTCAAAACATGTTGTTGTTCATCGTCACTTAAGTTGGTACGGCCACTTTTATATGCAGGTGCTTACAATTTTACGATGGTAAACGATGGTACAGAGTCCCTGTACATAGCGTCCAACTCGTCTTTTATTTGCGTAGGCATTTTGCCTTTCAAAAACACATGTTCGATACTCGATTCTGTCTATTTTCACAAAAATTGTTGTGAGTATATGTCAACCAAAGCGCGAACATATTCCCCAACTTTGATTGACGAATGTTGCCATTTTCATATCGGAAACTTTTCAAACCTCCCTCGTATTTCATAAAATCAAACCAATTAAAGAAAAAAATAAATACAATGTAAGTGAATCCTTTGTATATAGTGTAATTTTTGGTTTACTATATTAAAGAATCTTACACATACGTAAAATAACTATAAATTACAATGGATTAGATGAAAAAGTCAATTTAAGAAACAAAAATAGTTTATAAACATTTTTTATATTCTAAAGCCTTCGTTTTTACTGATTTAATAATAATTCCAAGAACATCACACTTATTTGTTAAATGATGTTTAATACATATATCTCATGTTCTTAGTAATTTCTGTCTTTTACTTCCTAGTCATTTAAAACCAATTGCCTAAAAATTATATTAAATGTGTCAAAAAATTGTTATCATTATCTTGCATTCGTTTTTTAAATAAAATTAGTCAATATTCGTTGAATGACATGTTTTTGTATTTCTAAAACTTTAATTATGCACTTTAAGTGATATATCACGTTTCTTCACTTTTTCTAAAAATTTTTGATTCTGATATATATCTATATATATATATATATATATATATATATATATATATATATATATATATATATATATATATATATATATATATGTGTCTACTCTTTTCATTTACCCTTATTTCGACGTCGATAATCATATTGTTGCACATTATTTTTGTTTTAGTTAGATTCATTACTGGCTGTGTTGAAGTCATTAATTTTTTCTTACAATTCTTCAACATTAGTAGCAATCAAAATTATATCATCAGCGAATCTTAAATAGCTTAGATGTTCTCCATTTAAACGTAGACATTTGTTATTCCAGTCTAGTTTCCGGAGGATATTCTCTAGGGTTGCTATGTAGAGCTTCGGGGATGTTGTATCTTATTGTCGGACTCCTTTTCGAATAGGAAATTCTGTGGTGTTTTTTTTATGTTTACTCTAGCTGTGGCTTCTTTATATATGTTAGCTAACATTTCTACATGTGATTGTAGAAAAGCCGTATGTAGAAATGTTAGCTAACCTATACAAAGAAGCCACAGCCAGAGCTTCTATAACTGCTCATGGATATACTGGGTCGAAAGCCTTCTCAAAGTCCACTAGTGGTAGATCATATTCTTGTGTATATGGAGAACAAGATTTTCCAAAATATTGTTCGCTAATAATAAAAACAATTTTCATTTTTCAAAATCAATTAAGATATTCGTAGAAAATTATTTCAAAACAATGTACCAATTTTCTCGAAATTGTTTCCTCAGAAAATATTTTTATCCTATATTTTTACTCTTATTTTTAAAATTTTTCCTAATATTTTTCTAAAATAATTTGTTCTCTGCTCGGATAATGTAGCCATTGTTGTCCCATTTCTCTAAATAACTTCCTGTATTATAATAAAATTATTTTTGTGGATCGTCATATTTACTTAAATTTTTTTTTTTTGGATATTTTTCCAAAATCGTTTGTTTCAAATCTATCAACTGTTGAAACGGAGTTAAATCATCATTTTCTTTGCTTTTAGTATTTTTCAAAAATGAAATAATATTGCAAGAAATATTAATATACACTTATAGATGGTGGCTCATAATGGCACGCTTATACTTGAAGGTGTGAATCATTGAATGATTTGGAGAAAAAAAATCATATCATATGTAGGTCTGCAACCGCTTTATTTTTAGAATCTTCTTCCTCTTTATTAGCTACTCATCATCCACCTCTGGGCATAGGCCTTTCCCATGTCTCTCCGGCTCTTTTTGTCTTGTGCTCCGTCATCCCAGTACATGCCGCCTATTTTTCTGATCTCATCTACCCATTATGTCAGTAGTCTTCTTCTTCTTCTTCTTCTTCTTCTTCTTCTTCTTATCGTCCCTCTAGGTCTTCAATGAGTTGCTTTTAATCTCTATTTATTTCTATTGTCTCCTGCCATATGATCTGCCTAGTTTCACTTCAGTGTAGTACGACTTCTGGTCGGGAATTTTTAGAAGTGGATATTTCTTCTGGCATTCAAAGCATAAAATTAATTGGAATTGGAATTTTAGGAAATACTGAGCTCCATACTCACCAACTGTGCCTTTTTTTTTTTAATTTTTAATATCCTGTTGCACATTAAGTGGGCAATTCATTTATGAGTCACTTGCAACAACAACTTCTGTATTGCCTATATAAATGTAGGAGAACTCTTCTACATATAGTCGTTAAGAAGTAAACGTTTTTATAAGAAATATATATCCATACATTGAAATAGCTGAAGATTCTATATAATTAATTTATTCTAACAGGGGAAATTACGAAGCTAAATACAACGTACAGTCAAAGGTAAATATCAAGTAAAGTAGTAGTAAATCATGAAAAAAGTACTTTGACCACGAATTCGCGTCACGATAGGGTGAAAACAATAAGACCGTTTACGATTGTGCAACATTGTGGGAACGACCATGGTCCATTCTCAGACGGACATAATTTTTTTATTTAATTAATTATAGATCTATTACTTTTGTTAGTTGGTTGTAATAAAAATAAGCCGGTATAATTTGCTGATTTATATGGAATTTCCAAGTATATTCTTTAAAAGTCTCTGTTAATTTTGGGATTGTAATGAAACGCTTGGCTGAAAATAAGTGTGAGCTAATTTGGCACATTTAAGGCTGGAAAGTAGTCTATGTGCGAATGAGAAAAAATTTTAGTTTTCTTTCAAAATTTTATTTGAAATATGTATCGCTTTCCGTAATTAAACCGTTAATACATCATCTTTAAAAGAATATATTGTATATATATATATATATATATATATATATATATATATATATATATATATATATATATATATATATATATATATATATATATATATATATACAGGGGTATTCACTCTATACGACACGGAATATTGCAAAAAGTTTTACTTTTGAGATATATGGGGATCTAATAAAGTTACTTTTTGAAATTATTTTCATATTATACAGGGTGTCTCAAAAGCTCTGAAAGTATCAAAATTGTGTTTTTGTTAATGGAACTCCCTGTATATTATTACATTTTTGGATTCTTCTGTCAAAATAAGTGCCGATTGTAATAACGTGTACCTAAACCTTAAAGGTTATGAAATAATTTGAATTTTGACAAAATCTAACCTAATTTTCATGTTTCAAATACTTAAGAAGTATTTCAGTTATGTATTCGAAATTTACAGTGAACTGTAACAATAAAACAATAAATCATATTTTACGTCCCAGTTATAATAAACTTGCTATATTATATAGGGTGTCCAAAAATTAAAACTAATTAAATAAGAAATTTATGTAGCTCGATTAATTTAAATAAAACGGTATACTTTTTACCTTACTAGAAAATGTACCTTTTAAATACCTATCGAATGATATAAGGGTGTTCTATAGCTAAGTCTTCGCGTTTTCACAGAATACGCCAAATAGTCGTTTTCTGCACCAGTTTATGTTTTTTGAATAGGTGTTTTAATGTATCTAGTTGCCTATGGCATTTGGAAATGACAGGTAATTTACAACTATAAGAATAATAATCAGGAATATCTTTACAAATGTTCAGAAACTCGGAACACGATTTATAGTCGTCCAACAGGCTATAACAGCAATAATGGTAATAACATATTGATGATAGCACAAAACAGAAGCAAAATATTTATAGTAGATGTTCGAAATGTCAACCATCCATTTCCAAATACTTACATACTTTTTTTTCGAAACCACTGCTAAATCTGAACAACATTTGCAGGGTTACAGTTTGAAAATCGTCTCTTATGCGTATTTTCATATCTTGTGGTGTTGTCGTGGGCGTATTGTAGACAATTCCTTTTATGTATCCCTATTAAAGAAATTTGGTGGAGTTAAGTCCGGAGATCTCGGGGCCAATTTTGAAATCCGTCTCTCCCAATCCACCTGTTTCGAAAATTAACGTTTAAATATTGCCGAACCTCGCGATGATAATGAGGCGGAGCTCCATTCAGTTGAAGCCACGTAGTTGTTCTAATATTTAAAAGGACATCTTCTAATATCACTGGAAGTTGGTATAAAAGAAAATCGCGAAACATCAAACCATTTAAAGCTCCTTCAAAAAAGGATGGTCCAATTAAGTATGGGCCCAGTATTCCTCCCCACACATTAACCGACCACCTATTCTGATTTTTTATAACTCTGTATTCATGCGGATTTGAATCAGAATAGTATAATGGAAGTTGTGTCTATTCACGAAACCATTATTATGAAAAGTACATTCATCACTAAACAACAAACTATTTCAATTTGGATAACGTGGTGGCCATCTTACTGATGCCTCATTGCCTTTTCAAATCCATCGATTGGGATACTAGCAGTGACGCAAATAACGACCCCGCTGTGCGTGGGGGCGCAACAAATCCAGAGGCGCCCTCAAATCCCTTGATGAAAATGAATAAATACGAAGAATCAAGGCGGATGCAAAATAGTAGGGTGCATTCAAAAATCTGCCGGTGGGGGGCACATACTCTTAGTTACACCACTGGATACTAGTCGTGTAAATATTGACAAACAGCAACGGAAAAATGGGGCAGGGCACCCTCGTACATGTACTTGTGGAAGTAAAATAGTTCTAGTGGAAGTAAAATAGACAAATTTTCCAGAAGAACTGGTAATGCATTTTGCAAATCATTTAAATAAATATTTCCATTTATTCTATCTGGAATCTCAACAGGACCAGTAAGGTAGCGATACCTGTCCAAACATCAATTTTAAAGTTATGCTTATGGTGTTGAACTTTAATATCATGGAATTTCATCCGCATAAGCATGCTCGTTGTGCGGGTTGGTGACTCTAGATCTTGTGAAGAAAACCTCATCAGTAAACCAAATTTTTCGACCAAAATACAGTTTTAAGACTGTTAAAGTTAGAATATAAATTCAATATTAAACACAGGGTGTTCCATTTAAAATAAGAAAGTTATTTGACTTTAATGATAATTAAAATCAAATGTAGGTTTTCATCCCCGTGTAATTTTTTGAAATCATTTTTATTTTATGATAAATTGTATTGATTATATGTCTCACGTTTTCTATGAAGATGAGTTCAACTCGAAAAATCTGCAACTAAAACTTGATGACTTAGCTGAATAAACAGTTTATTAAAAACAATAAAAAAATAAGCAGAAATAAACAAGAAAATAAAAAATCTACAATACATTTTTTTTTGATTATACAATATATACAAAAAACTGGAGCATTAGTATGGGAAAATTTAAAATTCAATTGTCAACAACAATTTTGCTATTAATTTTCTAATTTCCCGCTTCTTAGTAAATCTTCTTCTTCAAGTGCCTTCTCCATTGCGGAGGTTGGCAATCATAATACCTATTTTAATTTTTGAGGCAGTTGCTCTAAATAGTTGCTTTGAACTGCATCCAAACTATTCCCTTAGGTTTTTTAGCCATGAAATTGATCGTCGTCCTACTCCTTTTCTGTCACTTATTTTGCCTTGGATTATGAGCTATAAGATGCTGTACTTTTCTCCCCGTCCAATATGTCCGAAATATTGCAGTTTTCTCTGTTTTACTGTTATCTCGACTTCCTTTTCTTTCCCCATTCTTCTCAACACCTCGGCGTTCATAACTCGATCCACCCACGAAATCCTCTAAATTCTTCTATAGGTCCACATTTCAAGAGTTACGTCTTCTCATTGCCTCTCGATTCAGTGTCCATGCTTCCATTCCATAATATAGAACACTGTATACGTAACATTTAGTCAGTCGTATTTTTAGGGCTAACGTTAGATCTTTGCTGCAGATAACCTTTTTCATTCAAATAAAGTTGGCACGTGCTTTCTCGATTCTGGTTTTTATTTTGACGGTATAGTCATTATTTTCTGTTATGAGGGTTCCCAAGTAAGTGTACTTCGTAATTCTTTCTATGTGCTGGCCTCCTACCATTGGGATTTCATTATTGTTGGTGTTGTTCTTACTAATTATCATGAATTTGGTCTTTTTCGTGTTAAGAGAGAGTCCATATTCTCCACTAACTCTTAATATTTTATTCATTATTTTTTCTAGGTCTTTCAAACTATCAGCTATTATTATGGTGTCATCTGCATACCTAATATTGTTGATTTAAAACTCCGTTTACTTTTATCCCTGCTGTTTCAGATTCAAGACTTTCCAATATGACCTCTTCAAAATAAGCGTTAAATAGTAAAGGTGACAATAAAGACCCTTATCTGATTCCCCTTTGTATTTCCACATCTCCGGACATTTCTTGTCCAATTTTTACTGCCGCTCGCTGATTGTAATACAGATTTGATATCAACCTTAAATCTCTTTTATCCAAATATTGCTTCTGAGAATCTCTATCAGTTTGTCATGTTTGACCCTATCAAAAGCTTTGTTGTAATCTATGAAGCAGCCATAGAGGTCCTGATTGATATCTAAGCATCTTTGAGTAAGCACATTAAAAGCAAATAATGCTTCTCTTGCACCCAACCCGTTCCGGAAGCCAAACTGTGTGTCACTAATATCCAGTTTTTGCTGTGTTTCTATAATAATGTTTCCCTCTTTGTCTAGCAATACGTTTGAGGTTTTTCTCTTTTCTATTCCAGCTAGTTTTTTGACTTTTTTATGCAAGTAAATAGGTAACTATAATTATTTAGTAAATTAATGCTAATATCGTTAATTTATTTTTATGTTCTTCGCGAAAATTTATGAAGTCTGTTTAATTGGAAAAAAAATATATATATATTTTTTTTAATTAAAATAATATATTTCATTTTTGCATTAAATTAAAATTAAAGCAATGACGTAATAAATTTAAATTCACTTTCGTGTTCATAAGTGTTGGTTGCATTGCCCAATATGTACCGCAATGTAGGCCGAAAGAGTGATAACATTTATCACAACATATGGCAAGCATACCGTTGGTTGAGTTTTAATACAGGGGTAATGTAGAAATTGCGTAAATCAACGAATCGACAGATACATTGCATTATTGAAAATATTCACCCACTTTGGTAAGAGATTAAAAAATTCTATTAAGCAATTAAGGAAATAATTGTTCTTGTATAATTTTGTGATCTATTAATACAAGTGTTAAAAAGTACTGTATCATAGTAAAATATAAGATAGGAATATTTTTTCTTTAATCCAGTGCTGTTCTTTTTTTTTGAAATTGCACCTACACATACCCGTTCTACTTATCTATTTACTTAGCGCAACCCAAAAATTAAATCCTTCACCTTTTCCTTATTTAACCTTAGTTTCGCTAATGCTGATTTTTTCAGTATTTTCAATACATAAGTTATATTCCTAAAACTTTTTCCTCATAATTTAAATAAAGTCAAAAGTAGGTGGCCAAAAGAAGAAATAAATCTAAAATACTTAAATAGCGTACTTTCCCTACAACAAGTTCAACGGCAGAACAAAAATATTGTCCTAACTTAGTCAAAATAATGTCAAGTTTATATTATCCACAACAAGGAGTTCTCACATAAGCTTATGGTCAAGGTTTCCTTAAATATACAACTATCCATTCAAAAGTCTTTACACTTATGTTAAAAATTACGTAACGACTTGACAAAAATACAGCCATTGTTTCTCTTAATATATGTGCTTGTTAAATTATTTGGAATGTTTTTTAAATAATATATTATTAAAAATTTAATGATTTAGTCATCTTTTTTAATTAGTGAGAACTGACATTATTCTATATCTCAAAATAGATGATACAACCTTGTTTGGTACCCGAGTAAATCAAATTTCTTGATGAGATTTTTAGTACGTTCATTTACGAAAATATTTAAAAATTCTAAAACTAGTACTATATTTTTAAAATTCCGTAACATAACTACATATATAAACTACTTTTAATTACTACACTAATCTTTTGGTAAATTTTATTGTTCATAAAAATGTCCATAAGAAATGCTCCCTAAAAATCTACCGGTTTTTTATTTCTTTAAAAGTTACCATTGGTTGTTACCATCCCGAATAAATAGAACAACAGTGTTCTACCGGTCAGCCACCGTTTTAAAACTGAAGTGGCAAAAAACATATCTCAATGGACCTGATGAAGGTATCCCAATACTTCAAAAGCACCACTATCATAACGAAAATATTATACAAGATGGCAATGGCACCATGCCAAAAGCCTGCAACGCAACAGACCCCACACTATTTAGACACAAAATGAATGAGACACTGGGGCAACACACTACTGAATACCACGCAGAAACACACTGTCTACGAGAGAATTTGAGAAGAGATTGACCGATGGGGTCGTCCTGATATCTAAAATTATGTGGATGATGTGCCAGTAAGAGTTGTTAAAAAGATTGCAAAATTCATAAATAAACCACTATGTTCTTTATTAAACCAGTCGATTTTGGATGGCATTTTTCCGGATAGCCTAAAGCTGAGCAAAACACTGGATGTTTTTAAGAACGGAGATAGATAATTATCGGCCAATAAGTATCTAGAGCGTATTTTCTGAAGTGTTCGAAAGTGTAATGCATGATAGGCTAAAGAGTTATCTTTTCAAGTATAAACTGTTTACTAAGAGTCAATATGAATATCAGTCTGATAGGTCAACGAAGATGGCGTCGACAGAGTTTGTGGGCTATTTGGAAAGAGAAATGGATAGTACGCGTATTGTCTGCTGTTTTCTTTGATCTCTCAAAGGCTTTTGATAGCATCGATATCAATTTTATTAGATATAAGCTTTCCAACTTAAGTATAAGGATGAGTGTGCTTGATTGGATCGTTAGCTTTTTGTCCGATCGAAAACTGTTTGTTTTTTTAAATGACTGCAAATCCAGTGAGTATGATGTTGATATGGGTGTCGCTCAGGGTTCCATGTTAGGGCCACTAATTTTTACTGTGTTTATAAATGATTTGCCTTCTTATATAACTAGGGGTCTGGTGGTGAATTATGCGAATGATACCTCAATAGCTCTATCTGAAGCAACTCCTGAAGAACTAGGAGCATCCGTTAAACAGGTCGTTGGTGACATGTCTAGGTGGAGTGAAAAAAATAGAATCATAATAAATATAGATAAAACTAAATGTATATACATCAAATACAGATAGAATATTTCTAATACAGAAGAGAATTATTAGACTCATATTTAATTTAAAAAAGGGAGAATCATGTAGGGATGTTTTTAGGAATCATAAAATACTTACTTTTGTATGTGTAAATTGTTTTGAGTGTTGTCTTTATGGTAAAAGCAACATTAAACGTTTTGAAACGAGACAAAGACAAAAAGAACAAATGTAGCAGGCGCAGTTAAGAGGATGACTACGACAAAATGGAATAAGGGTGGAAGTAAATGGACAAGAAAAGTTCAGAAATGAAGGCCAGGACAAAAGGAGAATAGAAATAGAGGATGTCTTCCAACAAAATGGATTCAGATAGCCCAGAACCTGTACAGGCGGCAATGTTTACTAAAGGCCTACGTTCAGGGGTGGACACAACTGGGCTAATTGATGAAAATGATAACATTATGCCCCTTACCTAATAACTAAAAATAGTTTAATAAAAGATGTCGTATATATTAAGTATTCTAATTAAATTAATTCGAAGAAACACTTTTATTTTCGAAGCAAATATTAAGTCATAAAAATAAATGATTCACTAATTATTTGCCCTGCACTCACCTCATTGCAATCAATTATTAAAATTATTTTGACCACTTGTAATTAGATTCATCATTTAGAATACAAATTTATGAGTGAGAGTCATGAAAAAATCATCGTGAATCATTTAAAATATTTGATCTGCATTGAATGACAACACAAAACAGCCAGTAACAATAAACTCATAATCTTATTATGTGCTAAAAAATTTTCTGGAAAACAACAATTAAAATCCAAGGTGTGGTTAATAAATATCGTTTTATCTGCGTTTGAAAATATGCAGTTAAAGAAGATTAATTATTTCTTTAATACCAGATCCGTATAATATTAATTTTGTTCTCTATTTGATACTCATAAGTAATGATGGGAAAATAATATCTTTAGTACTTCCTAATCTTAAATTGTTATTTTAATATTTGACCAAGTAATTATGGATAATTAACAGTAAACAACTTGTGTAGGTACAAACGTAAAATCCTAAAATAACCCAGTTGAAAATAATAAATTTCTTTTTAAAATAAAACTAGTAAAATAAATCGAAATAATATGTATAAGTTTTGCTTCTAAAATATTGCTTGCATTATTAATAATCATGTTTTGAAATCAAGGAAAATAAATAACATCAACTGGCAGTAAAGAAAGTAACATCGTATAATACTTCCAAAAATTGCAATCAAAATTTTTTATTTTAATATTTTTTCATGTAACAGTGTTCATATAATTGTTAATGAACATCCTGCATAGATACATGCAAACGTAAAATCTTAAAATAGTCTAGAAAATAGCGAATTTTCATGCATTTATGCAAAAAATTGATCCAATTAGTGGTATTTTTTGACCTTGATCAAAATTTTCACATCCTATGAGTAACGGTCATTATTTCGGTGATTTATACAATATTCTTTATTATATTATAATTTTGTTTAAGGAAGTAGTGTGTGGTGTATTTACATACTCGCACATTCCTTTACATTTTGAATCACCGGCATCGCCTTCTGTAAACTTTTATAAATCTTTAATTAAAAAGGTGATCGTATAGATATATTTAAGTCTGTAAAACTGGAAAAAATGCTACATTTAATGAGATCAAATATATTCGTCCGTCCGTTTTTCACTGCCTTGTAATTTCATTAACTTTTCATCTTTAGCGATGAAATTGTTCTTGCTGTCAACTAACTTAAAAACATATGTAAGAGGAAATTTCAAAAAAGCTACTTTCCCATAAGTGAAAAAGAAAATATTTTCTTTCCGCTCATATTATCCACTAGGGTTAGTCTTTAATATAAAATATCTAGAGTTTATTGGAATATACAAGGTGATTTCGAAGTTGGAACCTAAAATGTGAATTTGTGCATGCTCTTTTATGACCAGATATCTTCTTTAAAAGAAATTTTAGAAGAAATCAATAATAGAAAATACAAATTGTCTCATTAAGAAAGCCTATCGTCTGCTTCTTCATAAACGATGATCCTTTTGCTACTGTAGGTAGGACCATTGAATTTATTTTCACGCTTTTCTACCTTGGACGATATAGATACATCTACTATCTACTGTTTTCCTCAAATTGTCAATACATATTTTCATAAGTTTTCGCCTATTCTCATGTGGTCTTCATTTAAGCCGTTTAATTATCCACCAGTCGTCAATCTTCCTAACAACATGCCCGACCTACTGCCATTTTAAGTTTTCTACTCTATCAGATCCGTGACTTTCGTTCCTTATCTAATATCCTCATTTTTTAAATGTTCTATCAGATTGATAACAAGAATGTATTTTTCCAATGCTCGCTGAGTTCACTGAACCCAATTCAGCCTATCTTTGATAGGGATCTTGGTTTCCAAATCCTATCTGTTTAAGGGAAATATGCAGCTGTCGTAAGTATTTTAAGATTCATTGAAACATTTTTGTTTTTCAATATCTCATTTTTTTTAATGCAACCACAAATATATTCTATCTGCCTAGTCTGCTTGTTGATTTTCAACTTTTACCGATATTCTTTCAGCCCTATAAAGGTTGGTTTTTGATGTTCATATCGAGAATAATTTTTTGAGAAGTTTGATTAAGTTGTAATTCTTCTGGATCTTCGCTAATCGGTACTATATTATCTGCAAATCTTCTTCCTCTGTCACAGTGGAGCATTTTAAACATATTCTCTAATGCCAATGTAAATAATTTTGCTAAAACTAAATGATCTTGTTTATCTCTTTTTCAATTTATACTTGCTCCGGTTTCAGGTCCTTATTTAATTCAATTGTTGTCATTGCTATTCCTTTTCGTCTGGTGCGTCCTGTTAGAGTGGATATAAAAATCTATCGTAGCGCCAATTGCGGAGAAACTGTCAGACTACGGATGCTCTTGTCCACTTTATTTGTATTTTAAATATTTAAACATCCGACATAAAAGTTGCTACGTTGTTAATTGTAAATATACCGGTAGAAATAGCAAATGTAAATTATTAATTATAAATATCCAATAGCGTACTGTATACTGTATAAAAAGAAGTTGTAGATTACTGCAGTGAAAAGAAAAAAGTAAGTAAAACATACGCTTGTATTCTTCTGTGTCAATGTAATGTTTACTTTTGGCATGTGTAAGAAATATAGTAGAATACTATTAATAACTTATTTTCTGCATGCATATTGACGGTAGTCCATGCTCTTCAAAACCATGGGATGTGATATACAGTACCCATTTCAATGGACGAAAAAAATAATTAGTGGAAATGAATCCTAATTATATTCCAGCTATATTTCCTTCAATTTAAAGAACCACCAATTTTAGAAAGGTGCCTTGGCATAAAAATATTTGTTTTTCTTATGTTAATTTTAATGGGAATTAAAAAGTAATCATTTTTATGGCTTTGCTTGTAGACATGCACGTGTTATGGAGCGAAGAAAGTCAAAACAGAATGAAACAATTGTTACAGTTTTAGAAAATAGAGAATGCGAACAGCGTGAACAATAATTAAATGTAAATTTAGAAAATTTCGGTGATATAAATGTAAAATTAAATTAAAAATTGTTGAAATGTTGTTATATGTGTAATACTTTCAAACCCGGTTTTAATACTTACATCCATGTTCACCTATTTTAAAAATTAACGTATTTTCTATCAGTATCTTATTATTATTTTTCAATACTGCATTTTTATTAAATATTATTTGCACTGCTTCAATACTTTTTACATTGCTTGCATGCGGGTTACAACGACAGCTTTATGGTCAGCAAGTAAGAATAATGAAAGTTTGACAATGAGAGAAAAAAAACAAAACCTAACCTCAATCATTACTTTGTATCACATATTAAAACCTAAAATGCGTATTTACTTATCGTTATTTGAATTGAAAGAGACTTATGCAATTTCTTTTCCAATTGAGGCATTCTTTCAATAGCCACTTTTTATGAATATCTATTACTTCCTTTTATAAACACCATATAGTAGTAACCATAGACATCAGAGAAATTAATAGTGCTTAAAATAGACAGCTAATTCTTTAGAAGAAATTTAGCTCACGTTTAGAAAGAGAGAGAGCCTTTTCCCTGAGTAGTACCTCTTTTTCTAATTTCGGTCAGGTAACAAGAGTATTCAATAACATTTCGAGTATCGCTCTGTCCCTTTCTAAGCGCAACTTTTTCTATTGAATTCGCGGTCTAGTATCTTTATACTATGTCTATGGTAGTAACAGAGTCCTCCAGGCACTAGATGACGGCACTGCGGTGCACTTGGCCAATATATACTAGATGAATCTGAATATCTTGAATTTCTTAGTATTCTATACAAGATGTCCATAACCCAAGTTTTTCATCTGTTTTTTTTTCCTGGATGCACCATAACGGAGATATGGAACCTAAAAACGGTACCGTAATTTACCTTTTAGATTATAGCTATTGAGCAGCTTTAGACTTTTAATGAAATTTTGGCATGTTATAAGGTTGGGAATTATTTGATTGGGCCTTTCGTTTTGGAAGAAATTGCCAAATTACCTTTTAAAAGAAGTATCTTTGCAAGTATGAGCTCAGATGGGATGGAGCACGATTGTGCTCCACTACATTTGAAATATTTAGTGCGTCACTCTGTTACTTTTGGTAATCGTTGGATAAGTGGATGCAGACCTGTTTCAAGGCCTCCAAAATTTCCTGACCTAAACTGTTAGATTTTTTTTTAGAGAATGGAATCATAATCGAAATGATCCTGGAATATCATTTAGAGAAATGTGGAAATAAGCTCATTCGACGATAATTTCGTCTTGTTTAAACATAAATATGGTCTCGCTGTTCTGCCAGTGTACAGGTATTTCCTTCTCGTAGGTACATCTGTTAAGAACTATTCTCATTATTTCAATTATTACTTGTCTTACTGCTTTTAGGATATTAGTTGTTACTTTATCTTCTCCTGAAGATGTTTTATTTCTTATCTGTCCAAGAGCAGTTTTTGATTCACTTCGGTTTATCACGGAATTCGAATTAAAATCTGGGATTGTGAATGAACACAGTTTTGTGTAGAATTTATCGATTTAATCTTTTTGTCTTATCAGTTTCCTTTTTTATTCTTATCAGTGAATAAATCTCTTTTGTAATTCATAATTCTTGTTTTCTTTATTATGTTTTTGTTCATCGCCAATAACCTTGGGCTTAGATTAGCGTGTTAGCACTTAAACTACAGATCCCCTAAAAATAAGTAGATAGTTACAGGAAACCAGGAAACCATTAACACGAAATTATTTTCAGCTTATGACAAAAATTGGCGATCACGTTTTAAATACTTATATTATAATTTTGTCATTGGTATACTCTATATTAACCACAAATATTTTTAATTTATATACAAATAAGTGTTAGGCTTTGTATTTAAACAAAACCTAAAAGGCTAGTAATGTAAATATATGAATAAATAATTAAATTAAATATACGGGTGGTATGTGCAGTGTGCACCAAACTTATTAATAAAATCACGGACAGGCCTTGACTGTGTCAACCGATTTAATGGCATGTTAATATGGTAGGTATAATAACTCATAATTACGATGCGTACCTAGATATATTTAATTTGCTTGTAGATATATTAGATGTATATTTTAAGAGCCATTATCCTTGTCGTACATAAAAGTGCGTCATTAATGGCATAATGGCACGATTTTATCCATATTAGATTCGTAATGAAATAATTATATATTTTTATTTAATCACATAGATCATTGATCCGTAATGTAACTTTGTCAGGGATAAAATTGTTGTTTTAATATCAAAAGCAAGGTGATTTTGATAATATAATAATTCTCTGAACTTGCTTCAAGACTATTAATTTTTTAACAGAGTTTTTTTTAACAAAATTGTCAATTCTAGAATCAGTACATGTAAAGAGTTGTAATTAAAGGAATTCTAACCTTTCTTTTGCCAAAATGTTCTTTTGTAAAGATACTCTTAGACACAAATTACGTTTTCAAAAATAGTTATTTTATGAATTTACCTTATAAAGGGTCAAAAACAAATTAACTTTGTATCGCATGTGACCAAATTTTATCAGCCCCATTTAGATTTTGTAGAAAAACACATATTTAACATGGCGCTACTTTAAACAAAGTATGTCTGAGATGAAGCATTGTCAAAACTAAGAAGTTTATATATATATATATATATATATATATATATATATATATATATATATATATATATATATATATATATATATATATATATATGTCTTAAATATTATATTTAATTAACGTAGAAACAGAAAGGGCAAAGTCTAGATGTGGATAACACCTAAGTGATATCCATCCTGATCAGCTCAACCGGGACTTAAAATAAATAAGACCTAAATAATAGTTAAACACAGAAGAGAAACGAAACAATACTTATACACCAAAAACACTTAAAAAATGCCATGACATGATCACTAAGACCGATATAGTGAAGTATTGCTAATAGCAATTGGCGGTCCAGAGTGTCAAACGCTTTCGACAAGTCGAGCAGTGACAGGACTGTTACTTCTCGACTTGTGATTCCTTCTAAACCCAGATTGAGTCTCAGGCAGTATTCGGTTAACCTCCACATACTCTGTAAGCTGTTTATTAATTATTTTTTCTAATGTTTTTGTCATACCGAGCAAAACACTAATGGGACGAAGATCCCGAAGTTCACGGGGACCATTAACTTTTGGCAAAGCCCTCTTCCAGCATTCTGGATAAACGGAATTTATTAGATATTCAATACATGTGGCAGGTAGGGCAGGATGAAAGGACAGCAGAGTTCCACCAAATCAATTCTCAATCCATCGTGACCCTTCGCTTTAAACTATATTTTAGAGATTATCTTCGCCATTCTCAACTATGTTACTCCTTTGAATTTATATATTTATATATATATATATATATATATATATATATATATATATATATATATATATATATATATATATTTCTGTAATATTTTCTTGGGTATAGGTTTTTCCCTGAAAATTAAAAGATAATAATTTTTCTGAGCTCGAAAAACAAAAAAAAGCTACTTTTAAGATTCAAGATAAATATACCATAACTTTGAAAAAACTCACTATGTAGAGTAAAACGTCAGAAAAATTATTGTGTTTTAATTTTCAAAAAGGAAAAGCTTATACCCAAGAAAATAATACAGAAAAATATTAACAAAAGGTTTAAGATATAAAAATAAATTATATATATATATATATATATATATATATATATATATATATATATATATATATATATATATATATATATGATTCAGTATTAATCCGGGAATACATCCGTTCGTTGGTATGGTTTCCTGTAGAAATTTGCAGACGTTTCGCCAAAATCCCATTTGGCATCTTCTGTGCCTGGTAGTTGTAGATCAACTGAAAGAAAAGTCAGCGTGCAGAGTGCTTTATACGCGGTCGCAGATAGTAGCGGTTGGTTGGCGTTAGCTCCGCCTCCCTCTCGAGCGCCACCGTTGGTGTCAGTTTAAGCGTGGCAGGCGTGTCGGTACCATGGTCCCGCTTGAAGAGAGTTTTCCAAGTAGAGGGCAGATTCAGTGCATCGTCTCTCTTGTTCAGAGTGCCGTTCTTTTCAATTTCGATGGATTCATGGATTCATCCATCGAAATTGAAAAGAACGGCACTCTGAACAAGAGAGACGATGCACTGAATCTGCCCTCTACTTGGAAAACTCTCTTCAAGCGGGACCATGGTACCGACACGCCTGCCACGCTTAAACTGACACCAACGGTGGCGCTCGAGAGGGAGGCGGAGCTAACGCCAACCAACCGCTACTATCTGCGACCGCGTATAAAGCACTCTGCACGCTGACTTTTCTTTCAGTTGATCTACAACTACCAAGCACAGAAGATGCCAAATGGGATTTTGGCGAAACGTCTGCAAATTTCTACAGGAAACCAAACCAACGAACGGATGTATTCCCGGATTAATACTGAATCACATGTTCCCATCCGTGAAACACTACGCAACAACATATATATATATATTTATATATATATATATATATATATATATATATATATATATATATATATATATATCATCAGTATACCCATCCATTTGTAAATCTTCATCAGTTTTTCATCTTATACATACATTACGTTCGAGAAAAAAACTGACTTTAACAACTGCTATGAAAGAACTTAACATGTGCGACACACATTGGACCAGTATTTTTGATATGTTCATATTTTCGTTTTACTTTGTACAGATCATACTGTATAAACCAGAACTTACCATAAATGTTTGTCTAAATATCCGGGGAAATGGGGCTAATATCGACCATCAATGTTACCGTGATTGACCTGTTTGTGAGGTCACCATTACTTAAATCTTATTATCTTATTACTAAAAATCATTCTATCTTTTATTTAGTAAGCGGTTTTAGAACAAAAAGTGCAAAAATATTGAAGAATAAGTAAAATTTTATGATCGTTATTACATCCAGTAACAATGCACTAGTTTGCCAATATGGGAAACGTTTGTTAACGTTTGTTTTTCTGCTTGATTTTTAATGTTTTCTGTTTTATTTTAACAAAATTGATACAAAGTGGCTTGTGTATTAAATTGTACAAATATCAAAAGGGGAAAAGCAGAACACACGTGTGCAAAGAGACATTTTCTTTTTCAGAGAACTATGTGCGACAGTCAAAAAGAGAACTTCAAATTCATCTACCTTCCTAAGATAAGGAGTATGCAGAAAAACAACAAAAATTTTATTACTTTTTTGAGCCTTAGTTATATATTAATATTACATCTATCATTTTTCAGCTTCAAGCTCAACAAGTCTACTCAGAATTTCAACATGGAATATGGGACGTGCTTAATCAAGTTGGAAACGTCAACAATATTCCTGATCCACAAACTTACAGACAGATTCGATATTACTCTGTAATTGGCCCTGCTGCGTTGTCACCTGATCAATTAGATCGAGTAAGTATTGACATTCTTATTATTAAAATGTCATTTATGATGATTTTCAGATTTTTGTATGAATTTATGGAACAAGGTATTCACTATAACATCTCTGGTTGGCATCTGTTGAGAATGAACCCTTAGAACATGTGCAATATACTTATACAATAAGCAGATTTGTCAGACTAATAGTAAGAATTCTTAACATTCGCCCGTTTGTCAAGAAAATTAATTAATTTCTTTTAATAATACCACTTCTTTTTCTCTACATCTAAAATATAGCTGTATTTGTATATTTGCAAATTTTCAATTTTTCAAAGATGAAAAAAGAAGTTTTTTCCTATGAAAAAATGCTCTTAGATCGATTAGATCCTAACAATAATTTCCTTAAATCACAACAATTATTTTTATTAATAATATAATAAAAATTACTTAATCCACAGTCTTTGCATTAAAATCAATTTTTCATTTAAAAAAAATGTGTATCTTGATGTTAAACGCAGTTACACATATATAATTAAACACTGAAGTCATCTAGGAATTTATTACATTGCCTTTATATCTAATTAATTTATTTAAATAAGTATAATTATTCTTTTTATGTACATAACGTAGTATAGTACCACCCTCGTTCTAGGAATTATTTTACATAATTGTTGTAGATGTGCACAGGGGCGGATCCAGCCTCTCTCTTTGGGGGGGGCGGTGACGTCACAAAAGTATGGCAAGCGAAAGCAAGTGGTCGACGGGGGGGGGGGGGGAGACACCAGCAACATTCCCATTTCTGGTGTAAAAGGCAGGGTTGGGTCTATTTTTCTAAATTTGAAGCTCTTGGAGAGGGGGAGGGCGATCACAAGAAAAAACAAGTTGCCGACAGGCGGGAGGATGCGAGCAACATACACATTCCTAGTATAAAAGGCAGAGTCGGTTCTATTTTCCTGAACTCAAAGCTCTTGGGAAGGGGAGGGGCGATCGCAAGCATACACATTCCTATACTCTATTCAAGAATTAGAGAGAGTAATAAAACTGTTATCGAAACCTCCAATGTACCTGCTCCAGTACCGCAGGTAACTGAGGACTGCCGTAAGTCTAGTTATATTTAAATATTATAAGTTTTTATAAATTTACCGATACAAAAACAATAAAATTTCTGAAAGTTCAATTTAATTTCCGTCAGTGAGCAAAGTACAGCTTTCAATGTGGCCTTAGTGAGATACCCAAAAGATATGACTTCCACATCTATATTTATTCCAAAATCGTTAAACCAGGGTATTTTTTCCTCAACGAAAAACTTATTACAATGAATTTTATGATGCCTTAAGACATCAATATCTAGATAATAATGTTAAAAGCTCTCTTGACATTTGTTCCAATATGACAGTAGTTGGAAAATCTGCTATGTACCGAATACTGAAGGAGAAAAAAATGACTGGAATTGTTAGTATTCCCATGCCACATTCAATCACAGGCGGGCGGAAAACCTCGTTGGAAGAAGAGATATTAACTGCAATAAAAGGAGTTGTATATACATTTTATTATGAGAAGCAGATCTCAACCATCGACAAAATTCTAACTAAAATCAATGAAGATCGGGATTTTCCTGAAATTAAAAGAACTGAGCTCGGGAATTGCTCAGATAACTTAATTTTTGCTGGGAAAAACCAGATGGGAAATTTGTTCTTATAGATCGTCCGGAAAATGTCCGTTGGAGAAGAACATATCTCCCTCAAGTAAAAGGTACTTACAAAATTAGTAATTTAACTGAACTTTTGAAAGATTTTTTTGAATAAAGTTACTGCAGAAAATTGGGAAAAATCCATATAATTAAAGAATAAAAGAAAATGTGGAAACTCGATCGGTGAGATAAAGGAACCAATTATAATTAATTTGAGTGAAGATAGACTTTGATTACGAATTAGATACTTAATGTTTACCAGTGTAAACACAATTTATTATTTAAATTTCTGTAACATAAAAAAATTAATCTTATCTGAATCCCTTTTTAGTGTTTAATTGTAATTCTGCAGATGGTTTAAGAAATAAATGAACTGAAACGTCAAATGTCCTAAAAAGGTTTTTAATTAATTATGACCGAAAGCTCAAAAAAATTTTAATATTTTATGAACGAATTTATTTTTTTCTATATGTTTAACTTCTTGTATTTTTGACAATAGGTATTTTGTAAGTTTTTACAAATTATAACTTAGAATTTTTTAAGAGAAAAACTACGTTTTAATCTGAATGTGACTAAAACGGTTTCTATGCCATAATTAAAAATAATTAAAATACAATTATGATTTGTGTTAAATATGTCAAAATTATCTATATTTTCTAATGTATGTGAATTATTAAAAAATCATAAGAAAGAGAACAATATTATAAAAACTTTTTATTTTAAGTTTATTACCGAAATAATATTCTATACCATAAATACTTAGCGATAAAATAAACCTCCTTTCGACGCCTAGGACAAGGATTAAAATCCTTTTTACCACTTCACACATCCAAATATCTATTGTTATCCAACCCAAATAGGCCATTATTATAGATCGGTATTTTTGATTATAAAATTTCTAACCATCCTACGAAAAATATGTGTTTAACAGATTTTGCCAAAAACACAGGACTGAAGAACACAGATAGTTTGCGAAGAAAAAAAAAAGATAAAAAATGATTTATTACTCTCTCTAGTTCTTGAATAAACTATGGTAAAAGAGGCAAAATCGGATCCATTTTCCTGAACTCAAGGCTC
This sequence comes from Diaprepes abbreviatus, assembly GCA_034092305.1. Taxonomy (NCBI): domain Eukaryota; kingdom Metazoa; phylum Arthropoda; class Insecta; order Coleoptera; family Curculionidae; genus Diaprepes; species Diaprepes abbreviatus. The sequence continues at coordinate 1,623,715 of JASJET010000147.1, forward strand.
TTGGGGGGGGGGCGATCGCCCCCACCGCCCCCCCCTTGGATCCGCGCCTGGATGTGCATCAGTGTGGCATATTTCTATTACATATAGTTTTGTTTTTCTTATTTTATTGAATAATATGTTTTTCTTTATAAGCTCCCTAGGTGTCACGCCTTTTAAACAAAAAATAGTAATAAATTAGCTTTTTAATTGTGTTTCTGCCAAAATTCTTAGAATTTCAATAACTAAAGGAAAAGAAATACTTAACATGGAGTCCATTTTAAGTTTTATCGATCTCACAGAATTTTAATAGAAATTTTTGTTGCTAAAAAGAATATATAAAAGTTAATAATGCATTTAGTTATATCTATATATATATATATATATATATATATATATATATATATATATATATATATATATATATATCTTTGTTTTCTTAAACCATCTATATTTATTTTTCTGAAATTTCTTGGGTATGAGGTTTCTTGTTTTTAAAACAATCTAATCAAAATTTGACGTTTCGCCCATTTTTTTTTGGGCTTTATCAAAAATATATTGTCAGTCAGTCTATGGATAAAATCTACAGAGAAAAACAGAACAATCAGCCATCACTGAAACAATCAAATACACTTAAAATAGACATACATATTTTATAACTAACACACTGTACAATATTAAAAATGTAAATTTAAAATTCTTTGCTAGATACGCACCCGTTGTAGTTGTGCCGTATATAATTCAACTAAGAGTATACATTGCCAGTATGAAGGAATTTGGTGTTATCAGTAAAAGTTTTTTTTTTTTTAAATATTTTTATTAATTATTTGTGGAGCAATTATTATATTATTAAAGAATCAGATATTTTTTTTGGTATTTTAGTATTGTATTTGTTATAATTTTTAATGCAGTTTTCAATTAATTAGGTTATTATAAATTTGGCTAAGATTTTTTATATCTTGTTTGTCATTTACGACATTTTTAATGTGAATCATCTCCTTAATAAGCAGTTTGCGGTAGCTCTGGTCCTGGGCTAATATCTGTGTATTTGCGAAATCAAATTCGTGTTTTTGAGAGGATTCATGCTTATGTAACGCAGTTGAAGCATTTTTGGTGTACTTATGACCATTCAGTCTACTATCCAAATATTGCGTTGTCATGCCTATGTATTTTTTTGGGCAGTTTAGACAAGGTACAGCGTATATTAAATTTGACTTCTTTTTGGTTGCTACTTTGCTTTTTAACGGAGTGAAAAGTGAAGACAAAAAATTTTGAGATTTGTGGCATACAACAATGTCGTGTTTTTTTAAGGTGTATTTTATTTTTTCTGAAAGTCCTTGAATGTACGGCATAGCTATGTATTTTTTGTTACCATCTGGGTTCGCTGATTTGTCTATATTACTAGTATTATAAAATTTATGAATTCGTTGTTTAATAATTTTATTAATGTGATATTCTAAAAAGTTATTTTCAATCAGAATCTTTTTAACTTTCTTAAGTGTTTCGGCTCGATATTCAGGAGACGTTAAAGTTAGTGCTCTGTCTGTTAGACCGATGATAACGCTGTTCTTTTGAGATAGGGGATGGTGTGAATTGTAGTTCAAATATCGACCAGACCATTTGGAAGAAACCGTTTTAAATAATACTAATATCCCTATGACCTTTTTCAAAAGGTATGTTGATGATTGCCTTACTGCCGTTCCAGAAATCCATGTACAAGACATTTTAGATTGCTTCAATAACTTTCACCCCAAATTACAATTTACATCAGAAATCGAACAAAACAGTAGGATTAACTTTTTGGACTTAACAATAATAAGAAACAATGTTGATGAATGCCTTAAGACGAAGTGTATACAAAAGAAACATGGTCTGGTCGATATTTGAACTACAATTCACACCATCCCCTATCTCAAAAGAACAGCGTTATCATCGGTCTAACAGACAGAGCACTAACTTTAACGTCTCCTGAATATCGAGCCGAAACACTTAAGAAAGTCAAAAAGATTATGATTGAAAATAACTTTTTAGAATATCACATTAATAAAATTATTAAACAACGAATTCATAAATTTTATAATACTAGTAATATAGACAAATCAGCGAACCCAGATGGTAACAAAAAATACATAGCTATGCCGTACACTCAAGGACTTTCAGAAAAAATAAAATACACCTTAAAAAAACACGACATTGTTGTATGCCACAAATCTCAAAATCTTTTGTCTTCACTTTTCACTCCGTTAAAAAGCAAAGTAGCAACCAAAAAGAAGTCAAATTTAATATACGCTGTACCTTGTCTAAACTGCCCAAAAAAATACATAGGCATGACAACGCAATATTTGGATAGTAGACTGAATGGTCATAAGTACACCAAAAATGCTTCAACTGCGTTACATAAGCACGAATCCTCTCAAAAACACGAATTTGATTTCGCAAATACACAGATATTAGCCCAGGACCAGAGCTACCGCAAACTGCTTATTAAGGAGATGATTTACATTAAAAAAAAAAGCATGTCGTAAATGACAAACAAGATATAAAAAATCTTAGCCAAATTTATAATAACCTAATTAATTGAAAACTGCTTTAAAAATTATAACAAATACAATACTAAAATACCAAAAAAAATATCTGATTCTTTAATAATATAATAATTGCTCCACAAATAATTAATAAAAATATTTAAAAAAAAAAAAAAACTTTTACTGATAACACCAAATTCCTTCATACTGGCAATGTATACTCTTAGTTGAATTATATACGGCACAACTACAACGGGTGCGTATCTAGCAAAGAATTTTAAATTTACATTTTTAATATTGTACAGTGTGTTAGTTATAAAATATGTATGTCTATTTTAACTGTATTTGATTGTTTCAGTGATGGCTGATTGTTCTGTTTTTCTCTGTAGATTTTATCTATAGACTGACTGACAATATATTTTTGATAAAGCCCAAAAAAAATGGGCGAAACGTCAAATTTTGATTAGATTGTTTTAAAAACAAGAAACCTCATACCCAAGAAATTTCAGAAATATATATATATATATATATATATATATATATATATATATATATATATATATATATATATATATACATAGTAGAGAAACAGAAAAGATTCGTTACCGCCATCTATACATAACACTTAATATTGCAAGGGTAAGAACAAATGACAAAACTGTAGAATAAAAACTAAAAATCGATAATAATTACAGAGTTCTAAAAAATTTTCGAATTCTTAAATTAAAATTATTTTTTCTTATTTTTAGTACAACAGGCTGATCAACGATATGCTAGCGATCTACAATACAGCCTCAATTTGCAGCTTCAACGACCACTTTCATTGTGGATTGAAGCTTCAACCAGATCTGAACAAAATTATGTCGAAAAGTCGTAACTGGGACGAGCTTCAACACGTCTGGACGGAATGGAGACGGCAAACTGGCCAGAAAATGAAAGATTTATTTGAGCAGATGATTCAATTGTCTAATACAGCTTCACGTTTAAACAGTACGATTTTATTTAATAATCTACATACATACAATTTAATGATTTACATATCTGAGATAAAAACTGATTTAAAAAAATAAAAATTTGACATTATATATATATATATATATATATATATATATATATATATATATATATATAATATATATATATATATATATATATACAGGGTGTCCAAGATAAGGATCCTAAGCATGGGGATCTCGGAAACAGTTGGAGATACGAGGTCGGTTAAATTAGAGAAAAGTTGCGCAATTTAGTGCTAAATTAAACGCAGTTAAAAAAATTTAAAAATTTCAAACACTTCCGGAGATTTCCGGAAAAAAAAAACGAAATTTGGCAAAATCGTTTTTAATTTTTGCAGGCTTTATTTAAAGAAATATCCGAAAATAAAAGGTAGATTCTCATTGCCACTTTTTATTTTTTATAATTTGGTCTAAACAAAATTTAAATCCGACGTTTCGTTTCTGAGATACCATCATGAACTTTCATTTTTTATATGGAACAAAAAAAAGTATCCCATGTATTTGATAGCATTTTTTATTACAAATTCAACGGTGTATCACACTTGCATATCAAGTGTGTAGTTCATTGGCTTTTATAAAACTGATATACCTTTCTCTCTCGCTCTCACGGAGCTCTTATGGAAAGTACTTGAACTACGTATTCGATATGCAAGGGTGATACACCGTTGAATTTGTAATAAAAAATGCTATCAAATACATGGAATACTTTTTTTTGTTCCATATAAAAAATGAAAGTTCATGATGGTATCTCAGAAACGAAACGTCGGATTTAAATTTTGTTTAGACCAAATTATAAAAAATAAAAAGTGGCAATGAGAATCTACCTTTTATTTTCGGATATCTCTTTAAATAAAGCCTGCAAAAATTAAAAACGATTTTGCCAAATTTCGTTTTTTTTTCGGAAATCTCCGGAAGTGTTTGAAATTTTTAAATTTTTTTAACTGCGTTTAATTTAGCACTAAATTGCGCAACTTTTCTCTAATTTAACCGACCTCGTATCTCCAACTGTTTCCGAGATCCCCATGCTTAGAATCCTTATCTTGGACAACCCTGTATATATATATATATATAATATATATATATATATATATATATATATATATATATATATATATATATATATATATATATGATTCAGTATTAATCCGGGAATACATCCGTTCGTTGGTTTGGTTTCCTGTAGAAATTTGCAGACGTTTCGCCAAAATCCCATTTGGCATCTTCTGTGCTTGGTGGTTGTAGATCAACTGTTGATCTGCAAATTTCTACAGGAAATCAAACCAACGAACGGATGTATTCCCGGATTAATACTGAATCACATGTTCCCATCCGTGAAACACTACGCAACAACATATATATATATATATATATATATATATATATATATATATATATATATATATATATACAGTGTGACCTAAAGTCCGCATTATATGATATTTTTTTTTATAAAAGCTTTTTTCGAAATTTTACTTTGGCATCAATTTCTGCTTCTATCGAGATGAAAATTAATCAAAAAATAGTAGTCACGTGATTAGCACTATCTGTCAAAAAAAAAATTCAAATGGTGGGGTTATATCTCAAAATATCGAGAAAAGTTTTTTAAATGAGTTTAATGATGCCTGAATTATCGAAGTTTCTCATGCTTTTCAGGCTATACGAGAAAATAATGAAACGGACTTACATAAGATGCATACATAAATTAATGACAGTGAAAAACATAACCCTGCTTTTTGGCTTCACCGCAATTAATAATAAGTTGTAATCTCGAATCATAGGTAATATAGATAATTTTTTCTTGAAGTTCATCTAAGTGATATTCTTTTAACTTATTCATATTGTTCCTCGTACTATACTCCATTAACGTATTTATATTGTTCGTAATACTATACTGCAATTTTACTGCATTTAAATAGTTCCTGCATTTGTTACGATTTTCGAAAGGCTGTACACACACATATATGGAAATTCTCGAAATGTTATGTATAATTATGTTTCATAACTTTTTATGACCATCAATAAATTATTTTATTGATTTTCTTAATAACCCCTGAGCAAAAATATTATTTTTCCAAACGTAACAATTCTGCTCACTTTTCAGGTGATTAAAAAGTGAGAGTTTAATTTAAAAATCATTCCCGCTATTCATTGACATATTAAGAGGTTAAATAGTAATTCATATCAGTAGCGTATCTAGAATCTAAACTTATGGTGGATAATGATTTTAAAGATTATTTATCCCTCTTATGTCCTTAAGACGTGCTTTTCTTGCAGGATTTTTATTTAACATTTGATGGTTTGTACGTTTTATGTGCCATACTTGCATAAATCTGGAATGCAGTTCGCCTTGATACGTTATAGTTATTAGATCTCTATATATATTTTTTTTTAGATTTTACCAACACTGCGGAATACTGGTCGTTTCCATTTGAAAGTCCAGCACTTGAATAGACCTTGAAGATGCTTGGGAGGAAATTAAACCTTTCTATGAGTTATTACATGCTTACGTTAGAAGGAGATTGAGGGAATATTATGGACCTGAACGAATAAGTAGACAAGCTCCTTTGCCGAGTCATATTCTAGGTAAACAGAAAGTTACTGTAATCACTTTTGTACGGATATATTTATTTATACCATAATAGATCTAGTGAAAATTATCCTGATATTGCGAGTGGCACTAGAACAATTTTCTCCTAAATTATGAAACGAGAAACCTACAATTTTGTAACTTTTTTAGCTTCAATATATATATATATATTTTATTTATGCTTTTCAAAAATTTCTCTTTTGAAATATTGTTTAACTTTGTTGTCACGGCTTTTTGTATCTCATCTTTCAATGCAAAATGGTTCCCTTTCAAGTCCATCTTTAATTTGTGGAACAGTATTTACGGTTGATAGCTGAGCTCATGAATTATTTTTTTTGGCCAAAAATTCTGTGTTAATCCCTGACGTATGGGCTGGTGCGTTATCGTGCAAGAGGAAAAAAGGCGATCCAGCACTTGTTGGTAGAATGAAGCATTTACAATAGTATCTTGAAGAACAAATTTTTTGTGGACAATGCCTCTGAAGTAAAAAAAATTACCAACATTGTATTGATTTTTGAAAAGGCAATTTTTTTGATTGACGTTTCGAACACTTCCGTCGCACTTTTACCATTTAATCAATCACAACACATTATTCGTTAATTTCATTCATCGTGAAATTATCACCGAAACCAATTTGATACCACCACGTGAACTGCTGCTGACAAGCTGCATGTGATCCGACGGACATTAAACTTTGTGTGTGGGAGAGAGGAAGCTTGTAATTACTAGTTGCTAAAATTTCATGAAGATGGCGCTAGTAGTATCGATTTTATACAAACAGTCTTAAAACTTAGGGGACACACTGTTTACTACCTTCTATGCGCAGATGATCAGATGTTTATCGCCAAAGCTATTGATGGCTCTAGTAATATGTTAAAGAAACTATTCGAAGAATATGAAGGAAGTGAGTTTTAGAAACTAGAAATACCAAAAACGGCATATATGATGTTGATGACGACCAGCATGACTTATATGCTGAAAACTTAGAATATTACTAAGATAGAACAAGGCAAATGGATTACGGGGCGTGAAATAAGTAGATCATCAGCTCAACAAAGAAAATCATTCAAGGAACATTCTTGAAACTATAGAACGAAAAGAACCAACGTGATACGGTCTGAAACGTATGAGTGAGACCAGATGGCCAAAGAAGATATGGAATTGGTTCCCGGTGAAGAAAAGAAAGCTAATGCCAAAGAAAGCCATGAATTTTAGCTTCGAGAGGATGACTAGAAAGAAGTTGAGAAGCAAGATATATATATATATATATATATATATATATATATATATATATATATATATATATATATATATATATATATATAATTATATATATATATATATATATATATATATATATATATATATATATATATATATATATATATATATATTTAAATATATATATAATCAGTGTATTAGTATTGATAGAAACTCTCAAGTGATGATCTTCGAAAGCCTCCACTTTCCTGCAACCAAACTTGTTTTTTTTTCGTGATACTGCGATGTTCCAATTTCACAAAATTCATTCTTTGTTGCAAAACACTTCATACAATATAAAAGTACCGAATAAATTGAAGCTAAATTTGATATATAACTAGAAAATGGTTGCCACTAATAAACGTTACTAGGCAAGGCTCAGTCAGTTATGTTTTTTTGTACGTCTCGTAACAAGTATTGAAAAAGCCAACACTGAGAAACCGAAGAAGTAGCTATACTTTATTTAAAATAATGCTCTAATCTAATTATTTTGCTTTTGTAGGAAATATGTGGGCCCAAACTTGGTCAAACATTTTTGATATAACACAACCATACCCAGGACAACATTTTCTCGACGTTACTCCTGAAATGATTAAACAGGTATTGTATCTTTTTTATTTTTTAGTAAATGAATAGCTTTATTCCATTTGGGCAAATGTTTTGCCGAATATGCCGAAATAAAAATTGTATATATGAGTTTAAAAAATCTACAGTCATGCACGAGATAAATAGATCCATTTTTTAGGGTTACACACCAATCGACATGTTTCGTTTAGGAGAAGATTTCTTCGTATCCCTCAATATGAGCGCTATGCCTTTAGATTTCTGGCAAGGCTCTATTTTCGAAGAACCTGCTGATAGAGTCGTGTTATGTACTCCGTCTGCTTGGGATTTCTGTAACAGCCGAGATTATAGGTAGTTACAAATTTATTCTTTTTTAGATACGTAAAATAAAGACCTATTAAAACCATTAAATACTTACTTACCTATTTTTTTTTAGAATCAAAATGTGTAGTAATGTGAACATGAAAGACTTGATCACTGCACATCACGAAATGGCACACATTCACTATTTTATGTCTTACAAAAATCAACCAAAAGTGTTTAGAGATGGGGCCAATCCAGGTATGGATGCAAAATAATTTTTAGGGTAGAGTTTAAAAATTGTTATTAGAAGAAAGGTATTTATAGATAATAACACAAGACAATAAAATAGGCCAGTAAATCAGTGGCGTAACTAAGAGCACGTGCGACTCTACCCCCCCCCCCCGCAGATCTTTGAATGCGCCCTACTATTTTGCACCCATCTTAATTCTTCGTATTTATTCATTTTCATTAACAGACTTGAGGGTGCCCCTGGATTGGGTGCCCCCTCCTGCACCGGGGGATCTGCGGGGTCGTATTTACGCCACTGCATCAAGTGTGTAATATGTGGATATAGGATTAAATTGAGGTCGGTATATACGGTAAGTACTTTTTTTTAGATAATTGTGTAAAGTATCTTAAAAATCGAGTTTTAACTACAATAACTGACACCGGTCCAAATTATGGGATTACGAGTTTAATGGTGAGTCCGTTCCTAATTTCCTCGGTAATGTCAAAAATTGCATATGGCCTGGATTCGTCAGTTTTATCGATTATAAAACATGCTAAAATTTCAATAAAATATACAAAACTGCTCAAATATATAGTCCAAAAAATAAATCAATTTGGATCCAATATTTCCGTGATAGGGCACCTTAAAAAAGAAATGATATAAAACTCTAGGATTTTTTTGAGACCTTCTGTACAGTGCCGAGAGTTTGACATATACTATGTATAAAAATTTACCATCAAACTTGGTAAAAGCTAAAAAAATAGTGGAAGTTATATTATTCAGTTTGCCAGTTTTGTTTTCCTCTTTCTTATATATATATATATATATATATATATATATATATATATATATATATATATATGCGGCTATGCGGACAAAGACCATTGGTAAATATTACTCTCATACTAAAAAGTGCGGAGAACTCCAAAGAACATGGAAAAATTCCGGATCCGAAAAATTACGACAGCGCTGTTTCGTCCTAGTGTGGGATTCATCAGCCCATTGCATCCGGTACAAACCATCATCTCGCATCTGTGTCCCATAAACAGATTTCACGGTTGAAAAATAATAAATATGACGCAGTGGCGACATTTCAATGACCCACTCAATAACATAAGAATAACACAAATCAATAATGTTGTATAAAACCGCCATGTGGTGGCGCGACGGTAAATTAAAGAAGAAATATATCAAAACTCGACACACGAAACTTGCTACTCTAAGGATAGAGGTCGCATTATCCGGCATCGGCAACCAAAGTAACTGTGAATTCCACAGTTTAAGAAAAGTGTCGCACCAACTATCTCCCTAAGAGAGCTGTTGTGTGTTGTTTTAGCTAACAATTATAACGAAATAAGAGAAGTTATCGTCAGTTTAATTTTAAAATAAAATAAGATAATTTCGGTTATGCGGACAGTGACCGTTGATGCATATTATTCTCATGCGAAAAAGTGTGGGGAACTCCAAAGAATATGGAAAAACTCCGGGTCCGAAAAATGAAGACAACGCTGTTTCGTCCTGGTGTGGGACTCATCAGGCCATTGCACACCACATGGCGGTTTTATGCAACATTGTTGATTTGTGTTATTCTTATGTTATTGAGTAGGCCATCGAGATGTCGCCACTGTGTCTTACTAACTATTTTTCAACCTTTAAATCTGTTTATAGGACACGGATGCGAGATGATGGTTACATTGACGATAACTTCTCTTTTTTCTATATATATATATATATATATATATATATATATATATATATATATATATATATATATATATATATATATATATATATATACAGGGTGATTCAAAAATCGATCACGAAACTTAAGGGGGTGATTCTACTTGCCAAAATAAGGGTAGAGCTTCATATAATTTTTTTTCAAAATGTCATTCGTTTCCGAGTTACAAGCCGTCCAAGTTCAAGTTTTTATTTTTTGTTTTTTGAATTACTCGCTTACAGGAAAACCGATTTGACTAATATTTGAAAGATAGGCTAAGTCTTCTGCGCTTCATCATTTTAGTAACAATTCACATTGATTGTTTGCCGCTAGAGGGCACTTTACCTACATTGAAAATTGTTTTTTTTTGTCATAATTTTTTAGTGTTGACAGCTACAGTAGTTTTTGGCATAATTTCTGAAAGACTGATGCCAAGCCTTTAAAAAAGGTGCTCTTTATTTACATCGCTAAACCCAACGGTTTAGACGTAAATCACCCTTAAAAATTAAGTGGTAAATTTACTTTTCTCATTTCATTACCACCAGCTACCAGGTAAATAGCTATCAAAGTATACTACAGCTGTCAGTTTAACATCAAATAAATTCGCTTTTTAAACTATTTAATTTATAATCTTAAAATAACTAATAATGGCTAATCAGTAAATATTCATATTATGGATTATTGCGATATACATTTAATTGATAAAAATTAATGAAACAGTACTAAACAAACTAAAAAAGATTCTCAAAATGTCCCCCATTTTCTTCCATACATTTCCTAACACTCTTCAAAAAATGTCGCCTAACTCGATGAAAAATTCCTGGTGTTTCTTTAATAATTTGGCACTTTTCGATTATCCTGAAGCGAAGATCCTCGACGTTGATTACTGGAATATCGTACACCAATTGTTTCAAATGACCCCAAAAGAAAAAATCCATAGGATTAAGGTCTGGTGACCTCGCTGCCCATGCCAATGGTCCACTTCATCCTATCCATCGCTCAGGATACGTTGCATTCAAATACTGTCGGACACGTATACTAAAGTGGGGCGGAGCTCCGTCTTGGAGGATCCACATGTTGGCCCTTACTTCCAATGGCACATCTTCCAGATACAATGGGAGACGATTTTGGATAAAATCTAAGTATACGTCACCAGTTAATGGGCCATCAAAGAAATGAGGACCAATAAGGTAATCTCCTATTATCCCTGCCCACACATTTAGTGAAAATCTACGCTGATGTTTCGTTTCTACCACATTGTTTGGGTTCTCGTAAGCATATGTGTGGATGTTGTGTAGATTTGTTATGCCATCACGAGTGAAACCAGCTTCGTCAGTGAATAATATGACGCCAATTAATCGATTATCGTGTTCATACTTAGCTAGGATCTGATTGCACATTTCCAACCGTCTCGGCCGATCATCGTCATAAAGAGCCTGTACCTTTTTTGAATGAAACGGGTAGAGTTGTTCTTCTCTTAGTATCCTCCATGAACTAGCCTGACAGAGCCGCACTTCATTCCCAATTTTTCTAATACTAATACCTGGATTATCTTCAATAATTTCAAGCACTCTTTCTTCTTGTTGCACGTTTCTAGCAGTTCTAGGTCTTCCCCTATTTCCATTATAACTTTTAAAGGAACCACATTCCGCAAGCCTCCTGTGCACACTGGAAAATGTTTGAGCATGAGGGATATTTCTTTCCGGATAACTCTCCATATAATATCTTCTTGCCAACTCTGCATTACCATTTGCTTTTCCATAACAAAAATGGATATCACAATATTCGATATTTGAATATTGGTGATTAGCCATTATTAGTTATTTTAAGATTATAAATTAAATAGTTTAAAAAGCGAATTTATTTGATGTTAAACTGACAGCTCTAGTATACTTTGATAGCTATTTACCTGGTAGCTGGTGGTAATGAAATGAGAAAAGTAAATTTACCACTTAATTTTTAAGGGTGATTTACGTCTAAACCGTTGGGTTTAGCGATGTAAATAAAGAGCACCTTTTTTAAAGGCCTGGCATCAGTCTTTCAGAAATTATGCCAAAAACTACTGTAGCTGTCAACACTAAAAAATTATGACAAAAAAACAATTTTCAATGTAGGTAAAGTGCCCTCTAGCGGCAAACAATCAATGTGAATTGTTACTAAAATGATGAAGCGCAGAAGACTTAGCCTATCTTTCAAATATTAGTCAAATCGGTTTTCCTGTAAGCGAGTAATTCAAAAAACAAAAAATAAAAACTTGAACTTGGACGGCTTGTAACTCGAAAACGAATGACATTTTGAAAAAAAATTATATGAAGCTCTACCCTTATTTTGTCAAGTAGAATCACCCCCTTAAGTTTCGTGATCGATTTTTGAATCACCCTGTATATTGGATTTGTTCTCGAAGGAGAGCTTTTCCAGCGGTCTTAAGGATCGAAATGGATCTTCTGGTTTTTAAATGGTACGAGAGTTTGGTGCAAATTGGTTCTAGACTTTTGTTGCGGGGTCCAACTCAAACTTAACGCGAGCTGAACATCAAGCCCTCTCATCTTTAAAGAAGAACAAGGAAATAATAATACCAGCAGATAAGGGAAATGTCACGGTTGTAATGAACACCAACGAATATATGCAAAAAATGTCAGAAATTCTCAAAGACGCCTCTTACAAACAAACAAACAGAGATCCAATAACATACCTTGAAAAAACTACGAAAGCCAAGATCAGAGCCTCAAAACTAGACCCAGAAACTGAAAAATCTTTAATACCAAGGGAAAAATCAAGCAGATGTCCAAAACTGTATCGTCTACCTAAAATACACAAAGCAAATGCATCACTCAAACCAGTGAGCGCCGTGGGATCTCCAACTCAAAAACTAAAAAAATATTTAGCAAGCGTCATGCAACCAAGAGTCGAACTGGCTGATTCCTTCGTGAAAATCTCCGAACATCTGACCAACATGATCAAAAACATTCAACTCGAAGAAAATGACATCTTAGCAAGCCTCGATATAAAATCGCTATATCCAAGCATACCACTGGATGAGACTTTGGACAAAATCGCCATGAACGAAAATTTTTCAGCCTACACAATTGAACTTGCAGAACACTGCCTAAAAACACATATTTCATGTTCAATAACCAAATATACAAACAAACAGATGGCGCACCTATGGGGTTCTCACTGTCCCCAGTTATAGCCAACCCAACAACACCTTAGGTTTTAGCGTATATCGGAAACCCACACATACTGACCGATATTTCAATGCAGAGTCACATCATCATCCCTCTCAAAAGCAAATAGTAGTCAACACACTAATATCAAGATCTCTCCGACTAACAGAACTCGACATAAAACGAGACGAAATAAGACACATTTCAACAGCTCTAGAACGGAATGGTTTCCCACAATTAGATATAAGCAAGCCATAAAAAGACAAGAGAAAACCACAACAAAAACCAGAGACCAAGATCAAAGAAGAAACAAAGCCATAATCCCATATATAAACGGAGGAATCCGTGAAAGCCGCATAAACATATATATATATATATATATATATATATATATATATATATATATATATATATATATATATATATATATATATACATATTCATATTGATGATATGATATTCGGAGTGGTCTTACACAGCACTCAACCAATTCAGTTGAATAATTGTTTTTATTATTCAAAACATAATTAAGTCCTGAATATACGAGCGAAACTTTTTCTACTATCTAAGCCGCAACCGATAAAATACTAGTATATTTATATGACTAAACACTTGCTGAATATAAGGAATCAGATTTGTGCTTCCCGAACCACCATAAAAAATTCATACTTATTTTCATTACTATGATATTTTACGTTGATACTGGGATTATCGGTCATAATTGCTTCCAGAATTTTCCCAAATATTTAAGGCTAAAATGACTATGTGTCTATAATTTCCTGTATTCGACTTGCTGCCACCCTTATGTACCTGGGGAATTCCGATACCATTAAATTTGTCATGTCTTTAAATTTCTTGATCAGTAACACAGGTAGGTTATAAGGGCCAGCTTTCTTACTTATGCCAAGTTTATCTATGCATTATTTAATTTTAATTTGATCTATGAAAAGAATACTAGTATGTTCGCAAATACTTGGCTATGAAGGTACAAGGGAGGGGTCACTATTGGGTTTAAAAGCTGAAGGAGAATATTTAGAAAAAGCTTGGGCAATATTTTGTAATAGATATAATTTATTTTGACCATATTAGAAAATTTACGGGGAAAACGGTTTTATTGAAACTGTTATTAGACTCTTAATTTTAATAACAAAAAAACACTAAACTAATATTTGTTTAAAAAAAGATTTATTATTTTAGGTTGATTTTATGTTAAAAATATGTAATTATACTATAACGTATGTTCACATTTCTTTTATTTTAGCGTTCCATGAAGCTATAGGTGAAGCTATAGGTCTATCCATAGGAACACCAAAGCATCTCCAAGCATTGGGCTTGGTGCAAGTCTCCGTGGATGATACAGCAGTTGATATAAACTATCTTTACCAAATGGCTTTGGGCAAAGTCGCCTTTCTTCCATTTGCTTACGTGATGGATAAATGGCGGTATGATATTTTCAATGGGAAGGTTGGAAAAGAAGAATATAACTGTCACTGGCATATTTTGAGGTAAATATTGGTAATAATAATGTTTTCTTGTCGTTTTTAATGTAACTCCTTAATTAAATAAAATATTTATAAAATTAGAATGAAATATTATTATTTCTTGACACTATGGCGAAGTCACATTTTAAATAATAATTTTTTTTTTAGTTCACATTTCGTTTTTGGTGAACAAAAGAACATATTTAGTATTTTTATTTAATTAAATTTCGTAGATGTTTTTTTAAATGCCCCAATAAATTTTCATGCCAAATCAGCTTAATTTTTAATAGGGTCTAATTGATATAATCTTGCTCAGAAGTTAACATTGTAGTATATTCGGCTGGCTTATAATAGAATTAACAACTTATATACTCATTTTATATTTGTTCATATTTGTGTATTTAGGGAGCAATATCAAGGAGTTAAACCACCAGTTTTAAGATCTGAAATTGACTTCGATCC
The DNA here is from genome assembly GCA_034092305.1 of Diaprepes abbreviatus. Classification (NCBI taxonomy): domain Eukaryota; kingdom Metazoa; phylum Arthropoda; class Insecta; order Coleoptera; family Curculionidae; genus Diaprepes; species Diaprepes abbreviatus. Next base: position 1,639,005 of record JASJET010000147.1, read on the forward strand.
TGGTTCCAAATACCATATTCCTGCTAATATACCGTATTTGAGGTAAGTGATTTTAAAATATTAATTTATACACAATATGTCCTTATTTATTTATTGAACAGGTATTTAAAAAAACATGTCCGATTTTTATTATTATTTTTATTTCGAAAAATTAAAACAAAATGTTAAGGATTTATACAGTCGTTAAGTACATTTAACAAATTGCTTTTTGTTCCTTCAAACTGTTTAAAAGAATGATAGACAGGTTATTTCCTGGGAAGCTTTATTTATTTACTTGCTTCCGCAGGATAAACATATTGTTTAAAATTGTTCAACAACAAATAAACATAACAAAACAGTATTAATAAAAATGTTTATTAATTAACAAAATCACAATATAAAAAAAAAACAACTCAAGATAATACTGACAAAAATTTAAAATTATTTTTTACCTAAAATATAAATTCATTGACTAATGGTGTTCATATCCACCCCCATATTCTTCTCCCCCTCCACCAGAACTCAAATCGTGTCCTCCTAAATCACCCCCGTAACTACCACCATCATCACCTCCGAAATCCCCACCATAACTACCATGTTCTTCCTTAATTGGTACTGCTACTGGAACCTTAACAGGTACTGGTACGGGTTTTTCAAATTCAACGGGTACTTTCTTCTCTATTGTGTAGGGAACGGGGTTAAAGATTGGTATTTTAACTGGATAAGGTACTGGTTTTTCTATTGGTACTGGTATTTTCTTTTCTACGGGATATGGCGCTGGTACCGGTACTTTTACTGGGTAGGGCTGTGGTTTTTCTACAGGGTATGGAAGAGGACGTTCGAAAGGAACTTTTACAGGCACTGGAACTGGTTTGAATACTGGATATGGGTAATTTTTCTCAATATGTACTGGATAAGGTTTAGGGATATGTACTGGATATGGCCTGTCTACATGTACTTTAACTGGATATGGTACGACTTTTTCTACAGGGTATGGTTTGGGTACATGTACTGGTATCTTAACTGGATATGGTATTTGTTTTTCAACAGGATACGGTGCGGGAACTAGCACCTTGTAAGGTACATGCACGGTTTTTTCTACTGGAAAAGGCTGTGGTACCAATACTTTAACTGGGTACGGCCTGTCTACTGGTACCTGGACAGGAATATGTTCAATTTTTTCCACTGGTACTGGCTTGTGAATGGGAACCTTGACGTGTACTGGTACTTTTACTGGGATAGGTATTTTCTTCTCGACAGGATAAGGTTGTGGTACTGGTACTTTTACGGGATATGGTACCTTTTTTTCAACAGGTACAGGAACCGTTTTTTGTACTGGATATGGTTGTGCCACTTTTTTTACGATGGTGACTGTTTTCTCGTGATGTTCACCGAGATCTGAAAAAATGTAATAAAGTAAAATGACTATATATATATATATATATATATATATATATATATATATATATATATATATATATATATATATTCAATTAGTATTCTTTTCAATAAATGTTTTTTAAATGGTAAAATCCCTGAGAACTGGCAAAACGCCCCAGTCATTCTTCTGTTTAAAAAAGGCGACAAATTAGAAATCGGAAATTATCACCCCATAAGTCTTCTGCCACATCCGTACAATTTGTTGATTATTGCAAGGCCTTTGACCCTGTCGAGTTATGGGCCATATTTTAAGCAATAGACAATGCAAGGATTGATTCCAGATGCAGATATCTTCTGAACTATATTTATGATAAGGCCACACTGCAAGTAAAGAAAGCAGAGGACCTAGAAACACAGAAGATAAATATTGATCAAGGGGTGCTCCAAGGAGATACAATTTCCCCTAAACTCTTTACTTTAACACTGGAAGATATCTTTAAGCAACTGGACTGGAAATATAAGGGCATTAGCATCGATGGTAAATATCTCAACCATTTATATTTCGCGGATGACGTGGTATTAATAAGTGAAAATTTAGACAATTTACAGGAAATGTTCTCTGATTGAAAAAAGGCTTATGAGAAAGTTGGATTGAGCGTGAACTTAGCAAAAACCAAAATAATGTCTCCAGAAGGTCCGCCACTTTATGTAGGAAACAACAAAATACAAAGAGTCGAGGAATATGTGTATTTAGGCCATCTAATTACATTTGGGCAAGAAAACCAAGAAGCAGAAATAAATAGAAAAATTAGAATGTCATCGACAGCCGTTAGAAGATTGGGATACGCTCCTAAATCCCCGATATTCCCATTAATTTGAAAGAAGAGTATTTGACTCGTGCGTTCTCCCAGTAACGACCCAGGAATGGAGACAACCACATTAACAGTTAAAGCAGCCAATAAACTGCGTACTGCAGAGCGAGCAATAGAAAGAATCATCCTGGGAATATCACTACGTGACCGAATAAGGCCGAGATGCCTTTTTTAATTTGGATGTCTAACACAATATTTCTTTTATGCATTTAAAATGTATATGATCTGTATTTAAAATTTAGATAAAAATATTTAAACTAACTACACCAATAATATAAATCTTCTCACCTATAGAGCCGCCGCCATATCCACCTTCATTGCCGCCGCCATATCCACCTTCATTGCCGCCGCCATATCCACCTTCATTACCGCCTCCATATCCACCTTCATTGCCGCCGCCGTATCCACCTTCATTACCGCCTCCAAAACCTCCACCTCCATAAGTTCCACCTCCATAGTCTCCACCCCCATAGTCTCCACCTCCATAATCTCCGCCTCCTCCACCAAAGTCACCACCATAGCCTAGAGATAGCCCCCTTTTGTCCTGCTTCTTTTCTCCAGGGACTGACTCAACCGCTTTGCTATCGGTGACTTTTTTTTTGCTTTCTGCTTTTTCTTCTGCGCTCGCCAACAGCAGGAGTGCGCAGAGCGCTGAAAAACCCTAGAAAAAAAATGAAATTTTGATTTTTTGAAAAATATCCTAAATTCTAGAAAAGTTACTGTGTGTACGAATTTGTTATCAGGAGTATAATGGATATTTGGTTGAAATCTATCGACAATGTGTAGACAAATATTTTTGTTATTTTTAAAGTTCTTTACACTGATGGAAGCGAAATCCTAACCTTCATCTAACGTAAATTGGCTTCAACAAAGGAGAAGTATTGAACTTTAGCTATCTACATAAAACATAGTTCTGTATACAAACAGGAAGAATTTTCGAAAAATATGTACCAAAATCGACAGATATTCTACTTCATTATTTTTTATCCATAAGGAGAATTTAATTGTGTTAAAGAAACCAGTCCAACTAAATGATATTTTGCAATAATAAGCTATAATTTTTTTAACACTAAATTAAAATAAATAAAAAAAGTTAATAATTAATTACTTCTCAATATACTATATTAGTTTAAAATTAAAAAAAAACAAATAATAAACTAGAGAGACAGTAATAATAACGCTATTTAACACTAAGAGATTCACCAATATCACTTATAGTGATTTGTGCTAAGTATAGGTTATACATGAATGAAAAAAAAATTATTTCGGTATCATATTAAAATAGTGAGCTCCCTTAGAGACCCAAATAACCCCATAAGAACTGCGTTTCCATTAGAATCTATGCTCGTTGATATTAATTTAACTAACTCATTTTGTTGTCAATTCACTCCTAAAAGTGAAAAAAAAAAACAATTTCTCCGCTAATCGAAAAATATGATCAAGCCTATTTTAAGACTGGACATGTATTATATAAAATGTTATAAATATTTGTTATCCCAGTACACTGTTTGACAAATGTGGCGGTTTTTTCTAATAAATCAAAAATCCACTGAAATCTGCCTGGGTCATCAGCTTCATAGGCGCTATCCTATTTCTCAAATATTTCCGTACCAAAACAATCTTCAAATTTATCAAGGTCAACCGAGTTTTGGAAGAAGATAGCGACGAGTCCGGCCCTTCTAGTGGAGAAGTATTTCAGGATCCGGCTATTTCAGAGCCACATTTGATTAGTCAATCAAGAGACCCTGTCAAAGATTTAAATTTGACCAAAGAAATATCGACAATATTAGATCGAAATTAAAACAGTAAAATTTTTAACAACGAGATGTTAAAACTATAACATACCGAGAGCGCTTCTTTAAATACCTTTTATTCAAAACAGAATAGTTTAGATTTCTGTCACCATATTATTAGTTTAATGTCGGCATTAAGTCACTGATATTCACCAGAAGTATAAAGACTATTTATTAATAGATCAAAATTAAGTCAAAATGCAGTTTTACTCCATATTTCCATTCTTGTCTGTATTTTACTGCCCTTAATAAAAAAATCCTATGATATTTTAAAACTTATTCTGGTAAAGACCAAATATACAGCGTACAAAGGCAAATATGTTTTAAAAGTAGCGGCTTTAATTTTAGGATTGTAAACCAGTTATTTGAAATATTGCTGTTTTCTGTATGAATGAGATAGCAGAGCGAGTTCTAAACACTATGTAAGACAAAACTGGCCTTTAAGAAGTGGATATGTTGGTGATCAGAAAAATGTTAAAATGAATCACAGGTACCACATGAGAAAATTATTTTGCCGTTATTTCATATCAAACTTGGTTTAATAAAGACTTTTGTAAAGACACTAGGTAGAAAGGGGCCTGGATTCAGTTTCTCAAAAAAGTCCAATGCCAAGAGGTGTTTTTAAGTTGTTGTGTAGTGTAATTTCGAAGAAATGTCTTTTAATGGTCTTTTGCATAATATGTGAAAAAAAAGTTCAATATTCAAAGTCACACAGAAACCTGCATTAATCAAGGTGTAGAGCAATGTGTGAGAAAACTGAGGTCAAGTCAAAAATTTACCTAAGTTAAGCCTAGGACTATCTTGGGCAATAACCAGGTTAAATAGAGTGCAGAAACTATTGTTGTTCTGCGTAACTGGAGCCATGAATTCAACGAGATAAATCAGCAAAGCTTGATTATTCCTCGTCCGGTGTGAGCCAGACTATCAATAAAAAGATTGTAAAGTTATTTAAAATGGGACTTAGGAAAAAAATTCCATTGCTGATGTTGATCACTAAATAAGTTGATTTTATCTGTTTTAATATGAAAGAGCCAAAATGCTTTAGCAAGAGAATTGATAGATCGATAGATACATTTATTTCCATACGCAAAAGTTACATAGAAAAATCGTCAGTGGTACAAAAATTTAACACACTAAGATAAAAGATAATAAATTAACAAACAGTAAAACTTACAAACACACTTATATATAGATAGTTTTTAACCAAAATTTAACATTTTTTATTGATAATGAATTTATTATTATTAGGTAATAAATTGTATAGATGATAACCTTTAAAAAATGCTGACAGTGTGTGATTTCTCATTTAGAAGGTTTAGTATTATAAATGTGATCTATTTTTCATTTCTCAAAAGACAGCAAATGATGAAAATATAACAAACTTTTTCATATCTGTAAACTCCAATTACGGTGATAATATTATCGTCCGTAGTTGCTCCGCGAGAGGTCTTACCTTACCTGACGCCGCTAAGAATGTGTGAGTATTTTTGAATAACAAAAACTCGTTGAAAAATCTTTAGGCAAACCTCATATCTTAATCTGAAATGTTTAGATGAGAAAGAAAAACCACAGCCTGATGGTGACAGCTGTTTACACAATTAATCAATATGAGTATACCAGTCCAAATGCTGATCTATGTATAGACTTAATATCTTGATAGATGATGAGAAGTTTATAAGAGTTTTGTCTATTTTTAGTTTCAATAATATCCTTTGATCTTGAACTACGAGAAATTATACATGACGTTTCTTCTGCATTTAAAGTTTGATTTTACTCATTTCATCATCATCATTATCAATCAGCCCAATCTTGTCCACTGTTGAACATAGGCTTCTCGTAAGTTTTGCCACTTATTTCTGTCCCGTGCCGCTTGCATCCAGATTGATTCTATGCGCCTTATATCGTCAGTCCATCTGGTAGGCGGGCGGCCTCTTCCTCGGTAAGCCTCCTGTCTTGGTCTCCATTCCAAGATTTTTCTCCTCCATCAATTGTCCGTGTTCCTAGCAACATGTCCAGCCCAGTTCCACTTTAACGTTGTAATTCTCCTGACTGCATCTGCAACACCCGTTCTTCGTCGTATTTCTGTAATCGGTATTCTATCTCTGATGCTAACTCCCAGCATAGATCTTTCCATTGCCAGTTGTGTCACTCTCAACTTATTTACGCTTTTCTTTGTTAGTGTTAGCGTCTCTGCTCCATATGTCAAAACGGGGAGGATACACTGGTCAAACACCTTTCTCTTCAAGCAAACAGGGATGTTCGATTTAAGTATATTTTTCAGTTTTCCAAAAGCTGTCCACGTCAGCCCTATTCTTCTTAGTATTACGCATGTTTGGTTATCTCGGCCTAAACGGATTTCATGTCCTAGGTATTTGTAGGTGGTGACTTGTTCGATCTTGTGGTCTCCTACTGAGATATTGTCGTTTAGTACAAGGTTGGTCATAAATTTAGTTTTCAAACAATTTATTTTTAGACCAACATCACTTGACAGTCTGTAGAGCTTTTCCAACATTCTTGCTGCTTTATCCGTGCTATCCAAAATGGGGACAATGTCATCGGCGAATCTTAGGTGATTAAGGTTCTCCCCGTTTATGTTTACTCTCATATTTCCTTCAAAAGAAATCTGCTTGTACATATATATATATATATATATATATATATATATATATATATATATATATATATATATATATATATATATATATATATAGTGTTTATATATAATGAATATTTATATCATCAGCATAGGACGTCAAAAATATAATAAAATCAGACAGGACAGCATAAATATCGATATCATGAATTATAAATAATAGTAGTCCTAATAAGGATCCCTGTGGAACTTTCACCTGAACACCAGCAACTTCAAAGTAGAGAAGGCCCGAACTAGAGTTAACAACATGTTGAGATCAATCTTTTAAATCGAACGAGAAAGCCAAATTGTGTAAAAGATTTAAATGAATAATGTAGTCAAGCGCTTTACTCATATCTATAAAAAATTCTATCGCCAAAGATTTTTGATCAATATATTTCAGACACAAAAGTAAAAAGCGCTGTATCCAATCTTTGCTTTTCCTGAAACCATGTTGATAATCGTGTAAAACATTATTCTCGAAAAGAAGGCTATTCATTCCATAGTAGGATTACCTTTTTTGTGCAGCGATTTAACAACAGCAACTTTTAAGTTATTAGGAAAACTGTCGGTCTTCTTATTTATAAGTTTCCACATCTTTTTATTTTTATTTATCACTAGAAGTCTTTTTTGAGCCATTAATTATTTTATAATACCTCTCTTCCATAATCTTATGATAAGCTTTTAATTCTGGGAATTTTTTAGGTAGTTCAGAAATTGTTATTAATTAAGTTCTCGCTCTTAAAATCTCTAGGATTATTCATTCATTGATTTGCTGTGTAATATTCTTCACAATAACCTTTTTTACCAGAGAACAACTATTAAAATAAAACAGAAATACTTTCAAAAAGATTTGAAAACTTTTATTGAGCATGTATAAGTTAAAGATAAAGAAATAAAGTTCTACATTTTCATGAGAAACTCTAGTTAATAGATATGAAATATATCTATAAATAAATATAGAATGTTAATATATTTCCTTTAAAATTAACGTTAAAGTTTAAAGGTTAGTGATTAAAGAAAACACAACAGCATAAGGATCGAATTGCAGAATATTTATAGACTTTCTACCTTTCTGATTATATGTAACAATCGTTAAACAGTTGGTAATTTAAAACTAACGATGAGACTAAGCTCTTTTATAATAAAAAATATTACATAAGATGCCAGTCATGGAAATGTAACATCATTTCACCTAGAACTAGTCGAACGAGCAAAAAAGTTGCCGTGTTAAATTCCGGAAAGAAATTGCCGACCTGTTTACTTCCCCGTGCATTTAAAAGCTAATTGCTCGTTTTCACTTTCGATCGTTCGCAATGGTGCGAGTGTGCGGGCGCCTGCCATATGTTACTTTTCCAAGAGAAAGGATTTCTAGATCACTTACCGATACATACATGAGCTGTTTTTTGTGTTAATAATTTGTTATGACTAATTAACATATATGGTCAATTAAACACATTGTATTACATTAATTTGTGAATTGCATAATTTCGAAAAACTATCATTAACGATATTCCGGGTTTGTCTACGATCTGATCGCTTACTCTAACAAAAGGAGACATTTAAAAATTTAGGAATTTGCTGTAAATTTAATATCTGTCTTAAAAACAATAATAATAAATCAGTTTAGTTCTTACAGAAAGAAAGCGCCAACCGAGAATCAATTTTTATGTTCACATTAACCAATTCAAGTTATTAGTAACTGATTTCAAAGAAAGGAAGTTGTCAATTGTACGTTTATAGTTATTTATTTGTTTTTGTTATGGTATAATTTATTGTTTCTGCTGTTGTTTGATCATGCACAAGTTTTGAGAGGAATGAGATATTTGAATGAGATTTTTCACTTATTGTTAGAGATTCTCCGAGATGGTCCCATAAATATATTTCTAGGAAAGGTTTATTAATAAACTGAAAAAATTGGAAAGATTTGTTGTTGAGTGAACTTCTTAAATTATTTTATAGGCATCTAACTTGTGAGAGAAGTAAAATACTTTGCTGACATTTTCAGCATATTCCAGCAGACTCTTCGAAGCGGTCTCATGAAAATACTTTCGAGATAGATGGGTTAAAAACTGAGAAAACTTATGCCGTTTGATGAAGTGTGATATTTAGAAGAAATTTGCAAAATATTTTGAGGAATTTGTCTGGGTGATTCTATAAACATATTTCTAAGGTAGATTTATTACAAAAACTGAAAAACTTGCTAGTTAATGAACTTTTTCATCAATCCTATTCTCTAATTTTTGATAAGAGTGGCATATTTTGATGAAATTTTCAGTATGTTCTAAGAAGTTGCCTATATGTATTCTCCTTGCAAGGAGAAAAAAGGAAAGAATATAGACAAACAGTTTATTTCCTGCAAATACAATTTTGGTTCTCTCTCTATACACATTTCGACCACCTTATGGTCTCAATAGTGGAGCTGTATTGAATCGAGAGCAAAATTCGCAAGAAACAATTGTCAATATAAATATAAATTCCGGGACATTTTGGCAGGATATTAAACTTGATTGAAAAGAGAATGCATATACATAACTATTTAAACTGGGCAGAAAATAGATTTATTAATTTTTTTACTGAAATCCTAATTTCTAAGAGGTTCCTCCAGGTAACTCTGTTGCAAATAAAGGGTTTTCCAATAAGAGGTGTTATTTTGATATTCAAAGAAAAATGCCATTTTTTAAGATAAATGATCGGATATTTATTACATTATAAAGAGGAAAGTATGCCGTTAATGATGGAAAATAACATCAGCCAAATGACCACCACGACCATGCCTACAGGACCATATCCTTTTCATGAAATTTTCCATAACTAAATCGCAAAGTGGCTGCCCTATGTCCTCGATAGCCTCACGAATTCCATCTTTGAGGTCTTGAATCGACGCTGGGCTGTTGGCGTAGACCTTGTCTTTCACGTGGCCCCAAAGGAAGAAATCGCAAGGTGTCACATCACAAGATCTCGGTGGCCAATTGTGATCACCTCTTCGAGAGATAACACGGCCCGGAAACTTTTCCCGTAAAAGATCAATGGTTTCGTTGCTTGTGTGGCACATAGTGCCGTCTTGTTGAAAGTAAACGTGGTCCAGATAAATACCATCCAATTCCGGCCATGAAAAATCATTAATCATCTCTCGATAGCGCAATCCATTCACCGTAACTGTTGCTCCAGCCTCATTTTCGAAAAAGTAAGGTCCAATGACCCCGCCGGACCATAAACCGCACCAAACAGTCACACGTTCAGGATAGAGAGGCTTTTCAACAATAACTCTTGGGTTTTCCGAGCCCCAGATGCGACAATTTTGTTTGTTGACGAAGCCACCGAGGTGGAAATGGGCCTCATCACTGAAGATGATTTTTCGATGGAATTCCGGATCATTTTCATGCATTTCAAGAACCCAATCAGCAAAGGCACGACGTTGTTGATGATCGGCCGGCTTGAGTTCTTGCGTTAACTGAACTTTATAAGCCTTAAGACCCAAATATTTATGCAAAATACGGTGTAATGACGTTTGTGGAATCCCTAATTCCAAAGAACGACGAGGAATGGACAAACCTGGGTTTTTTTCAACACTTTCGGCTACAGCAGCAATATTCTCGGCTGTTCTTGAGCGACGTGCACGGGTTTTCTTCTTCACATAACTAACTTGTCCCAACAGCTCGAATTTTTTCACCAATTTCTTTATTGCGCTCCGACAAGGTGCTTCATGACGACCCAAAAATGTTCGAGTTTTACGAACCGTCTCTGCCAAATTTTCACCATTTTTATAGTGAATTTTAATAATTTCAATGCGTTGTTGAAGCGTGTATCGTTCCATCTTTATTTATGGCGTAGTTTCTACTTGTCAAACGTCAAAAACTTACAGCTTCAAAAGTGACATCTACCGAAATAGCGGGCTTTTCAAAATGACACCTCTTATTGGAAAACCCTTTATTTCCAAGATAGGTTTGTTGCAAGGCAGTTAAAAACTCAACTGAAAAAAACTTGGGTACCGAACATTCTCGATTTCATTCATATCTATCTTTTTATAGAAGTGAAGTTCCAAGAGGATCCTGTAAAAATATTTTTACGATATGTTTATACAAGAAAGTTAAAAACTGAAAAATAAGAATCTAAAAATTTGAGTATGGAAAACCTTTTTGGGCACAACCTTTGATAGAAGTGAAATGTTTTGATTATTCTCAGCACTGTCATTAATTAACGAATTTTATGTTTTTTGATCGAGCCTTCATCTTTTACATCTTATCTCAACAGAATGTTCTTAGTTACTTTTTTTTCCTTTTATATTTCAAAAAATGACGCTAAAAAGGAAAGTATTCTCTTCAGAAAAGATGGAGTTAGAGGAAAGAGCGGAAATGTTGGAAAGAAGTAGTCTTAATCTCTCGAACAACATTGAATGATCTTTCAAACAGAAATTTATGCTTTTCTGCAATGTGGCTATTTCTGTGGGGCATGAAACTATATACATAGGCTCGGATATGCATTGAAGCGTTTGACAAAGAGCGGCTGTACAATCAAACTTCTGCTATACATGGAGAAGAGAAAGCTAATTGTTTAGCAAAAATAACCAATTAACCTCATCCAACTATTGTTAGTAATATGGAACTAAAACAATTGTTTGAAATCAAATTTATTGAATGCTGAAGGGAAGTTCCTGGAATGAGGTGTGCCAAGGAACATGACGTAACGACTTATTATGGAACTTATTCTCCTGAAGAGAAAAAACTGCGGTTCGTTGAGAAATTACTGATGAAATATTGTAAACTGCGAGGCCTTCTTTATAGATTGACTTCATGGATTACCCAGCATACAGATGGTTTAGAGCAGGGTTAAACTGTTGCGGTACTCAACAGACTGGGGCAAAGATATTTTGGAGATGCCACATTATCACTTTGATTATCACCCAAAGCAGTCAGGCAAGTGCACGTAGGTGATCGGCCTCCAATAAATTGCGGTTACAGGAAAATGTAAAGAGCCCGACGAGACCTAGACATCGAAGATTAAGTATCACCACTCTTATTCATTTATTCATTTATTGAAGTGAAAAAAATATCTTAGAGACTGTTTTATATTACAACTAATTTAATTATTATAGATTTACTTGTTAATGTCAATACCAAATATAAATAGATGAAAAATATTTGCAATCGACGCAAAGAAGCTCTTAAAGCAAAAAGTAATGGACCACAAATCAAAAGCTCTACAAATAATACTATGATGATTTAAAAAATACTAATCTATATCAAATTAAATCAAAAATTACTCTGTCATCTACGATGTCGCCGGCTTCAAAAAAGTGCTAAGTATATAAGTAAATCTAACATTACTATTCCTTATTTCTTTTTCACTTTACAGGTAAATTTAGTTCTTTTTTTAAATAATTTACTACAATCTTCAAAAACTTGATTAAGTTACTGAAACTAGCTCCATTAAAATTTGTAAATGAAGATTCAAGTTTCTATCTCAAACAACAAACTAGTTTTTTAAATAATAGACCTTTTCACACAATATATCTCATATCTACACTTAGGAAATGAATCAACCATAAATAAAGATTTCTATTATGATCCCGTTTGAAAACTTCTGTGATGCAACATTTCTCAACCTGTGGGAAGTAACCCGATAGGAAAGCGACGTGTAACAATAGGGCGGCGTAAAAATGTTATTTCCAGGGAGATATTGAACTTGTAATTGCGTTTCAAGATCAAAAGAACACAAATAAAATAAATTTAGCTACAACTTAAAATAAAACGTAAAATGGGGCTCTCGATAAAAACTTTATTGGAAACTTGAATCGCAAGTACTCAAAAGTTGAAAGACGCTGATGTAATTCATTTTTTAATTTATTAATAAGTTCAGGAAATATCTTTTAAAATATATTAAAGATACTTGCACAACACCTATTTAAATCAATAAAGCGCTTACGTTAGATTTCATAATATTTGGAACAATATGAATTGATGAAACAAATTAGTTTGTTTCTTCATGCCAATTGTGTATAATGATACTCCAAGTAGTTTCAAAATCCACTCTCTCAAGGTACTTACTTTACTACAAATGTCGGAATGTAATACTGTATTGCAATATTTAATTTAAAAACACTTTCTTTTCTTATGTTGATTTAAATAAAGAAAAAAAGAACGTAGAAGAAGGAAATACCATATCTCCCAACTTTTGCGTTAGCGAGTGTTTTTAAGAAGGCGAATTGGGACCGTAGACAAAATATTTATTAGACCCGCAAAGTTTAATCTCAAAAATGGCAAATTTACTATGTTAAAACATAGTTCAGTAGTTTTGGGCATGCGCATTATAAAATGGTCATCAAACCATCAACAGAACTGAACTTGAGGAGCTTATTATACTCAATAAAACATACAAAACACAAATAAATAAGTCACTTAAAACACTACAAATCAATCTTAATCGCACGTAATTCACAGTGCAGAACCGCACAAATATAAAAGTGGTATCCAACCGGTACTAATCATTTATGAGTAACACTATCGAATCAACTGATCGATAATTGGAAATCGGTTGTACCCATGCCAGTAAGTATGAGCTTTTTAATAATATGCCTGGCGCTTGATGTGCACAAATGCACTTTTTTGTCGGTTTTTGGCTTCAACAATCTACAAGAGTCGGGGTCCATTATAAAGGTCAGTGAGTGAGAAACTAAAGGGACGGCTGATGATATTTTAGACACTAAACACAGTATAGATGAACTGCAGAAAATGCTGAGAGCACCCAAAGTAAGGTAAGTCTAAATACGACTGTCTATAAATTTGGAGAATAAAAAAACTGTGTCAGATTCGTGTCCCGGATCACTCTAGTATACACAAAACTGAAGAAGTGGATCATTTAGCAAAGATCTGCGGTGGAACAACATGTACCCCAACCAATTGTACCTCTTCCAATTACTATTAGTAAAGAGAATTGAAACTGTTACTGGAAAGCAAATCTATTGAATGCTAAAGGGATCGCGATTTACTAGAGAACTTCCTTCAAACCATAGGGGGAATGATGACAGGACATTGTTATCTGCGAGATCATCTTCATAAAATTGACATCAAGGCTCACCCAGCCTACAGATATTGTCTAGAGGAGGATGAAACTATCGGAAATGATCTCAAGGAGTGTCTAACACTCAAAGAACTGAGGCAGACACATTTCGGAGATTGAATAGTATGGAATTACGCAGTCGTGGTGGAATATAAAAGGCCCAAGAAGTCTAAGCATCGAAATTCATACATTCAAATCATGTTCTTGCAAAATGTCATAGTTCACTTAAGTGGCTTGATAATACAGACTGTGAAAAAGTTCTTTTATTTATGAAGTAACATCAAAATGGGTAAACCAGAACGGATGGAGAAAAGTAGTAGAAAAATCCAGCTGACATGGGCTTCTGAGCTAGCTAAGAAAGGTACCGAAGCTTTCTGAAATCCTTATAAATTTTAAAAGAGAGATATTTAATACAAATATCCTTCTAAAGGGTTTTCCAATAAGAGGTGTCATTTTGAAAAGCCCGCTATTTCGGTAGATGTCACTTTTGAAGCTGTAAGTTTTTGACGTTTGACAAGTAGAAACTACGCCATAAATAAAGATGGAACGATACACGCTTCAACAACGCATTGAAATTATTAAAATTCACTATAAAAATGGTGAAAATTTGGCAGAGACGGTTCGTAAAACTCGAACATTTTTGGGTCGTCATGAAGCACCTTGTCGGAGCGCAATAAAGAAATTGGTGAAAAAATTCGAGCTGTTGGGACAAGTTAGTTATGTGAAGAAGAAAACCCGTGCACGTCGCTCAAGAACAGCCGAGAATATTGCTGCTGTAGCCGAAAGTGTTGAAGAAAACCCAGGTTTGTCCATTCCTCGTCGTTCTTTGGAATTAGGGATTCCACAAACGTCATTACACCGTATTTTGCATAAAGATTTGGGTCTTAAGGCTTATAAAGTTCAGTTAACGCAAGAACTCAAGCCGGCCGATCATCAACAACGTCGTGCCTTTGCTGATTGGGTTCTTGAAATGCATGAAAATGATCCGGAATTCCATCGAAAAATCATCTTCAGTGATGAGGCCCATTTCCACCTCGGTGGCTTCGTCAACAAACAAAATTGTCGCATCTGGGGCTCGGAAAACCCAAGAGTTATTGTTGAAAAGCCTCTCTATCCTGAACGTGTGACTGTTTGGTGCGGTTTATGGTCCGGCGGGGTAACTGGACCTTACTTTTTCGAAAATGAGGCTGGAGCAACAGTTACGGTGAATGGATTGCGCTATCGAGAGATGATTAATGATTTTTTATGGCCGGAATTGGATGGTATTTATCTGGACCACGTTTACTTTCAACAAGACGGCGCTACGTGCCACACAAGCAACGAAACCATTGATCTTTTACGGGAAAAGTTTCCGGGCCGTGTTATCTCTCGAAGAGGTGATCACAATTGGCCACCGAGATCTTGTGATGTGATACCTTGCGATTTCTTCCTTTGGGGCCACGTGAAAGACAAGGTCTACGCCAACAGCCCAGCGTCGATTCAAGACCTCAAAGATGGAATTCGTGAGGCTATCGAGGACATAGGGCAGCCACTTTGCGATTTGGTTATGGAAAATTTCATGAAAAGGATATGGTCCTGTAGGCATGGTCGTAGTGGTCATTTGGCTGATGTTATTTTCCATCATTAACGGCATACCTTCCTCTTTATAATGTAATAAATATCCGATCATTTATCTTAAAAAATGGCATTTTTCTTTGAATATCAAAATAACACCTCTTATTGGAAAACCCTTTAGTAAGGGAAATTATGTCACTACAATAAAAACAGCCAATTAATTCAGGACAATACAAAGAGCAGTAGAAATAGTGCTGTTTAGAATAAATCTCAGGGATCATATGACGAGAAATAATGGGATAAGGTAAAGAACTAGAGTGGAGAGCTAAATTATAATGAAGTTGAACCAGACATATTCCTCGCCAAGATATCAGTAGATTGATGTAACGTTGAACAGATTATAAACTTCAATTTCATAAACGAAGTGTTGGAAGATCTCAAAGGATGACCTAAGAGAAAATGCAGGAGAAAAATACCACAAAGGCACTCTTAACTAAGGTAAGAAGAAATGGATTATAGATCAAATGTTATGTAAATAATACAATAATGATTATCCATGAAGTTGGTAAAAACACCAATATCTCTAAAGTTAATTTAAAAATAGCTCCTCCAACTACAACAGCGTCAACTTCAGGAAAATGCTAACATACATAACAGTTTCAAAGTTACTTCAGACCTCTTAGTGCCAAATTTTGCACCCTATCTAAGGGGTGACTTTAACAATTTTTTTTTGTTACTGATATTTTTTTTATATTCTACTTGATCTAAGCTTTAAAATGAGATATGATCAACTTATTTAATTTCTTTCATTATCGAGATATTAAATTTTTAATGCTAAAACTTGTATTCAACTGAAATACATTATGCAATTCAATTTCGTCAACTGTGATAATTAATTTCTCAAAATTGAAACAGATTGCACATCTTAAAACTTTTCTTAGAGCCTTATATTATAATAAACTTTCGATTAGCACACATTTTGGGGCTTAATTTAGAATCATTTTTTCATTCTACGTTCTAGACTAGCCTTTAACTTGAGTCGTGATCTTAGGTTACGGTAATATAATTTAAGTAAAATTTAGAATACCCTTGTGAAGGATTAATGCACACTTTCACTTTTGCTCGTTCCTTTATGTTCTAAATAAATTTGTTAAATCGCGGGGTTATTTTCTCAAAAATTATGTAATATCTACTGTAAAAATTCACTTGTAGATAACGAAATAGGCTTGATTTTATTCGTCTCTTATGATAACTTTTATAAGTAAATGCCATAAATATAGAGATTAACAATATTCAGTAAAAAAAAAACAATAATTAAAATACAAAAAATCGCGTCCACAGAAAATTTTTAAAAAAATTAAGTGATTTTATTGTCGCTTTTTTCTAGTATTTCGTTATTGTACATCGATGTGGTTTATTCAAGTAAAAAGTCTTTTAAACCAATAAACAAAGCCTATACTGATATTGAAATGTTTAAAATCTAATTTAAGGAAACCTTATAAATAAATCAACAGAAAAGGTCTAATAATTTAGTAATTAACACCCACCACCGGTTTGAAATTTGAATAGTTAATTATGGAAACCTTTTCAAAGCATAATTATTAATGTTTTGAGTCGATTTTAATTATTTTGGCAACAAGATATTAATTTTATTGATTTCATACTATGTCTCCCCACGTTTCAATTACTCAAAAATGTAGTTATCTTGTTGTTACAGCGTGTAACGGTTGTCGATAATTTAGGGTTTAATTGATAGAGAAGAATATTCGAAAGAAAAAAAGTTGTAAAATTTACGAAAATTATACTGCAATCTCGAAAATTAAATCTCACGAGTTGCTCGGAATTAATATTTCTAAAATTATCAGTCTCTAGAACCGCGAGTTTCAAAATTTTCGAACATTCTAAAAGAAAAAATGTTCTATTGTTTACCAACGCTCTGAAATGGGTGATTATATAAGTATTTAAAGAATTTTTGATATTTGAAACTTTTACTCTCTCTTTTCGCGATTCCAGAGATATTTAAACTTTTAAAAACCCAAGAAAATTATGCTTTTGGCAACTTTTAATGTTTCTATACAAAAATTACAAATTCAACACCTCTAGAACTGCAAATTTTTGAGCTTTTTGAACGTGTCAAATAAGAAATTATACCCATGAAAAAACCGTTTCCTTTTTTTTAATAAGCTTGAAAAGCTTTGAAACTCACAGACATCGAAAAAAATCGTGTTCCAAGTAACTGAGCCGAGCTACAATCTTCAACTTTTCTAACCCACAATATCTAATGATATCGAGTTCCACATGATAAAGACCGCAAATAGACAAATTTTATGTTTTAAATCCTTGAAACCTGGGCTCAATGAAATATTTATATTATAAGGTTGGGGAATAAATATTGCCTATCTGCGGACTTGATCATATTGAACTCGCTGTCCCTCCGATTATGGGAGTTTGAAGCATATACCTATTTGCAGTATTGTTTACTTAGAACTCGGTGTTCCTCATTGCGCATCCAAAAAACTTTAGGATTGATATTTTTAGATGTAACATCCTTTTCTCTTCCAAACACTCCTTGGCTCATCTTTGTAGCTCTTTTCTTTCAAGAGATATTTGATTTAATCAGAGAATCCATCAAATTAGTTCACTGTGTGGTGTGTTATTTTTTTAAAACAAATCTCTACCAACAGGGCCACATACAAGCAGCTGAGTAAATTTCAATTATTTTTAGCAAACTTTATGTAATGAATGTATTTGATTCACAAGTTACTGAATAATTTTTTTTTTTAAATTGTGAACACAGTAATCTTAGAAATGAAGATTCTGCAGTAAAATGATTTATGCCAAACATTCATTGTCTTCAATTGAAGATTGAGCCATTTGATTTTTTCTCATCACTATCATAAATATTAATGTCTAATAAATAATAAATATTACCTGTCTTTGACTTGAAATTTAGTGGAAGTTTTAAATGGATATTATTTTAAATATGTACTTTTCAAGTTAAGTTGTCAAATAAATATGATGCATATCATACTTAGAAAAGTAAAAAAAGACGTAATGTTTTAGTTTTGTAATTTTAAGGATCCATTATAGGCTTGAACATTTTTAGACACTTCATTTTTTGAATAATCAGTATCGAAAAACTGGTTTAAGGGTGTTATTAAACCCGAAAAGTAAAATGGCATCTCTTTTTTTTAGTCACAAGTATTTTAATAAATTACTGTGAATGATCACCTAATTGTTCGATAAGTTAATAATATTTTTTGACACTTACAAAACAAAGAATCATTTCGTACTTCCTGTAAATTACTTTTATTTGATTTTTAATTCTATTACATCATTTCTTTTAAAAATAAGAAAGAAAAATTTGACAGGTACACCAAAATAGAAAAAATTGCATTTTAAGCAAATAAAACCTAATAAAAATGTATCGTAAAATAGTCGAAACATTTTGAAATAAAATTAGCTAAACAACCATAATTGAAAAACAAAATATTTACTTTTTTCTTTTAGGTTAGAATATCCATGGATGACCGATCATCCATAATTTTCACATTTTAAAGTATGAACAACGCATTTTTGTTCCATTTCGTAAGTGTTAATTTTTGGAAGTCATAACCTACGGTTAAAACTGGTCTAAGTCGACAAGCAAATGTTTAAAATGACAAGCTCAGTAATAAGTCAACCAAGAATTGAACTTAAATAGAGTTTAAAAGTTATATTTTTTAATGAATCTGTTTGAATAAATTTTATTAATAATTACTATAAAAATTCAATCTCTAGGTGGTTGTAAATTTTAAAATAAAGGTAAAAGTTAAATAAATCATTCTAAAAGCGACTTTTTTATTATATAATATATATTTTAAAATTTATGTCATGATTTTGATCCTTGTAATGTAATAAAAAATACATAAAAATAAAAGTAAGGTATTAAAAATAGATCTCTATCAATTTAAATTTTATATGTTTTATTATGTATCAATAAATCCATTTGACTAATTCTTCTATGATAAGTTTGTCAACAGTTGTAAAATTATTAGATAACAATTATTTTTATGGCTTAGTATATTAATAATATTATTAATAGGAAGATGCATTTTGATACTTTTGAATTTCGAAAGCCTTAACGACGAATTTATGCCAAACCTAGAATGAAATGTCCAGAAAATAATTTTCACTTTATAATTATTATATTACGAGATTTGTCAGTAAGAAATTATTACTGACAGTTTTTTGAACCTGTAAAATATCAACAATTTCTTCTTTGCTTGACTTATCCATAAACAATTTTGGAATTTGTTATTAACAGTTAGTTTAGTAATAGCATTGATGAAATAGAAAGGATATAGCTTAGATATTTTTCTGACGCAACTAAAAATATTTGTTTTGTACTAAGAAATACTTAAATAGATATTATCTGAACTCAGAACTAATCGTTTGTACTTTGATGAACTTTTCGAATTATTAAACTGGATATACAAAACTTGCTTTCATTAATAATTTCTATTAAATCTTATATAAATTAGCTAAATTATCTAAGTTTAACATAATTCTATGACTAGATATCCCACGAGTACTGTACAATAAAATAGATAGGTATAAATCTTCCTGTTTGTAAAACATATACTTTCTTGAATCACTGAGATAAACAGATAAAGAAATAATCCAACTGGTACAGTACGTCTAGTATATAAATCTCAAAATATGATTACATCTTTCACCATATAGAAAGTACGATGTATAGCAGGTGGATAGTTCTGAATAACAAATTGACAGCATAATTATTGGGTTGTATTAAAACCCATTCCTAATTATACCTCTAAAAATGATGGTAAAAATATTAGTAATTAAATCAAAATTTATATTTATTTTTAATTCATTCCTATCTAATTAGTACTTTTGTGATATGTGAATAATCATTTGGAATAACAGTAATATAAATATATCCTTTTTTAAAATTTGTTCCAGTTTCGTGGTAGTTTATCAAGAAAAAACTTATCGCTATGTACAAAATATGTTTTTAATGAGTACCAGCACTTTCTAGGTTAGATTTAATGAAGGTTAATCTGATTATTCTTTAATTGATTTAATAAATTACTGTTTAAAAAAACTGAATAACTTTCTAAGCTATTCAGAGGCAAACATTTTATATATGCATATACATTTTTTTAAAATTAAATAATCATTTTTTTATTTTACGACTCTTAAAATGATATATTCCTGTTTCAGATATCTTATTACGTTTCGTAAAAGATTTTGCATTTATACCAATAACAAAATGAAAACTAAAAGGATTCCAAAATTGCAATTTCTGGCTCTTCCCAGTTTTTCCATTTTTGTTTATTATTTAAATTTTTTATGTGATGAATATAAAATCAAAAGGCAAATTAATTACCGAAGAAATAAATTTAAAAACATATACATTAAAGTACTTAAAATGTACGAAATATAAAAATGTTTTTACTGTTTTCATTCGACTTAACTTCATCTTTTAACAGCTACAAAATTTTTTAATTTATTAATGTTCATTTGTCATCTATTTGGCCAAATAAAAAAAATGTTTGAAAATGAAATAAAACTAAAACACTTCAAAATGTATCACCCATAACTTGGAATGAAATTTTGGTTAACATATTGCTCAAATATCTTTGAAATTATTTTTATTTTGAAAAACTTATATAAAGTCGTCATTCCGTAATGAATTTTACAGCAAATAAACAACGTTTCAGACTATTTTCTGTACAGGAAAACAAATTACTACTATTTCTTCATTTTTATAGAAAGAGTATAAGACTGTGAATATAGTTTTTAGAAAAAAACAACCAAAAATTGTCCATTTGTATTAGATTTTATAGGAAAATATGGAAATTTCTTTAAGATTTTTTTTTTTTTGCAGAATTTACCAAAAAAAAACTGTTTTTTCAAAACTTTTCTTAGAACTTCTCTAAAGAAAACAAGGGTGTTAGTGTAAAAGACGAAATAATCATTGCTGTTACGGTGTTCCTTCGTATTTCGACTTAAAATGTATTTCAAAATCCCAGTTTTTGAAGATTTTTATCTCCATTTATATGTTTTTTACCAAATAATGTTCTACATTTAAAATTTAATTAAAAATTCAAACTTTTAGAGATTCTCGTCGCCATAAGGCTGAAACTAATTTAAAATAAGTATTTGTTTTGAAGACGTCTTATATGCTTGTCATTCGGAAATGAATTTTTTAGCAAATAAATAACTTTTTGATGGTTATGGACCATTTTTTATAAATAAATTCAAAAACACTACTAAAGCAGACCGTTTGTATTAAATTCGCTTCCCGAAATCTATTTTTTAGACACAAAAGGAAATTTATCCAAGATTATCAAATTTATTATATATAAAATTTTGAAATCACTGATTTTCCATAATTTTGTTTGAATCTCTCTAAACAAGGAGATTTTAAAATCATGGTTAAAACTAAGGACCCAAATTAAATCTGTTTGAATCGCTTGATATAAATAAAATGAAAAGTAAAAATATATTATTAACTAACCAGATAGATTTAAATAACTTGCCTTTATTAAACCTGTTTAAAGTACGAGTATTTTTGTCAAAATATGATTTTGAAATGTTCTGAATTATAAATTCATAAACTTTAAGGATCCAATGTTTAATATGTTAAACTATCAGTATAACAAACTATATATATATATATATATATATATATATATATATATATATATATATATATATATATATATATATATATATATATATATATATATATATATATTCAAAAATACTCGACCAATCGCAACCAAATTTTTACGCGTCAGAAGGTTTATAACTATATTTCATCTTCATCTCGAAAAGACATTAACTATAATAAAAAAACACAACTTTAAAAAAATAATTCTATTTTAATGAGTTAACCATATTATTTATTATTTTGAGCGAAGCCGAGACTGGGGATGCTAGTGGATTAATTCACTACATGAGATTCAAAATATTTACTTCATATTCTTCAAGTAGACCCAAACATAAAATAAATGATTGTGAATAAACATATAAGTATTTTTTTTTAATTCTTAGTTTAAGATTGATAAAATAAAAAATTTTGGAAAAGAAATATCTTATTTTTATTTAAAAATCAGTTCCGTAAATCACAAAAATCCAATGTTTTAAAAAACGGGAAATTATACATTAAACTTTGCATATCTATGTAACATATAGTTTAAATTAAAAATTTTGAAAAACAAATCAAGCACATTTTCAGATTTAAAAAAGAACACGTGTAAATATCGTTAATGCCAGATCACATTTCAAACTAGTTATCGTACCGTTTACGTATTTTCACTCGCGATTCACCTCTATATTCACTTTTCTTAATGACACTTCATAAGCGCGCGCTTTCCACCCAAAGCTTTTACTTACCAGAAGCTTCATGGTGTGATTGACACACTAGGGACGGCCCACAGTTAGATACTGTCTACCATCAAAATTGCTCCCCTGTGTTTTATACAGACACACTTTCAGTCTAGTTGCCCCCCAAAATTTACTGTATTAGAACACTATAGGCAGAAGAGCTCCAAGATTGCAAAGGCGTAGAACGGTCTGCTATTTTTTTATGTAAGAGTCAATAATATTATGTACCGCATACGTATGACCTTATGTCTTATAATCAAAATTTCACTAATTAGACACGATGATACATTTTCTCCGGTGTATTTAAAAAAATAAAAAAATTTATCAATTATATAATAAGATTGGAGTTTTAAAAACACACGTATAGGTTAAATATTTAGCCTGTATTAAAATTATTGTCTTTACTTTAACAGTTTTTTTCCTTTAAAATATTTTGTTTTTTTTTATATACACATCTAGAAATTCTCTGGAAATTGCGCCATGAAAAATTTCAAGAGTGGATTATTCTTATTGCCAGATTTGGCTGATAATCCTGCGATGTTGCTGAAAACCGCGCCATGTTAGAACCCCCATTTTGAAAAATTTCGTTTAGTAAAACATTTTAAAGTGGATATTCCTACGAACGTTGTGAGCCCCCAGGCATTTATTTGAAAGCCACTAATTTTTGTTGGCAGTTGTATTTCGATAATTATCCTACGAATTCACTAAAAAACGCGCCATTTTGTAGCTGCCATCTTGGAAAATTTCAAAAAGCCAACCGACATTTGAAAGAGGATATCAATACAAACACTTTAAGCTCCATCATATATATTTTCAGGCCATTCAGTTTTGTTAACTGATGATATTGCTATTTCGCTCAAAACAAGGACCATTTTGTAGCCTCCATTTGGACAATTTTCAGAATGTCATACAGCATTTGAAAGTGTGTAGCAATAAGAAAATTTTCTGTTCTTCAATTTTTGTTCTTAGTCCTGGCCCGGTTCACGTGGACATCTGCTGTTAATGACAATTTTACACTTGTATTGACTTTGCTCTTATCCCTACCTGTACTAATTAAAAATAAATTTAAATGGCATCATACTATATGTAGTACCTTATTGAAAAGGTAATTTAGTCAGCATTCCAGTGTTGTAGTAAGTTTGTTTTGCTTGCTATAAACATAAAAATTAAAATATTTTTTTTGAAGAAATATTTTTTACAAATGCTTTTTAAAAATATAAATACTAAAAGTAAATTATGAATAAATAAAACAGTTTAATTTGCTTTCATTTAAGGAGATGTTTAAAAAAAGGTTTATTCAAATTGTCCTTTTACGTTTCTAAAATTCTTGTATTGGTTTCGACACCTTACTGTGATTTTTTTTAAGATCTTTTATGTCCACACTACGTTTTTTAAATATTATGGATTTTAAGTGATTTCATAGAAAAATAATCAAAGAGTAAATGGTCGACAGATCTATCTGGTCATTGGACTAGACGTCTTATTTCAATTCAGTTCTTAGGAAATCTGTCTTCCAAATATTGCCTACAGATGCTACAAAATGGGGAGGTGGACCATCTTGCTGAAAAACTAATTAGTCTTTCATGTTCTTCTCCTTCCAGAAATTGTATTATACAGAGAACGGTGGTACTCCTAAGTAGGTCCAAGCATATTTCTCCATTATAAAAAAGATCCAATAATGTGAGGTTGGGCAATGATGTGGTAGGATATAATACAGCATGCCTCAATACTACAATTTCAACAAACTCAATACGTACTGGCCTTTGTCTCACTTGTTTTTGTTAGCCCAAGATACGATGACTTTCTGGACAAGTTGTGTACCTAAATGTCTCTGATTAAATTCACGAACTGTTACCCGTGCACTTAAACTGTTATTTTACCAATAACTGATTACAATTTGTTCTCTTTTCGCATGTGTAAAAATCATTTTCATACGTTTGATACTGTCATACAAAAATTTTCATACTTAACCATTTCTGTAGCAGCATTATAAGAGTTTTTTAAAAAAAATTATAAATTTGCAAAAAAATGAATTTTCTTCATTTAAATTTTCGTTTAATATAAAACATGGTACGGTATTGGATCGTTGATTAAATGATCTTTTCAACAAGTTATCGCATATGGTCTGATGCCATTTAAAATTTTAGGACAAATGTCTCCCCGATAATAATTATTGGCCTGTCTCAACGATTTTTTAAAACTGAATATTTAAAAACGTATGCCTTCTTATTAAAAAAAAAAATTTTCTGAATCTGAGCGATTATAAAAAAAACTCGAAATGTAGTGCTGTAGTTTCCGCCGCTTAATAAATCTCAAAAAATAGCTTTCAGTAATCCTTTCTACAGGTAAGAAGGTGCCATTATAGCCTTTATGCATTGCAAAAAACTAAAAACAATTTTGAAGTAAACCATCTATCTACATTTTCCCATACACTTTTAGTTTCAAAATTTTCATTTTCTAAAATAACATATATTCTAATAATTAACATTATATTTGCCCGCCAATGTCTTTTCTGTATCTCGCCTGCTCCATTTCATAAGTTTTATTCTATTATGTCCATTAAAAGTTGGTTAACTTCCGTTAATTTTATTGTTTTTATATTTTGTCATTTTATTTTAACTTAGATAATTAAATTTAAAATAATTGTTATTGACTAACATATGTTTTACGATTACTTAAAACGATTGTTATACTACGGATAATATCTGTAATAGTTTAACTGAAGTATTATTAATAATTTACTTGTGACAGATATGTACTAATTCTTGTTAACACGATATTATTACAAGAGTTTTATTTAGCAACCTCACAAAACAAGAAGGTTCTTAGTTTGACACACATCTTGGTGACTTTTTTTGGGATATAATGATACGGAAAACTGAATTCTTCGTGGATCCTGATCATTTTTTAAAAAAGCATTCCTCAAGGGACATGTTTTCCCTCTTTACTATGGAAATGATCATAGAATCATAGCAGATAAACCTAACCTAAAGAAAAGTCTTTTTCAGGTAGACATTTTTTCCTTACAGGATGAAATCTTATAAAAATCTAATATTTTCTTGGGTTTGAATAAAACTGTCCTAATATACCTTTATATGCTCGAGTTTTCACTTAAAGCCACTGGAATTGTATATATATTTACCTGAAGGTAACCTTATGTGTAAATTAAAAAAAAGATTTTGTTTTACGAAACTCTAAAGTAATTAATGGCCCGGCAACGCAAGGCAAAAATAAACGGCAGACGTGGATTAGGCCGGAAGCAAATGTAATATGAGGGAATGGATGGGCTTGATATATATATTGGACATTTGGTACATACGGCAGCAGATCTAGAAGCCTATGGAAATGTGATCACCAACATCCAATAGTAGTAGATAGGCAGCCAAAGTAAAAGATATTTTTTAAACACCTTTGTGTGTAACAGTTTAGATTTATGTCTGTTCATGCAGAACTTTTGATGAAAACGAGACATATTCGTGTGGTTTTCATATCAAAAAATAAAGCTAATTATAAGCGAACGGGGTTTATTTTTTTGTTCAGTAATAAAATAGATAAAACAATATTTTGTGTTTCGTTAAAACTACAAACAGAAACAAACATAAATTTGCTTCATATTATCATTATTTAAGTTTCCATCGGTAAATGCAAATTCTATTTTAGTAAGAATTTACACAAATGTGTGTGTGTGGGTAATAAGAATTTACACAAATTGGTGACGATTTTTATAAAATGTGTGCAGATAATTTGGATAGTATAAAATGTATTTCAAATGAGGAAAGGCACTAAGGAAAGTATTGTAATATTCTAGAAATATTTACAAAACGAATGGCTATGTAAATCCATTAAAGATAACTCAAGAAATGAAATGTCTTTGGATTTTGTCGATCTTGATATTTATTGGAAACTAAGTCGAACATTCTGAAGATTCTATCTGATAAACTGCGTGAAGAGACTATATCACTGTGATCCTCAACCAAAATTAACGTCTATGTAGAGTCCATAAAGGTTCTCTTCCTCCAATAAATGATACAATGTTCAGTAGCAAGCAAGAGTTATTCGTATTCATTACATGCCAAAAGACACAATAATAATAGCAGTTACCTGAAGTAATACATTAACGAAATTACACATGACTATTGAACTAAAGCGGCCTAGTTTGTATCAGAAAAATATTTTCCTATATACATTTAACACACTCTGCAGTAGGTTCTTTATGAAACATTTTTGAAATGATGATTAAAAACACAAGTTTTAAAAACTTGGAACATTAAAAAGCGGAAATTGAATTTTTAATCAGCATGATTTCTTTTTTTACGACAATGCGCAAATTCTCGAAGTATCCAAAGGTCAATCCATCCATCCTCCGCATGTATAATTTTTTTCAGCTGGACTACCAGCCGTTTGTTCCAGATTAGGTCTCACTGGCTTCTTTAATTCAGAAATTAGAGATATTATCTCAAAGAACGTAAATATACATGTGATAACTAATTGAAAGGAGTTATTGATGCCTATTTTGAAGACTAACACGAAACATTGTCATATATAATAAAGTCATTGCAGGACCGATACTGCAAATGCCTGAAAGTTAAGGGAAATTATTTGAAAAATTAAATTGTCTAAAGAAATCTCTTATTTCATTATCAGTCGGAAACATTTGTAGTTAATATACATAAAATTTTTATAAACCAACTGCTAAAAGTCCGCTAAAAAGTGAAAAATAACTATAAATTTCTATATGAAATTAAAATTTTTGAAGTCGGCGTCAAACTAATACCTAACAAAATGTGATTTGCATAAACAGATTAAAAATACTTTTTTTGTAATTGCTTTCTTATTATAATTTGTACATATTAGTAGTTATTCATTTTATTTACAAATAATTTGGCGCCAACTTCAAAAAGTTCAATTTCATATAAAAATTTATAGTTATTTTTCACTTTTTAGCGCACTTTTAGAAGTCGGTTCAATTTTTTTATAAAAATTTTATTTCTCTATTTTTAGTTTTAGAATTCATTATGATATCCACGAATTATCTAATCGACATTAGTGTACCTCGCAATGACTCCAAGGTGCCAAAAAGTACCCATTTTATCCAAAGTAAATCACCCTAAAATGAACCACTAAAAATTCTTTGGTTCTTAGAGTTTTCAAAATACCAGTAAAAAAGTTTAGATTGGTAATATAGGCCCCAAAACCTTTCAATATCGATATTTAAAGAACCTGAGATGTAAATTTCTTAGCTCGATATATTTTATACTGCATATTAAGTTTGTATACGCTTCAAGAATCCCACAATATCAATTTTCAATATTTAAAGAACCTGAGATGTAACTTTCTTAGCTGGATATATGTTATACTGCATATTAAATTTATATACACCTCAAGAACTCCACAATATCAATTTTAGATAAAATCGGAATATGTAAAATTTTCTGTCCCTCATATTGTATCTTATCAACCTAATAATTGTAAAAAATTAACTTCATATTCGTAATACATGACCCCGAAAACCCTCTAATACCAAATCTGAAAAAATACGAATAAGGTAAAATTTTCAAGCCATCATATTGCATCCGCTATATTGAATTTCAAAAAATTTATTTTAAGTCTTAATCTAATCTAAATCTAAACCATTCAAAGCCCTCTAGTACTAATGATGGATTAAATCTGAAGATTTAAAATTTCTGGACTTATATTCGCTATTTGCATCCTCAAAAACGATTCAGTCCCACCTTTGAACAAAATCGAAAAATGTAAAATCTTCAGTCCGCTATCTTTGATTTGCCATATTGAATCCTGAAAAAATACTTTTAAATTCATAATTTACACCCTCAAGAACCCCCTATATCAGTTTGGGAGAAAGTCGAAAAATGTAAATTTTACATATTGAATATGCCAAACTGAGTTTTTCAGAATATATTTAAAATTCATAATTAACACTAACAAAAATATCCCAATACTGATTTTAGACAAAATCGGGAGATGTAGAATCTTTAATTCGCCATTTTGGATCCGCCGTTTTGAATTTTTTAAAAATAATTTCAGATTCGTTATGTGCGATCCCGAAAACTCTCCCGTACCAAATCGGACAAAATTGATTTTTTCGTTCGCCATATTGGATTCGCCATATGGAATTTTTTTAAAATAATTTTAGATTAGTTATATACTACCCTGAAAACTTCCTCGTACTGGATCCGCTATATTGAATTTTTCAAAAATATTTTGGGTTCATTATGTGCGACCCCGAAAACTCCCCTACACCAATTTTAGAGAAAATCAGACAAAATTAAATATTTCTGTCCGCCATATTGGTTTCGCCATATTGAATTTTTTAAAAATAAGTTAAGATTCGTTGTGTACGACCCCAAAAATTTCCTCATACCAATTTTGGAGAAAATCAAACAGAATTAATTTTTTTGGCCACCATTTTGTCAGCGCCATCTTGGATTTTACTGCACCAATTTCATCAAAAAAAATATGGGACCACCGCAGCAACTTCCTGAACATAACGTAAGAAGTTCCATTTAAATCGGTGCCGCTGTTCCGGAGTAATCGGTGTACATACGTAAAAAAAAATACATAGTCGACGAATTGAGAACCTTCTTTTAGAAGTCGGTTAAAAATATCTATGGATTTATTGTTACGTCATTGGGTCCATATTCGATTTATTATTTTTTTTAATGTTTTTGTTGGGGACATTTTAAACATCACCCGCCTCTGGAAATCAAAAAACCGTTTGTTAAAAAAACATTTATTCTTTATGTCTACCAAGTTAAACGAATTTTTTTTGCAAGAAAAATACATTTTTATGTAAATTTACTTAATTAATTTTTATGAAATATTAGGTGCAAAATAAATTAAAACTATGATTTTCATTTCACTATAATAAATAAACATAAAAGCGTGTAAAAGTACTTTAAGTATTACTTTTTATATTACTAGTTTACTTGCATTATTGAATATATTAATATTTTCACATTTTGTTGTGGAGGAAATATGGTATAAATATTTTGTCGTCAACTTTTACCGTTTTTTAATTATACTTGCACTTGCGAATCTAATTTTTACCATCTGGTTGTTATGTTTGATAATAAAGTGACAGCCCGTTCGAATATCTTTACCATATAACTACTTTGTGTTCATATAGACTATCCTTGCACTTTTCCAAGAAGATTTTTTTTCAAATTTTTTGTGACATTTGATGTAATTTAATTAGTTGTTGCTTTCGATGCTACTCCGTTATAACATTTGATCATAAGGATGGTTTCGTTTTATGTTCTGATTATTTAGTAAGTTTGTTTTCAGGTCATATAAAACTATCAAAATTTTCTTTACATAATCTCGCCAATTAATAATAATAAAATTATTGTTAAATGGAGCAGAGCGGCCACAGAAAATGTGAAAAGCAAGGTCTAAATATTCTTAACAACACGGACAATGTTACTGAGATATCATAATGGATATTGGCAAGCAATTGAACCAAGAAGACAATGTCACGGTTTAAATTTCAGTTTAAGTTGACTAAGGCTAATTCGATAAATTTTACATTTTTATTGCAAATAAATTACGGGCAAACACAATATTTGTTTCTTCCAGCAGCTCTCATAAATTTCTTGAATAGAAACATACCATTTGTTGGTTAAATTGCATTCTTTTTGAGTTAGTTATACTATGAACCAAGTAGTTCTACTTCCTTATTAATTTCTTTCCCAGCTCGGGTATTTTTATCTTCCTGAATCTTGCCTACATTTTTACACTACAAAATACGGTTTTAAGTTACATTTAATTAACAGTTTTACCATTATTTTTTTTTGTTTTGGATGATAGCTGCTAAGCTATAGGTGGTTATTTTCATAGATGCTGAATTTAGTATTACCTTTCTTTCAGATAAATTTCGGTTTTCCTGCCTACTATTCGAGTGAAATACTTCCTTTTATCCTATTTTATGGCAGTCTTTTTGAACTTATTTTGCATAATTCTGTAGATTTTGTTTACAATATTCTTAGGTTAAGGTTATATGTTACTCTCGAATTTGCATCCACAAGTTACGTTCGACACCACTTATCAAAGTCTTAATTTATGTTTTTTGGGTTGCATTTCTATATTGTAACTTGCCTTAGCTTTCAGGAAATTCATCTCTTTACGTGAAATATATTGCTTTAATTTAAATAATTGATGGATTACTTATTTAATTTTAGCTTATTTAACAAACTTATTTCAGCCAACTGTTGTTGCTCATGGTTATTTTTGAGCTGTCATTTCTGTCAAACGTGATTTTCTATGGAGGCCATTTTGCGTGGAGTCTCACTTTGCCTTTGAAACTACGAAAGAAGCTGTAATTTTATATCTTAATTGATATTGTCCATACTTTGGGATTTTGGGTTGTAAAACATGTTAAACCATCTTGGTAATTGGGTTTATTTTTTACCTGTTCGGCGTTTTCGAACTATTTTTACCGGGATAAACTTAGAGACAGGGGTTTTAACAGTTCTGCACGATTCAACGAAGGAATTCTTTTAAAACCCCGTTACCAACTTTGGGTCTTTCCAACTGGTTATTGTACTATTAGAGTCATTCTTATTGGTATCTTTTCTACGGATTTTTTTATTACTGATATCCTCCCTATTGTGTACCTACTTCGTCAAGCAGAATTGCAGCCTGATTTGTTTCAGATCACACAGCTAGAAGTATCACCATCTAATTGACAGACAGTATTTTAATGATAACCAATTAATTTTGTTAAGCCTCATCGGTGAACAAAATAAGATTAGAAAAATTTAGATTTAGGTTATGTTATTGTATAAACCAATTGGACTATTGAAGTCTGGCGAGATAATCATCCGGAGACAAAGCGTATACCTTTCAACATGGTACGAGTGAAGTACCTGTTGTGTTAGAGTTTCATGTACAATCCATTTTGTAACATTGTTTTGTGTCGCGCTGTTTGAAGAGTCGTCAGCAATGTCTTGCAAAATTTGTTCCTCTACGTGGAGGTTTCGTGCTCTGCTGGGAGGATCCTCACCGTCACGCCGCGGCAAAAATGGCCATGACTTAAACATGTAAAAAATTAATTCCTTAACTCTAATAATTATTCTCTAATAATCTTTTATCTGTTTCTGTTAGGCTTTGATCAACCCTGTGAAAGTTTTTTGAACTTGGCAATGTTTGAGCTGGAAATCTTTCAACATAAAGTATTCTTGCCGTCGAAGAATTTGACAGCACTTCACCATAAATTAAATGCATATCAGCATACTCTGTGTAAGAATATTCATCCATTTTTTTAAATTATTTTTACTTGAAGTCGGCTTTGACAAGTTCCGTCAATAGTAATTCATTATGCAGGTATTAACAATAACAACCTAATTTTTATCTGTTTGTATTTAGCGGTAGTAACTTTTGAGTGTTTCGCATAAAAACCGATTTATCTCAAAAACCGCCAGTTTTATCGAAATAAATTAAGAGTACTTTTTTTGAGGAGGAATGATGAAAGTATTTAAGGAAATCAGTTTTCAGCACTGTAAAATGAGGCCTGCTCAAAATTAGGCCCAACGAGTATGGCTGCAAGTCCGCTCCTGACTTCTATGATGCTCTAAAATATCTATGAGGCTTTATGGACTTTATAAAATATAAAAATTTTATTAAATTATACAAGTCGGTTCAAAAAAAGAGTCGATAAGGTAAATCGTTAAGCACTTCTTTAGGGCTCTGTATCTTCGTTTTATGACAAAGTAGGATTATTTTGACCTCCCCTGTGTGCTTCCGAGATATAGGAAGTACTTACCACCCTATATATTTTTTTGTATGAAATCATTACATTAATAATGTCATAAATATATAAATGGCAAAAGATACAGAATAGAGAGTTCACTACGAGTTAGTTATAAGGATGTTTCGAATCTTATTATTCATCGCCAGCCACATACTTATTTTCGCAACAGCTTTGTTGAAATGATAATAATTATTAATCAGTTCAATGTTTCTATAAGGATGCTGAAGGTTTTTTTTTAAAACATTCGTACCAGTGCTTCTAGAATTTGCCACTTATATTTTTATGACATTTTTCATGTAATCATTTCTTACAAAAAATATACCTAACGGTCGATATGCAGAAAAGTAGCAGAAACGTGCTCACTTTTGCCCAAATTCCCTGCAGGACAACAACACTTATAAATAATCAGTTTATTTATACCAATCACCAAAACTATAATTTTAGTCTCATATATCTTTTCACTAAGGTCGGAGGATTGCATGATATATGCCACATTAACAATTTATTTATCATTTTTACATTTATATCCCCATAATATAATGCGACCTGCCAATAAAATAGCTCCTCCTTCGCGAAGTGGTCGTTTTGATTCATCTAAAATAACAAATGATTGTAGTTGCTGTCTACAGAGTCATATGTGGTCGCGACTTCTTATTCAAAAATAAAAAAATCTAGAAAACTTTTTTAATATTGCATAAATTTTAATAGGTCACCAGTTCTCATTTCCATGTGAATTCAGAAAATAACATTTTCTGAATTCACATGGCTCAAAAAGTTTTTCATTTTGGCCACCAGGTGTCTCTGGGGAATCCTTCAGTTGTCAATATAGAAATGACACAAAGTTATGTTCGGGAAATGTTTAAAAAGGAACTTCTATGTTTTATACCACTAAATTTGTTTAGAAAACAGTGATTGCAGTTTCAAGTCACAGAGTCATTTTCAAACTGAATTACAAAGGTAGACTAAGTATTTAATACAGAAACATGAGAAAATTTAACAATAAATAAATACTACCTGAGAAATTACATTATTACAAAGGGGAGGTACAAAATTTTTGGGAACTAATTATTATTTGGCAACAACAAATAACGGGGAAAACCCAAGTTCTGTCTGGTCATTTAACAAATTTACATTTTTATTTTTACTATGTTTATATGTTTCTAGAGATTCAAGAATATTTAACTTTTGGCCCTTTATTAAATAATGTAATAAGTATGAAACTAAATTCATTCTTCAAACCAATAATCAACTTTAAACCAATCCACAGTTTAAATAATTCAGTAGGTCTCGTCCAAAAACTAAAAAACATAAAAACCCCAGGTAACTCCTGTTCAGTTCATACTAGTTTCTTTTGACCTAAAAAGCATATTTTCTAATATTCCAACAGATACTTACTCAAAGAATGTTACAGGAACGAAATATAAATCCAATAGTTACTACTGAAATCTTGTCCTCTTTTGAACTTTGCCTATTACAAACCTATTTTCAGTTCAATAAAAAATTTTATTTACAAAATTTGGGCCTACCAATAGGTTCTCCTCTTAGCCCTCTCCTAGCAGACATTTTCATGTCAAACATACAAAACAAAATTCTTAATTCCCCTTTAAGCAAAAACCATGTTCAATTTTGGTACAAATATGTGGATGATGTTCTAGCATGTTTTAAAGGCACTACTAGACAGCTTCAAAAATTCTTACAATACATTAATAATTGCCATCCAAAAATTCAATTTACTCTGGAAACTGAAAATAACCATAAAATAAATTTTCTAGATCTCACCATATCTCACCTCAATAATCAGTGTAATTTTAAAAGTTTTAGAAAACCAACGTTTACAGGTAATACTATATCTAATGACTTTGTTCACCCCTTACAACACAAAATGACTGCATACAATTAAATGATACATAGAGCATTCTCTTTGCCTCTCTCGGAAGAAGATCTTCAAGAGGAACTAAATATCATTGAGAGGATTGCAATATCAAACAATTTCTCCCAACAAACTATTAAGAAATTAATAACTAAAAAAGAAAAACAACTAGCCTTTAATTCAATATATCCCAAAATAAAAAATGATAAGGATAGTTCATCTTATATATCTTTGTCATACTGTGGTACCCTATCAGAAAACATAGCTAATACTCTTTCCAAACATAACATAAAAGTACCTTTTAAGTCTCAACACACTCTGCCCATTATCCTTTACAATGCTAAAGATAAAATTAATAAATTTGATAAATCAGGAGTTTATAAGTTAAACTGTTCAGAGTGTGATAGCTTGTACATTGGACAAAGTGGTAGAAGCTTTAAAACTCGTTTTTCAGAACACTACCGATCATATAGACTACAAGAAACATACTCGAGCTTTGCCAACCATTGCTTAGAACACAACCACAATTTTCCTAATTTAAGGAACACTGACATATTACATTATTCAACAAAGGGCCAAAAGTTAAACATTCTTGAATCTTTAGAAATGTATAAACATAGTAAAAATAAAAATGTATATTTGCTTAATGACCAGTCAGGACTTGGGTTTTCCCCGTTATTTGTTGTTACCAAATAATAATTAGTTCCCAAAATTTAGTACCTCCCCTTTGTAATAATGTAATTTCTCAGGTGGTCTTTATTTATTGTTAAATTTTCTCATGTTTCTGTATTACATACTTAGTCTACCTTTTTAATTCAGTTTGAAAATGACTCTGTGAGTTGAAACTGCAGTCACTGTTTTCTAAATAAATTTAGGGGTATAAAATATAGTGGTTTCTTTTTAAACATTTTCCGACGATGATTAACTACCAAATAGTAACGGCTACCAACATCAACTTTTTACAAAGTTATGTCTTAGTTTTTGTCCTTTCGTTGTTAAGCCGGAACGTCCCCAGTGTCAGCAGGAATCGCTTCAGACTTAAAATTGAATTTATACATTCGAAAACATTGTTGGAAGAACAAAAAAAATTTTACAAGCCTAAAATATTAATGCTGGGCGTGCCGTTTATATAACGTCCAACGGCACTGATTAATAACAGAAGGCAATGCAATAAATTATCTGATGCCCATATGACACTTTCTTTAAAATCCGAAAGTTCCGGCGCGTCATAAAAAAAAACTAAACTGAAACTTTTAAATAGTTTATAATTAATAAGCTAAATTATCACTTAATCAATTTATGAATATTATTACAAGCTTTAATTGTATTTATCAACATTCAAGTAGATATTTTTGACATGCTTTTTGGCTACGCTACTCGTTAGTCCAGTTCGTAATATGGATCATTCATCATTATTAAAACAAATTGTTAAGATCCTTAATTTAACGAACCAAGTTAACATGGATTTCTAATATTTGCGTAACAAATATACAGTGTGTTATTTAAATTTGAGAACTGTTTGCTAGTCATTGTGTTATGCGATTTCACTCAAGTGCAGTTCTAATTTTTCTTATTATTTAAGCTCCTTTAAAACTAAGTTTCTATTATAACAGTTAAAATATACTGCCTTAGATACAAAACAACAATTGGGTAATCAAAATTTATCTTTACAGGTTTTTATATTATTGAAAATTTCTTCAAGTCACGAGACAAAGAACACCAATTAAATTGCATGACGTCACTTGTTCCCAAACATCATCACTGTTAAAGGTTATGTTGTTTGGTTAACATTATTTTTTAGTGATGTTAGTGCAATTTCTTCGAAATTTGCTTATTGCTTCCTTTGAAAAATATTCTAAGAAATTTTCTTATGATGGGAAGTAGATTTATTAAGCCAAATATTTCAAATTTGCCGAGATTTGATTGTATTACGGTTACCAATTTCTTGGAAACAAACAGTAACTTTGAAGACCCCCATATGAGTAATATACTAAGAATTGTTATTTCTGCAATCGATAATGAATACATAACTGTAATTATAGGTTTTTATAAGTTCAAAAGATTTGACTGAATAATTTTTAAAAAATGGTATGATTTTGAGCTTAGGTTTTGTTTTTTATTAAACAAATTTTTTTAGTTTGTGTACTTTTACTTCTTAATTTAACTTATTGACAGTTGTATTGATTTATCTATTGGTATTGGTTTACACACTACTCTTCAACCAGTAGTGTGTAAACCAATAACAATAGATAAATCAATACAATATCTGAAAAGGAAAGTAAGTTCTAACTTGAATCACCAATTTTATACAATATTTTACTACTATTTGTACATTGTCTTTTTCTTTTGCAGCAAATAAATAAAATACTATATTTATAATCAGCTGGTGTAAGTATATTGTTTACCTGAGCTTGGACTTGGTTAAACCTCAGCCATGAAAATAATTTTTGCAGAGTAAGCTTGTTCTGTTTCTCTTTCACATTCTGCTTGTTTCAAAATTTTGCCTTTTAATTGCTGATGATCGATTTCTTACGTTTTCTGTTCATCTTTTCTATCAGATTGACATGCAAATTTCGTTGGTAAACAACCTGATCTTATTTGGACCGAGCCATCAAAAGATATTCGTATAGTTCTACATATCATTCGGTAACTAAAATAAAGCAAGTACGAGACATTGTTACCCAACATTGATTACTTTATTTCTAACCCCCAGATTTCATCTTTGAAAACTTGAAAAATTATAACTTTTAATATAAGGAAAATAAACAAATATTAAACTTACATCAAGAATATCAGTAATAATTCGGTTTCAGAAGTAATTTTGGAACAAGAGAAGCAATTTTTTCTATTTAAGTGCCTATACAGAGATGTCGCAAGATCAACTATGATGTGTATGCCTGTTATATGGACTATACAAACCGTTTGACAGATGTCGTTATGGAAAACAGCTGAAACTAGAAGGTGATGGTAAAGGTCGATAATCAACTGTCTGGAGCTGTAGTGATAACTCTGGGAGTAAGACAGCGGTGTATATTGTTACCACTTTTGTTTAATCTATATTCAAAGTTAATATGTAAAGAGAAGCGTTATGACAGCATGTATGGTATTAAGCTTAACAGAGAAGTCATCAATAATATTTGTTAAGCCGCCGATACTGAACTCCAAGCAGAAAATCTAGATTTACTGTTCGACTGAGTTTAAGATGTGAGTACAGAATATGGACTGAAGCTAAACGAGAAGAAAACTAAATACATGATCATAAGCCAGATCCCAATGCAGCCGGAAGATCTTATAAGGTATATTCTTTTGAGTAATTACCACTTTCAGTTCAGTGACTTGAAGTAATCATGATCACTTCGATCCAACGACAAGTAAATGCATATTCAAAAGAACATGAAGTTATCAGTTTCACGTTGTTCACTTTGATCAGTGATAATTTACTCAAAAGTATACAGCCATAGTCAGTGAGCAGAGCTGGCAGATCTTGCTATTTGGATTGCATCTTGAATCAGAATTACAATCGTTCAATGGGAATGAAATTCAGAATTGAAAAAGGAATTTTCGAATTCATTAAAATGATGTCTTTGCGGTATTTTAGAGATCTTAACATTAAACATCTTAGGAAAATACAGACTAATGCCAGATGACTTGAATGATTCGTATCCTAACTCAATACTGGACTTTTTCAAGAGATCTATTTCGAATGTTGATATTATCTTATAAATATTATTTATTATAAGTAGTACGCATTGTGTAAAACACATTTACCCAAAATCGCAAGTTTTTGAAATAATTAAATATTATAAACGATATTTTATTATAAAAACCTTAGTATATTGGCCATAACAGCAACTTTGTTTTGAAATTATATTGTAAAACTTAATATACATAATTGTTTAACACTTAATTTGTTTCAATAATGATCATTAATTATTAGTTATAAAATGAATTAGAAATATTTTATTAACCTAAATTTTTTCATTTAATTAGT
The DNA here is from genome assembly GCA_034092305.1 of Diaprepes abbreviatus. Classification (NCBI taxonomy): domain Eukaryota; kingdom Metazoa; phylum Arthropoda; class Insecta; order Coleoptera; family Curculionidae; genus Diaprepes; species Diaprepes abbreviatus. Next base: position 1,677,302 of record JASJET010000147.1, read on the forward strand.
TTGTCGATTTTGACATCTTAATTTGGCATATTATTATTCAGAGTTTTACGACAAATTTTAGTATTTTGTATAATCGTTTGATTTTTATATGTTATCATTTGATAAGCCTAATACGGGGTGGGCAAGAATAAGGTTTAATTTTTGGATCTAGAAACGTCAGCTTTTACTAAGATTTTATTAATTTAACAATGCTAATTATTTACGAATTTGAAAGTAATTTACCAAGAACTCTACAAACATATCAGCAGAAATTCCATTTTTATCAGAAAACTTACATATCTTGCAGTAACAAAAGCCTTAAAACATAAATATTATTTTTTTAAGGGGGGGGGGGGATTTTTAATGTTATAATACTCTAATACTTCAGAACAAATGTAAAAATAGTTAAGGCTATTTAACAAAATTTCGTATCTTACGTAATTTGTATTTAGCTTAGTGTTGCATTCGAATACAATTACAACATATCTCTTAAATTACCACCTGTCATGGGGAGTAAGCGTGAAGGAAGTAATTGTAATCATAAAAAAATTTTACTTCGCTTAATCAGATTTGTATAATTTACCATTATTCAGATGTGAATAAAATTAGTTTGAGGAGCATGATCATGAATCGTTCATTTGATGCATCTATCAATAAGTTAGTATCTTCTAAACTGTTAAGCTAGGCTCACGTCAGACTAATTTTTATTTCATGATCTGTTCCGATTGTTAAGAATTGAAAATGAAATTTTGTTTTCAATGTCAATTATATTGAATATGTTCAGATTTTATGAAGAAATATTTGCTTTATTTAATAAAATCATTAAAAATCGCAGAAAATTACATTAAAGATACTTTAGTAATAAATGGTACTCAAAAATTACCCCTCAATTAATTGTTTTTAAACAATCGTTAATAAACAATTTGACAACAGAATAACTACAGTCAAATATATCAAGTTTGTCTTTCAGGCGATCATAAAAGAAATACATCAAGTATAATGGGTAGAATTATAATACATTAGTTCTTGGATTCGGCAAATAGAAAAATACTAGAGTTCTAGTTATCCCTGGAGCATGAAAGTGAACTTTCGCGAGCAAATCAGTTGCCAAAATCTTGTTATTAATCAGTTTATACAAAAAGGGTACACGAGTCCCGTTACTCTGCGTTTCCAAAGTGGTGATATTAAATCATGTTAATAGGCTCTCGCGAGGTGTAGTAACCTGTGGATTAAACCCATCCGATTTAAAGATATAGAATCTTAAGGAACGATATTGAATTTTTTCTTATTTCTCAGAGTATACATGATAATACGGACGCCAGATATATGAGGCATATTCCAATTTGCTTATACAAGAAAATAATATAACGTATTTATGACCTGGAGCGACCGAAATTCTTGACTAGATCTCACTAGAAAGCCTAGCTTTCGGTAAGATCTCGATACTGTATGATTAATATGAAGTCTGTAGTCAAACGTGACTCCTAGGTCTTTAACGTAGTTAACCCGCCTTAGAAAAGCACCGTTGTTCCAATAATCATGCAGCATAGGTGCTTTACTTCTTAAGAATGACATAACATTACACTTGTCTACGTTTAGAGGCAGTTTGTGTCTTCGACACCAAGTATTTAAATTCATGAGATCCAGTTCAAAACTCAAGTAATCGCTACGTTTCTATATGTCCCGGAAAATCTCTAAATCTTCTGCGTAAAGTAGGCATCTGTTTCTCAATCCACATGTGTTAATAAACACGTTAAAAAGTAAGGGGCCCAAAACAGACCCTTGAGAAACTCCCGACATTACTACAAAATTACTAGATCAATGACAACGGTATTCAACATAGTAAGAGCGACCAAACCAACTTAATGAACCAATTAGTTTAATTAATTAATATCAGTTTCATATCGATACAATAAAATCCTAAATAAGTTTTATTTGTGAACAAAATTTCACTGAAATCGCACTTTATTACCAGTTACATAAAAAGATCAACTATTTATTTTTTAATGTCGAGATTATCTAGGAATGTTTTTGATTTTGATAAATACTATTTATCCTAGAAGTTTGTTATACTTTTTTTGACGCCCTATATTATTACAGCATAAAAAAATAATAAGAACTATGATACTTTTAAAAATGCTGCTGCTTAAGTAGAAGTTTACGCAATTTTGGTCATTATTTTAAACAGACGAATAATCACTTGCATAAGAATCGTTATTAAAAAATAAATAAACTATTTTTCCTCTATAAACATCAAAGTATTATTCGTAGTTTTAGTTATTATCATACTTATATATACGTAATAATGTCCGTCTTTAAGAAAGTATTAAAGATTATATATTTCGGTGCTTAAGTGTTCACGCGAAACTGAATCCCCTGCAAAGCTAATAGTAATTAAATTAAATCTTATAATATTTCAAGAAAATGGTTATATACCTGCAGTATAGTAAAGAAATTTAAATGAAGATTACATAAACTTTAATTATACTTTCATTTTTAAGATTTTGTTCATACAAAAATATAGAATTGTGATCGTAGTTTTGAAACTCTGTAGGTAAATCTCTAACTCTATCTATGACCATAAGAATAATTAAAAAAAAAAACTGTATACGAGTACTTGGTTTCCCAAAATTCTCGTTCTTTTTTGACCAATTATTCTCACAAGTATTACAGAACTATTACAGAAAATCGTTAGTAAACAAATTTGGAATATTTGTTTAATAAAAAAAGCTGCTCTATATGCAAGCAAATTCAGAGTACAAACAATGCTTTCTTAAAAAATAAATATTTTGGTATATGGAAACCACTTTAAAATTTAAATAAATAATTTAAATATTGAGCCTATTGTTAGGGTTACGAGGAATGAGCGTGTCCGCCAACTACTGCGGAGTGCGTGACACAATTATCTTGTGTAGAAACACACACTGTTATTCTCTCTGTCTATCCATTTTGAGCCATCTATCCAAATATTCCCAATAGTAATCAAACTACCTAAAGAAACAAATAAAGCGACATGAGCTCTGTACCCTCTGAACACGATCTTTTTGTATTAATTTTAAAAAGGGCTCTTTCTTCACATATTTTATTTTTATTATTGAACCTCTATGGACATAAAAATGTATTATCTAATGTCTACCTACTGAGTATACCTAATTGTTTTAATTCATACTTTTAAATAAAATTTCTCCGATAAATATGTGGTAAGTCATTTGAAAAAATGTCAAAATTTCAGTGTTTTTTGGTTAAATGTTAATGAGATTAATTTTTTTAATGATTTTAAATTTTATATGAGTTGCGAATGCAATACATTAATATAATTTTAATTTCACTCCGTTACTTTACTTTTTGAGATTTGATACATTTTTGTTTTGCTTGGAAGATGACTAGAGCAAAGGGAAAGAACATAAACACAAAATTAAGGTTTATAGTTTTTTTTATAAACATAAAAGAATACTAAATAAAGTAAATATTCATAACAAAAAGTAACCTAAATTTAACAAAATAATTTAAAGAAAATTTTACAAATGAGCACAGAATTAAAATTAATAAGATACAATAAATGAATACAGTACTGGAGCAGCGTAATGATTTTATTAATAATTAGCCCAGCGATTATGTTGTCTCATATTATTCTGCAAGCATGGCAACACCACAATTATCTCAATATCTTCAGTCCATTGCAAACATCCTGATGAAATCATTCGTCACTGATACTGCCTCACAATTTTGATCAAGATAAAATGAGAGAGAATACATTTTAAAAGTCATCCTATATTAAGATATTTACAATTTCGACATAATTTTCTGTTCTGTGATTACTTAAAATATCTCTTGATTCCAGTCTCATAAACGTCAAAAATTCCTTCTTTGATTTTTGCATCAATCAAGAGCTTGTCTTAATATATTTTATGTCAAAATACTGAAAACATGCAGCCTTCACCAAAGACGTTATTGGTTGTTTTAGATGTCTATAGTTAATAAATTATAAGTGTAAGATAAAATTCTAGGAAATGAGAGCTAATTTACCAAGTTCCAAGCCCCAAAGGTTGCTTTTCGGCTTTAGTATAAAAAAAAAAATGTTCTCATCTCAAATAGTCTCATACACAGTTAGAATTTTTTTCTATTTTGCCTAATAATTATGGTTTATTTCTTTCATAACTTTTAATCATGAGAGAAGCGATAAAAGTGATGGATGTCAACAAATATAATGAATAGTATTGTTACATATTGTGGGAATACCTAGATTATAAATTTGCGATCCACAGAGTTATGGCACAAAATAAAAAGACTTAAAAACTAATAATGAAGGAAAATTATGCACATTAAATGACGTTGAGTAATGAAAAGAATACCATGAGTCGCTCTTAGAAAAAAAAATGAGAAAAATTACTGAAAGATGAGATACAGTTATAAGAAAATGATGATTTTGAGTTTAAAAATATTAAAAAAACTAAAGGAATGCGTATAGAAAATGAAAAATGGACGAACACCTAAATCTGATATTAGCTGAATTGTTAAAATATGTCATGATGTTATATGATTTGAAATATCTAATAAACTTATTCTTGAAAAAGTGAAAAATATACTTGACTTTCTCCATGTTTGAAAATGGTAACAGAAAGACCCAAACTGGTACATAGATACCAGTCTAACAAGCTCCTTGAGTGTCCTTTGGGAAAAATTAATCAGAAATGGTTAAGAATGACGATCTATGGAGGATCAAAGTGCCTATACAATAAATAATAGAAAAGAAAATGAGAAAAAACACTTAATATTTATTGACTTAAAGCAGCATACGATATTAGAATAACTTAAGACATACATTGAAATCCATTGGCATCTGCATCTATTTAATAAGAATTGATGTATTTTATAAAACAAGCTTAATTTATTTCGTACTCAATCTATAGTATTAAAGACCTAAGACAGGGATGAAATCTCTCTCCGCTGCTATTTAATATACAGGATATCCGCATATTCAACCAACAACGCTTGACAATCCATTCATCTTTAACTATGGAAAAATCAATTGTCAAGTTACTTGACCTCGAGTAGTGTGCAGGTTTTTTATTATTCGTGTTCTTACTTTTCCATTTTTAGTTTTATAATGATTAAAAGAAACCTGCACAAGCTGTTACTCGGAATCCAATAAATCAGCAACTATTAATTTTTGCATAGTTAAAGAACAGTACATAAAGAATTAAAAACATAGTAAATAATTGTCATTAAACCAGTGGAGTAAAAAAGAGCTAGAATTAAGAAACCGCCTTACACTATAGCACGCCACGGAATAATAAGTTAGAAGGGTATTTTGGTTAAAATTTGAAGCCTTTAACGAGAAGTTGGTCTTCCGGTTTAATAATAATAATAAATAAATCTTTTTTGCCATTTACGGATTAATGCAAAAAAATCATATTTATTTTTGAACTTTAAGCCCATGTATCTTAAAAATTAAGCACTTAAAGGGTTTATATTTCTACCTTAGTGTCATGGGTTGTAGATCAAATATCCCTGTATACTTTGAAGCTGCTCAAAAAAAAACTGAAAATGACCTTGTCCTGCATTTCGCAGACGAACAAGTAGTGACACTTATTCGAGATGCAGTTCATGTGAACATGAACAGGGGCTAATCAAAGGAGAGGGCTCTAAATTCAGAAAAAATATTACACTCTCCGTATACTCAAGGGATTATAGACTCAAGCTTCCAAATCCATATTTAACAGCGAAGCCTACGTTTCCAATACACTGAAGAGCCATAAGCGCAAGTTTCTAAATTCACAAAATTGCATACTAAAAGTGTAGGATATCTATCTGGTGTATGGATATTATTTGAACAAGAACAAGTTGATAAAAAAAAACCTACACCATTAAACGACCTTTAAATAAAGTTGCTTAAAGTTAAATTGCACATGGTATAAAATAAAGTATTTTTTCAATGTTGCCGGTTCAAAACTCGATTTTGCCCACGTAAATGTGCGCTATATCAAGCTCTCTCAAAAAATTTAGTACAGTTCGCTCGGGCACCAAACGTCACATTTAAGAGAATCAACATATCAAAATGTACTTGCTTTAAAGCGAGGAATACACGTTCATTTTATATTCATTTGGCGTAGTTTACTTTATCATTTTACGAGGATGATTTTTGTATTAAAAAACGTCGCTGACAGTCTATGTGAAATGACAAAACACATTCTAAAATAATATGAGTGCGCTCCACGGAGGTTTGGAAGTCGAGATGTTAAAAAAAATAACAGAGTAAGCGAGTGAAAATTCGCTGAATAAATACACAGATCTCCAAAAAATGGAGCCATGTTTATTGTTGGGCAGTTGGGGTCACTTTCGAAAAAATTTGCGAAGTTCGAAATCAGAATTGACCCATCACGTTATAATTTTACGATATTTAAAGTTATCTACTCGAAAAATAGGATTTGAGATTATGTGCAGGATGGATAAAATTTTTTTGGTCTTTTTTTTCTAGTTGCATCATTACCCTTCAAAATACGCTATTAAGAGGTAGCCTATAATTTTTTTTTTACAAATTTACGGCCATTTAAAGTACAGGTTAGTAGGTTTTTAGAAACCAATATCGTTTTTTGCAAATTTTGGTCCGTTGTTTTGAATCCACAATCTTAAAAATAATAATTTCTATTTTCTGACATAATATTCGTAATCAGCGACTCTAAAAACTCCCAAGGGAAATTTTTTTGATAAAAATATAATTTTTTTAAAATTTTGATGCACCTTTTTGATTCCGCCATCTTGGAAATGAAAATTTCAATTTTCTGACTTCCTGTTCGTATTCAGTGACCCCAAAAATCTCTAAGTATAAATTTTTGAGAGAAATGTAAACAGTTGAGAAATGTGTTTCTGAGAATGCTCATGACGTAGTTAGGATATATTTTATAAATTAAAATAACTGAAAAGTCACACAAAAAAAGTCGTAGGTGAACTCTGTATAGCTTATTTTAACGGATAGAGGTAGCACTAAATGATGCATTTAGAAAAAAGTACCAAAAAAATTTCGTGCAGCTTGTACATAACCTCAAAAGTAGCCAAAAAAAAGCACGTAACTTTAAATATCTCAAAATTTTGTCATGGTGGCCCAGTTCTAACCTCGAATTTGGATTCTACGCTACAAATTACTTCGGAAATGACCCCCAGCTGCCCAATAGCAGAACCTTGTTCACTAGTGGTTTTAATTACTTTTCGGTGAATTTTCTCCCACTAAAGTTTTATCGACAAAATATAGTTTGATTGATCTGATGCAACGTGGATCTCGCTGAACCCCGGTTATGTAATTTTGGAAGCTCAGGCTTATGGTATATTGAATTAATTCTGCCAACTCACTTTCGCTTGTTATATTATACTGTCTTGCATATGAGTGAGGTGGGGGTAATTTTGGCCCTTTTTTTGCTCCTATGATATCCCCCCCTCCCCGGCCAAAGAAAAGGACTGGATTCGCCCCTGAGTACAAATACAGCAAAAGGGATTTGGAGGTGAGTCTTGCCAAGATCCATGCAAGATTTCAAAGGTTAATTAAATGTGATGCAGATGTAAAGCAGGCAGATAAATTTTAGTAGGTACCTTGTAGCAGTAATTGATGACAGAGGCATAGGGTGTGAGAACATACAATCTAGAGAACAAGAGGCGTAAAAATCATTAGATTTAGAGGGACAAAAACTAGAAAAAAATTCGGCCAACAGTCGTTGACCTGGTTCTCAAGTATAGATGAGTAGTATAGAAACTGAAGAAACCAAAAAAAGTTATTTCGCTCAAATGAATTATTTGCGAAGTAGGACCTGAATATCTAGATTGGACAGAAAACGAGACGAAGAAATAGGAAACTGATGTAGTTTGGTCATGTGCTTCAAATGAAAGGCTCAAGACGATCGAAGAAAATATTTTCATGGCAACACTCGGAGAAATACATAAGGTGAACCCAATAAATGATGCAGTGAGGGAGTGAACCAACTAAAGCAAAATCAAAATATGGTGGAATATATGGCAAATTAACCGAATGTTGTAAAAACGAAGGGTCAAAATGGAAATGCAGTAATTAGTTGTCCAGTAAATGTATATTGTGTGCATGATTGAGTTATGAATGAAATAGGCAGTGATTTTAGAATTGTAAATTAAATAAAAATGCCACAAATCATTAGTAAATTAAAAACCATCTAAATGTGATCATTTTTTATGGTACTTTTTACCATTACTTTATAACAAAATTTTTTGATGCATATAATGAAAGAAAAATGTAATGAAGGCATTTAGATTGAAAAATGCAATATGCACAACAATGTCAGGATAATAATATTTTTGTTGGAGAAAATATTAAATTACAAAGTGTTTTGCACACAGGGGATTCTTTTGAAATTTTCATAGATGTAATTATAACTAAAAAGGCAATATTTTTTAAAAAATCACAATTTCAGTAAGAAATAAAGAAATCTATCTGCCGTATTTAAATAGTTGTTATATATAATTCTCCTTTCAGGTAAAGAAAATGAAAAATTTATACAAACAGTTTATTTCCTGCAAATACCGCTCCTGGAAAGGAAAATTATTTAAAACAACTATTTAAATGCGGCAGATAGATTTCTTTATTTCTTACTGAAATTTTGATTTTTTTAAAAAATTTTTCACTACTCCAGTGATTCATACATGTCGTTCGATTGGCGATATTTTTTAGTCTAACATCGAGGTCGGTAGGTGGCAGGTTGCAATATCCTACCGACATACCTTGGAATTTATATTTCATATATCAGTTATTTCCCTCAAATGTTGCTCTCGGTCCGATACAGCTCCACTGACGAGATCATAAGGTGGTCAAAACGCGTATGGAGAATGGGCCAGAGCGGTATTTGCAGGATGTAAACTGTTTGTATATATTTTTCCTGGTTTTTTCAATATGAAAATTAAACATGATATCGTATGGATCACTATATGGGATATTTTATGTGAGATCTTCAAAAATTTAATTATTAAAATGAGATACATGGTTGTCTTCAGGTTTTAAAGTTATTATAAAAAAATAAATGTCAGTGACATCAGAGAAATGAAACTATTAGAGGAAAAAACTAAATGATTGACTGATATATGTACTAAAACGCAGTCAATTTAAATATTTTTTTTAAATAGTATATAAAAAACTGCCAAATCGTATTAAACGCTCATTACATTAGTGTATGGTTTCAGTTGTTTTTCTTTTCCTATATTTTTCTTTTGTTTTATCCAAAATATTAATTTAAACAAGATTATTTTTTTTTACCGGAAAGCAAATTGAAGTATGAAAGAATAAATTTTAAGCAAAAAATAGTGAACATTAGTTTACTGTATCTACTTTTGTTGTAAGCTTTTCCTTGTGCTATTAAGTTGAATTTTTAAAAATCCACCTTTGGAAAATTAAAGGAAAGGACACACATTCTTAGGAACTTTGGAATTTGATATGACGTATCTATTTACATTTTTGAAGACCTCTGCGTCGTTAATTTAGCTGCATGTCTATCTCTCAGTAAGTTGAAACGCTCTATCTGCGAAATTTCAACGCAAAGGATGGAAGAATGCTGAAAGTGCATGACTGTGAAATACACACGGACGGATTGACGAACATTGCGAAATTATAATGATTCCTATTAACTACTTTACCCAAAAATAGTCACCAAACTTAACAATAGCTCCATCTGTAATTCCTAGATAAAATTTACAGAATTTCTACAAGAGAAAGTTCTATCTGTGTTATAATTTTACTTTAATTTATTTTAACTTTAACAATGTTAATTTAGTCTTATGTTCCTAGATGACACCAACAACTCTAACTATTTATTTTCACAAACTGAGGCGTTTTTTACTCTATTTGATTTGTAGAAAATGTATGAGATAGTATTTTTAGCATAGTTTTAAATTTCCATTTCCTGTCAAGCAGTTAATGCTTTTCAATGAACGTATTTACATTGTCACCTAATTACCTTTCTTGTGTGCTTTATAGATAAAACAATGAACGAAACATATAAATAACATTAAAACTCGTAATATTTACAAATATTTGCGGTTCCATTGAAATAAAACTATTTTTTTTTTATGTTTATGGCACAAAGAAAATATAAACTAAAATTTTTCACACTATAGTTCTATACAAAAAAATATAACATATTTTGGATTCTACTTATTTTTGGAACCACTACGATTTTTATTTTTACCATTTTTGCCAGTCTTTCCAGTCTATTAGTCCCAGTCCAAATTTCTTTTCTCCGCTTCCACTCAGCCCTTCCTTTCTCTCATCACATTTTATGATAATTTTTTTTTCTTTTTTGTATTCTTTAAAATGAACAGGAACTGGAATTATTTCTTTTACTGGAACTGGTACTTTTTTCTCAACAAAATAAGGTACATGCTTGATTACTTCGTAGGGAACTGGTCTTTCAACTGGAACCTAAAAACCAATTATTATTAAGGTTAAAATATATTGTTGGCTTATTTGTGTTGGGAGACATCTGCTCTCCAATTTTAAACAAGAATATCAGCTCTGTATTCAAAACAAACAAGTCCTGAAGTTACAACAGAGAATATATCCTAAAAAAGCTAACCACCCATTAATATTAAAACTGGCCTACGATAATATTAAAACATCTCAATTCACAAAGAGGATTTTATTTCAAAACCGATCTAAACTAAAAACTGCAATAGCAAGTCAAACAAGTTCAAAAATGGACAATTTGGTTTATTTCAGGGGAACAAATATTCTTTTTACGGATGTCAATGCCTTATTTCAACATTTGTATTCCTTTTTTATATCCAATAGACTATCAAGTCTTAGACCCATTTGATTTGGGCAATGTGGCCAGCTAGTTAAATAAAACTATATATTGCCGCTGTTGTTTAAAAGCTTTCTCAGGACTTAAAAAGACAATTTACTTAGGTCATACCTTATTCACATCAACATGAAAATAATAGCTAAGCAACAGGTACTACTAATCTTACCTTAACCGCATATGGAACTTCCTTAATTACAGGAACTTTTATATCCTTGTAAACAGGGTAGGGCTGAGGTTCTTTTACTTCAACCGGCACTTTTACTTCTTTCTCTACCTTGTAAGGTACTGGACGTTCTACGAAAACTTTAACTGGGTACGGTTTCTTTACTTCCACTGGTACTTTTATTTCTTTTTCTACCTTAACTGGATAAGGCTTTTCAACTTTGACTGGCACTGGCCTTTCTACAAGTACCTGTTAAAATAACACAACAAATAGTACGAGAACATCATTAAAAAATGCATTTCATGTTGATTTATATAAACTTCAAAATAAAACTCAAACCGTTAGATATAAAAATTAGTTATTTTTATACTTTGATAAATATGTGTCCAAGCTTCCACGCAAGTGACCATTCATTCTGTCATCACCGCACATGCAAAAGTTTTCAGTGGTACTTTAAAGTGAACTAAGCAAAAAAAGCTTCTAGATATTTCACTTTACCTTCACAGGATAATGAACGATCTTTTCAACCGGGTAAGGCTTTGGTACGTGTACTGCAACTTTTACTGGAACCTTTATTTCCTTTTCTACAGGATACGGCTGTGGAACAAGAACTTCATATGGCACTTTTATTTCTTTATACACGGGATATGGTGCAGGAACCTCCACTTTAACAGGATAGGGTTGATCTACGTGAACCTAGGAAAAAAAGACAGAGATATTGTTCTACATAGGATAAATTTTTATTAAGATTTTTTTCATGTCCTAAAACTAAAATACGCATAGAAAAATTCCATCGTAAACACTGTAAGGATAAGTTTGTAAAATTCAGTTGCCGATGACAAAAATTGTTGATAATCCATACATATATATATATATATATATATATATATATATATATATATATATATATATATATATATATATATATATATATATATATTCTTGATTCTTGAACCATAGATTATATCATTTTTCTTAATTTTGTATTTTCTTGGGTTTAGGTTCTATAATTAATAAAACACAAAACGATTGACGTTTCGCCCTTTATTTAAGGCATTTTCATAATTTAGTCCTTGACATTTTGCTGTTCTGTTTCTAAATAAACTTTAAATTTTCATCGTTTACTGAGGATACGTGAAATGCGAAATTCGCATTCCACGTATCCTCAGTAAACGATGAAAATTTAAAGTTTATTTAGAAACAGAACAGCAAAATGTCAAGGACTAAATTATGAAAATGCCTTGAATAAAGGGCGAAACGTCAATCGTTTTGTGTTTTATTAATTATAGAACCTAAACCCAAGAAAATACAAAATTAAGAAAAATGATATATATATATATATATATATATATATATATATATATATATATATATATATATATTTATATATACATATATATATATATATATATATATATATATATATATATATATATATATATATATATATATATATATATATGTATAATATAGGAATTAATTTTTCTTGAACCATTCAATATATTTCTAGTTGGTTATTTTCTTGGGAATATGGTTCATTTTTATATTGAAACTACATATATACAGTAGTCATACTTATTGCATATATATTTTTATTTTTCAGGACGTTTCGATTCTTTTAAATCTTTTTTTATTGAGGGTTTCGACGGATACTACAAAAATGTACATTTTTAATAATATTATATATGGAATAAGAGGTTAAAAACTTACCATTACGAAAAGAGATTTTTTTTTAAACAAAAATTAATTACATCACAAACCAATTATAATCACTCACTCTTTTGTATATTCACTTTTCAAAAGTATTTTTAAAATTCCAGTTAGAAAAATGGACACTACATTTTTAACCCTATAACTGCCTTGACTTCACTGAATGGGGAACCCAGATGGTGTATGTTTTAGGTACTTTAAATGGCGAAAAAAGTTTGGGTCTTTTAATTGAAGTGATATCTTTCTAAATTGAATCACGATATTTTTTCAGAAAGATATCACTTCAATTAAAAGTCCCAAACTTTTTATGCCATTTAAAGTACCTAAAACATACACCATCTGGGTTCCACATTCAGTCAAGTCAAGGCAGTTATAGGGTTAAAAATGTAGTGTCCATTCTTTTAACTGGACTTTTAAAAATACTTTTGAAAAGTGAATATACAAAAGAGTGAGTGATTATAATTGGTTTTTGGTGTAATTAATTTTTGTTTAAAACAAAAATCTCTGTTCTTAATGGTAAGTTTTTAACCTCTTATTCCATATATATAATATTAAAAATGTAGCATCCGCCGAAACCCTCAGTTGAAAAAGATTCGAAAGAATCGAAACGTCCTGAAAAATAAAAATATATATACAATAAGTTCTTTATATATGTGGTTTCAATATAAAAATGAACCATATTCCCAAGAAAATAACCAATTATATATATATATATATATATATATATATATATATATATATATATATATATATGTTTATACGGCTTTCATGGATTCCTCCTTTCCACAGTCAGGTGCATGTCGGTACCCTGATGAGTCTAAAAGAGACGAAACATGTATGCCTGCCGTATCACTGTGGCGGGGAGGGTAAGTTTTAACTTTCTTCTCGGTATGGTGGTACAGGTCTCTCGATGGTGGTGGAATAGGATAAATTGCGTTCTATAACAATTTATTCTAACTGTGCAACCTCTAACACAGAAAGGATATGATGGAGAGAAGTTTGCATTTACTGTTCGCATTTGACTTTATATATATATATATATATATATATATATATATATATATATATATATATATATATATATATATATATGTATACATAAAAGGGGCTTTCTTTGTCAAGTGAGCCACCCCTACTTTTTTTTTATCGCCACCAAAATAGCATAACTATGGTAAAGATGTCTAGCTTCATTTGGAGTTATTCCTTTTTGAAAAAAAAAACAATATGGCGGGTCAAATATGGCGAACAAATCCAAGATGTAATATTTAATTCTTTCCTAGAACTACTAATCTACCGGGCCAATTTATTTCAAAGCACATATGAAATGATTTTTGATACTTCTCATTACAATGATAATTCTTTAAATTTTCAAAAAAGAGGATCCAAGATGGCGGACTTGGAAATAAAATTTCATTATTTTGCCACGAACATATACCTCACGGGATTTAAATTCCACAAATAAAAATTTCAGGACGAAAGATTATCTGGTATATTGTGAATTGTATAAAAAACAATCATATTTTTTCTCATTTTTGCCAGTCACTTAGAAAATTATCTTAAATCTTTTACTGTATTATATTAATTTTGTTTTGGTTAACTAAGAGTAAAAATGAAAAAAAAAACAACGATTGAGTAATAATTATAAAAACTCAATAATATCAATTCGAATTTTTCTAAAATTTAGAAGAAATCTCAATCGGTCGCGAAGTTTTATTAAAAAAATTTATTGCATTAAAATATTTTTAGTACTTACCTGAACGGGAACTTTAACAATTTTTTCAACGGGCACTGGTTTATGAACTGGAACTTTAACATGTTCGACAACTTTATATGGTACCCTAACTTCTTTGTATACTGGATATGGCTGTGGAACCTTTACTTCATAAGGAACCTAAAAAAATATTACTAGATTTAAATTTAAAAAATCAACTTTGTTCTTTTAATAATTTATATAATAATTGATTTAAATAATATAATACAACGATAGATTACAACTGAAAAATATTATTTTATAATTACCTTTACTTCTTTGTATACTGGAACTTTTATTTCTTTTTCAACAGGGTAAGGTTCTGGGACCGTTTTAACAACTGTCACCGTTTTTTCTTCTTTTATGGGTTCCAAAGGTACTAAAAATATTTATACATTTTTATCTCATATTAGACATTAAAAAAATCTTAATCTCTTCTGAATATGTTCACAACAGCAAATAAATGTCTTCTTTGAACTGCTATATTTTTTAATAAATAGTATCTACAGGTTTCGCACCTCAAAGCCGCATCATCAGGCAAAGAAGAGTAAATGAGATTTGTCAGAGAGTAAGACAGTAATTATGAGGATCAGTGCTGGATCTAACCAAAACAATAAAAAATAAAAACGAACTATCTCTTGAAATCAAAGGAGATTCATAAATAAAAATTATATAACTAACTCTTAACATGTAACAAATCTCATTTATTTTTCTCTATCTGATGATGTGCCTTTGAGATGTAAAACCGGAAGGTAGTATTTATTAAATGATTTGAGAATCCAAAGAAGACTATTATTTTCTTTCTATCATTTTGAATAGTCTAATGATTATTCAAAATGGGCAATTTAGAATATTTCTTCTAAATAGGTTAATTTTTCCCATGACAATTTTGGGTTGATTTATTTTTTTTTCATACTTACGCTGATACTCCAGACCTTTAATTTCACCCCCTCCAGCATCCCAACCATGATCGAACCCTCCACTATAACTTTCGGCAATTTGTCCTCCTTCAAACTTGTATTCACCTCTAAGCTCATCTCCACCTCCAATTTCTACATGTGATTGACCTCCAAGTTCAAGTTTAGCATCTGCTTCAAATTCTAGTTTCTTTCCTCCTATTTTGCCGTGTGATCCAAAACCGTTCTGTTCAAGTTTGTGAGCTAAAAGACCCAAACCTAGAAGTAGACTTCTTTTCTTATTTTTATTTTCATCCGCCCTTTTTTCTTCAGCTAATGAATAAGTGAGAAGAAGAATAAGAATAGTAGTCTGAAAATAAAAGAGTTTTAATTATAATACAAAATTTCCCAAACACAGAAATTTTTTTTGTGGTGAATTATGAAATCTTCTTGCTGTTTAATGACATTTACTACTTCAGTTGGCTACATTTACTGTACCTTATCGATTATGTGACTTAATATTCTCTATACTCCTTTGTAAATAATTAAAAAATTACAAATAATATAAACTTTAATTGCAATTATTAAATCAAAACGTATTTTAGAAAATAAGATATTTAGATAAAACAAGAACTAATCATACCTTACCCAATATTATTTTCATTAAATATATTTAAGCTATTGGCCAAATTTTTTCAGATATTCAACATTAATCTTTAAAAAAATTAAAGTGGTGGGCAGTGGCGTAGCTTTTAGGGTGTAGGGGGCACTCACACCGAGCGGTACTTTACTAGAAGCGACAAATTTTGACTAGAATTTCTCTTTTTCGTTCATAGAAAGAATCCCCTATCTGTAGGTGAGTATAATCATCTCGTGCTTTTACAAACTTGGTACATCTGAGGAATTTTACCATATATACGAATATGTCTGTAATGGTACGGATTTTTAAAGTCTAAAGAAAAATTTAATATTTTCTTTCTCGTTAAAGCATAAGTACCATGAACCCGATAAATAGTGTTTTGTTATTGCAATTGTACTGGATCCCAAAAAAATAATATTATTTTAAAAATTGTGCTTGTTATAAATATACGACTACACAAAAGTGGCGTATTTTTTTTCGATTTTATTTATTGCTTTTTGACGTAAAGTAACAATTGCCTTTTCTCGTGCGCAAAAATAGTATCCTCAAGGCCAAGCAAATGTGCACCGTTTCAATTTCTACATGAAATTTTGCAAAAAACACTTTTATAAGTTTGTAATTCATATACCACCAAGTAAATCACAAATTCTAAAAATAATATGAAAACGCGGTCTTTTTCTATTTAGAGAAATCGCACTAAGCTTCATTTTATACTTGCATCTCTTTTTGCACTATTATGTCGACATGTTAACACCACGCACTTACTTTTAATAAAATCATTTTTGCTCAAACTCTATGTTTGCGCCTGTATGGTACTTATTATCAAATCTTGTATTAAATGGTTTGGTACTATTTATAGAATTTATTTTTACCCTTCCATATTGTACTAATTCTTTCCACCTTATCTGAGAAACGTCGTTGACTATGATGCGTTGTAGAAACCAAATTAATTCGATTTTATCAGTGAGATACTATGTTAGGAGTCTTCGGTTTTTCGTTTATTTTTCCGAAAATTGACTCAAGTAGAAGTAATTAAATAAAGCAGTGTTGTGCATAAATCCTTTTAATTTGTATTTTTGGCAATTAGTTGGAATAGCCGAAGCACCAAATATTTCACATTCTTTTTATTTGCGACTTACATTAATCCGAAGTTTTTTACTTTCACATCTCAAGGGTGTCTTAAAGAAAAAAAATTAAATGTATAAAAAAACATTATTTTAATATATATATATATATATATATATATATATATATATATATATATATATATATATGTTTGTGCGGCTTTCACGGATTCCTCCGTGTGAGATGCAATAACAGTGGATATATCCACATTATGCCGTTGTAGTGCTGAAATCACATTCAGCAAACGTACAACTATATGCAGCTCCGTGAATGAATGAAGAAATTGCCAAGGAACACAATTTATCCTATTCCACCACCATCGAGATGATGGCCTACCTGTACCACCATACCGAGAAGAAAGTCAAAACTTACCCTCCCCGCCACAGTGATACGGCAGAGGTGCATGTTTCGTCTCTACTAGACTCATCAGAGTACTACAACTATTAGGTTAGGTTCTTGAGGCGTATACAAATTCAATATGCAGTATGAAATATATCGAGCTAAGAGATTTACGTTTCAAGTTCTTTAAACATCGATATTGGAATGTTTTGGGGCCTATATTACCAATCTAAAATTAATTTGAAATTTATGATAGTGGATAGCAGACTAAATATTTGTTTGACACAATTTCACTGGTATTTGGAGAACTCTAAGAATAAAAGAATTTTTATTGGTTCATTTTAGGGTGATTTACAACTTCGGATAAAATTGATACTTTTTTGCCACTTTGGAATCATTGCGAGGTACACTAATCTCGATTAGTACTAGATAATAGATAATTTATGGATATCATAATGAATTCAAGACTAAAAATCGAAAAATAAAATTTTTAAAAAAGAAAATAACCGCAAAAAGTGAAAAATAACTATAAATTTGAATATGAAATTTAAAATTGGAAGTCGTCGCCAAATTACTTCTAAGTGAAATAAATAACTACTAATATATACAAATTATGGTAAGAAAGCAATTACAAATAATGTATTTTTACTCTGTTTATGCGAATCACATTTTGTCAGATATTCGTTTGGCGCCGACTTCAAAAGTCTCAATTTCATATAAAAATTTTAAGTTATTTTTCACTTTTTAGCGCACACTTAGAAGTCGGTTCAATTTTTTTTAGAAAAATTTTATTCATGGTACGCTTGACTACGGACCTTTGAAAACAATTGCTTTTTCTGGCAACGTTATATCAATTATTCTTTTGACTATAATTCCGAAGCAAACAAAATATATATTAATTTTTTTACATTTTCTCTTGCAAATTTATTCTACTTCCCGAATATGATATAGAAATTATGTTTTTCTATTTAAAATTGAAAAAAAAGAATGATTCCAAATAATACCCTCTAACAAGGGCCGCGAAAATCATTCTACCATAGTTATTATTTTGTTTAAATTATTAAACTTTCCTTTTTGAAACGACACCAAGTTTATCAAATTCGGTGTAGCCAAACAAATTTTATGGTAACTTTTATCAGTAGATTTCCCCTCCTCTCCCGTCTTAACTTTACATCTTACAGCAAAAAGTGTTATACCAAAAAGATGTAGAATTGTAGTAAAATTATTAATGTAATATTTTTTGATAGCTTATTTTAGGGATATTTTCCAGAAAAATGCATTTTTTTTACAGAACCATAGCAATTACGCCCCCTAGCGACAGAGTTCGGAACTTAAAAATTATTTGCAGCAATTTCCCTTGGCTACTTTCTTGACATGGTACCCGGACACCCTTAATGAAACACCCTATAAATATATATATATATATATATATATATATATATATATATATATATATATATATAAATATATATATATATATATATATATATATATATATATATATATATATATATATATATATATATATATGTATATGACATTTACTCTCGTATTAAAAGGTGCGAAGAATTCCAAGACAATGGGGATGCTCCGGGTTCGATTTATGTTACTGTCATATTATTGTGTGATCCATGGAAATGTCTCTATCATATTCTTGTTTGCTCTTTGCGCGATTTAAAAAATAGTAAATAGAGCACGACCGCGTATTTTGAATTTAAGATGGGAGTAATTTTTAATTAGCTTTGTCATTGCTAATTTAGTAAGTTCTGCAAGTGAATCTGCCTCCAGCATCTTTAATTCAGCTGCCTATGTGGCTAGCGAATCAATAATACGATTTTCATCGGACTAATGGTGTTCTGTGTTCCATTTCAAAGTGACCACATGTTTGGGTTCTTGAATCGTTTCTGGATATTTAGCATATACCACATTAAAAAACAAACAGATACTATCATATGTAGATGGATTTGTTTTATTGATTTATTTATTTGTATGTTTTATTTAGTATAACGAACTCCCCAAAGTATATGTATATATTTTGCCAAAACAATTTTTGAAATTCATACCTGTCGATGGTCAGTTGAACACTTCGTAGTGCGTTTACTCAAAAGTAAAGGACTATGTTTTTATTTAAACATCGTAAATTTGCCTTTTATCACAAATAAAACACAACTCACCAACTGCCTTCATACAACTTTTGTAACAATTAGTCCAGGCCTAAATTTTAAAACGTCTAAGTGAATTCGAAGATTAATTGTTAAGTTATAATAGCATAAAAGAATCTGTTAGTTTTTGTATTGTTTTTCTGAGTTATCCAATGTCTATGTGTTTCCATACTCTAAATTAATAATTCCATAAGGCCTACGGTTTTATCTCAAATAGGAACTATTTCGAAGCACTCGAAGTTAATAAAACAGTATTTAAGTATAACATACTTTTACATTTGACCCAAACTTGTCGCCGACTTATTGGATTTATAATAATTTTTTTGTATTATTTATGCGAAAAACTATTCTAATTATGTATTTGCGTTGAATTCACGTAACGAAGTTAAAATAATATCTAACTAAATTGCTATATGTCATTTAAATGCTAATTTTATATATCAGTTTTACAATTAACTTTAAATGATTATAAAAGTTATAAAAAAATTATATTTGCAACATAGAACTAATGTGGCTTTTGCACGATGATTTTGATTCAATTATCTTTTCTAGATTGTCGTGGGATTAGCCTAATCGTTTAAGGTGCTAGGACTGATAGGGACGACCACGGCCAAGCGCGGGTTCAAGCCCCGTGCACGGCAACTTACTTATTTAAGTTATCAGACCATTAGAGGATAGTCCCATTAGTCGGTAGACACTTAACCAACGAACTCCGAGTACTCCAGACCTATGCACTTAACTGACAAAGAGTGAAAACTTGGGGTTAGTTGAGTGTCGAGGATCGTGGTTCAAAACCCACGTTAAACTGTAGATCCCGTCACTAAAAAATCCAACGGGTTGATGTGTCGTTAATTAATACTACTCACGCACTCACTCTTTCCTGGATATTTTATTTTGCTATTGACTGCATGATTGATTTTCAAGCAAATATTTATATTATTGCTGGTGAAGTTTCTGGTAATTACCATGCATTTAGATGTTGCTTCATTGATCTAGATTTTCCAGCTATTACACAAACTGTTGTTGATTTAACTGATATATTAACTACAATAGTACAGGCCACTAGGCAGGGCTGGATTTGGGGGAGGGCAGGCAGGGCTACTGCCCCGGGGCCTCCACAAGAGAGGGGCCCCTACAATAGAAATAAAAAAAGATATCCAAATTTCGACGGGTCAGCAACTTTTCCGTTTTTTTTCCAAACAGTCTTTTTCGCATTTTTACCGACAATACTTCCACAAACATAATAATATTGTTCCGAACATTAAAAACAATATATTCATATTTGTTCACTACATTCCTTGTTAAAATAATTTTATTTGTTGGCAATAAATTTTTGAAAGATTTGATGGGAAAAAATTGTGTCTTTTATTCGGAAAATAATTAGGGGCCTACTCTCCTTCGTTGCCCCAGGCCTTCAGACCCCCAAATCCGGCCCTAGCATTAGAGTAGCTTTGTATGGCTGCTATAAAACAGCACCTTAAGTTAAACCAGCAAATATCAGTTGAACATATATATGAATGTATTGGTGGAGAGGTGTCCATCATTCTCCATGCGGACAGATTACATGACGTCGCTCTGGCGATATTTCTGCCAAGTAGAGAGGATTGAGAAGAAGAGCAAAATTTTCCGAAAAATGGATCCTGGTGGCATACTGATGGATCTCGACAGGATGAAAGAGCTGGAGTCGGAGTATTCGGCAGGAGCACAGAAGTCAGAGAGTACTACCCTCTCGGACAACGTGCGATAATCTTCACGGCGGAAATGTATGCTATTCTGCAGTGTGTTCATCTCTGTGAGAGGGATATACACAGGAATAGGGTAATAAACATATGCTCGGACAGTAAGGTTGCGATATTGGCACTAAAGTCCAGTGTCGTAACTTCGCTACTAGAATCTGAATGCCAGGACGTACTGACTGATATGACAAGGGACCGTCAGACTCGTATGGGTACCGGGTCACTCAGGTATACGCGGGAATAAGGAAGCAGTACGTCTGGCAAAGTTGGGTTCGGCAGCTAAACCGTATGAACCCCAACCAATACTACCTCTCCCAATTGCTATTGGCAAAAGGGAATTAAAACCGTCGCTGGAAAGCAAATTTATTGAATCGCGGAGGGGAGCTCCTGGAATGAGGTGTGCTAAAGAACATGTAACTGGGCCTAGCGCGGGGCGTACTAAGGAGCTTCTCTCCTTGAGCATGAAAGAGCTAGAAATTCTGGTGGGATTATTGACAGGACATTGTCACCTCAGGGACCATCTTCACAGAATCGGTGTCGAAGATGACCCGACGTGCAGATGGTGTTTGGAGAAGGATAAAACTGTTGACCATGTCCCTAAAAAGTGCTCAGCATTCAAAGGACTGAGTCAGAGATATTTCGGAGATACAATTTTGTTACGGGAAGTAGTTAGGCAAGTTCAACTAACGAGGCTGCTTGGATTCGCAAAGGCGATCGGCCTCAAATGACCTGCAGATATGATGAGATGTAAAGGGCCCAATAGAGGCCCAGGCATCGATGATCTAGTATCACCATTATTTTCTAATTCATTCATGAATGTATTATTAAATAAAGTATGAATCTGTTTGTTATATAAGAGGCCATTCCACCATACCATATTCAAGGCTGTTTTGTAGCTACTTAGTTAGCGGGGATTACCAATTTTAGCATAATTGCACATATGCAGGACTAGCTGCTGATAATACTTCATTTCGTTTGTTTAATATTAAATCTTTCCACATATTTTCGTTGGTTTTTGTTTGAAATGCCGCCGAAACTGAACGCCTAATGTGAAATGAATAATAACTTTTCTGAAAGCTCTGAAAACTATTTCATTGCATTGAATCTTACATTAAAGAAATACTCAAATAAACACATATAACATGAACAGACCGTAATTATGCTCACCGATCTTGTATGTCGACGACCATAGTTCGCATTAATGCCGTTTTGAGTGATAATGATTTTTATACTTCACACACCTAAATTGACAAACGTATAGCAGCTTTTGGAAATAAACTTTAAAGACTGGTATCATGAGAAGCAATGTTTTTTTATAAATGTGTTATTATGCCTTCCCGTTTAGAAGAGACTTCTAAACTTTTGATTACACATATGCACTGATGAATTGTTTTCCGCTTTTTGGCACTTTTTTCTTCAAGTTTCAATTAATTTAAAAAATGGATATTTCAAACTTCCATTTTAGCTATAATTATTGTAAACTACAATGAAATTAGCAACGACATTTTATTTGGTCCTGGAAAACATTCAAAATGTAAATTTTGAAAGAATTAGGACCCAACAAATATTTATCCCGTTATGTTGAATGTCAATAAATTAATTTTAAATTCGTAACCTATTCCCCGAAAATTTTTATAAAGAATTTAAGAAAACTACGTTTTCAAGCACGTTATATTTTGTTCGCCATTTTTGAAAAATGTTAACTTTTTAGCCAGCCATATTAAATCTACTATAGAGACTTTTGAAAAATCTAAATTTTAAATCGTAATCTACGCCCTCAAAAACCTCTATTTAAATTTTGGACAAAATCAGGAAAATATAGAATTTTTTAGTCTACCATATTGGTCCTGCCATATTTAGTTTTAAAACAAATTTTATATTTATACTTCACTGCCCCAAAGACCCTCCAAAACCAGTTTTAAAGGAGATCAGGGAATATTAATTTTTTATTGGTCATATCGCAAACGCCATCAAGGATTTTACTAAAATAATTTCAGCTTCCGCAACAAATTGCTCTACCGCCACAAAATTCATGCTAATCGATGGAGTCTGCACCTTAAATTTCATAATATTATACATTAGATTACAACAGACAAAAATTAAAATCACTTCTTATAAAAAGAAATTTGTTTCTGATTAAAATAAGAAACATTTCGAGGACAGACTTTTTTAGTCAAGAATAAATAAATAGTAAGTTTTTGTTGGACTTATTATACCCGTATTATTTGTTTATTTAAGCCAAAATTATGAATACCTAAATACTTTTCAAGCTTTTGAGCTATTTACATGTATCAGATATTCTGTTTCTAACGACAAATCGCACTCCAACTCTTCGTAAGATAATCCGTTATTTTAAAACCATGGAATACGTTTTAGAAACCGTTGACGTAACCAGGAAGCCAGATTGACTCCGTGCACCCATTATAACCGGTTGACAAGACCATATTTTATTAACAAATGTCAATTAAAATCAATGTATTATTGCTCTCGGCACCATACAAATCTACTTCTTTATCATACTTATTTATTATCAGAATTATGCATTTTATTTGAGGAGATCTCTAAACATATACTGTATACCTCTATGAAGTTTCAGTGCATGAGAATTGCCTCAACGATTCTTTTAACATTACTCTCATATATATATATATATATATATATATATATATATATATATATATATATATATATATATATATATATATATATATAACAAAATAGAATAAAATATTGGCGAAGCGGACGTAAAAATTTGTCAATCAACATGATTCTCGTATTAAAAAGTGCGGAGCACTCCAAAATATGGAAAAACTCCGGGTCCGACAGATGGCGACAGCGCTGTCTCGTCCTAATATGGGACTCGTCAGGCCACCGCAGTCGGTACAAACCATCATCTCGCCTTTGCATCGTATAAGCCATACTTATAATCAAAATACGGCAAATAAGACGACAAAGGCGACATCTCGATGGTCCACTTGATAATACAAGAACCATACAGATTAACAAAGTTTGTAAGAGAACCGTCATATGGTGGCGCGACGGTGAATTAAAACAAAAATATGTAAAATCGAGTACACGA
The DNA here is from genome assembly GCA_034092305.1 of Diaprepes abbreviatus. NCBI lineage: Eukaryota > Metazoa > Arthropoda > Insecta > Coleoptera > Curculionidae > Diaprepes > Diaprepes abbreviatus. The sequence continues at coordinate 1,701,692 of JASJET010000147.1, forward strand.
AACGCGCTGCCCAAAAGATAGGGGTCGCATTTTTCGGTACTGGCAAGCAAGCATACCGCTATTTAAGCAGCCAAAGCCACGTGCCGCACCAAACGATCCCACCATGAGAGCATCGCTTAGCGTGTTTCAAAGCCAAACAAGTAAATAAATATGTAGATAAGTTTTTGTCCGTGTAATTTAAAATAAAATAGAATAAAATATTGGCGAAGCGGACGTAAAAATTTGTCAATCTACATATTATTAAGTGGACCATCGAGATGTCGCCTTTGTCGTCTTATTTGCCGTATTTTGATTATAAGTATGGCTTATACGATCCAAAGGCGAGATGATGGTTTGTACCGATTGCGGTGGCCTGACGAGTCCCATATTAGGACGAAACAGCGCTGTCGCCATCTGTCGGACCCGGAGTTTTTCCATATTTTGGAGTGCTCCGCACTTTTTAATACGAGAATCATGTAGATTGACAAATTTTTACGTCCGCTTCGCCAATATTTTATTCTATTTTATTTTAAATTACACGGACAAAAACTTATCTACATATTTATATATATATATATATATATATATATATATATATATATATATATATATAAATTCGTGATACTGCATGGAAAAATATATTGAGAAAAAGAATGTTATGCCTTTACTACAGAATGTTGCAACAAACAATTGAAATAAATAAAAGGCTGAACAAATTAAACGTTAAAAATAATGCATTCTTCCTTTCATATTTTTCATATTCGTTGCTTTCATCTCACTCTATCAAGTAATTTAACGATCACATAAAACAACATCTTGTCATTCGGAATATAACAAAGGAAATTTTTTATATTATCTTCATTTTCTAAATTTTTATGGGTGTTTTACTACTATAAGCTTTCACGTCTTTGACTGTAAACGGAGAAAGGGGAATTTTTATAGAGAAAATTTATCATATGTTCCCTTTTCAAGCCAAATCAGATTCAAATATTGTCGCTGTTACTACAGAAATGATTAATCTTTGAAATGGTAATAACGAGAGTTTAAAAATCTGCTTTAAAATTATGCTATACAAGTTTAATACGAAAATTCTTAGTTGATCTTACAATAATTGCATTAAAGGGTTGTTAAAATATTTCTATTTTCGTACTATATGGAAAATATATGTACAATTTTTTTGTTTTAATTCGCCACCACGCAATAGATAGCTTGTGTATGTGTGAGTGTGGGGTATGCCTCTTTAACTTCTCAACTTAATTAATCTTATATACCTATGACGCATTCTGTCAAACACTCCGTAAAGTTATCTGTACATATGTATGTATATCAGTTGGATGGTAGCTAAATTAGTATATCTTTTTTTGTTATTCCTTTAATAATTTTTAAACAAATTTAATTTTTGAAAAACTCCTTTCACTCGAAGCAATATTGATTGATATAGTCAAAAAATTCTAAGTATTATAAACAAATTAGGTATGTTAACCCTTACTATTTTTCCAGTTTTGTTTATTTCAAGTTTCGTGTCTAAACCCGTACATTTTTTTTTCAAAGTTGCGTTATCGCCAGAATGAAACGTTAGTAAAAGAACTCAATAATGACAAACACTTTTTCATCATTTCAAAAGCTTGTGGCACTCAATTTATGGCAATATCTAAAATTTGTAATTAACTACGAACTTTAAAAATTTTATGCAGATCCTGTTACATTTTTTTTGCTTGAAGTTTTTTTTCTTATACTAAAAAATTGTAGTTTTACTTCAATTTCCTGTACTAAGAGACACGATTGTTTAATTAATGTTTTAAAGCTTTTACCATTTCTTCGTTCCGCATGCGGGAGGTTTGGCCTACTATGTGCGAACAAGCCGATTATAATGAATAATTGGTTACGTACTGTATTATTTACTTAAATCTTTTGTAATATATTTATTTTTTACATTGTACGCTCTTTAATTTAGTTTCACACATGCTATGCACCATCGTGTCCTTCACTAGGATTATCCCTGACTTTTATTATAAATACTTTTACTATTTGAAGTCTCGTCAGGAGATTTATATAATCAAAAGCTAAATTCACATGGAATAACGGCCTATTTGAAACTATTATTCCGTTTTTTGCTGATCGGACGGACGAAATCACGAGGTAGTGAAAACGCGTATGGAGAGAGCACAAGGATGAATAAATTAGATTCACTCGGACATCATAAAAATGATTTATTTTAAAAATAGTAGAAGTGACTGACAACTGAATCCATTGAATATGAAGTTCTATATAAATCTAGCTAGGAGAAATGTTTACGTCTATACATATTTTAACAGAATAATTATTTATTTTTATTAGATATTATACCGCATAATGACAAATTGTGGCAAAATGTGAGTTACACTTAGTATTTGATTAATTGATAGATAATAATTGCTATTATTATTCAATTATGCAACTGTGTTCTACAAAGCTTTATTAAATAACGTAAATTGTAGCAAATTAGACATAATTTAAAAACTCCTTAATTTTTTTCATTTAATTGGCCCAGTTAAACCAGGGCAATCTTTTTCTTTAATTTTTTGGATATGAAAACTGATTTGAATTGGTATTCCAAGTTTAGCTTCTGAAAAAAATTAATCACGAGCGATAACAGCGAAAATATCTACCGTCTAGAAACTAGAATCAACTGTCATTGCCAAGTTATAAACTGACAATTTTTGTGCAGGATTCTGCCTGCGATGCCAAATTTGCCACCCGAGGCATATGAAAAAATTTCCTCCTCCTTTCTCTATAATAAGAGATAAAGTTCCTAAAACGAAGAAAATCTATATTACAAATTAGAGAACTTTCCATAAAAAAAAATTTTCTCAGGAATCTAGAATTCTTAAAAACTAGAAAACAAAATTTAATAGTAAATATATCTTATAAATTCTTATATTAATCAAGTAATAAAAACAATATTATTACTTAAAAAAAATTGTTAATTTTAAATCATAAGCAATATTATTGAAACTATCGAACGTTTCAAAATGATCAATTCCGTATAAAAATAAAACAAAAGTGCATTATTGATTTAAAAACATCCTTAGCAATTTTTCAATTATATCTGCACATTTTATAAATATGCGACTAAATTTAGATCTGCAACGGAAATCTTTAAAAGTTGGCGTGTCTAATGTAAATCTGGCAACTTGTATGAAAATTCGTATTGAAATTGATATTTTCATTCATTTCGTATTTCATAGACGTACCACGGTTGTACAACATGATCATCCCCACCGACAGATAGGGAAATTCCTTTATAAACGAAAAAATTAAAAATATTTTAGTCTAAATAATATATTTTTGCCAAAATTGTTACCCTAGTAAAGTACCGCCAAGGGGGAGTACTCCCTCCTACCTTCCCCTCGCTCTTCGCCACTGCTTTTTTGAGTGATAAGTTTTGTGCAGTTGGAATATCGCAATACAATAAAAATTTTAACAAAGGAACATAATTCTACACGTGTCCATTTTTTTTTTAGTTTTCCTTTGCTAAATCCCAATTTTTTTTGGTGAATTTCTTTTTGCCCCAAATCCAATTTTCATCACTCTTAATTTTTAATATACAGGGCAAAATTCAATATCTGCTTTTTCCGACTACCAAAATTTTAATTATTTGGTCATTTATCCAAAAAGTGAACACAGATTCAAATATATTGTTGATGTAGAGTTCAATGGCATTCTATTTATTTCCATCAAAAATTTTGAGGTATTGACCAAACTTAGGTACTATTTAATAAAACGCACTTTATACCTATTATTTTTATCTTATTCACCTCTTTAAATCTCTGTGCATCCAGCCTTGATAAAAATCCATATGCACAAAACATATAGAAACTAAAACTACACGAATTTTCTGAAAGCAATTCTGTGTTTAGGATCAGTTGATCTTTAGAAACCATTATTTTTTCTTTTATCTTTGGTTTTTCATATGGTTTATACAAAATATGATTTTACATCCAATTTTTTTAACGAAAAGAAAAAATTTAATTTTAAACAGTTATTTAATGGAACATCCTTGAAAGTAACCCTTATTACATTCTGGATTATCCAAAATGATAAAAAATTTGTTGATAGACTGCTTCAAATTTAAATTGACAGCTGCTCGACTTGGAATGAGCATGGTGGTCCTCTATCTGCCTTTTTATAGTTTGGCGCTTGCACAGGTTATACCTTGGTTCTGCCTAATTGATTTCCTTGCTTTTCTGGGTCAGGGCTTCCTCTCAGCTCTCTGTCCTGTTTTTCTGGCGTGTTAAGGTTTTTAGTGTGTTCTATTTCGAGAACTTCTCTGATGATGTGCGTTCTTTAGTGCTTTATGGATACGATCTCTTTGGTTTCCTGAAAATTTATAGTTTATCTCATTTCCTGATGTGATTTGCCTATTATGTATGCCATTTTTATGTTATTGGACACTGGTAGAGATTCTTCTGTTTGTTTGGCCGATGCATTATTTTTGAGTCTCTACATGGAATGCTGTACACTCCCTGGATTTCCATTGATATTTTTTTTTTGGATTTGCATAATAATATGTATATTGTTGTTTGTGGCTTGTAAATTATGCATTCTTCCAATTTCGTCTGTTACACCTTTTATGTATGGCAGTGTGATTTTTGGTTTGGATTTTTCCTCTTCTTCTTTTTTCTCTGCTTATTCATTTATGTTCTGTTTTATGGTCCTTTGATATTGTGATCTGTGTAGTTGTTTTGTTTTAGAGCTGTTGTGATGTTATTGAGTTCTTCTTGGCGGTTCGTTGGTTTGGTTAGCCGCAAGGATCTGGAGATCAGTGTGTTGGCGACTGATTGTATCTGTGATGGATGGTGGTGAGATTCGGCGTTCAGGTATCTGTTTGTATTAATGGATTTTCTGTGTACCGTGTATTCGATTCTTAAGTTGTCTTTTCTGGTGATTAGAAGGTCAAGGATTTGACCTATCTCGGTTATCTCTTTTAATCCTGATTTAATCATAGTCTCTTGTTCCTTATGAAGTACGACCTAGATAAAAAGAGCATTGTTTTGTTTTCTGTCCTTTTTTTACTTATGGACAAAGAAAAACGAACATATTTTAAAACTGCTTTTGATATGCTTATAGATTAATTACCAATGAATATTCTTTCATTTGATCAACTATACATCTCTGATGGTAGTTGTTTAACTTTAAATAACATCAATGAGTGGGGAAAACAGTAACCTGATTTAAAATATTGTATTGGAAAATCAAATTTTAATACACCTTTACTTGTTGAATATGGAGAATTTATGGTTAGAATATCATATAAAAAATTATATTTTTCTGTAACAATTCGGAACATTTTATTTGATGTAACAAGACACTGTAATAAATACCATACTTCTTATTTACAAAAAAAAACAAATTAACCACATATCTATATATTTATTGAAATCATTATTAATGACATTTTTTAATTTAGACTCGTTTGGTTTTAATTTCTTGGAAATACATTAAACTCATCTCAATAAGAAGCTCAATAAAGTGTTTATTATTTGTGTAAGGGGCCGCTGTTATTTTAAATAATTAAATTTAATAGGTTTTAACTTGAAGACACAAGGTCCATAAATTAGATTTTGAAACTATTTTCTTACAAGAAACTTTGTACATTCCTTGTAATTTAAAGCTACATTGAGAATAATACTCTCGATACACTGTAATAGCCTTAAAATTTATTTTATATAAACTTTTTCACAGTAAATTGATTTTTTCAGCATTTGGAAACGAATTCCTAAAGAACAAGAGAATTATCAAATTTCATAAAATAAATTTTAACTACTTATATTCCATAACAGAAACAATCATGTTTTTAAAGCTATATTATAAAGCTATGAACACTCTGTATACGAACAAATTTATTTCGTATTTAAAGTACATCTATTTGTTTTGCAATTTTGGTTCTGAATTTTTATTTGACTTTTTAACTTGTTTTTCTTCCTTTTTATCCCCAAACTTTTTATTTTTGTTTTTATTTATAGATTTGCTTTTGATCATCTTGGTTTTATTGCTATTTATAGTACTTGTATCTCCTAAATTTGTTTGCCTTTTACTCTTATCATCTTTGATTTCGTTATGAATACTTTCTTGCGCTTCTTGTGCTGGTACATGGTGCGAAAACTCTTGTTCAAAATGTATTGACTTGATAACTTCTACTGGTACTGGATTTTCTTGAGGTATCTCAACTGAATATGATACTGGTTTTTCCACAGGTACAGGAATATTTTTCTCAATAGGTACTGGAACATTAATTGGAATCCTAACTTCATATGGTACTGGTTTTGGTACGTGATAAGGTACTGGTCTGTCGACATGTACTTTTACTGGGTAAGGTACCTCTTGTTCTACAGGTACTGGTACTTCTTGAATTTGATGCACTGGAACGGGTTGTTCAACTTTTACAGGTACCGGGTTATCGACGTATACTTCAACAGGTTGTGAAACGATTTTTTCTACAGGATAAGGCTTTGGTACTGCTACCGGAACTTGTACAGGAACAGGAATTTCCTTGACAACTGGATACGGAATGGGTTCTTCTACAGGTACTTTATAAGGAACCGGTATTTCTTTTCGGACAGGATATGGCACTGGAACTTTGACTTCCACGGGTATTTCTACAGGAATCGGGATCGGTACTCTCACATGTTTTTCTACAGGAAACCTTTTTATTATTGGAACCCTTTCTTTTAAATAAACTTTGAAAGGAATATAAATATTTTTGAAAATTGGGTAGGGCTGAGGTACAAATACTCGTACCGGATAAGGTACTTTCAGCTCCACAGGCACTGGAATTTCTCTTTCGATGGGTATTGGTTGAGGAACTCGTCTATAAATAACGTTAATTGGTTGATCGAATTCCGTATAGTCCTGACTTTGATCATATTCCGAATAAGCACTGCTTGGAGCTGTATGATGTAGAAAAGAGGTAGTTCGGAAATCTCTTAAACCTCTTGAAAGACGAATCATTCCAGATGTGTTTTCTAGACATACCGTTTGCCATGCGATTAGAAGGATCACCTAAAATAATAAATACTGTTAGAAGATATGTTGAATTGTTATTTAAAAATACAAATAAAACATTAGTAATAAAAATCTTGGCTGATTTGGATTCACTTAAAGTAAAGTTAAAAAGTAAAAGTTTTGAATATACATATTTCCTGCTTTAGGTAATAATTTGGGAGAACAATTCTGTAAGATTACATATGAAATGAACCGTTATTTTTAACAGATTTCTAAGAGGAGTTCCTAAATTAATAATATAATATGGCCGTTAAAAAATTAATTTTATTCGATTGTCTTCAAAAGTTTTATGAGGGAGTTTTCGGGGTCGCACACAACGAATATAAAATTATTTTTAAAAATTTAATATGGCGGACGGATTTAAAATTCCACATCCCTCGAATTTGTTCAAAATTGATATTGGGGAAGTTTGGAGGTATAAATTTCGAATTTAAAATTATTTTTGGAAAATTTAATATGGCGGATCTAATATGGTATCCTAAAACTTTTATATCTCTCGATTTGGTTCAAAATTTGTAGAGGGGGTTTTTGAGGGTGTAAATTACAAATCTAAATTTATTTCAATAAAATAGTATAGCGGATTCAACATGACGTTCTAAAAGTTATACATCTTTCTATTTTGTTCAAAATTGGTACTAGAGGGTTTCCGAGGGTATAAATAAAGAATTCAAATTTTTTCATTTTTCCGATTTTAGCCAAAATTGCTTGCCTATATTTCTTTAAATGTCGATATTGGGGTGTCTTGAAGCAGTAGATTACGAATCTAAAATTGATTTCTTTGGAAAAATTGCGAGGTATACTACATATTTCGCTTGGTATTTAGATCAAATAATTTATAGATATTATAAAGAGTTCAAAACCAAAAATTAAAAAATAAAATTTTTATAAAAAAATTGAACGGACTTCCAAATCGCGAAAAATATCAATAAACATTTTTATATGAAATTGAAATTTTATGATAAGAAAGCAATTACAAATCAAGTATTTTTCAATCTTTTCATGTGAATCATATTGTGGTCTGATTTCATTTAAAAATTAATATTGTTTTCTCTTTTCTGCTCATTTTTGGAAGTCGATTCAAAGTTTTTATAAAAATTTTATTTTGGTTGTAATCTTGTAACTTTACTACAAATATTTAAAACATTTTTCAATTCTATGTCGATTTTTTAATATTCCCAAATGGAAAAACGATAAATATACTAATCTTAATCAGTAGTTAATAGGAGAGGAGTTTTTTTAATTATAAAATTTCTTAGCTTACTATGATTACTAATGACTTAATTAATCTTTTATCAGAATTTGAATCTCTTTTAAATTTTAAATAAGAAAACTATTCGATTCCTCATATTTTTTGTAACAATTCTAGTTTGGTTCAATAAATTTTTAATGCAAATTCTTGCCTATTCAATTTTCGGTCATTGTTTTTTGATTATAAAATTAATTTTCGACTATGAGTAAATACCATGACGATACTGAGTTAAAAGTTTTGAAAAATATATTGAGGTGAACGATGACCACTCTTAACATTTACTGATTTTGATTGCTTTTACTGATTACGATTACATCATGTTATTTAAAATATGAGTTTAATGAGTTTGATTGTTTTGAATGCATTGTGGTATTTAAACGCAAATATCTGGAAAATAGTTCTAGGCATAAAAACAAAACAAATATACTTTTTAACTAAATATCCAAGAAATTTGGATCAAAAGTTATCTAATTTTGTTCTTAGAGATTGACAGTTTCATCAGATTGGTTTTTACTACCGTCAGATTTACCTCAAAGTTCCACTCCTTTATACAGTGTGACGAGTAAAGTCCGCATCATTTTTTTTAATAATAGCTTTATTCGAAATTTGAGTTTGGAAAAAAATTAAAATTTGACAGATAATGTATATATATTATATATATATATATATATATATATATATATATATATATATATATATATATATATATATATAGATTGCAATTAAATGGCGTACATTGACGATATCAAAATTTTTCACCGCATCCATGCCGTCGCTGACAGGAAAGTAATGATTTTTTAGAAATTTATTTAACATCTGCTTTGTTGATTGAAAGCATTTGCCTGGAGAATCTGAGAAGGAATACAAATAGCGAAGTTACAGGGCTGTAACACACAGTTGGACAGACGAACGTGACGTAAATACGTGGATTCTTAGTGGCAATGGAACCTTAAAAATAGAACTAAGCTTTTCTAGAACTAAAATATTATATAGAAAAATGTACTTACTATACACCTTATTTTATTCATCTTCTTGCACTGAACTAAAAAAGAAAACGGAAATTACAATTCTTTTTATACCATTTAAATTAGTGTCTTAAGTATATTCGCCCGAACATGTCCGTATTTTACTATTGTTTTATAAAAAATAATAGTCTCAATTGTAAAAATGCCTATTTCCGCGATTTCTGTGCTACTTTAACCGGAACAATTCATAATTATAATTTTTAAAGAAAAAGTTGCAGTACATTTAAAAAAATCATATAAAATGATAAGGTATTAGCTCATTATGCCAATTATTACATGCAAATTGGGTGCAGTATGCAACGGTTACATCGGAAAGAGTTTCGTTATTATTTTTAAGAAAACCATATAATTTATGTTACTCTTACTTGAAAACAACAATCTGCAACATCTATTGGCTAGTTTAAGTACTTTAACTTGTTATTTTATGTAATAGTATTAGATTTCAATCTAAATAAACTTTTACTATGGTTGCTTGTGATGATATAGTTTCTTGGTTCGTTCATAGAGGTCTTTAGTTAGTTGAATGCTTCTATATTATTTTTTCTTTTTATTAAAATGTTTTTTTAAGAATGAATCATGCTTTTCGAAATGGTTTAGATTATTGATTAAAATCTGGCAAATTGAATACATTTTGGAAAATGTTTTTTTAACGAAAAAGATCTCTTAGCTGTTTGCATTCAGTATCATTTTAAGGTTTATTTGGTAATACAAGTCATTTTATTTTATGACCAATAAAATTTGGTTGTTTCATAGACAGTTTTTCATCTGCCTCACTTTAAGCGATGATCTCTAGGCTTTTGCTCTTAACTTCTATATAGATTTGTTTCTTGACATATAATCAGTAAAAATGAAGTTCTTCATGAACGAAATCCCAACAGATCATGTTTGCTACTCACATACCAGCATTTATTATTTTTTTAAATCTTTGCTTGCAACATATATTGATGAGATGATTCATAACATCAAAGTAAAACTCTAATATTTTCAATAAAAGCTAATATTTCCCACTGCCCACACAAAAAGTAGTTTATTGTATTATTACAAATTCAGCAGTTTGTTGCAAACCAACATCCTTGAGAGACCTAATAATTTACTAGAGCGTCAAAATATGTAACACAAAATAAGAAACAGAATTAGGATGAGCCCAAGAAATTGTTTTAATGGATATGATGATAGGTAACTTTTACGAAAAGCTAAAAAAATCTTAAAATTTCAATACCCAAAATGACCAAAGTGCTGGAAGAATATTTAAATAAGAATATCACTCTTAGTAGCTAGAGGAAAACAATTGATCAGTAAGGTAAACAAAAGAATCCCTTTCGAGTTTCCTATCAACCTACAAACCTAAGCATCTAACCTTTTTGACGATATTAATATGTTGTTTATTAATTACAATGTTCATTGAATATTTGAAATTCAGAACTTCAATTTTATTTACATTAAATATAAGTAAACTGACGCTGTATCAGTTGTTAATTTTTACAAATTCACTGCTAACAGTATCTTTCAAAAGATTAGAATCCTTGTGATCCTAGCAAATATTGGCACCGTCAGCAAAAATGGTAATAGCATCTGTAATCAGCACCATTAGTTGAAACACATCATTCCCAATCCTAACTTTCTGGGAGCATCCCGACAAGTAAGATTAAAACTACTTAAGCACTCTAATTTATGACTAGCACAGTGAAAGCCTTTGTTAAATCACAAAACACCGCCACCGTGGTCTACCTTTGATTGAGATGAATATATGGCTCATGAATAAAATTAAATACAAACTGCTTTAATCTCAGAAAAGGGTATCTTTCTTTTCTTGACCAATTTAGGACTTTGTATCCCTTCTGTTAAAAACAGGGACAACATGAGCCCTTTTTAGGTACGATGGAACTGATCCAACATAAAAGCCTACTCCAGCGCCTTATCAGAAATGGAAAAAAAAATTTTTAGAAACATCCCATCTCAACCATAAGAGTGTTTATTTTTCATTTCATTAGACACATATTTTGATTTAAATATATCATCGGAAACAAAATAAAAAGTGTTTTTTACGAAGATACTTGTGAGGTATTTATTTGGCTCACCTTGATTCTGCATACGATTAGCAAGGTTTACAGCATTTAAGTAATAAAAAGAATTTAAATGATCAGCATCTACACTATTGGACATCTTTTCGGTATTCTGTTTCAATCACATAAATCGTTAACTTTCAATCATGTCTCCCCGTGTCTGTCATTTGATAGGGATAATCTTTTTTTGTCATATAAATTCTTTGCTGCCCTAATGGTTCCTCGATAAATAGTAAGATGTTTAGTGTAGTTATCAAGAAAATGAACGCTTATTTTGAGCCTATACCCTTAAACTCTTTATAAAACATTTACCCTTATTTACTTTACTCTTCTGAAATTTTGAAAGAAATGCTGCGTTAAATTTTTTCTAAAATTTGATCAGAATGATTGAATAACCAGCAAATATAATAGAACACTCTACCAGAATTTGAATTAAAATTAGTACATAAATAATCTATACAAGAGGAAGAATAAGCATAGCTGTATGTAGCTAATCTCACATGCGTTGCTAAATTGCAGGAACTCATTAACAAAGATTAGGATAAAAAATTGTTATTTGTTGTCCTAATCTTTTGAGAACATTTTTGAAAAATTATATCTTAGATGACGGATATCATCATACTGACATTTGTCGTGCAGTGAATTCCCGAAATCAATTAGTACGTAAATACAAAGTAACATAAATGAAACTGAAGTTATCAAAAATTCTATCATTATTGCTTAGTATGTCAGTATTTTTCAACGTGTTAAAACAGTGAATAAAAGTGGTGATTGTGTAACTTCCGTATTTCTACTGAACACCAGCTCCAGCTCTAACGACATGTAGTCTGCATAGGGAGCGATGGATATCTCTCCATTACGTTTCCACAGCTACATGAGTAGCCGCCAGTTCCAGTTCTGAAATCCCCTAGGTAACTGAAACGATAACACCCTTTAGGGCCTTGTTCTCTATGTCTAAGTAGTGACGAAGTAGGTTCATTAGGACCTTCAGGGTTATGATGGTGGCAGCTAATAATTCTCAAACAAGCCAATCTTTGAACTTTGTCAAGTTGAAGACATACTAGGCTACCATACAATAGCGGCATACTTAATCATAGAGCGTACCACCAGAGTGTATCTTCAATATAGCATAGTCAGTGCCAGCTCCATGTGCACCCACAGGCCCATTTACTAGCCCAGAAAACTAATATAGCCTTTTTGGTTCGAGCTTCAATATGATCTTTCCAACTCTATTCTAAGTCCAGAATTATTCCCTGATATTTAACTGTTCACTTGTATTAAAATGTCCTTCCTATTCAATGTAATTGTAGGCATTCTACCCATTTCATATATGGCTTATTCTTCTATCGATACTTCCTAAAAGCAAAAACTGCATATCGTGCACTCCATATAAAAATCCACGCTTACTAGTCAACAGGAACATGCGTGAACCTGTATATTGCAATTTTGTAACCACATTATCTTTAATTAGTACCCAGATTTTGAAATGGTTCTTTTCCTTTTAGTTTTCAATTCAATACCATCTTATGTAATATTCTTAACAAGCATGGTAAGTCTAACGTACAAAGTAGATTTATATCTTCATTTATATGTATGCATGTATGTATTTCCTTAGATTGTAATAATAGATATTAAATCGCAAATATCATTACTACTGTGCAATATTACTACAAAGAAAAGACCACTGTATTAAATAAAACGGAATAAAATTGTTAAAGCTTATGGAAATTTAAAACTCGGTTAGAAATAATTTAAGGAACCTAAAACATATTTATGAAAAAAAAAATTATTTGTTTTTTTTTTAATTATTTACTCAAGAATGCAACAAAAAATATTTGTCATCAATTTATTTCATTTTTAAACCTTTAGGAACAATTATTTCCTGGTCAGTTGAGTCAAAATATTGCCATAAAACTTAACATTTACACACACAAACACAATTATTTACCCATTTATAAAACGTAAATGTTTTATAAAAAATTACTCACTGAATAAAAATATTAACTTTAACTATAGTTAAAATTTCTACTAAGTAAATAATAAATATATTTTCATTTTGAGACCTACACTAGAAAATGATAAAAAGTCACACATAAAATAAATCTTTTTTATTTTTTCTACAAAAATAAGTTACACATAGAAAAACTTAACTTATTTGGCATGTTTTTTTTTCATATAAATAATGAACAAAGAGAATAAAATATAACAGAATCACTAAGAAAAGTAAGACGAAGAAACATATAAATAGTAAACAAAGAAGAACACGTATAGTACAGATAGGAGCTTGAAAAAATTTGTTTTTTTTACATATTATATATTTTCAGTAATGGTTGTTTTATTATTAAATATTTGTTGGAAAAAGAAAACAGCCCTATTTTATTCTACAAAATATATATACAATCGTGACCTAACCTAGCGTACAATCTAAGCAATGAAATAGTTGCTTAAACTAGCAAGAACCTCGAACTACTGGTAACCATCAAAAAAGAGTTTTCCAACAAATTATTCCTGAAAATTATTGATTTTTAAAGCTTTCTGTGATATATACGTTATTACCAACACACATAGATTATGATTAAAAGGTAATCGAAAATGATTACTTTTTACTTTAAATTTAAACATAACTTTTTCAGCTCCTGAAAATATAATAAAGCACACATAGTGTGGATCACTTCGTTATCATTTTTAATGGTGGTATCCATAGCCACCATCATCACCACCGTAACCTCCGCTATAACCTCCGCTATAACCTCCGCTATAACCTCCGCTATAACCTCCATCATGAACGGGTACAGCTACTGGTACCTTTACTGGGTATGGAACGGGTTTTTCTACTGGATATGGTACAGGTTTGGCTACTGGGTATGGTACGGGCCTGTCAACGGCGATTTTGACTGGGTATGGTACTGGTTTTTCGACTGGGTATGGTACGGCTTTTTCGACTGGATATGGTGCTGGGTATGGTACCTTAAAAACAAGTAACAACATTTAGCTAAGGGAATTGTACTTTCAAATAAAGTGTAAAGAATTAAAGTTTTTGTAGCTGTTGCTATCGTCCCGACGTAGTCGTCATGCAACCGTAAAGAAACGTCGGAAATGAGCTTCCAACTAACGTGGTTTAAACTAAAAACTAATGTTCCTATAATTATTATGAAATCGTCTTACCTTAACTGCAACTGGGTAGGGCCTATCCACAGGGTAAGGTACAGGTTTTTCAACAGCTACCTTAACAGGGTAAGGTACTGGTTTTTCTACTGGTACTGGTACATTCTTTATAACATGAACTGGGTAAGGTTGAGGAACATGGACGGGGTAGGGTCTGTCTACTGGTACTTGAACTGGAACAGGTACTTGTTTGTAGACTGGGTAGGGTTGAGGCACATGGACTGGAACCTTGACTGGAACTGGAACTGGTTTTTCAACTGGGTAAGGAGCTGGTACTGGGACTTTTACGGGGTAAGGTACGTGTTTGGTGACTGGATAAGGTTGGGGCACGAGGACCTTCACGGGGTAAGGCCTGTCTACTGGGACCTTTACAGGAACATGAACGATCCTTTCAACTGGGTAGGGTTGAGGTACTGGTACTCCAACCTTGACGGGAACTTTGACTGGGTATGGCACAGGTCTTTCTACTGGGTAGGGTTGGGGAACGGCAACTTTAACGGGGTAAGGTACGTGTTTGGTTACAGGGATAGGGATGTGTTTTTCAACAGGGTAGGGTACTGGTACACCTTTGACCAAGGTGATGGTTTTTTGTACATGAGCGCTTGAACCTAAAAGAATATTTTTATTTACTTATATTATTATATTCATTTAAAGTGTATATATATAGACATACATCTAGAAGTGACTAAAACTGGAACCAACGTAATATTCAAATTGTTATTTTTACAGTAAGAAAGCACCATCAAAATGTATTTACATAATAAAATAGAAGATTTAATGTTGTTTATGTATTAATTATATTAGTTCAGGTTATATTTTGTTTATAGTATTCAATAATAAATTGTATAGGTAGAGTACATCATTTCATTTGAAGCAGTGTTCCTCTAGAGGATCTTATAAATATTTTCAATATGTTTAAGATTCTTTATTATACATATAAATAATATTTGATCAATAGTAATTAATTCTTGATATATATGTCCCAAATATAGTAGAAAAAACTGATTTTGCTCTACAGCGACTTACCCAACAAAACTGACTGGTAGTTGCCATAATCACCGTAGCCAGAATAGCCATCACCACCAGATACTAATATATACATGTAAGCATAATATTTATACAAATATATACATAAACCAAAAACACTAACCCTGTAACTATACTAAGCAAAGTGTTTACGAAGTAATCGTCAATAAACATTTAAAAAAATACCCATTTTCCCAAACATAGTAAAAAGTCTTCTATATCATTTTTATCATTTTAAATAATTGCCCTTATGGTTTACGATTTCATAAAATAAACAAAATCTAGTGCAATAAAGAATACCACCAGTTGTGTCCAACCCGAATACCAAAAACCCAGTGTACATTCTTTACATAACCTTTAATTATTGAGCATTATCAAACGTACAATGCGTGCAAAATTCTATTAAGAATTAAGAAGACTTAATAGCTTAACTTTTATATTTTTTATCTATAAAGGTTATATGAAGATTCTTACTCATTTATCCTTTATTATATTCACTACTCGATTGTATTAACATAATTTATACAAAGATACCAGTGCTACTAATCCATTGATTTTCAAGTAAATAAAAAGACTTACCAAGGTCAATACCTCCGTATCCTCCGGAGTAACCGCCATATCCTCCACCACCTCCAAGAGAGTATCCACCTTCAAGTCCGTATCCACCATCTCCTACTGAGTATCCATGGTCGATATCGCTACCGTATCCGTAGCCGAGACTAAGTAATCCACGCTTAGTTTGCTTTTTGTCTTCAACTGCCCCTTTCTTCTCCTTGGCCTCTGCGTTTACCGCTACTGCAGCAAGGACTAAGAATGACAGAAGTAACTGAAAAAAATTAATTTAAAAATACATTAATTCATGTATTATGTAAGAAATTATAAACCGGAGAAAAAAAATAATGATCATGATATTAAGATTAAAAATAAGATGCTGATTTTAATACACACATAAAATGTCTACTCGTCTTCATATTCTATAATTGGTTACATCAATTATGAAAACAATACCAGAGCAATTTAAGAAACTTGGCTCGCTTTTGTTTAATTTGAAAGTTATCAAAGACCGTGTTAATTTATCTACAAATTTTACATTTTATTTCAGTTAACACCATCTTAATAAATTATCTTAATTTTATTCATTCACAGTTACCCATTAGACGATCTGAAAGACAATTAAATGACTAATGATTCACAGTTAATTAAAATTTTAATTACCACTTTGTCGTTAACAAATTCGCATGTTAATTGAAGCATTAAATGTGTTGCTTCATCTTATTGTTACGTGAAGTGCTAAATACGTTGTCATTAGTTTTTTTTTCCTCTGAGAAAAAATATATTGGCAATGGTCAGTTCTTTTAACAATGCGGTGAAAGATGATTTTAACAATAAAAATTCAAGGTAGTAGAAAAACGATTCTCAATTATTTTTTGGATGATGTGTTCTTAAGTTAACTGAATTTTTGACGTTGGTTTATTTTGTGTTTTTAGGTGATTTTAGTATTAACAAGCCACGTATTCTGATTATTTTCAGAAAGATAATCGTTAAAGTGGATGAATGAGTATGCTTGCTCTACGAACATGGCACTCAGGCTCTCCTAAAAAGCCTTTTTAACATAAACTGTAATAGTTAGAAGGTCTACATCACTTAAAAATAACGTCTACCACGATAGACATTCTGCATTGATAATTTGAAATTATAATAACTCCTTTAATATGGAAATAGGATGAAACTATTGTTATTATTATTGCTTAAAAAAACTTCAAAGTAGAGTAGTGCTGATGGTATTTATCTAGTAGGCGGATATATTCACTTGTTTTAAAAATGTTGATGTTTAATTAATATTTAATGGAGTTTAATAACTGTCTTAATGCTTGAACTTTTCTCTATTTGAAACAACGATATGTCACTAATAACACACTATAATTAAATAGAAACGGCACTGTAGTTCTATATAACGAAGAATGTAGACAAGAAGGTATCGCAGGAAGTCACAGGAGAGGTCAATCTACAGTATTCAATTTAAAAACATATTTAGAGGCTTTTTCGAACCTAGACTAAACCAGGGAGAAAGGTAAACAAATCTGAGGATTGTTTTCAAAAAACAGAGTCTAGAATAAGATTACCCAGTAAAGTTTAGACTAAAATTGTGATCTCAAAGAGGTTGCTTCGAATTCATTATCGACTTCGTCACTAGCATCAAAATCACTTCCACCCATCGGAACTTCTTTCTGTGCCAAAAGATCAGAAAAATAGAAAATTGTCATTGTGGTAAAGCTCCTTTAGCATATGTCTGTCGTCTGTAATGAATTTTGGAACATACATTTCTCACTTCCGAATGAGCTAAAATGTTACATGTGTATCTTGTGTCGATGACAACACAATATCATGACACTTCACATATGCGTGTTCGTCTGTATGTTTGTTTGTAATGCAGTGTTGCAACATATCCTTCGCTCCCTCCTATACATCTGATTGAATTGAAATGTGACTGTAGATTTGATGACAATGGCACTAGCTATTGATGATCATGTCTTCATACTTCTATTAATGTTCGTTTCGAAAATAATCATACGAAGATTAAATGAAGCAGATTTAAAGTCAAGATAGCCTGCTAAAATTCTACATCAACTACAAATTCACGAAATTCTTCTATTAGAACTTGTCAGAACACATGTTCAATAGGGTATGTGAATTTCTCTTCACAGATGAGACTAGGATTCAATTATAGAAGCCAAATGAACGAAACTGGGGCTATCCAAGATTTGCTAAAAGGTAGGCCTGTCAGAATCTCATACACAGTGATAGTTTTGAGTGGAGGTAGGAAAATAATACTTTGGAAAGGTAGTAATTAAAAAGCATGCACCGAATTTTTGGAAATAACTGCATAAAGGACTGATATTTGTGAAAAAAATTTTAAAAATAGATTGGCCACTGTAAATCCCAGACTAAGATCCCATAGAGTACATGTGAAATCAGCTAGAACTCCGCATAGAATGACAAGATCTAATTCCGATTACAATAGAAAAGTTTTGGTTTGTTCAAAAAGAGATTTTGAAAATTAAAAATGTCTATAAGTATATTTTATCCTTAATAAAAATAATAAATGATTTCCCAACAAATAATTAAAAGACGATTAAAATTATGCAAAGACCTGGCGGTGCAACAAATAAACTAATTCATATAATTATAGAATGACATTACAGAGTATGCAATAAATAATAAATTAACTTTACCGTTTTGTCCGACTATTAAATCTATAATGTTCGAGTTGCATAATTTTAGGCAATACTCGTGTTTTAATTGAATAATAAAATAAATATATGAAATTGGTTTATGTAAAGAAATCTACCTTTAATTGAAAATAAAACTCCGGCACGCAATAAACAATGCTTTATTGTGAACGTTTTATTTCCTGCATTATGATTTAAAGTAAGGTAAGCATCTGCTTCACGCACTAAAATTATGCAAGACGGAAAACATATCTTTTTAAGTGAAAATTGAAACAAATATGAACGCCAAATTTCAACGAAGTTTTTGGCACTTTGGCCGATTACTTATTTTACTTGTCGTATTCAAACAAGGAATTTAATTGTGACTGCTTTAGCGATCAATGAATTTGTTTTTTTATGTAATCATGAAAACTTAATATAATTTTACTTAAATCGGTGAGCATTTCCTTAATGAATGTTATTTCAACTTGTTAATTGAACAATGTTTTTTCAAAGTGGAAATTTTAATTAAAATAAACTTTTCTGTTTTTGTATTCAGTTATAAAAATGTAAATGCCTGTAAATTTATAAATGAATTGGCTCTTTAGTTTTCTTGGAGCAATTCAAAGCACTATTATTAATAAATTTAGAGCACTTAAGCAGTAATTTTATAAGAAATAAAAGAAAGATATGGAGACAACTATACATTTTATTGGTATTTGTGAAGCATTGAGAATAACAAGGCATAAGAAGCATATTGGCTTGCAGTGGCATTTTAACCTTCATAGAGCTCCGTAGCAATATGTACGTGCTTCGGTTCTTACGAAAGAGAATGAAGAATGTAATGTATACCTTTGGGAATGAAAACAGGACTCTGGGCTGAAATTACAGTGTAAGGGAAAACATTCTTCTTACGAAAAGTCCTATTGTTCATAGAGGAAAAATTATGCGGAGATGCAGAAGAAGAATAATTTTTTGTTTCATAAATCGAAGGGAAAGATATAACTGTGTTGGATGATCAACTGTATTTGGAAGTTTTATGCATTGCATTAATCAAAAATCTTCTATTGTAAATGTAATAAAAAATTGTAAAGTTTAACAATTGTGATAATGAAGGCATTCTGGAGTATAAGCCTGATATTCCGAAAACTATTGTATTTTGGAATGCTTACTCTAGATCTAATTAACAATCGAACGGGAAAATTTGGGCGAATGCTTGGTAATGAAGTTCACACGAAAGAGATAAGTATATAGATGATCTTTATATGGGGTGGGTGACCAAAAAGGATTATTCTGATTTTCTTTGACTAATTAATTAAAATTTAGTAGAATAATCCTTTTCAGAAGAACTTGCAATTTGATATCATTATCTAGTAAGAGAATTATTTGACAATTTCTAAGTGAGCCAAAAGTAAACCCTCTTGTATTTAAAGTATTATGTTTTAATAATGTAAAATATGTTTGCAAGCACCAAAAGAATGAGGACAACATTTCAAGTCCACGTTGATAGTACTTAATATTTACAATATATTTTATGTTCATAATCTGAGTAAAATATATAATAATATGAAAACAAAAAATTTTAAACAATATACTGCGAACTCGAATGGCATTAAAAACATAATTTAGCTATCAATTGTCTCCATATAATCCATTAGACACGGAAAATAGACTATTCAAAACTATAATAGATTGATATAGTCAAGGTTATATTGCCAAGTTCAATCAAATTGAAATGACTTCTTGACAATATATGCTTTATAATTCTGCCTTTATTTTCTTTTAAAGTGTGATTTTAAGTATAAATACATACATTTTTCAAATCACAACAATTATTTGGAAATTGTTTATTTTGAAAAATATATAATTTCAGAAATAAAATTGTTTTTTTTTATATTTTCTACTTTAATTTCTACTGAATAAAGAATATTGATACTTGAGATGTTATTTTAAAAAATTGAAGAAAAAATTAGGAGATTATAGATATCTATAAAATATATTCGAGCACAGTTTAGTATGAATGGTACAAATAGTAGAAAGTTAGTAAATAAATAAAAACTTAAAACTAATTTAAATTTTCGAAATGTTATTAAAGTGAAAAAATTAAATTAACCCTGACGTTTATGGTGGACCCTTTAGCAAAATTCTTCAAAAAAAAAATGGAAAAATAAATTAAAAAACAAAAAATATGAACGAAATGACTAAAAAACTTTTAAACGTTTAGATCGTAAGTAAGATACAAAATTTTCAATTTAGATAATTTTACTGAAAATTAATTATTGCTAAAAAGTGATCCACCCACTATCTGTTAACCAAAAAGCACAAAATAATCATTTCAATCACAAAATAGTTACACTTATCGCACTAAATATAGTCCATTTTCAAAAAAAAAAACGCACAAAATAAACACAAAAAGCACGACTCACCAATGGCTTCATTTTGGTAGTCATACAAGGGGTGTCTTGCTAGTTCAAAGTGAACTGAATACCGAAAACGAGCCCTCATTGTCTTTTATACTTCTTGTCGGCTTTCGCTGGTTCAAGCGGATGGTACCGCACCACCTCTTTGACGATGGTCGGCACCGTGGGTTGCTGCAAGAACTCCTGGTGCACGAGGTACCGGTGAATTTGAGATTCGTATTATTTTGACGAATCGTACGGGATTTTTGAGTTTGGCAGTGCGGGACTTAGTTTCTTTTTTGTTGTTAGGGATTTGGAAATGTACATGCTAAGAGTATTTATAGAATTAGTAAGTATTTTTAAATAGGTTTAAAATGTGTTTACACTTTAATAAAACAAATCTTAAAATTGTCTCATCTTTTTGTTTCCTAAATTTTGCTGTAGTTTTTTCTTTGCTAGTAAAAATATCAACTATTGAATAATTGTTTGTATTAATGAGATCTGGTAGTTTTCATATTGTTGTTTAATATTATTTATTGCGAACAAAACTAATGCATTTGTATACGTTTGTTAAATTGACTTAACTTGTTAAATCGACTCCAAAAGTTGCAGTATTATATAATTTACATAGTTTTTGATTTAAGATTTATATATTTTTAGTTTAGATCAGAGTGTCTTTGTGTACTTAGCAAGTATTTTCTATAAATTTAAACTTATTAAATTAGTTACAATATAAAACATTTAGGAATTTCTTTTCTAATTTTTAAGTCCAGTTTTTTGAAGTTTGTTTTTTTTTAAGTTCATTATTTTTAATTTTAAATAGCCTTCGAAACGGGCTGATTTCATTTCATTCGAAAAATTATTAAAACATGCTAAAAACCACATAAAAATATTTTATTTATCTTAGAAGTTACAAATATTAAAGATTTACTAATATTTCTTCCTCCTTTTTTGGTGCGGATTAAAAATTATAATTTTTTAATTCTTTAATATTTTCCTTGTATTTAAAAATAATTTTTGTGGCATTGCATTTTTGTTGCTTTAAAATATTATCTGCCTTCATAAATCTTCGTACCTTTGTTGAAGTGTAAAGTAATTTTTTATTTTAAAAAAACGAAGTTATCAAATAAATCAATATATATATATATATATATATATATATATATATATATATATATATATATATATATATATATTATATTATATTTTCCAGATTCTTGAACCATAAATTATATAATTTTCTTTTTATTTTGTCTTTTCTTGGGTTTAGGTTCTTTATATAACAAAAAATCAAATACAATATGACGTTTCGCCATTTATTTAAGGCATCTTAAAAAATTTTTTGTTTTTTTTTTTATTTATTGATCTTTCTAAAAATTTTTTTTTATATCTTAACAATGGACCAAAAAAAAAACGAAAGAACGCATACATTTTATTTTATGTTTAGGAAGATATTCAATTTTTGATGTTTATTAACAGGATCGAATACCTAATATTTTTAAAAGCATGTTATTATCGTATGTCACAGGTCTCATAATAAATTAAATACCCTATTTACTAATTTAAAAAGTAAAACTCTTCTCATGAATAAGTCAAATGTAGTATATTCAATCCTTGCTCAAATTATCCCAAAAAATATATGGGCATGACAAGCCAATTGCTAAAGAACAGATTGAATGGTCATAAATATACGAAAAACGCCTCAACAGCGTTAAACAAGCACACACAGAATGAAAAACATACCTTAGATTATAACAGTACCATAATCAAAAACAAAGATATGAATTTTCAAAAAATGCAGATAAAAGAAATTATAGAAATTAAAAAAGATGAAAACACTGTTAACGACAGAACGGATATAGGAAATTTGAGCCACATTTACATCAGCCTAATTTAAAAAAAAATATTAAGTATTCGATCCTGTTAATAAACATCAAAAATTGAATATCCTCTTAAACATAAAATTAAATGTATGCCTTCTTTCGGATTTTTTTTGTTCCATTGTTAAGACATAGAAAATAAAACACACTCGCATTCCATGTATCCTAAGTACCTAAATAGATGATGTTAAAATTTCATTTCGTTATTAATAAATAAACAAAATTTTAGGGTATGCACTGTGTAAAAATAAAATACTTTTTTTAGATATTTGAATAGTTTCTTAAACTGTTTGTTTGTTTTTTAAAAATGTAAATATGTTTGTGTATGAATGTTTTTAATAATATAAAAAATATTTTTAGAAAGATCAATAAATGAAAAAAAAAACAAAAAATTTTTGAAGATGTCTTAAATAAAAGGCGAAATGTCAACACCCTATATATATATTGATAAAACTTTTAGGCTATTTTAAGAAATTGGCGTTATCATAAAAATATTTCCAAAACAAAATAGGTTTTTTCTAAAGGAAAACTAAAAATTAACAAAATTTGTAGGCTAGCGAGATTTTAACTTCAAAACTCCAAAAAAGTGCTAAGTAAATAAGTAAATCTACAACTGTCAAATTAGTTGCAATTTAAAATTGTTTATAATTCATTTTTTATTTTTCAGCGAAATTTTTTTAAGTATCTTTTCGTAAAAATTATTTATTGAGTATTTATTTTTTTTTATTTTAAATTATTGACGTTTTAAAATAAAAACAAGAAGTATTGACATTTTGTAGTATTTAGGTTTAATTAATTTTTTGCATATGTGGTAATATTAATTAGCCTAATAGAATATTCATGCATAAAATTGAGAGTAATTATACAAAATATGGTAGTAATGTAGTTACTGCAACTTTTAACAAAAAGTAGTTGATTGTAAGGAAGGATGAAACGACACAATATTTCATACCATATTAAGCCATCGATCATAAAAAAAGTTACGAAAAATGTGGTACTGAGAGTAAAAATATTTTTCAGTGATTGGTTTAATGACTTTGAAATTGGGTAAACTTATTCGCTTAAATTAAAAAAAAAAATTACATATGGGACATGTTTAGAGCAATAAGATGAAGGTGCAAATTCTTTACTAAAACATTCCCCCAACTAGCCTGATTTCATTATTTTGTTTAAGAAATGGCGCCAGATCAAAATCTTCAAGTTGGTCTTTTCTTTTATGAGCTATACTCCACTCTGGATCAACGTCAAAAGTGACTCTCTGAATAGGAATCGCTTCTCTTTGTCCTATTTTGCTACACTGCTTGCATTCTTCCTTATCTTCTTGATAAGACATGTGCTTTGTTAGCTGCAATTCTTGAATTAATTGGATCTTTCAAGCGCATTTGTTGGAGTTTTAATTCCTAGGAGCATTATTGGATTAGGGTGTTTGATTATTCTGCAACCCACCCGTGATGTTTTAAGCTGACCTTTTAAGGCCATGACGGGTAAACGGTCTTGTATCTTTCAATGAGAATGTTCACTCAAATTTTGGGATCGAGACCAACTATTATGCACACCAAAATGATTACATAACTTGCAAATCATCATTTTAAAATTTTCTACATTTTTGCAATGAGTTATTACTCTTTTTAAAAGTTCTTTCAAACTGTAATTCAGCGTTTCCAGAAATGTCTATATTTTAATTCAAAAGCTACCAAATCTGACTTAGAATGGCGCACGATTGGAAATTATAGACCTAGATAATTATTAACGTCCTTTCTAGTTCTTCATTTGGACACCACTGAACATTTGATTTTTTTAGATGATCTATAGATCATCAATTTTGAGTTTTATCCAAGTTTTATATTACCGATAACAATCTAGACGATAAAGCCAATATGATAATGCTCTACGTGGGAATAAATACACTATCCTACATTCATAATGATGAAAAACTATTTTGAGTTTACAATGTTATCCTTCCTTGATTCTTAAAACACTATTCCGTTTCTTAACGTACGTTTAGAACGTATTGATTTTATTGCAATATGGTAAAAGCGAAAACATTAGTTCGCACAATTATCATGTAACAACTAACCTGAACTAATTGGCTTAATTAACTACTTGTTTACTACGGTCATTTAATTTATGTGCATTAAAATGCTGCATATTCTATTTCCAATTTTGCTGTAAACTTGAACGTAATTTTAAATTTACAATAGCATGAATAGAAAAGAAGTTTCTATCTTTTTACAATTGCAGTAATTTTTGATTTTTTTTTGCGAATATGTGTGTATGCATAATCTCATCTTACAATTGTTTTGTTATTTATGTTCTTTACTGTGAATGAATATTATTATCAGAATATTAACGTAATCGCCCGATTCGAGTGGTTATGTATATGCATGTTTATTAAGCACTTGAGGAGTTAAGTACTGTTGAAGACTAAATACTTAATTTTTGTTAAGCCAACAAGAGTTATTAATAAATCAAAATATACTTTTTAAGCGAGAGAAAAATTTTTTGTCAAAAAAATAAATCCTTCAATAAGTCTTTCTACGTATTTAAATGATATTAAATCGTGACACGATCTATTTTAACCAATATGTAACGAAATTGTTATGGAAGCATCTTAATTATATTTAAAGCCTAAAAGGAAAGTAATGTCATTGGATAATATGAAAATAAAACATGTTACTTCCAAGAACTCTTATTAATATCTGCCAGCATAAAAACACTTGAATTGCCTTCGTTTTTTTGTATAAATATCTTAATAAAATCATGCACCACATCTTTAAGGGAAAAAATCGGGATGTGATGGAAAAAAAATTTCAAGATCCATTTATTCCACTTAATTTATGGTATTTATCTGTACACTTATTTACAATTTTAAATTAATTTTCATCTCCTAAAAGCCTATTGAAACCAAATTTTTGTTTTTGGTAAGTAAAATAAATTTAAGAAGTGAAACAGTAACAGAGATGTTACACAGAACACTGCAGAATATTACACGACACAGTCAATAATATCGGTTTTACACCACCTTGACTTAATTAATCTTGTAGCCCTGAATGATTGCAGAAGCACTGATAACAGTTCAAAAATAATACGGTACTAAATCGAAGATGAGCTGAGCAACGATATTAAAAAATCGATAGAAAAAAGGAGACTTAAAATAGAGAAAACAAATTAACACTAAATAGAACCAAGAGAGTTAAATGGGAATTCAAATGAAATTCGTAAAGATTTGAAAAGAAATAATAGCTATTGAGAAAAACAAGAATATAAAAATAATTAGAAAAAAAAATAGCGAAAGGAAAAAAAAGAAAATTTCAAATTGTATGTATACAATAAGGAAAATTATTTGATATTAGAGAAAACTTTTATAAAGAATTATTTAAAAGCGACATAGAAGAGTGCAACAAAAGTGTTTAGATAGGGTTTCGAATATTTGTCAAAAATTACACTTAAAAGGCAAGAGGCGCACTCAGAGAAATTAAAAATAACAAAGATCCTGGAGAGGGCCGGATCGTGATAAAGGCTGTCAAATTGGTTGGTTAGACATTATTAGAAATCATAGTTGGTTGCCCTTTTAACCTGTTTCGAAAATAGTGTAATCCCGAAGATTAGATAGAATAGAATAAATCATCTTCGGTTTTAACTCACAGAGTCATTTTCAAACTGAATTACAAAGGTCTACCTTTGTAATTCAGTTTGAAAATGACTCTATGAGTTGAAACTGCAGTCACTGTTTTCTAAATAAATTTAGTGGTATAAAACATAGTAGTTCCTTTTGAAACAGTTCTGGAAGATGATTAACTACCACATAGTAACGGTTACCAGCATCAACTTTTTAGAATAAATCACTTGTGCTAGTATTTGTTCACTTCAAAAAAGCTTTCGAACATAGTGAAGCTTTCAGTGATACTGTCGCGTTGAAGCAAAGCAAAGTAGATCTTAGCTATGCCAAACTATATATATATATATATATATATATATATATATATATATATATATATATATATAAGACATATATCAACAACGCAAGAGCTACTTCACAGGCATACAAATAAATTTAAAATAAAACGTGGATTAGGCATTCTAGCAGCATTAAAATACATATTTAGGAGTCACTTGGGAATAAGATGGTGTAAATATCGAAGACGATTACCTCAACCAATAAGCTTCTCCGAAAACATTATTACAATAGCAAATAACTTCGATAAAACTCAATTAATACTTATTGAATCAAACTAACATTAACAAATATCTAAACTAAATTTAATTAATGACCAATTTAATGACTAATAATGTAATGACACTACGTGCAGATGAAATGGAACAGATTCTACAATTACATATATTTAGGTTATGCAATAAGAATTTGTAAGAATTGGCAAATCTGCTAAATCAACCATCATACTAAATTGGGGATAAGAAATCTACCAGTGATACTGAAGAAAAAAAGTTTATAAGTGTATAAGACTGGTGATATCATATGGTACCAAAACAATTACTTTAACTAAAAAGGACAAATAAACTGAGGAAAGGTCGATGCTGAGCATAACGAGGAGAGATAAAATACCGAATACAAAAATACCAAAAAGAAAGAAGTTAACTGATGTCATTCAACATATCATATAAATTAAGTGAAGATGGATGGGTCACAAAACAGAGTAGAGATCGAGGACAGAAGGGGGATCAGAGATTAATTGCCAACACAGATGAAGCAATGAACTGAACAAAGTTGCAGGAAACTGGATAAATAAAGCATAAGACAATTAGAGAAGATTTACATGCAAGCGGCTATTGTATGGTGACAATAACAATAAGCATTTCTTAAAATATTTACTTTAAAAAAAATAGATATCTTGGAAACGACTTGACTAGTGCCAAAATAATTATTAGTCACCCCAAATTAATCAAAGTTACTTATTTTTTATCAAAGGTTGATTGGAATTTTATAATTTCTAATTTTTAAATTTATTTTGTAATTTCAAATTTTTAAATTTATTTGTTCTATAAACCCAATCTGTGGCTACATATAAAATCTTAAGTTAAATTTATTAAACAATATTTTTCTAAGGCCTGCATTTTTTGGAACCTTAGAGTAAAATATAATTTGCATGCACATGAATAAATGAAGGCAAGCCTTTTGCGCCAAGAACATGATCTCAAGGATCATGTTGACCCTATGTATCTGCGTAGAGTTGGAGGCCTGTACACTGCGACCTGGTAGATTTATTGTGCCCCCCTACTGCTGGCTATTCGTAAAAGTTACCTTATCGGCTGGAGCACATCCTCCAGTTCTATGTCCCTCAGGAATCTTAGGATGTTGGACGGCTTGAAAGTGGGTAGCTCCCCTTCCTCGATTTGGTATGCTCCAGAGAACGGCATCCTCGGGTTTTTTAGAGCGCTGCACTCTTAAAGGATATGAATAGAGGTTTCGTTCTCCTTCTCACAGAATCTGCACTCTTCTCCTTCTACCAGTCCGAGTTCCTTGAGGTGTCCCTACAGGTGGCAATGTCCCGTCAGAAGCTCTGCGAGAACCCTGAACTGGTTTTTACTCAAGCTTTGAATCGCTTCTGGTAGTAGTTCCCCAGGTAGGGGTATCACAGACCCTTTCCTCGCGAGCTTGTCTATTAACTCATTCCCCTCTATCCTGGTATGTCCCGGTACACACATGAGGGTGACTTTATTATTCTTGCTCAAATTATTTAGTTTCTCTAGGCATTCCCAGACCATCTTGGAACTGATAACTTGAGAGTTCAGCGCACTGATGGCTGCTTGACTATCCGACATGATGATAATCTCTTGGCCGTGATAGTTTTTCTCCTTGTTAAATTGAATACACATCCTAATGGCATGTATTTCTGCCTGGAAAATACTTGGTGACTTACCCAAGCTTTCGTACCGTCTAGTATCGGGTCTATACTCTTCTACTCCAATTCCCTCTGTCGTTTTGAGGCATCTGTGTACCATATAGTGAATTTCTTGCTGAGTTTTTCAATGGTATTTCTGTCCCATTCTCTCTTGCGACTCAACTTTGTGCTGAAGGTTTTCACAAGGTTAAATTTCTTTTTCATTTCATCTTGGGACATGTCCCAGATTTGTTGATTTTTGAATGAGAGATTGGGCCTTCGTTTTATGACCTCATCTCTCATCATCCTATAAATCGTTCTCTTCGCCATATTCTCTATTGACCCTAAATAAGATCTAAAAAAACCTCTTTTGTGACTAAAAATACATCTGCTCTAACTGCTATTTTAACCCTAATTAGCCATTCGCCATTTTTTTTTCAAAATTTAATTAGTATTCTAAATTTTTAAATTGGTATTATTTTCAACAAAGCAGTTATCTTTCGGCGAATCTATTAAATCCACGAAACTGTAAAGTTGTTGCAATTGTAAAATGATAAATTTTTACTATAAGTTGCATAATAAGTCCGTACCTGATAATAATCACAAGCACTCCGGTACTCATCAAACCGCGGCGTCCTTTACGTAACATCAAGTACGTGTGCCCGCGTCAGGTGGTACCCGCTAACCTAGTCTGTAGTAATGTTGACTAATTTTAACACTATAAGAGTACATTGTTATGATGAGAGTACTATTAACGTAACGTCTCGTCACACTTCAGATTTTTAACTTATAATTATTTTTATTTCCTGCTCTATAAAAATCGTTACAATATCGTTTCCTGCGAACATGAAAGGTGACACAATATACACGTACATTAAATTATTTAATCTTTGTGTAACTTGATAACTTAATGCGTTTTTACTTTCTATAAAAAGGACCTTAAAAGACTCAAAAGCTGATATTTTATGATAAAATTTTTCTCTTCATATTTGCATCATTTGTAATAATATTGGTTGTGTAAAACTTAATGGAATGTGAATATTAACGTTCAATTTTACTGCTTTGCATTAAAATGTTCTAAAAAGGTAATAATTGAAATGTATTAGTTAATCTTTGAAAGAACAATCTATACGAACAAGTGTAGAGTTACTTTCGAAAAATGTACAAATCCCAATATTAAAATGCTTACATATATATGTCAATAAATTAAAATTAGTTACAATTATGCAATTTACAGAATATCTCACACATACAGCAGATTAAATTTTTTATATATACACCAAATTAAAATTTTGTATACCAAGTGAGATTATAAAACTCATTTACTGTGTAAAAAATCTTTACAAGTAAATTCTTTGTTCCCTTATTGACCAAGATCCTGTGTCACTTTGGCACCTTGTAAACGGTCAATAGGCAGAAACAAAATTACGCTTATATCTAGTATCATAATTGTGTATTTCCTCGTGAGTTCGGTATAAATTCGTAGGAAAGTCTCTATATATATATATATATATATATATATATATATATATATATATATATATATATATATATATATATATATATATATATAAAGACGTAGCTATAAGACTGTTCAAAGTTTTAAACACCTCTTTGCAGCCTTCTCTAAAACCAGGATTCTCATTGTTTTCCATTATAGACCAAATACACAATGTCTCTCTTTAAAGTGACACCAAATAAGAATCTTCTTCTTTCAGTGCTTCTCCTTTCAATGGAAGGAACCGATCTTCTGCTTTTCTTACCAATGTTGATGCATCCATTCCGGTCCTCTCTCTTATGTGTCTTAGTCTAGATATTTGTCGTCTTCCACTTCCTCGTCTTCCTTCTATTTTACCTTTTATAATTAATTGAGGGATTCATTTCGCAAAACATGTCCCAAATAAGATGTCTTTCTTTTTTTACTAATAGTGAGTGGTTCAAGGTCTTTATTCGTTCTTCTCAAGACTGTCTCGGTGGTCGTTAGTGTAGTCAAGGAGATTTCTTGCATTCGCTAATAAGTCCTCATTTCGAACGATTCTAATCATCTTAAGGTGCTCACTTTATAGGTCCTAGCCTCCATTGCTTGTTCTATTATGATCAAACTTCAACTGTTGAATCCAAAATTTTGGTAATTCAGCATCCCAAGTATTTGAATTTATCTGAATTTATCAACCTGCTGAATATATTTTGATGTCTGTTTGAATTTGCCTTATTTATTCTATTTAGAAGGACTTGTAGATCTTTTTTGTTGGCAGCAATTATAACTGCGTCGGCATACCAAATATTGTTTAATAGTTTGCTATTAACTTTCACTCCCAATTGAACAAAGTGGAGGACAAGATACAACCCTGTCTCACACCTCTCTCAATTTTCATGGCATCAATTTTATCAGTTTTTGTTCGAACATGTGACTCCAATAAATATTTTTGAACATTTAAAGGTTATTTTTATATAGGCCTTTCCTCAATAAGCATTCTATGAGTATAGGATATTTTACTCTATCAAATGCTTTCTCATAATTAATAAAATATATATATATATATATATATATATATATATATATATATATGTATATATATATATATATATATATATATATATATATATATATATATATATATATATATATATATATATTTGTTTTCTTAAACCATCTATATTTATTTTTCTGAAATTTCTTGGGTATGAGGTTTTTTGTTTTTAAAACAATCTAATCAAAATTTGACGTTTCGCCCATTTTTTTTCGGCTTTATCAAAAATATATTGTCAGTCAGTCTGTAGATTTTATCCATAGACTGACTGACAATATTTTTTTGATAAAGCCGAAAAAAAATGGGCGAAACGTCAAATTTTGATTAGATTGTTTTAAAAACAAAAAACCTCATACCCAAGAAATTTCAGAAATATATATATATATATATATATATATATATATATATATATATATATATATATATATATATATATATATGAAAAAGTTGTTTTATTCTCCTTACGACCGTTAAGAAAGGGGACAGACAGTATATTCTCTGCGAATTCCACTCTGGTTCACTCTCCATACTAGTTTCGACCACCTAATGGTCTCATCAGTGGAGCTGTAACGAACCGAGAGTAAAATGCACAGAAAACAAGTGTCTACTTAAAATCCCCATATCGTAAAGTATCGGCAGGATATTACCTGCAGAACTGGTTCGTTACAGCTCCACTGATGAGACCATTAGGTGGTCGAAACTAGTATGGAGAGTGAACCAGAGTGGAATTCGCAGAGAATATACTGTCTGTCCCCTTTCTTAACGGTCGTAAGGAGAATAAAACAACTTTTTCAAATATATAGACCGTGAATTTGTTTATTTTTAATAAATATATATATATATATATATATATATATATATATATATATATATATATATATATATATATAACGTGGCTAGTAAATCTAAATTATTTTCATTCATAAGTTTAATAATTTCTGTACAGATCTTATAGGACCAAGAGATTTATTCAATTTCGTCAGTTTAACTGCATATTCCTTTTCTGATTTCAGTATTGCAGGTCAGGTCTTCTGCTCCATCAAATATTGTTGTGGTAATACTCTGAAAACATAAAACAATTCCTTGATAGATCTCGTCCATTCGTTGTAAATTTCTTCGAAATTTGTTACAGTTTTATTATTAGTGTCAGTTAATGCAATCGGAATTCTTCTTTCTTGGTACATATGCTGTATTGTTTTGTAGCTTATCTCGGGTTGTGATTCGAACATTTTTGAGGATTCACCATAATATATCATATATTTCACAATATATAATCTATTTTATAGTTAAGTATTTGAGAGATTTCAATACTGATGTCCTTAAGATCGTTCATGACAGTAAGAATTTCTTCCTTTTCTATCATCCTCATTAATATTCTCAGCTTTTCATAAAAAGATTCAATTTCTAACTGTTTCTTATCTGTGCTACACTGGCAGTATATTAACATTAATAAGGCTTCTCTCTAACTGCAATAACAAGAGACGATTCGAATATGGTACAAAATCCAACACGGTATGCTCGACATCTTCAGATATTAGGATTTCTACTCCATTTTCATAATTTTGATTTTCTTTTTCCAGAGTAATACACAGTAGAGTTATCGGTCTTTCTTTTTCCCACTGAAGGCCAACATATTTCACTAATTTCGAAATTAACATAAGAAAGTGCGAACCAAACGCTGGTATGCTGGTACATTGTCAAAAGTACACCTGAAGACACAGTTTCGTAGGATGAAAATGTTTTTTTTTAACTGATCGCGTAGATCTTTAGTTTATATGGTTTCCTCAATGCAATCTAGTGTCCTGGTATACTCCAACAAACTTTATGTCATCCTCCGCTGTTTGCGGGGACTACTTGCCCTGTATTTTTCTGGTTCATAATTAATCTGGCTTCTGTTAATCAGGAATGATTGCAACAGTAGGATGGTATTTGTACTAAAGAACGTTTTAAACTAAAAGGTAGTGTAATTTTTGTCATTTCCATCTTATTAACTATACCTAGAACACGTGCAGTGTATTTGGAGTGGAACGTAAAATGTAAAATATTTTAAAAATAAAACATTTCTGAGTTATATTATAAATAAATAATTCCAGACCTCGAATTATTTTGATAAATGTTCTGTATAAAGTTGATGTAAAGGTATGAAATTACACGGAACAGAACTAATAAATTTTACTTTATTTTACTTAATTGACTGATCAAGGCGTTTTTTAAGTAAATTATATATGTTTATGCCCTGTTAACGAAAATACTTACATTTTTACGTAGAGTATATCTATTATTTCAGTGCAGAATATTATTTGCCATATTTCTTGTAACACCTTGTGTTATCTGGAGTCCCCCAGGGGTTCCATTTAGGTCCAATTTTATTTTTAGTGTTTATTAATGATGTTATAAATGTTCTTAAATTTTGTCAATGCCTTTTATATGCTGATGATTTAAAATTATTTGCAACTGTTTCCTCATTGGATGACTGTGTTTATATACAACGAGAGCGGTTTAATTTTAGAGTACCCAGTAGACATCAAAATATAAATACATACCATATATATATATATATATATATATATATATATATATATATATATATATATATATTTTATTGTCATTATTTATACTTTAATCTTCTTCGGTAGCTAAAAAAATTAATAGATATTACATTTAAGTTCTCAACATCGCCTATCTCAAATAAATGGTTATTAAAGGAGTTGCATATCAGAGTATCAAATTACTTGTGAGTATTGAAAACAACAGCCAGTCAAAAATTAAAATTTGCGGTAAAATTTAATAACTATCCCAAGAATGTATTAAACAATATATTCAGAAAATAATATTCAAATGTTATTACGAAAATTAATACATAAAGACAAAAAAGAAAAATACGTATCATCTACTAAAATTGCAGCACTTTCGGAAAATTTTCAAAAAATCTTATGCCTGACACAAAACATGAAACAAAAGAATAACTAAAAACTGAAATTGCAACAATAATGCAATCTACAATTGGTAAGTTAGCTATTAATTAATAAAAAAGAAGTCATTTTATTACTCATACCAAGATTTACAAGCCAAACGGCTTCGCACTCCCTCCAGGGACTAGTCACTCACACCAGGTATGCAAAGACACCAAAAGTATGAAGCTCTGTGGGGACCCTTTCCATGTTATCGGGTCCTAGGTGGCGTGGTCTTCTGCACTTCCTACAAACTTTCGGACGGTTTGCGCGGTTGCAAGGAGAACCGCTTTCTGAATCGGTTTATACAAATATTCACTAAGGCCCAGTCCCTTGATGTTCTGCAGGAGGTTCTTTGGTATCACTCCAGTTTTTGACGGTACAGCAATGACGATTAGTGTAGTTCGCCTAGAAATTTTATCTATTAGTATAATGTCTGGTCTATTATGAGTTACTGTTTGATCCGTCAGAACCGTTCGATCCCAGTATAACTTGAACTCGTTCTTTTCAAGAATAGGCTCTGGATTATATTTGTAGTAAGGCATCTTTCCTACCTGCAATAGTTTTAACTATTATGCTAACTCTTGGTGCTGCATTTCCGAAAACATCTGTCCTGAAATCAACCAGTAGTTCGACGCAAAGTTGTCGACATTGTTCTGGTTGACCTCATTTGGATGCCGTCCATGAAGTGGCTTCTGTAGCCAGGCTTGTAACTTCTCTTGGTCTGTTCGGTGGTGAGAAGCAATATCCCGTTCCCTCAGCTGTAGCGGCGTTGAATCGTCTGCCTCGCATATTGCTCGATGCAGTGTGGAAGAGGCCGCTAACCTGTGGAAATATGAACGTAAGTTTTTTATTTGTTGATCGACCTGCTTACCAATATCCACCAATCCTCTTCCTCCTTGTTGTCTTGGAAGCATTGTACGTTCAATAGCACTCCGAGGGTGGTGTTTGTGTGCTTTTGTTAGGAGTGTTCTTATTTTTCTTTGCAGGCCTTCGATGTCCGTCCTGCTCCATTTTACTATTCCAAAAGAGTATCTAAGCGCAGAGCATGCGTACGTGTTGAGCGCCTTAAACAAATTTCTACTCTTTAGACTTTACTCATACTATTAACATTCATTTTTTTTTTATATATATATTATTACCACGTCATGCTCGTTATTATTGTTAATTATTACTTTACGTTTTAATAAAGTATTTTAACAGTTTAATCACTCGGTTATATGCAATTTTCAGAGTCAAAAAACGTACGTATGAATTCAGAAAATATGAGTATACGAAAAAAATTAATATCATTTTATATGTAATTTGAGAATTCTTAGAAAACTGCCTTTGTGGTTGTAATTAAAATTTTGTAATTTAATCAAGGTAGAAATTATTAATAACTAATATTATTTGATATTTGTGTCTATATGTCGTAACTGTAAATTACACCTTTAAAAGTAACGTACACAAAAACACAAGTAATTATTATGCCTTTCATTAGCTTATTTAATTTTGCAATAAATTTGCAAAAAAGTATATGAAGGTATTAATGCCAAAGGCATTTTAAGAAATATTTATACGGATATTATGATGGTTTGCAAATGAATGTAATTTAATCTTGCAAAGAAAAAAATTTACTTGTGCGGGATAATCCTGGTAGCTCTTTATTACATACATAAATACACCTTCATTTTTAACTACTATATTATTTTGTTTCTAGGAAAAAAAATCAATAAAACTAATTCTCTTTCGCAATATGCCATTAAGATTAATGTTTTCAATACTTAAAACTTCTAATAAAAAACATTTAAATTTAAAATGTAATATCTTTGTGAATATGTCAAGAAAAATACATAAAATATTGACATAAAATTTTAATAAAAAAATTGAAGCGACTTGCAAAAAAGCTCAAAAAATGCGAAAAATGACAATATAAATTTTTATATCAAATTAAAGTGTTTGAAGGCGCCAAACAAATACCTGACAAAATGTGACTCATATAAAACTATTGAGAAATACTTTAATTGTAATTGCTTTCTTAGTATAGCTTATATGACCTAAGCGGGGATCCACGAAAGGGATAGCTTCGAATAAAAAATAGACTCGTTCCTGCCTACTGAATCAGGAACATGAATGTCGCTGACACACCCCTCCACCCGCCGACAACTCGCTTTCGCTTGTCATACTGTGCTGTCTCGAATACAAATGGATTGAGGATAATTTCGATCTTTTCTTTACTCTTGTGATGATCAGTCTGATCGAAGTCGAGAGGTGGCAAGTTTTTAATATCCTACCGATATACGAATTTATATTTTGTGTAGCAGTTGTGTCCTGCGATTGTTGCTCTCGGTTCGATACAGCTCCACTGGTGAAACCATAAGGTGACCGAAACGG
The DNA here is from genome assembly GCA_034092305.1 of Diaprepes abbreviatus. Taxonomy (NCBI): domain Eukaryota; kingdom Metazoa; phylum Arthropoda; class Insecta; order Coleoptera; family Curculionidae; genus Diaprepes; species Diaprepes abbreviatus. Next base: position 1,738,429 of record JASJET010000147.1, read on the forward strand.
GTATGAAGAGGACGAGAATGGTATTTGCAGGAAATATATTCTTTCCTTTTCTCTGTTTGAAAGGATAATCCATATAAACAACCATTTAAATACGGCAAATAGATTTCTTTATTCGTGTCTGAAATTTTGATTATTTTTAAAAATACCGCTTCAACTGCCAAATTTTTATCAATGCTTTTTCTACAATCTTCCCTGATTATGGTTTCATTATGAAATTTTGACAGGGACCCAGACTGTTATTTACTTATTACGGAATATCAAATGACGATTTCTGGAATTTCTCCTGGACTGTTTTTCCAATTTCTGAACACACCAAATTTATCGATACTTTTGATATAGGAACTGACACTCAGGGGGATTTCGGAATTGCACCAGTCTCGATTGAAAAGCCATTTATAAGCAGTAATGTGCGGTTAATGTTGGTCAACGCGATATATTTGCTACATTCAAAACAATTCCTATTTAATGTAGGACTACATCTATTGATTGTCGGCAGAATTTCTTTAATATTGTTTATCAAAACAAACAGTATTGGCATGCAGATCACCTTCTAATACTAAAATACAATTCTTTTTAACGACAAACAAAGAGAAATATGAAAACAACATAATTACAACATCTTAATAAAATAATTCAGTGATGCTACTTTCTTGATGCGTTAAATGTATTATAGCAGATACGTTGCACAATATACCATACAAAACAGATAATGTCACCTCGTGAGAATTGCACCTATATGAATATTTTTATTGTTGTTTATAGAATATTTTCTTTATGTAAGTGAATTTAAAATGTCAGGTAGAAAAAGTGCCAGATTTTTTGTATCAACCAGTGGTGCCGGCATATTATTACTTTAAATGAGAAGCTCAAAAGCCACCGAGAGTAGATATAGATGTAAAATAAAAAGACCAAGTTCTCTCAAGTTTGCTAAGCCAGACAGATTTATTCGCTGAAATTACATGGAAGAGACCGTATGATAAAAGCTCCAGAAGGTTGGAGAGAATGAAACAAATATAGCTACTTTTTTAAATGATGTTTTTTCCATTTGTGATTTTCACCATAGCTAGATCGAAGAAACCTTCCTATCTTACGGAAATAAGTCTATATATTCACCAGGTTCGCATTAAGTAACACTTTTTTTAATTTCCTGTTATTGTTTTATCCAAAATATTAATTTTAACATGAATGTTTTTCAGTAAATGTATGGCAACTTTGGAGATTAAATTTGGCTATTATGTCGTATATTATCAAGGTAACTCATCATTAGCCTCTTGCTCTGTCGTAAATTAATTTGTTAATTGAATAGTATTTGGATGTATCAAGAAGTCATTTGGTTCTTGGTCATTACCCTTCTGTGTTGAAGATGCCATCGACATATTTTATTTAGACTAGTTCGAAATATTCCATGAATATTTGGAGTACGATTTGGGAGGCCAACATGTCGAAAGCTTATCGTCCTGAGGGAGAAAACTTATCCTTTACCTAAAAGTAAGTACTACGACGATCGCACTTCAAGAGATCTATCAACACGTAGTAATGAGTTTCGATGTTTAGATCTTTTGAATATTGACCTTTTATAAAGTTTAATGATCCTCCTAATGATCCATATAGGTGAATTCTAAATATTAAAACCGTTTTTTTTTCTTCATTAGTGACTATTACAATAGCTAGATAAAAGAAACGTTCCTATCTTGAAGAAATCAAACTATATGCATATCCAATACACATTACGTTAGGGATTCGTAGCATCTTTTTTATTTTCATACTTTATTCAAAATATTAATTTTAATATGAATTAATAGAAAATCTTTGTTTTTGGGTTTGGACCGTGTTAAACTGAAATTAATATCCGCGTTTCAGCGATCTTTACTACACGAGCGAAATATGATCCAGAGCTACAATCTATTTTCACTTGTGATGAAGATTGTAATCTGGTTCTCTATTAATATTATTTGGATTTACAAATTTCGGTTGATTCTTTACTTTTACGTTTAAAGAAACTAGACACTGATGTTTCTTTTAAATAAAAAGCAATGCTAGTATTCAACTACTGCAGATTGTACAGTTTTTTTCTTTTCAATACATCTTTCATGTTTCTTAAGCCTATTTGATATAGACCCTCCTATTTCACTCACATACATTTTACCATAAGGGTAAGGTACCTGGTCTTCTGTTTGTAATTACATTGCCTCCTTTGGTGACTTCAAACATTGTCCGACTTTCTTACATGTATTGAAAATTGTCCCAATCTTGAATTTTCGAAGCAATCTGGCAATCTTGTCGGTGGTTCCGTGTGTGTAAGACATGACAACAGTTTCTATAAGTGGTACATTTATGACATTTTGTTGAGTAGTTGGGTTTTATATTTATAAATAGGATATAGGATTAGTCAGTTTTTCTGTTTCTGATTTCAGTGATTATTTATCACATATTGAGGGAGGTATATGTACCGAAGAATGATTGATTGTTTTTGAGAAGGATGATGGTGTGATGTTACATTGAGATATCGAATTGTATGTTTGGTTTTCTGTACACCCAATGTCCTAATTTGCAATTATCTTTCCTTTGTATTAGTACATTGAGAAATGGAAGAACATCCCTTGATTTCAGTTTCATTCAAGTGGAGATATAACAATAGTTTTTCTGTTTTTTCGTTGTAGTTCTAAGCCATATTTTCCTTAATTTTAGTACATTTATGATGTATTTTGTGAAGAATTGGCTTATATCATCTGATAGAGTTTCTTCCTTAATTTTCTTTAAGAATATGATGGGCTCTATTGGAGGCGATTTTAATTAAAAACTATCAGGAATGATGTCATTATCTTAACTTTATTAACGTATAAATTAAATGTGTACTCCCTTCTTTGCAAGTGTGATAATGGTCATCTAATATTTGTCAGTCTTGCCGTTTATACTAAGTCCTTGCCGGATTTTCACCGTTTATTTAAAGATCGCACACAATGTTTAAGTGTGATTAAAAAGTTGTCGTCAGACAACTTCGACAACTACTTTTTAGTGAATCTTTAACATTATTTACTACCTTCAAGTATTTATAAAATGTTATGTAAAATATTTAATTATATTTTTTAATATCTATTCAACTTTCCGCATATAGATAGTTACCCTTAATTTTTTTTTTGTAATTTCACTTTATATCTGGTTTTCAAAGAATATATCCGCGAAATTTTATCGAAAGAGAAAAAATAATCAGGGCAAAACTGTGACCTACAGTTGAGAGAACAGAACCAAATGATAAGAGATTGCCATCACTGTCTATGCAGTCGACCAATATAAGATCAACATTCTAAATTTCTAAGCCAATTTTACTATTAAACATGGAAAATCACACGTGCTCTTGGTGTATAGGTTTTGTGAAGGAAATGGGCGTCGACGTGTTAGGGTTTGTACGGGGAGATTTCATAACCGCCGAATACCAGACCATCAAACATTTGTCATTATTAAGTGTCATCTCCAAGAAACGGGTAAATTTGAAAAAAAAATTAAAGTAGAGGTCGTATTCGAACAACTCGAACAGTCGGAAAAAAAGAGGAAATTTTGAAGGTATTGATGGTACTCGTCACTTAGAATGTGAGTTGGATATCCCTAAAACTATTGTAAATTATATTTTAAAAGAAGAGTTGTTACAACCACTTCACGTCCAAAAGATTGTGCTTTACATTTTGTAAATTTATTCTAAACAAAAGGATACGTAATCCAAATTTTGATAGAATAGTTTTGTTTCCTGACAAATCTCTCATCAAACGTGGTACACGTATTTTTCGGACACTCTATATATTGACGAGTTTGCTCTGCATTCCTTATCAGAATGAAAATTTTGAAATATTCCACCGAAATTCATATTTAATTTAATAACCAAAAGAATAGATGGGAAACTAATTTCTGCATCTCTAAAGGTTTGAGATCCTCGGCTTTATTATAGTAATCTTTTAGAGGTATAATTAATCAAAAATAACAGAAAACAGCTACTACATACTATTATATATTATACATACATTAACTATATTATACAATTAGATGTTCAGCCTGTATCATCAAGGTTTAACCCATTATTCATAATTTATCATACAAACATGATTTATAATATTAGGCTCATTGTATCAGTAAATACGTAACAATTACCTAAAAGAAAACGAGTAAATTACTTAACCCATATACGCCTTAATTAATTGGAATCTAGAACACCAAATACCGAAGAAAGCATCGAAGAAACCCAGGATTCTTTAACATTTCTTCAAATATAAGCTCTTTATACATAACCGTTTTGTTTCGTAACAAATGTTGATATGACTGAGAAATGAATTTCATATACCTACAAACAAGTTTAAGGCTGGAACATTTACTTACACTTTCTTTGGAATTATACGAAAACAAACGAGAATGTGACGTAATTTAACGATTCAATTATAGATGGTTATCGTGGGTAATAAATTTATAGATTCGTAATTTATAATGGGTTACTAGAAGCAATTGGTTATTTCGATAATCTTTCTCTTTGTCCTAGTTACGATGGTCTACTGGACTTTAATATCCACTTAAATTTTGTCCTTAGGGGATTGATTTACATTGATGTCATCAAAATTTCAAAATTAAGAAGAAAATACTCGTATTTATCGACACCAAAAATGGATTTAATTGAAATGGAACTATTTGTCGTCTTTATATCCTTTTCTTCGCAATTCTCTCATCTTTCATTCATTCTATACGTTTCAATTACTTTTATGTGTTGGTATTTTTTCTATTTACAATTGTATATATAACTTAACTTTCCATTCTTCTTATCGTAGAAATATAATTTCCGCTGTTTCAAGTTTTTGTTTTTTTTTTACTTTCGTAGTTGTTCAAATTTCACTTTCATACATGAATAGACGACAACCATGCTAGAATCTAGTCCCATCTTATTATGTTATTTCATCCAAAATATTGGAGGTAAGAGATTTGATGAAGATATTTGTCTTTTATAAATATTTTTGTACGAAGAGTTTCCTTGCTCTAGCGTGTCACTACTTTGGTTTTTTCAATAAATATTCTTACTACATATCTGGTTTTTTGTTTCTTTAATAAGTGTACCTGTTTTTAGAGCTTTAGTAATTGGTCCCTAACAAAACATAGTATATTTAGAGACTTCTTTTTGTCAACTTTAGTTCTTTTTGGAGCTACTTGCTGCTATTCTCGTGCTCTTTTTATATATTTTGTATCTTGCATCAATAATTGCTATGTTTACCTCAACTACCTCTCTTGTGAATAGGTTGGATGATGCTCAAGTTTAGCAGTATTTTTGCTCTATTTCAGAAGTTGTTAAAGAGTTGCAGTCATCGATGTTTGAAAAGCAGTTCTCCCTCTTTGTACAATTTTGCACTTATGCCATCAGGTCCTGCAAAGTTTCTACTGTTGCACTTCATTAGAGCAGCAGTAAGCTCTTCAAAAGTTATAGAGTCAGTAACATTTCCTTCATATAACTTTTCCTCTATGACTTTCTCTATATCTGTATATCTCTATAATTCTTTGTAGTATTCTAGCCACTCTTTTTCTGTTATACTATCTACTTTTATTTGATGTTTACCTTCTACATTCACATCATTTATCACTTTAAATATACTTCTTTAGCACCTCAAGTAAGAGTCTTTGTTTACTTTTATCATTAATTCTAGTTCTTTATCCTTTTTTTAGCTGTTTTTAGGCTTTTACCCAAAGCTTCATCTGCTGCATTTCTTATTGATATTATTATATTTTCTTCTTCTAATTCATCTTCAATTATAGCTTGTAGTAAATGGTCTATTTTGAAAAAAATCCATTCAAAATGCCAATACAGAATACAAAATACCTATTTTCATTTTGTATCCTTATTTAACCTGTCGATTCCTTTCATAGCTCAGTTGCTTTATCTTTCCTAATTTCGGCTACAAGCAAAGTTCGGTTTTATGTTGTATTTGATCATCACTATCTAACTATTTACATTATTTAGACTGTGAGTGGTTATATTTATTTTTATTGATGCTGAATTGACTGTTACATATTCTAGTTTAATTTTGACACCTGTCAATGCTTTTGTGTTTACTATTTATGATCTTCCCATCAATACCTATTTGTCTCGTACAAATCAGGCTGCATCACTGCTTAACTGTATAGTGGTGTGTAGGTACTATTAAATATCGGTGCTCATTAACTGATAACTGAAGATTTTTATCAACAAGTAAACGCAAAAGAAAACTCTTGAGTTCTTCTGTGAGATTAAAAGAATTTCTTCATTGAATCCTGTAGAATTGCTAAAAGGTCTTTGGTTTGAATTCAGATATTTAAGTTCATAGTTACAATCCTAAATCATAAACCCTAAGAGCTCAAGTTGATAATGTGCCAAGAACTGTTTGGCACTAGGATGACTAAAACTAATGTGTTGCATATAGCACATCATCCAAATCGATCTAGGTAACGGGTCGAGCAGTGTGTGGTACTAGAATGGTCAAAAATAATATTTTAAGGGCATTACACACGATTAGAAATAAGGTTTTAACTAGGTTCGCTAACTTAATACCCATAATGATTTTTTATTTAAAGGTAAAAGTTATAAATAAAAGTTTCTTTTATACGTAAAAAGATTTATTACATTTCCAATAATTATTTTTCTTTTCAGATATTTTGTCAGCACCATTTTGCAATTCCAAATCCACAGAGCGCTTTGTCAGGCTGCTGGACAGTACACACCAGGAGATTTGACAAAACCCCTCCATAAATGTGACATATACAGAAGTAAAGAGGCTGGAAACATATTAAGGTAAGTCACAGAAAAAGTTACTTCTATTAATACATTATATAAAGTGGATATTACAAAAGAAAATAAAAATTCTGTCATTATTACGAAAAATCAAGTTGGATAAAAGCACTGGTGATTTATAATCTATGTTATCATTACGGATTTTTCGTTATGGATTTACTATTTTAAAAATGCTGTCAAGTCAGAATATAATAACATTATTTCAATATGAGGCTTCGATATTATGCGTGGTTCGATTTCACGTTAGGCCAGCCTTACTTAATCCCTAATGCATCTAAATTTCTCAAATGTCATTCATTCAGAATACACATTTAAACCGCCTTGAAAAAGTTAGTTAATTAAACAAGGCGTTATAAAAACCTATTATACATCACTAAAATTTCATTTCTATGTTTGTAAATATTGCTTAAACTGGGCATAGGTCGTGATATCTGATCTATGCAAATTTAATGATAATAGCTTTATTCACATAAATATAATTAATAAAGTAAGAATATTTTAAATTTTTAATTATACATAACCACAGATGTCGGAATGTGAGACTATTGAATTGTAAAATGTTAGATAAAAATAGGACACAGTTAATAGCTTTCTTAGTTACCCTGTCCCCTGTCGTCTTATTAACTAACTATTTTCCAGACATTATGAAATTAAATACTCTATACTGTAGTCTAATGGTTTAATTTAAAAATAAATTTTCAACTCACAGAATCCTTCTTTAAATCATATTTTCTTTAAACAGAGTATCAGTTGAAAGTATTCCCCTCCTTAATATCTCCCTTCTAGTAAATGACATTAAAAATCGAAGAGACATGTCAATTTTATTTTCAAGGTGGATCCTTTTAAGCAATATTTGCAATCTTTGTGGTTCAACCCCTTGGAACGGGTATTACTCTTAAGATCTTAAATAGGAAAATATGACAAGTCACACATCACTTTAAAGCTCGTTTAATTCACTTAGATAATATTCTCATTTATTATTTTCTAAACAGTAGTTTCAAATAAATGGCGTTCCAATGCAGACATAATTAGAAAATTAGAACTTATCTGCTCTGAGATTTATTGTCTTTAATATAAATTATGATATAGATTTATATATTTATTTATTTATCCCATTTACATGTTCATAACAGAACAATTTTCAAATTGCACAAACTTAATACAAAAACAATATTGGCAATACCCGGTAATTCTTTTCAATTGATCAAAAATATCCATATTTAAAAAGGGTTCATTATAAATTTTGGTTATGCAATCAATAAAAGCTCTTGAACCATAATTTGTTCGGTATACTGTTACAGGAAATAAGTGACTTGATCGAGTATGTCTACTGGCTACTCTAAAATTAAGCTGACCAAGAAGTTCATCACAATAAATCAAACTATGAACCAGCTTGTACAAAAAGAAGAAATAATGGTTTCTTCTATGCATTTCTAAACTTGGGAGATCAATCAACAATAAACGAATTTCGTGCGATAAAGTCTCATATGTTAATCGGTGTTTATTTAGCAAGAATTTTACAAATTTTGACTGTACAGTCTCAAGTCTGTCTATATGATACTGATATATAGGTGCCCAAATGATACAAGCATACTCTAAAATACTACTCGCAAAACTGCTATGAAGTGTTTGGATATCCCTAGTTTTAAGTTTTTATATAACCCAACATCCTAAAACAAACTCTTTAGTACAATATTGTCAATATGTATATTAAAACTTAATTGTTTATTGAAGATAACCCCGAGAACATTAAAAAATGGCCACACACTCCAAATCGGAATCATTTAAATGATAAGAATTTATCACAGGCGAAAAACATCGAAGAAATCTTAAAACTTGACATATGTTTACATTATGAGTAAAAAACACACCATTTTACTAGTAAATCTAACTCTCGTAATAATCATCCAACGAGAAAACAATTACAAAAAATTTTAAATCATCAGCATACAAAAGGCAATGACAAGATTTAAAAACATTTATAACATCATTAATAAACACTAAAAATAAAATTGAACCTAAATCAGACCCCTGAGAGACTCCAGATGATACGAGGATCTTTTTTGATATTGCACACCAGCAACTTGTGGTACACTATCAATGGCTTTAGTCAAATGCGTGTATATAGAGTCCACTTGATATCCTGCTTCCACACCTCGGACCAAAAATCATTGATAAACAGCCAGATTGGTAATCGTTGACCTTCCTTGGAAAAAAACATGTTATTCCAATCCATCAGTAAATACCGCAATGATATATCCCAATAGATTTTAACACGCTTAAGGTTACCAAACTCGAAAATCGGGAATAGGTAAACTGTTTCTACCTCGAAGAGAAGATTTCATTATTAAAAGATTTTTGGTAAATGTCATATAAATAAGGTGCAAGGGAAACCATGCACTTGTTGATAAAATATGGCGATTCCATCGAGTCCTGCACTCTTGTCTAACGAGTCAATCTTATTCTGAATTTCGTTCAAAGTAAATATATGGGATTGCAAATGTACAACCTCATTTATTGAATTGACGTCAAAATAATTAACATTACTGTGAGCAGAATAGCAAGACTGAAAATGCTGAGGAAAAGCTGCAACGATATGATGTGGAGTATTCAGCTGCTTATAATATTTCGTTATCCATGGAATGCCATTAATTCTACGTAAATTGTTAACGTAGGGCCAGAAATGTTTTGTGTAATTTGTGATTATTATTTTAACGTTAACAACAAACTTCGAATAGCCAATGTCAATTTGAACCTTAGCCTCAGGACGCACAGCAGAAAAACGTTCATAATCTAACTGAAGCCCAGATCGTTTAAACTTATGTTATAATCTGTTATTCTTGTTAATCAGACTCTTATGTTCTGGGCTGTACTATCTTGGATACCTACTATCTGAAATTTTCCTAGAAGGAACCAAAATTATAGATGACATTATTTCGCTATGTCCTCCACAACATATATATAATTTAAAACCTGCCGACTTCGATGTCACATCGAAAAATATTACCAGCAGAACGACATCTATACATTCATCGGAGTAGTGCAAAATTTTAAAAATCATAATTCGTTTAAGAAACAAATAAACCTATCTGCCGTGCTTAAAGAATTACCTATATGTAGTCTCCTTTCAGGCAGAGAAAAAGAAAGAGATATGGAGAAACAGTTTATTTCCTGTAAATACAACTCTGGTCCTCTCTCTGTATGCGTTTCGACCACCTTATGGTCTCGTCAGTAAAGATGTATTGACTGAGAATAACATTCGCAGGAAACAACTGCTATGTAAAATACAAATTCGGCGATATGTCGGCATGATATTAAAAACCTGCCGACTTCGATGTCAGACTGAAAATATTGCCAGTCGACATATATGGGAATTTATATTTTATATGGCAGATGTTTTCTGCGAGTGCTGTTCTCGGTTTGATACAGCTCCACTGACCGGACCATAAGGTGGTCGAAACGCGTATTAAGAGAGGACCAGAATTGTATTTGCAGGGAATCAACTTTTTCTATATATTCATTCCTTTTTCTCTGCTTGAAACGAGAATATATAGGTAATTATTTAAACACGGTAGATAGATTTATTTATTATGAACCTGAACTTGTGATTACTAGCACTCAGTATTCATATACTACTATTTCGAAGAAACTTTTTTGGAGGAGTTCCGCTTACCTAAGATAAATTCCAATTTTACATATAAATTATAAGGTCTTACTTCACAGTACATAATGCTTACTAAGGATTAAGTATCTCAACACTGGGTTTACTGAAGATTCGATTATTGTTTTTAATGTCAGTTACTTCTAGAAATTTCATTGAAACCAAACGGTTTCATATATATATATATATATATATATATATATATATATATATATATATATATATATATATATATATATATATATATAAAGGGTGTGAGATATAGAACTTTTAAATGGAATAAAACAAAGATGAATTTTTTAAATTGTCATGAAATTTACTTTATTCGAAAGATAACCTTCTGGCATTATAATTTAAATATGACTTCTGGCATACGACCGCCACGGCTGGCTCGGACGTAGTCTAATTTGGAGGTCCAATTTTCGATGACTTTTTCCAACATTTGTGGCTGTATATCGTTAATAACGCGGCGAATGTTGTCCTCCAAGTGATCAATCGTTTCGGGCTTATCGGCGTAGACTAGCGACTTCACATATCCCCACAGAAAATAGTCTAGCGGCGTTAAGTCGCACGATCTTGGAGGCCAATTCACGGGTCCGAAACGTGAAACTATGCGGTTACCAAACGTTTCCTTCAATAAATCAATTGTGGCACGGGCTGTGTGACATGTTGCGCCGTCTTGTTGAAACCACAGCTCCTGCACATCATGGTTGTTCAATTGATGAACGAAAACGTCAGTAATCATGGCTCTATAGCGGTCACCATTGACTGTAACGTTCTGACCAGCATCGTTTTTAAAGAAGTACGGACCAATGATTCCACCAGCCCATAAAGCACACCAAACAGTCAGTTTTTCTGGATGTAACGGTGTCTCAACATACACTTGAGGATTATTATCACTCCAAATATGGCAGTTTTCTTTATTGACGTATCCATTCAAACAAAAGTGAGCTTCATCGCTAAACAAAATTCGCTTATGAAAATCGGGATCAACGGCAATCTTGTTTTGGGCCCATTCACCGAATCTACGCGTTGCTAGGTGATCGTGTGGCTTCAATTCTTGCACGAGTTGGATTTTGTAAGCACGCATAGCAAGATCTTTCCGCAAAATCTTCCATAAAGTGAATGGACACATATCCAATTCCTGTGCACGATGGCGGATAGACTGATTCGGGTCTTCCCCTACGCTACGCTCTAAAGCAGCAATGACTTCTTCTGTACGACATCGCTGTGGATGCGTATTATCATTTAGAGTATACGTGGTGCGAAAACGTTCCATAGTTAATCGAATTAATTGCTCTGATGGACGATTATGTTGACCGTAAAATGGACGTAGTGCGCGTTACGTATTTCGAACAGAACCATAATTTTCAAAATAAATTTGCACAATTTGGAAGCGTTGTTCAGGCGTCAGTCTATTCATGTTGAAATGCCAAACCAAACTAAACATAAATCACTTGACATCTGACATAATGGCCGCCAGTTAAAAAAGTGTTGCCAACTTAAAGTTTTATACCTCTATAAAAAACTTCCTTTATATATATATATATATATATATATATATATATATATATATATATATATATATATATATATATATATATACCGACAATTAAAATATTTCAACCTTTGCCACCAACACATATTGCATTTAGTGTTATGTTAATTCTAGTAAAAAATAGTTTCTTTTAATTATTACTGCATTAATGTAACTCATAATTAATAGATTTTTATCTGCGTTATTTGCCAAGTTAATGATTTTATCGAATTGGCCATAACACAATTTTAACAAAATCGGCAGGTTCATGGCTTTAAATGGAATCTAGATCGAATAGGATTTTTCATAACTGAATATTACGAAATAAAATATGTTATGGTTAAATCTAGTTAATTAGGCGTCAAAATACCAACTTTAATATCTCATAAATACACAATTTGCATTCTCTCGGTTTAACCATGTGCTGTTTATGTCGAATTTGTTAAAGAGTAATCTAGACAAGTATGCAGTTTTATTTTGGTAGTCATATAACTTGTATTATTTTATCAAACTTTAAAACTAAATTCTTCAAAAAAGGCTAGTCCTTAAATTGAAGTTAATCTTTAGCCAGCATGCAGAAAACATGCTAAATGAGATATGACGATACAACTGCAAGTTTTTACAAGCAAACAAGTTATAACAATAATTAATGACATGACTAAAATGTGGTTGTCGGACATGTATTGTCTTTATTTTTATTTATTTTTACGACGTTTCGATTAGGTTGTATCCCTAATCGTTATTAAGTATAAACTGAATGTTTTGTCTTAAAACTACGAGCTTATATAGGGACTGTGTCCACTGAAGCGCAAAGTTTCGCTTTACTGTACACACCTCATGATTTGATGTTACAAAGTAGTGGTTGCCAAAGATTAGGTATTTCAACACTCGGTTTACTGAAGATTCGATTATTGTTTTTAATGTAAGCTGCTTCTATAAATTTTCTTTTTTTCATATTAGATATATATTGCCGCAGCCTCAGACCATTTTATATGGTGTTCTTTATCCCAGGCGTGTTCTGCAATACCTGATCTCGACGTTTCCCCCTTTTGTGTATGAGTTGTATGTTCTTTAATTCTAACTTCTAGTGGTCGTTTGGTTTCTCCAATATACATTTCACCACACTCACATGGAACTTTATAACACATTCTTTCTTATCGGTACTTTTTGGTTTTGTTTTTGTTAAATGAGCTGTGTAAGTGTATTTCCTGATTTATAGGCTGTTTTTATATACTGAAGAATCCATCGGAAGCCCGTCGTCCTGAGCGTAGAACCTGTCCGTTACTTGAAAGTAAGCACTACGCAGGCAACACTCCAAAAGATCCATCATCCCATCCAGTGGTAACGCGTCTCTCTCTCTCTCTCTCTCTCTCTCTCTCTCTCTCTCTCTCTCTCTCTCTCAGTCGTCGCCAATATATATATGGAATGGTTCAAAACTCATGCCATAGAAAAGGCAACAGTAAAACCAAAAGTCTAGTTGAGATATGTCGATGATACCTTCATCGTATGGAAGGGCAATGATTAAGAACTTAACATTCGACCTACAATTAAGTTTACCATGGAAAAAGACGTAAATGATCAATTGCCTTTCCCAGATGTCATGGTGAATCGCTCAAACGAAACTATTAAAACTTTAGTATACAGAAAGCCAACACATACTGAACAATATCTTAATCATAGTTCCAATCATTCTGTTGTAACAAAACGGGGGAATTATACGTAACCTCTATAATCGTGCTATATCTATATGCAAGAATGCCGATTTATTGGAACTGGGATAAACAACACCATATAAAATGATCTGAGGCTGCAGCAATATATATGGAACCCAATATGAAAAAAAAAAAGAAAATTTATAGAAGCAGCTTACATTAAAAACAATAATGCAATCTTCAGTAAACCGAGTGTTGAGATACTTAATCTTTGGCAACCATTACTTTGTAACATCAAATCATTGAGGTGTGTACAGTGAAGCGAAATTTTACGCTTCAGTGGACACAATACCTATGTAAGCTCGTAGTCTTAAGACAAAACATTCAGTTTATACTTGATAACGATTAGAGATATAATCTAATCGAAACGTCGTAAAAATTTAAAAAAAAATAAAGACAATACAAGTCCCACAACCCCATTTTAGTCAATCTTCAACATTGTTATAACCTTCAAAAAAATCAATGACATCTTACGAAAATAACAAACATCAAAAAAAAAAAGCAAAGAATATTTAACACCTTTATAAAGGACACCACTGGGATATTGAAATTGAATATTGTAGACTGGCAGTAGGAAAATCCAAAACGTATAAAATAACAAATGATAGAATCAGAAGTAGCACAAGCATCATCGAAAAAGGACGACTATATCTCTTAACACAAAGGAATTAATGAATAAAAGAAAGACGCTGCTTAAGGAAGGTAAAATAAACAAAGCAGAATATACAGAGACTAACAAGAAAAGATAAAAAAAGGAAACAAGAAACGGAGATAGGAAGAGTAATTGAGCAAAACAAAAACATGGAATGCCTGAAACCACAACTAGGAAAAATACAGATAAATTGTATAAAAAACAACGAAGAGATAGAAACTAGCGACATGGAGCAAATAATACGGATAACACAGGAGTATTACACAAAATACAAAGGATAAACCACCACAAGAAATCTTTAATCGATTAAACACTAAAATAAAAAACTTCAACTCTGACATTTAACTCGAAATTAGTAAGAATGAAATTAAAATGGCCCTGAAGGAAATGAAGAATAACAAGTCGCCAGGTAAAGATGGAATCACAGCAGAAATGGTGAAGAGTGGTGGAAAAACAACAAGAAACGTTTTGTACATCCTTCTGAAAAAAAATACTTAGTGCAAAACAGATACCAACCAGTTGGAACAAAGCAATGACCCTTCTACTATTTAAAATAGAAGATCGAAAGAATTTGAAAACTGCAGACCCATAACGCTACTTAATATCATGTATAAACTGCTAACTAAAATACTAACAAATAGACTGACCAAGAAATTCGGTGACTACCAAACCCGAGACCAGGCTGGATTTAGGAAAGACTTCAGCACATTCGAACCTACTGACAATAACAATTCTAATTGGAAAGACCAACGAATATCAGATTCCTTTGTATATAGCATTCATAGATTCTGAAAGAGCCTTTGACAGCGTCGAACATTAGGCAGTTAAGAATTAGTTCCAAAATAGCAGGATAGGCCATAAATACACAGATTAAATAACAAACATATATAATAATGCAAAGATTACTATCAATATAACGGAAGAACACAGCACTAAACCAATAAAAATGGGACGAGGGGTAAGGCAAGGAGATACAGTGTCACCGAAACTATTCAACCAAGCTCTAGAGGATGTCATAAACAGAGAGGATAAAACAACCAAGGTAGTACAGACGTACGCCTTATTTACGTACAAAGGATGCCTCAAACAAGAAGAACAAGGGGATAACCAAAAAAGAGATCAAAGGAGAGGATAGAAAGATAAATAAGATTAAGAGAGCTAGTAAAGGATCTCTGGGAAGATAGAGAGTAGTGAAGATTGAAAATCAGAGGTCTGAGAACATTTTGAATACATTCTACTTAATGTACACACCGCTTCTATAGCACTATAAAAAAATTTACACTTTTTGTGTTGTAGCCACTAAAAAAATCTAATAATTTAAGAATAAACGGTTATATTCATGTTATAACAGCAATGATGCAATTATCAAAAATTTTATAATTGCCCGATTTCGAAAGATGTACTACTGGCCACGCTTAACAATTTAATTATATGTAGTTTAAAATGAAATAAACATCGAAAATTGAAGCCGTAAAAGCATTGTTTTTATTTTGCGCAACTATATAATTATAAGTAAAGTATTATTTCGCGTAGATATATAGCCATGAGGAATTTGATTTAATAAGTATTTTTAAAGAAATGTTAACATATTAATTACATACATAAATTTTAGAATTTGTACGTTTTAATTACTTTGTGGTGTCCGCAGGGAAAAATTTGTGAAGTCTGTATCAAGTAATTTGTACATAGGATTTCATTGCTGTAAAAGAATACGTATAATAAGTAGAGTTTAAATGTGTTCGCGAATAATTACGTTCCATTTATATTGTGCTGCAAACCAAAGCTCTTCTAATGTACTTGGAACTATATTTCTTCGCCGTATGCGATGTTTTATCTGATCCCACATATATTCTATGGGATGTAGGTCTAGGCGATATGGTGATCAATCTAATTTCTGAATCTGGACCGCAACCAGACAGTTAGTCATTATGTTAATTGCATGTTGTTGATCATTGTCGAGTATTTCGTATCAAATATGACCGATATATGGCAAAATATGATCTTTTATGACTTCTATAAATCCATTCCATATTTGGTGTATTCCTCCCAACCAATCCCACCCTAAAGCATTAAGCTGTTTCCTCTAAAATTGAAGCTCTGTGTGAGATTGCAGCTAGCGGACCGATCACTTTTTTACAAAAGTGATTTCGTCCATCTTGGTTTTCATAAATGAAAACTATTCTCATTTTTCTAATTCTTAATATTCGATTAAAAATGTGTTATGGTAAATTTTAATCGACGAGCTTTGTGATTTTGGAAAAAGCTTGGAACTTTGAAAGGCCGTCGAGCTTTATATAATATTCTACTGAAAAACTCCACAAAGTTGGTTAAGAATTGGTCTTACCGGCAGTGAAAGACGTATGAAAAATTGTTCATCTTAAAAATGCAGACGTGATCAGGAAAATTCCTTTGAGCAATAATTTAGTGCAAATAATTGATGAAATAATTAAAGATGTTGAAATGATACGATTACTTGAAGACGTGCAAATTTTCCATTGATCTTGATGAAACAACCCTAACAAACGAAACAATATTCTTATCCTAACTACGATTAATAAAACCTGAAAATGTTTATTAAGAATTATTATTTGCTAAAAATTTGGAAACCGATACAATGAGAGAACCGGTGTTTAATAATATGAATTTTTTTTCAGCGGCTACTGATGTTGCACCAGCAAAAGTAATCAATACTCATTATTCAATTTATTTATGTGATTACGTAAAAAATATTTACACGCGTCACTGTGCTCAAATCAATCAAAACAATTATACCATTTACAAAATATATCGTACATCCAATAGATTAAAATTCTTTATACAAAGTGAGATTCTAAAAATTTATTTTCAAAATAAAAAATAAATATTTATAGGTAAATTCCTAGTTCTGCCAGTATACTGAAAAACCTTATTGACTAATACCCTAGGATACTCTGACACCAATAGGCAAAAACAAGATCACTCTTTTGTAAAGGGTGTTTTTTATAGAGGCATAGAACTTTGAAATGGAATAAAACAAAGATGAATTTTTTAAATTGACATGAAATTTACTCTACTCGAAAGATAACCTTCTGGCATTATAATTTAATTATGACTTCTAGCATATGACCGCCACGGCTGGCTCGGACGTAGTCTAATCTGGAGGTCCAATTTTCGATGACTTTTTCCAACATTTGTGGTCGTATATCGGCAATAACGCGGCGAATGTTGTCCTCCAAGTGATCAATCGTTTCGGGCTTATCGGCGTAGACTAGTGACTTCACATATCCCCACAGAAAATAGTCTAGCGGCGTTAAGTCGCACGATCTTGGAGGCCAATTCACAGGACCGAATTGTTAAACTATGCGGTTACCAAACGTTTCCTTCAATAAATCAATTGTGGCACGAGCTGTGTGACATGTTGCGCCGTCTTGTTGAAACCACAGCTCCTGCACATCATGGTTGTTCAATTTATGAACGAAAAAGTCAGTAATCATGGCTCTATAGCGGTCACCATTGACTGTAACGTTCTGACCAGCATCGTTTTTAAAGAAGTACGGACCAATGATTCCACCAGCCCATAAAGCATACCAAACAGTCAGTTTTTCTGGATGTAACGGTGTCTCAATATACACTTGAGAATTATCATCACTCCAAATACGGCAGTTTTGTTTATTGACGTATCCATTCAAACAAAAGTGAGCTTCATCGCTAAACAAAATTCGCTTATGAAAATCGGGATCAACGGCAATCTTGTTTTGGGCCCATTCACCGAATCTACACCTTGCTAGGTGATCGTGAGGCTTGAATTCTTGCACGAGTTGGATTTTGTAAGCACGCAAACCAAGATCTTTCCGAAAAATCTTCCATAAAGTGAATGGACACATATCCAATTCCTGCGCACGATGGCGGATAGACTGATTCGGGTCTTCCTCTACGCTACGCTCTACAGCAGCAATGACTTCTTCTGTACGCACTGTACGACGTCTCTGTGGATGCGTATTATCATTTAGAGTAAACGTGGTGCGAAAACGTTCTATAGTTAATCGAATTAATTGCTCTGATGGACGATTATGTTGACCGTAAAATGGACGTAGTGCGCGATACATATTTCGAACAGAACCATGATTTTCAAAATAAATTTGCACAATTTGGAAGTGTTGTTCAGGCGTCAGTCTATTCATGTTGAAATGCCAAACCAAACTAAACATAAATCACTTGACAGCTGACAAAATGGCCGCCAGTTAAAAAAGTGTCGCCAACTTAAAGTTCTATACCTCTATAAAAAAACACCCTTTATAATAAATATTCATGTCTTTATGGACTGGGAAGCAGACCTGCATTCTGCTTAACGCACAGGAGACATATATGTATAAAGATAGAACTGCGAGGATGTTCAATGTTTTAAAAGCCTGTTTGTAGTCTTTTCTAAAACCAAGTGCTGCCAGGATTCTTATTGTCTTCCATTGTGTGACCCCACACAAGAATAGTATAAAACAAATGCGAATACAACAGAGAGTGGCATATCGTCTGAAGTACACCCGAAGAGACAATCTGACAGTTTTCGGAGGACAACAAATTTTTTCTTAACTTAAGGCATACGTGATTTATGTCGTTTCCTCATTTGCATTTTCCTGGTTCAGAATCAATCTCTTTCTTGATGCTGAATCATTGCTCAGCCCTCTCCTGTTTACCCCTGGAACCTCAAGAACTTCCCTAAGAATATCGTCGTGTTATCCCTAAAGAGTATGTATCTTGCTGCAGGTTCAATAAATGAAAAATCGTTTATATGTATGAGAAATAAGATCGATTCCAGCACTGAGCCTTGTGGGACTCCAATATTGAAAACACTCTCCGGTGATAACACACCGCAACTTTCACAACCTTGGTCCTGTTTAAAATTGTAGTATCGTAATTTTTGTATGACAATTCCATAGTTTACACAGTCGAAGGCCTTAATCAAATCGCAAAATAACACCACATTAAATTCTAGTCTATGAAACGATTCCAATATGTTGGACTTAAGATCCAGAATGTTGAATATGATGTTTTTATTCCACC
The DNA here is from genome assembly GCA_034092305.1 of Diaprepes abbreviatus. Taxonomy (NCBI): domain Eukaryota; kingdom Metazoa; phylum Arthropoda; class Insecta; order Coleoptera; family Curculionidae; genus Diaprepes; species Diaprepes abbreviatus. The sequence continues at coordinate 1,757,818 of JASJET010000147.1, forward strand.
GCTGATGACACACCAGAACTTTCGCAACCTGTGCCCTGTTTATATATATAAATACAATTCAAATGGTAATATCGCCATTTTTATATAATGATTTCACAGTCTACATAGTCGAGATCCTTAACTTATAGTCGCAAAATAATCCCACATTAAATCCAAAATCTCCAATATGGTGTTTTTATTCCTTCTGAAACAATGCTAATAATCTGAGAAATAAGGATTAATTTCGAAAAATATTACTATTAATGGGGCTCCAGACAGATTTTATAGCTTATTTGAAAGAAGCAGAAGCAAATGTACTCGCTGTACATTGTCTTATTCATCATCACCATTTGGTTATGTAGAATCTCAATAAACGTATATAAAATTAAATACAATTCATTAAGTGTCGGATTATGTAGTGAAAACGATGAAGATTTTAATCTCCTGCTGCTCCACATAGAAGTTTGTTGGCCCTATAAGGTTATCTTTCTGCATCGTTTTTATAGTCTGTTTAATTTTGTACTAGATTTCTTTGAAAACAGAGACAAAAACTACGGAACACCTTGATAAGATTCAGAAATGACATTGCTTATTTCAAAGACCTCTATCAAACATTCAGTGAAGTAGATTTACAAAGTAATGAGTTGAGTTTATTTAAATTAAATAACCTCATAATTGCTTTTGTAAGGACACTTCGTCTGTTCAAGTGGCATGTAGATGGAAGTAAATACAAACAGTTTCCAACATTATCACCAGTGTCTGCAAATGGGAAAATTTATTATTTACTTCTTCATTCTGATTTCAAGGAAAAATCTCAGGACATTCTATACGTAAACGTGCTAAGTTGGGTTTTAGATCCTTTCTGAAACACAGATGCAGCAAAATCATCAAATTAAGAAAAAAAACAAGTAGACCTCATAACTAACGAAGAAATTAAAGACATGCATACTATGAATTCTGGCCTCAAAAATCAATGACGACTTTACTCTGGATCGTGAGGAACTGCATCCCCCTCATTGTATTTGCTTGAGCGTGAAATCAGTGCTGTAAACTTACTTTTCGAAAAAAAAGGACTAAAAATTACTGAGCGTCGTGATTTGCGATTGTTTTCCAAACTGTCACCGAAATTAACAAATTTTTAAAACTTCACCTGCTTTAACCATATCATTACTACTTAATAATTTTTATCTCAGTTTTTTAATACATTTGATGAGATTCTCTTTTTTTTAATACATTTTAATGTTAGGTACAACTATGCTGGGTATATTTTTTCTTGCAGTGTTCCAGAAAAGTTTAAAAACCTATTGCCTACAAAGAGATAAGATTTAATAGACAATTAATTTCTGCAAGAAACAAAAAAACAATCCACCCAGTTATAAAAAATGCTAATAATTTCAACTTCAAAGTTATTATTAGACGTAAAGGGTATTTTAAAGGTATCCTTGTATGTTTTTTACGTGCACGTTAATAAGTTATCTAACATAACCGCTGAAACCAATTTCAACAAATTGTTTCTTAGGTCATTTTTTCTATGCATTAACAACAGAAACGACTTTGAAACACATTTGAAAGTAAATTTAGATTTAGACCTAATACCATGGTAATATTGGTAATTTATTTATTTAATTACAATTTTTTTATCTCCTTATACGAGTCTGGAATTTAGTTTTCGGCGACCTTGACTGATATTTTAATGATAATGGTAATATAAAAATCTTATTAGGCAATATTGTTGTTATGACTCTTGGGTAAGAATAATGTTTTTAACCTTAAGGTGTTCCATCCGTTATTGCCACAATTTTCGTATATTTCAGGTGTAAGTGCTCATTTCTAAATATGTTAACGGTTTAATCATATCCGTGTATGTTTATTAATCTGTAAACGTGTAAATTTATTTAATATTATTACTTTTTATAATAAATTTCATTAGTTCTTCGAAGTTTGATTTTTATACTCCACTAAAATTTAGAATAAAACTGAATTAAATATGTACTGTATTTTTCAAATACCTTATGAGCCTATCTGCAGAACTGTTTGCAATTTTTAAGGCCACTGAGATAATAAAAGGATCCCACAAAAAATTATGAACTATCGCCACTGATTCCTTAAACTTTATTACTTCTCTAAAATCATATAATCCCACTCACTCTTTGATCATAAATATAAAATACAACCTGACAAGAATAAGCATACAAAAAAAGAAAGTATCATTTCTATGGATGCCTAGTTATGTGGGCATCGGAGGAAATAAGGAGGCTGACACTTTGGCAATGGGTGCTCCCACCTCTCTTTCTGTTAATCTCACCTTCTGCCCCGGAGATCTTCGTATCTTTTCTAAGCATAAAATAAGAGCCCTTTGGCAGTTGGAGTGGGACCTCCAATTGGAAGAAAATAAGCTACATAAAATAAAAGACACAATATACACTAATATTGCTCTTCAGAGCTTTCCTAGAAAACCCCTGTCCATTATGGCCGGGCTAAGAATTGGCCATACTAGACTAACACATTGCCATCTTATCGATCGCTCTGATCCCCCTTCTATGTAACCAATGTAAGATAGCTCTTTCAGTTAAACATATTCTGGACTTCTGCCCTAAATACTCTCGTCATCTGGTTGAACATGATATTAAGGAGAAACTCTCTTATGAAAATACCATGAAAATTTTTTACTTCCTTCGGGACTCCTCCCTGTTACCTCATATATAAACCCTATATTAGTACATACATGTATAAACATGCTAGTTCTTTAGTGTTTATGTCCCTTGTTTTTACTAATATGTGTTTTAATATTTTATTTATTTATTTATATATTTATTTCTGGATAGCTTACTAAGAAACCAAAAGTATAGTTTTGTTTTAACGCTTTTCCTCTATGGACACCAAGAAACTCTCATAGATTGATCAATCAACCTTATGAGCCTCTTTCCGAGAGAAACAACAAACTACTCGCTTTGGAAACTAATTTGTAAAATTAATAACTCAAATATCTCAAGCCCGTCCATTGGCAGAGAGGACAAAGACTGGGCCAAAAGTGCCAAGGAGAGAGCCAATTACTTTGCTGATTATCTTTCTAAAGCATTTCAACCAAATTTGTCAAAACTAAGTTCTAAGCTACCTAGAATCTCCAAACCGATTCTACCCCTCTATACAAAAGTTCACTGTAAAGCAGAAATAATTAAAACCAAGCTAAGTTATGGTAATTGCAGTAAAAATTCTTAAATATCTCCCAGAAATTGCCAGAAATATATAACGCTGTTTCACTACCTGATTATTTTCCACTCTTGTGGAAATTTGCTTAGATTATATTGATTCAAAAACCATATAGCTCAGATTGAACTCTGCCTGACTTCTTTACATTTAAAACTTTGACATGCACGGGGGGGGGGGGGGTATTCAGCAGACGGTAACCGGTTGAAAGAGTTTCTAAAATAATCACATCCTATAGAACGACTAGCTTAATTCCAGTATTGGCGAAGATGTTGGAAAAACTACTACAGCAAGAATATACTAATAAACTAATAAATAATTTCTAACCACTAGTTTGGTTTTAGATCCAAACACAGAACAAACTCACCGTGTCTGCGAATATATTTACTAATCATTGAAAGATAAAAAATACTACGCTTGAGTTTTTGAAGATATTACACAGAACTTTGATAATTTCTGGCATAATGGACTACTTTACAAAATCAAAAAAATTTCCTCATATAATTATTTTAAAATCTTAAATCTTACCTGCAAGACTGACATTGCCTTGCCCAATATTAAAAGAAAATAACCACTATTCATCCAATCAGTGTTGGCGTTTCTCAATGTAACGTTTTTAGGCCTATCCTCTATACAATATTTATTGTTGATTTTCTCACTTCTCAAGATATGATTACAGCGACTTATGCTGACAACACAGCCATAGTAACAGCTCGAGAAAACCCAGATATCGCATCGCAAAAATTCCGTTAATTTGGTCATGGCCATCAAAGTGGGTTATGCGAATAAACGAAACAAAATGTGTACAAATCACTTTTATATACCACAAAGGTAGGTGTTCAACTATCCCGTTAAACAGAAACCAATTACGTTAACAGATCGAAGTTAAGTACCTGCGTTTATCTCTTGATCCTCAATTAAATCAAGTAAAATCTATAAGCTAATTGAGCGAAAGTCGAAATTATCTCTAGAAAACAAGCTTCTAGTTTACAAAGCAATTCCTAAACCTATTTGGAGTTACAGTACCCAGAGGAAGCTTCAGCTAATTCCAGCATTGAGATACTGGAAAGGTTCCAGTCAAAAACACTCCGGATAATAACCAATATCCTTTGATATGGGCCAAAATGCATCATAGCCCACAACCTCCCAATTACAGCCGTCAACAAAGAGATAAATAGATCCACACAATGTACGAAATAGGACTAAGAATACATCTCAACAACCTGGTGAAGAAATTGATGATCAAACCAACTGGGAGTCGGCTACGATGATGTATTCAATTTGACCGATAGCCAAGATTTTGAAAGATAATTTCCCTAGATATAATTACATTCGTCCATATTACTAAGGTATTATTCACCTAATGTATTGTTAATTACAGTTTGTAAATATCTAGAGAAGTGAAAAAATCCAAATAATTGTCTCCAATCTCTATGTAAACATTTCTAGGGCTTCCTGAAAAAGAACTGTTCAACATCATCAATTTACTTAGTGATTAAAAACTTCTTTTCAGAGATGTTTTCTGTTACTTTTGGACATAGGCACATCACAAGTTGGGTGAATAAGTTATTCAAAGTTCTGTTATAGCGGCCATGGCATTTCAAAATGTGTGATTTATCTTGAAATAAATGAGTTTTTATTCAAAATTTATCAAATATTATCCTGTGAATGTATTAAATTATTATATTTTAATAAATAATTAAGACAAAAATTTAGGTTACGTATAAAACTGCCACGCGTGAATGAAATACCTTCTCATCTGAAAAGAAATTACTCTTCATTAACAGTATTTTCAAATTACTTTAATAATACAATACAAATTTTTAGTACCGTTAAATGTATTTAATTAACTTTTTTACGTTTAAATTATACATGCATTGTATTGATATCGATTCGATCTTTATTTCACAATTTGTTTTGTTTTTTAATTTTACAGGGAAAGTGATAAAATCATCCGCTTTGTATTTAAAATTAGCAAGCATGAATTTTTCTGCTTTATAACGAATTTGTAATCATTACAGACAATGTTCAATACAAAAAAAAACTTAAAACGGCTAAATTTATATATACGAAAATTAAAACTTAAACTATATATATAAATGAGAATATTCTCTTATTGTTAGATTATGACTACAGCAAAACTAGAATTTTTGTAAAAATTTTGTAATGTAGTTTTCTACAATAAAAATATATTTCTTCTAGATACGTAACTCTAATTAAAGAGACTGAAGAAAAAGAGGATATTGGAGCAGGCACTTTAATTTTATTAGATATTTATTCAATCGCTGCCACAATCCGAATACATTCTATCGAACATTTTACATTTCACCACACTACATATCGTTTAATAAATAATGTTTTACTCTCCTTTTCCATAAGCCAATCTATTCTTTTTGCAGTAATTCCTGCCTTTCTGGTACCTAATTATTTTTATTTATGTATAAAATTTAAATTTCAATGTACTTTTATTTAATATGATGTTTATACTGATTGTGACATAAAGGCACAAGTTAAAGTTTGAATGGTTTTGGAAGAGCTAATTTCTCAAATGAATCGTTATTAATTGTATTCCAGCAGTAGAACTTGGTAAGCAAGTGTTGGCCTTTTTTAGGTAGCACACATCAAAAGAATCTAAGCTTAAATATCGGAGTGTCACCAAATCAATAATGGTAGGAGCTGGCAACTGAAGAATATCCAAATATATATAATATGATACAACTGTGCCTTTCTTCTTCTCGCTAATCATACTCTCAACTTAATGTTCTGATTGTTTATAACCTTCTCGTTTTACTTCTAGAGTTTCATCAATTCTTTCGTTTGTACCCTATTTATTTTTGGGACCTATTTCAGCTTGAAAAAAAGGAAGAGGTATCGAAGCGAAAATAACATCATCATAAACGTCTATTTCAATTGTGTTCAGTATTATTTTTCAAAAACCGTTGAAATATTAATTTGATGTACAGCTTTTAGCAGGCGCGGATCTAAGAGAAAGGGGGGCGGGGTCGCTCCCCCCCCCCAATAGCTTTAATTTCAGGAAAATAGACCCGATTCTGCCTCTTATATTAGGAATGTGTATGCTGCTGGCATCTCCCTCCTTGTCGAGAACTTGTTTTTTCTTGCAATCGACCTCCCCCACTCCCCCAAGAGCTTTGAATTCAGGAAAATATATCCGATTCTGCCTCTTATATTAGGAATATGTATGCTGCTCGCAACTCCCCCCCCCCCTCCACCGACAACTTGATTTTCTTGCGATCGCTCCCCCTCAAGAGCTTCGAATTTACAAAAATTGATCCGACTCTGCCTTTTACAATAGAAATGGGAATTTGCTGACGTCTGCCCCCTCCCAAAGAGAGATGCTGGATCCGCCCTTAGCTTTTAGTGCCTTAGTTTCCATCAGAGTTAAGTCGAGGTATCAAGAGAAAATAAATACTTTGTATTTCATATTTAGATTTTAAATAGTTTCAATCTCTATTCGGTAATTATAAATAACGCTCTATTTAGTATAAATTCGGGATAGAAAGTAGGGATGACATATTATTCAAACCCAAGTGTCTAGTGTTTCGGTTTCTTAGAAAACGAAGGTAAGATATTCTTCAATAAAAAAAACTGCGATCTTTATACTGCAGGCCAATATGAATCAATAATGTAATTACAAAAATTTCAGTAGTTCCTTTTTTATACCAACATATAAAGTTTGGTTATTTGCTAGAAAATAAGGACACTCTGAATTAATAAAATGCTTAAATAATAAACTGGGGAGCAAAAATATTAACAAAAAACGAAAATATAACATATACATCACAATGATAAAAAACTGTTTAATTTAGGGGGGCTGAGACATAGACACTTAAAAAGACAAATAAAAAACCAGTAGAAGCTGTAGAAGGGAATTCAGGGAGATCAGCAGGAATATTGGAGATATAGAGCATAAAAAACGAGAAAAGGTCGGGTAGGTATCTAAACGGTTTCTCAAATCACTCAAAAACCCAAAAAATAGTGTTATAATCGGTCTGTCTGATCGTGCCATCTCTCTAACATCTCCAGAATTCCTACCAAGAATACTGCAAAAAGTGAAAAATACGCTAATAAATAATAATTTCAATGAAAAATCACCGAAATAATAAATAAACGAACATATAAATTTTATAATAACCTTATAACAAAAGACATAGAACATTAACAGTAAAAATATGTAGCATTGCCTTACACTGGTGAACTGTCAGAAAAACTAAAATACATTTTAAAAAAGCATGATATTATCGTATGTCACAGGTCTCATAATAAAATTAAATACACTATTTACTGATTTAAAAAGTAAAGCTCTACTCATGAATAAGTCAAATATATATATATATATAATATATATATATATATATATATATATGGTCATAAATATACAAAAAATGCCTCAACAGCTTTATACAAACACCCATAAGATGAAAAACATACTTTTGATTATAAAAATACCATAATTAAGAACAAAGATATTAATTATCAAAAATTGCAGATAAAGGAAATGAAATTAAAAAAGGTAAAAACACTGTTAACGACAGAACGAATATAGGAAATTTGACCCACATTTACACCAGCCTAATTTAAAGAAAATATTAAGTATTCAATCCTCTTAATAAATCAAAAATTGAATATCCTCTTAAACATAAAATTAAATGTATGCTTTCTTTCGTTTCTTTTTTGGTCCATTGTTAGAATATAAAAAGAAAACACACTCGCATTCCATGTATCCTAAGTACCCAAATAGACGACATTAAAAATTTCATTTCATTATTACTAAATAAGCAAAATGTGAAGGTATGTACTGGTAAAATTAAATACTTTTTTAGAAATTTGACTAGTTTTTTAAAGTGTGGTTTGTTTTTTAAAATTGTAAATGTTTGTGTATGAATGTTTTTAATTATATAAAAAATATTTTTAGGAAGATCATTAATTAAAAGAGCAGAAAAATTTTTGAAGGTGCCTTAAATAAAGGGCGAAACGTCAAATTGTTTTTGATTTTTTGTTAAATAAAGAACCTAATCCCAAGAAAGGACAAAATAAGAAGAAAATGATATATATGTATATGTATATATATATATATATATATATATATATATATATATATATATATGAAGTAAAATGCGAACAGTAAATGCAAATTTCGTTCCAACCATATCCCTTCTGTGCTAGAGGCCGCACAGTTTGAACAAATTGCTAAGGAACACAATTCATCCTATTACACCACCATCGAGATGATGGCCCACCTGCACCACCACACCGAGAAGAAAGTCAAAACTCACCCTCCCCGCCACAGTGACACGGCAGAAGCACATGCCCCGTCTCTACCAGACTCATCAGGGTACCGACATGCACCTGGCTGTGCAAAGGACAGATCGGAAGGAAGCATGCAAATACTGAACGCGGCTTCGCCGACCTCCCGCCGGATGGCGTATATATGTTTATGCGGCTTTCACAGATTTCTCCGTGTGAGATGCAATAGCAGTGGATATATCCACATTATGCCGTTGTAGTGCTGAAATCACATTCAGCAAACGTACAACTATATGCAGCTCAGTGTATGAATGAAGTAAAATGCGAACAGTAAATGCAAATTTCGTTCCAACCATATCCCTTCTGTGCTAGAGGCCGCACAGTTTGAACAAATTGCTAAGGAACACAATTCATCCTATTACACCACCATCGAGATGATGGCCCACCTGCACCACCACACCGAGAAGAAAGTCAAAACTCACCCTCCCCGCCACAGTGACACGGCAGAAGCACATGCCCCGTCTCTACCAGACTCATCAGGGTACCGACATGCACCTGGCTGTGCAAAGGACAGATCGGAAGGAAGCATGCAAATACTGAACGCGGCTTCGCCGACCTCCCGCCGGATGGCGTATATATGTTTATGCGGCTTTCACAGATTTCTCCGTGTGAGATGCAATAGCAGTGGATATATCCACATTATGCCGTTGTAGTGCTGAAATCACATTCAGCAAACGTACAACTATATGCAGCTCAGTGTATGAATGAAGTAAAATGCGAACAGTAAATGCAAATTTCGTTCCAACCATATCCCTTCTGTGCTAGAGGCCGCACAGTTTGAACAAATTGCTAAGGAACACAATTCATCCTATTACACCACCATCGAGATGATGGCCCACCTGCACCACCACACCGAGAAGAAAGTCATTCATTCATACACTGAGCTGCATATAGTTGTACGTTTGCTGAATGTGATTTCAGCACTACAACGGCATAATGTGGATATATCCACTGCTATTGCATCTCACACGGAGAAATCTGTGAAAGCCGCATAAACATATATACGCCATCCGGCGGGAGGTCGGCGAAGCCGCGTTCAGTATTTGCATGCTTCCTTCCGATCTGTCCTTTACACAGCCAGGTGCATGTCGGTACCCTGATGAGTCTGGTAGAGACGGGGCATGTGCTTCTGTCGTGTCACTGTGGCGGGGAGGGTGAGTTTTGACTTTCTTCTCGGTGTGGTGGTGCAGGTGGGCCATCATCTCGATGGTGGTGTAATAGGATGAATTGTGTTCCTTAGCAATTTGTTCAAACTGTGCGGCCTCTAGCACAGAAGGGATATGGTTGGAACGAAATTTGCATTTACTGTTCGCATTTTACTTCATTCATACACTGAGCTGCATATAGTTGTACGTTTGCTGAATGTGATTTCAGCACTACAACGGCATAATGTGGATATATCCACTGCTATTGCATCTCACACGGAGAAATCTGTGAAAGCCGCATAAACATATATATATATATATATATATATATATATATATATATATATTATATATATATATATATATATATATATATATATATAAATTTGGGCGACTTATATTGAAATAATATCACCAATTAAAAAAGTTAAATGACGTATCTCACTGTATTTTTAAAAACCCATCCAATCATATTTTTCTGGATAGGGTAAACGAAAAAAAAAAATTTTTTTTCATGCTTCATTTCACGTCGGTTTTTTTTTTTAATTTGGCCGTTTATGTATTTTTCGGTTAATGTATAAAAATTTTGTTACAAAAAATAAAAAACTGACTAAGTTAAAAGGCTGTAACCATATAGCTAGTTACCGAACTTTTAAAACCATTATTTTTATCGCCAGAGAACAGGAATAAAAGAATAAAATTCAATTCATGCTTGGCCTAAATCAATAAATAGTTCTTCATAATAATTAAATTTGGAATCAGCATATTTGCAAAATTTTATTTCTTACACATATTATGTTTTAGACATACTGATTTGTTTGCAAATGCAGCATTTAAAAGTAACACGATGACTAAAATTAATTTCATTAAATGAATTAATTAAATTTCAGAAGTGCATCCATCATGCTTGCATTTAATATGATGCAAACCTTGAAGTTATTCAATTTATTAGTATATACGGTTTCTCTTTCAAATATTTTAATTTAACACTTTTGTTGTAATAATTAAAAGTATAGTGCGAAGTTAATTTATTAGTATTAAATTAAATAAAACAATAATAAACTATTGGATTCTTTAAGATCTTCCAACCATGAAATTTCCGTTCTAAATGTGCCACCATTCAGTACCAATACAAACATATGAATTCGTCTTACGTAACAGAAATATCGTTTGTTACTTATTAATAGAACCAACGACCCACATACATAGTTTTAAAAAAAAGCAAAGCAAGTGAGTAGTATTACCATGTCTTCCTGTTCTTGATGGGCAGATATTGTAAATAATAGTGGGTAACATTGTAATTGATCGGTCTTAATTTAAAAAGAAAACAAAATATTATATAGTATTGTTGTACTTTCAAGAGAAAGATAATATCAATAAAATTTTTAAAAAATTGATCTGACTTCTAAAAGTGCACTAAAAAGTGAAATATAACTATAAATTTTTATACGAAACCGAAATTTTTGAAGTCGGCGTCAAACTAGTACCTGATAAAATATGATTCGCATAAACAGATTAAAAATACTTTTTTTGTAAATGCTTTTAGTAGTTATTTATTTCATCTAGAAATAATTTGGCGCCGACTTCAAAAATTTCATTTTCATATAAAAATGTGTAGTTATTTTTTACTTTTTAGCGCACTTTTAGAAGTCGGTTCAATTTTTTTCATAAAACTTTTATTTTTCGAATTTTAGTTTTGAATTCATTATGATATCCATACATTATTTGAACTAAGTACTAATCGAGATTAGTGTACCTGGCAATAACTCCAAGGTGGCAAAAAAGTACACATTTTATTCAAAGTTGTAAATCACCCTAAAATGAACCACTAAAAATTCTTTGATTCTTAGAGTTCTCCAAATACCAGTGAAATTGTGTTAAACAAATATTTAGTCATAGTAAATCCACTATCTTAAATTTCAAATTAACTTAAGACTGATAATATAGGCAACAAGACCTTCCAATATTGATATTTAAAGAATCTGAGACGTAAATTTCTTAGCCCGATATATTTTATACTGCATATTGAGTTTGTATATACCCCAAAAACCTCGTAATATCAATTTTAGACAAAATCGGAAAAAGTAAAATTTTCAGTCTTTTATATTGTATTATATCAACCTAACAGTTGTAAAAAATTAATTTCATATTCATAATACACGACCCCGAAAATCCCTCAATACCAAATCTGAAAAAATACGAATAAACTAAAATTTTCAACCAATCATACTGGATCCGCCATAGAGAGTTAAAAAATTCTTAATCTAATCTAAATCTAAACCCTTCAAAACCTCTTGGTATCAATTTTGGATGAAATGGGGAAATTTAAAATTTCCAGACCGTCATATTATATCTGACATATCAGATTTTCTAAAAATTTTATATTCGCTATTTACATCCTCAAACACGATTCAGTCCCACCTTTGAACAAAATCAAAAAATGTAAAATTTTTAGTCCGCCATATTGGATTCACCATATTGAATCTTGAAAAAATACTTTTAAATTCATAATTTATACCCTGAGGAATCCCCTATATTAGTTTTCGAGAAAATCGATAAATGTGAAATTTTCAGGACGATATATTGAATCCGCCAGATTCAGTTTTTCAACAGATATTTTAAATTCGTAATTAACACCAACAAAAATCCCTCAAAACGGATTTTAGACAAAATCGAGAGAGTAGAATCTTTATTCCGCCATCTTGGATCCGCCATATTTAATTTTAATAATTTCAGATTCGTAATGTGCGATCCCAAAACTCGCCCATATCAATTTAAAAAAAAAATCGGACAAAATTAATTTTTTATCCACCATATTGGATACGCCATATTGAATCTTTTAAAAATAATTTCAATTTCATTATATGCGACCCCATACTAATTTTGTATAAAATCTGACAAAATTTTTTTTTTCATCCGCCATATTGGATCCGCTATATTGAATTTTTTAAAAATAATTTTAGATTCGTTATGTGCTACCCCGAAAATTCTCCCGTACCAATTTTGGGAAAATCGGACAAAATTAATTTTTTTTGTCCGCCGTATTCGATCTGCCATACTGAATTTTTTAAAAATATTTTAGATTCGTTATATGCGACCCCGAAAACTCCCCCACACCAATTTTGGAGAAAATCGGACAAAATTCAATATTTTTGTCCGCCATATTGGATCCGCCATATTGAATTTTTTAAAAATAATTTCAGATTCGTTGTGTACGATCCCGAAAATAGGACAAAATTAATTTTTTTGGCCGCCATATTATGTGCACCATCTTGGATTTTACTGCACCAATTTCATCCAAAAAAATATGGGACCACCGCAGCAACTTCCTGAATATAACGTAATAAATTTCATTCAAATCGGTACGGCCGTTCTGGACTAATCGGTGTCCATACATAAAAAAAAATACATAGTCGACGAATTGACAACCTTCTTCTTTTAGAAGGCGGTTAAAAAATACTAATGCCCTTAAACTGGTATACAATGTACAGAGTGTATCAAAATATCTTCGTGATGGAATATTTTAGAAAAAAAGATATATGAAACAATAGAATTTTAGTAGAATGACCGATATTTTCTAACAAAAATAAGGAACAGGATAGATTTTATTTCTTATAACAGTCAGTTTACCTATTTTGTAAGCCAGATCGGTTGTCATCAGGAACCCGAAAACCGCTCGAACTCTTTGGCATTTATCATTTTTTTGACACCGTGCAATTTTTTTTCCTTTTCTAACATCATTGTGTAAACTTTTTCCAAACATAACTTTAAAATTAGGCTATTTCTGTTTATTATTTTTATTATGTTTTTTTTCATACCTATAAAATAAATTACGATACTAAAGATGAAATTGAAAATTTATGCCGACTAGGCACATTTCCATTTAGAGAAATTCGATGGAATATCTGTCAAGAACTTCGGACAAATGGGCATTAATAAGTAGATATGATACTTATATTATCAATTATATCAAGAATGAATGAATATATTTTTAAAACATGCAGGAGTTTTGAAAGAAAAGAAATAATAAAATGAAAAGCCCTTAAAATTAGAATAGAAATAAACAAAAAATTGGTGGTGGTAAATTGCCTGTACCACTATCGAATATTGAAGAAAAGTTAATGGCAATTGTTAGTTTAACTACTTGAGTGCGGGCGAAGCTACGACATGTAAGTTTAGCCAAAGATAAGAAAGTCTCTCTCTGCCTCTTCATAGGCTGCAAAAAAAAAAGTAAAAAGTTATACCTTAAAAAGTTATTTTCAGATGGATATAAGCTAAAGTTTGATATGTAAATTTTTCATCAAAAAAAGGACGCTTGAAAGCTATGAAGAATTTTTTACACACAGGAATAGGTTTTATTGAAATAGGAATAAGTTTTTTTTAAATAATTTGTTACTCAACTTTCAGTAGTGTGTACGTATATTTTGCTCTACTTGAAAGCTGTTTAATGATTCCTAATTGACCATTCGTTTACGTAATTACGGAGATTTATCTTCTTTAGGAGAACGGATGTTGAGATATGGTATACTTAAGAATAGTTAAAGCTCATAAATAACAGTCTAACTGATTTAACGATATAACAAATGATTACGAACAGTTCGTTCATACAACTATTAGTTAGAGACTATTATATTTCATTGAATTTCCGTTTATATTGACCCATAAATTAAACTAGAATTTTTTTTTTAAATTTAACACTACTTAGACACTTAATTTGTTTAAATAGGACATCTTGTATATTTTTTCTGATTTCAAATATATCACACTTAATTACTTCATAATAAAATTAAATGTGAACAGCATACCTAATAATAATAATAATAATATATATATATATATATATATATATATATATATATATATATATATATATATATATCATATTTTCCAGATTCTTGAACCATAGATTCCATCATTTTCTTCTTATTTTGCCTTTTCTTGGGATTAGGTTCTTTATTTAACAAAAAATCAAAAACAATTTAACGTTTCGACCTTTATTTAAGGCATCTTCAAAAATTGTTTTGCTCTTTTAACTATTAATCTTCCTAAAAATATTTTTTATGTAATTAAAAACATTCATACACAAACATATTTACAAATTTCAAAAAACAAACAACACTTTAAAAAACTAGTCAGTACATACCTTGACATTTCGCTTATTTAGTAATAATGAAATGAAATTTTTAATGTCGTCTATTTGGGTACTTAGGATACATGGAATGCGAGTGTGTTTTATTTTTTATATTCTAACAATGGACCAAAAACTAAACGAAAGAAAGCATACATTTAATTTTATGTTTAAGAGGATATTCAATTTTTGATTTATTAAGAGGATCGAATACTTAATATTTGTTTAAAAAACTAGGCTGGTGTAAATGTGGCTCAAATTTCCAATATCCGTTCTGTCATTAACAGTGTTTTTATACTACATTTGACTTATGCATGAATTTTACTTTTGAAATCAGTAAATAGTGTATTTAATTTATAATGAGACTTGTGAAATACTATAATATCATGCTTTTTTAAAATGTGTTGTATTTTTTGTGACAGTTCACTAGTATAAGATAATGCTACATATTTTTGCTGTTAGTCGGGTAGATATCTAAACGGTTTCTCAAATCACTCAAAAACCCAAAAAAAAATAGTGTTATAATCGGTCTGTTTGATCGCGCCATCTCTCTAACGTTTTCAAAATTCCGACCAAGAATACTGCAAAAAGTGAAAAACACGTTAATAAATAATAATTTCAATGAAAAGACTATGACATAGAACATAAACAGCAAAAATATGTAGCATTACCTTACACTAGTGAACTGTCAGAAGAAATAAAACTCATTTTAAAAAAGCATGATATTATCGTATGTCACAGGTCTCATAATAAATTAAATACACTATTTACTGATTTAAAAAGTAAAACTCCTCTCATGAATAAGTCAAATGTAGTATATTCGATCCCATCCTCAAATTGTCCCATAAAATATATAGGCATGACAAGCCGATTGCTAAAGAACAGATTAAATGGTTATAAATATACGAAAAATGCCTCAACAGCATTAAACAAACACACACAAGATGAAAAACATACTTTCGATTATAAAAATACCATAATTAAGAACAAAGATATTAATTATCAAAAATTGCAGATAAAGGAAATGATAGAAATTAAAAAAGATAAAAACACTGTTAACGACAGAACAGATATAGGAAATTTGAGCCACATTTACACTAGCTTAATTTAAAGAAAAATATTAAGTATTCGATCCTCTTAATAAATCAAAAATTGAATATCCTCTTAAACAAAAAATTAAATGTATGCTTTCTTTCGTTTCTTTTTTCGTCCATTGTTTGAATATAAAAAATAAAACACACTCGCATTCCATGTATCCTAAGTACCCAAATACACGACATTAAAAGTTTCATTTCATTATTACTAAATAAGCAAAATGTTAAGGTATGTACTGGTAAAATTAAATACTTTTTTAGAAATTTGACTGGTTTTTTAAAGTGTTATTTGTTTTTGGAAATCGTAATTATGTTTGTGTATAAAAGTTTTCAATTATTTATATATATATATATATATATATATATATATATATATATATATATATATATATATATATATATATATATATATATATAAAGGGGGAGTAGTAGCGACTGACTAGTCAAGAAACAATATTCCAAACTAGGGTTATTGGAGATGCAGTCTATTTAAATTTGTATGCTCTCCAGTTCGCGATCATATCGGACCCAACAATTATTTCGCATACTATATTTAAAAGGTTCAAAATGAGTTTTGGTAACGTCCATTGAAGTAAATTTACAAGATATTTTAATGATTTTAGGTGAAAAAACGTCCAATTATCTAATTTGAAACTGTTTTATTGACTGGCTACATTTTCTTATGTTCAAATTAATAAAGGAATTGTTACTGTGACATATATCACTCAATCCTTCAAAATAAATGATAAGCCACACGAGGCTGAAATTAAAATTATCCTGATGAATACAAATAAATTGATTGTATGTAAGGCTTCTTGTCCTGCAAGAAATTTAAGCTTGTCTTTGCTGCATATTATTAGGTATGTATATTTTTTGTTTGAAAAAAAAAATCATAGATATAAACTATTGTAATTGTAATTGTAAGAGTAAGAGCAAAATGTAAAATTTGCAACAATGCATTTGTACTGATATTTTGAAGAAAATTATTTTTAATTCTTCATCAGTTACATACTTAACTTTGACATCAGCTTTGTTGAGATGCTAATTCTCAATCCATTCAACTTTGCTATACAAGTGTCTAATATTTTTCTTAATTTTTCTCCGTTGTTGCCCTACAACTGACTTCCCTGGAAATTCTCTGTTTTTCTTCTTTAATTTGTCGTTTATATACATTATTCTTGAAATAATTTTATTCAAAAAATATACATACCTGTTGTAAGAGAGTAATATACATTCAGTTTATTTCTACCTCACTAAAATTTTAATTTCATTCTCGTGAGGCTTATCATTAAATTTTTATCATTTCTGCGTTTAAGTCCAACTAACAAATTGTGACCTACCAATAAAACAGCTTCCTTTTTGATAATTTAACCTTTTGATTCACCTAAAATAAATAAAATATCTTGTAAATTCACTTCAATGGAAGTTTTCGAAATACTCATTTCGCACGTTTTCAATAAAGTATGAAAAAGAATTAAATAAATGAAAACATTACACATGCTCGTTGCAGAGTCCGATAGTACTGCAATTTCATATAGAAAACCTAGAAAACTTTTAAATAATTTTTGATATTGCAGATCATCAATTTATATTTCTAGCTGAAAAATGCATGTCAATAAATATGATTTAATTTTTTTTCCAATACCGTCTAAAATACCAAACGTTACACTGCATATATCAAATGGCACCTAACGACCCAATTCCCGAAATATAAATGACTACCCCCGTATATTATATTGCACATTTATACCAACATTTAAACTATGACAAATCAACCCATATGTATAATTTTTTTTGTATATTGTTGGCATTCAGAAACACCTTATTTACTGTTCCTAATTAATTTTATTTTCGGAGATTGATCTAATTATTAAATTATTAAAAAGAGTTTTGTTTCAACTAATACACCAATTATTAACATTTAAAAGTAGTTTGAAATGTGGAGCAAAATGTCGTAATTGGTCCATCCTAGAATTATAAATTAAACATAGAAGTTACCCAAGCTTCGCTAGAAATGTTGTTTAGAGTATTTAGTCTCCCAAATGCGAGAGTTCATGTTTAAATTTAAATTTATAATATTTAATAACTAATAATTAACTCCAATAAACGCTTCTAATAGATTTTTATTAGCTGTCGGAATAAATATGAAACTATGTTACTGTAGTGAAAGGTTCTCTATCTCTCTTTCTCTCCATCAAAATTTTCTTTTATATATTTGTCTTTAAATTAATGCTATAAATGTACTTGACACACAAATTTAGAACAATTACTTAATTTCTCAATTTTATTTTACCAATTTAGTTCTTTTTGCCAGCTAAAATACACATAAGATTTTTATTTGACTACTATTGTATTATAGGCATAAGTTTCCCATAGACCACTTCCATTATTATTTGGAAAGGTGCCACTTTTATTTCAAGTGGGTTACCCCTGATTTAGGAACCTCAAATGTTTACATAGTAGTAGTAGAAGTATTCCTGTTTATAGAATGAAAAGGTGAAGGTTTTCTAACAGGTCGAGGATAACTTTGCTGCTCTTCATGCAATAGCCGCTTCTAGAACTCTGAGTAATGCAATTACCAAGAAATCTTTTCAGTTTTCTACCTACTTGCAATAAAACTATATTTTTAAGAAGCCACTCTGGAGAATCCCTCACAATGTATTGAAAGTTTCTTCAAAATATCCCACTCCTATCAAAAATTATATACGAAGAAATATTTTTCAAATCAACATTTAAAAAAACCTATCTTGCAAATACTTTTTATGAAATTGCCCAGGAAATCTCTTTAGAATATGCTGACAATTTTATCAAAATATCTCGCTTCTTTCAAAAGCTATATATGAATGAATCCAGTTAAAAATTTTGCTGGTTAACTCATTCTTTCAGCTTTTTTAGTTTTTAATCACTTTGCAATTAATCCATCCTCAAAATATTTTACCAACGAGAATTCATTAGAAAGTTTCATCAAAATATCTCACCCCCATCACTTTTGAGTGTTTCACATAGAAACCTATTTATCTCGAAAACTCGAAAAATAAATTAATGAAGAATCAAAGAATTTAAAAAATCAGTTTTTTGCTCTGTAAAATGACACTTGTCAAAAATTAGGCCCAATGAGTGTCGCTGCAAGTCCGTTCCTGACTTCTCTGATTATCTAAAATATCTACTATAGTATGGTTTAATAAGCCTTTATGGCCTCTATAAAATATTAAAATTTCATTAAATTATACAAGTCAGTTCAGAAAGCCAAGAAGGTAAACTGCTGGGTACCCCTGTATCTCCGCTGAGGGGCACTTTTTTTTATATTTTCATTCGGCCTCCCCTATATGCTCCCAAGAAATTAGGAAATATCGAACACCTTATATAATAATACTTTTTTCCACAAGCCTTATTTTAATGGCTTTACTTCAAAGCAATAAGCCTGTTTAATTTTCTCGACAAACCCACCATTTCCTCTCCGAATAAACATAATTAGGGTAATATCCACAATTTATGTAGTTATTTTGACTATATCCGCTTGGCAATATAGCTTAATAAATTTTATTTTCTATCACCGATCACATCGTACAATACTATAATAATATGCGAACAAGAGAATAACTGTGGGATAGGATTGTTCACAGTCTCTCAAAAGAACATTCACTTTCTATTAACCACCAGAATAGCCGCCCTGTTGGAGTCTTAATGTATTCTTGTACCATGTCATTGAAGATATGAAACAAATTCTATTAAGCCATATTAATAGTCTATTGTTGGTGGAGCAATGTAAATTGAATGTGAATTTAACCTTAAAAAAATATGGAAATGAACATAACTCTACTGAATTCTGCTTATTTTGTGAGGACAAAGTCGAGGTCTCTAAGAAAGTGAAAAGATCATAATTTACTGTAGGTCGAGTTTCTCTCGAAACTACTCTATATGTATATTTATCGATATGTTAAATATTTTTTTGTCATTTGAACATTGGCAAATTTACTCAAACTTTTACATTTGCCAATGTCAGGCAATTGCATATATATATATATATATATATATATATATATATATATATATATATATATATATATATATATATTTAAAATTAATAAAAATAAACAGATTTTATAACAGTCTTCAAATAAAAGCAAAACTATACAAAGGTTAAAATACTGAAAATTATAAAATAGTTCATACCCTAAAAGTAGCTTTGTACGTGTGTTAAAAATACATTCAATTATTACAACTTGGTATGCAATTAATAGGGATAGATTTCTTTTTATAACAGCAAAAAATAGGAAAAGAGGTTATTTTTTTTATTAACGTCCTTCGATTTACATGAGTTTATGTGAAATGGTGCCAAGCATCATTACGTTATTTCTAATATTTATTGTAGTGTCGCTTCAAGTATGTCATATTAAAAAATCAAATTATAGTAAATTTGACTTAGGTTTTTGACATCTTGTTTATCATTTACAGAATTTTTATCTCTTTATCTGGGATCACTTTATACAAAATTAAAAAGCAAAGCTCCCATCAAAAAAAAATCTAATGTAATATATGCAATTTCATGCCTAAACTGTCCTAAGAAATACATTGGCATAACGATACAATATATTGAAAATAGAATTAATGCACACAAGTATATTAAAAACACATCGACATCTTTACATAAACTTGAGCAAACATGAATTTGATTTTAAAAACACCCACATTTTAGATACAGATAGAAATTATCACAAACTGGTCATCAAAGAAACGATACTATAAAAATAGATAAAAATACTGTAAATGACAAACAAGATGTCAAAAACCTAGGTCAAATTTACTATCATTTGATTTCTTAATATGACGTACTTGAAGCGACACTATTATAAATATTAGAAATAATGTAATGATAATTTTTTTTTCCTATTTTTTGCTGTTATAAAAAGTAACCTACCCATATCAATTGCATACCAAGTTGTAATAATTGAATTTATTTTTAACGCAAACAAAGCTACTTTCAAGGTATGTACTATCTTATAATTTTCACTGTTTTAACTTTTGTATCATTTTGTTTTAATTTTTGAGACTTATAAAATCTATTTATTTTTATTAATTTTAAGTATTAACTTAAGAATATAAATGTAATAGGTATATATATATATATATATATATATATATATATATATATATATATATATATATATATGAATAGTTTGGTTAGTCCGGGTTTCAATCCGTTCGTTCAAAAAATCGTTTTCACGACGTTTCGCCAAAATCTCATTTGGCATTTTCAAGTGCGGTTCGTCTCTTTACTCGCTGAGAACTGATCTTGATAGAATTCTTCGTTTTTCTCGGATTTGTTCTCGAAGAAGAGTTTTTCCAGCGGTCTTAAGGATTGAAATAGTTCTTCTTGTCTTTAAATGGTACGAGAGTTTGGTGCAAGTTGGTTCTAGCTTGTTGTTGCGGCATCTTATTAAGAAAGTTATATCGCAGAGGAGGGCTGATTTCTTGGATCTCCGTCAGCGAGTAACGAGACGAACCGCACTTGAAAATGCCAAATGAGATTTTGGCGAAACGTCGTGAAAACGATTTTTTGAACGAAC
Source organism: Diaprepes abbreviatus (assembly GCA_034092305.1). NCBI lineage: Eukaryota > Metazoa > Arthropoda > Insecta > Coleoptera > Curculionidae > Diaprepes > Diaprepes abbreviatus. Next base: position 1,779,263 of record JASJET010000147.1, read on the forward strand.
GGATTGAAACCCGGAATAACCAAACTATTCATTCTACCATCCATGAAAATCTACGATATAACATATATATATATATATATATATATATATATATATATATATATATATATATTTAGTTATGAAACTTTTTTCTCTCTTTAACTCTGAAGTTGAATACTTCCAAAGTTGGGATCAGTACAACAAATTCGTTCAATATTTCATAGACGTGACAATCGTATAAAAGTATCAAAATAAGGTTTCTTATGTTCCCATAAGAACCACGCCCACTTTTCTTCAAGATGGTCGATCTCTCAAGTACAAGAATAGGCACCCACAGGGTTAACTAACCAGCACATATTTCCGGTTTTTTATTGAATCTTTTTGCGAAATTCTTGGGACATGCTGAACATTGCATACAAATTTCTAAATCTTATCAAATTATTCGCGAACAAACGTTAAAAAAATATATACCAATCAGTTTGCACATTAAAAATTTTGCTGCAACTTTCACCGTTTTTAAATTAAGAAACCTCGTCATCATACGTGAGCCACTCTGTACCCACATAATAAAACATTTGTACTATTGTAACGAATTCTTTTACCAGCCGATCTGGAACCAAACAGTATCAATTTAGAATATCGTCCAGTCATGCCGAATTTCACGGATTATTTCAGGAATACTTTTTAATTCTTTTATATTTAACTATAGAATGTATTTTCCCATTTTTTTAGAAACCGTACTTCAAGGATTCCGGATTAGGAAACATTTACAAATTATATTGTTGTAATGATACTTTTAAACATAAACTGCACGAAAAGAAGGTGAAAATTTAATTTATTGCTTATTGTTTGCCGTTTATTAATTAATGAATTTCGAAAAGTTTATGTGGTAATTTTTTTAACGATGTGCATAGTTGAGCAGGATTTTTAGTAAAGGAATTAATAAAATTATTAATTTTGGAAAGACTCGTGTCCGTTCATGAATTAATTATTTATAATGTTAATGTTAATACTGCCATTCTATTTCATGAAAAATGCAAACACAAAACTAGGACCGAAAGTACTTCTGTCATAGTTTGAAGAAAAATATGAAAATGAAAGGATTTCAAAAAAAATCTGAGCTTCTTAGACGATCAAATCGAAAAATTTATTTGTTAAGAATTGCATAACATGGAAGATATAAAAACTATCTTGTCAGCAAAGTTAATAAATCTGGAGGCAAATATAGGCCACATTAATTTTAAATGCATTTTACTTCCAACTCTAAAACTTCGATCAATCTTTTTTTATACCGTGATAAAGTATTTGTTGTGTTCATTTACCATACTGTTAAATACATTCCTGCAGGAATTGTTTATGAAAATGTTCTGCGCATCTATTTGGCTCATATTGCCTATCTAGCTGGGTTATAAGTAAGGGCCACCACTTAACAAGTGGTTTAGGAAAATGTACGTGACCCAGGGGTGGATCCAGCATCTCTCTTTGGGGGGGGGGGGGGGCGGTGATATCAAAAAGTACACTATGGCATGCGAAAGCAAGTTGTAGTCGGGGGGAGGGGAGGGGGGGGTAGACACCAGCAACATTCCCATTTCTAGTGTAAAAGGCAGAGTCGTGTCTATTTTTCTGAATCTAAAGCTCTTGGAGAGGGGGAGGGTGATCACAAGAAAAAACAATTTGCCGACATGAGGGTAGGACGCAAGCGGCATACATATTCCTAGTATAAGAGGCAATATCGGGTCTATTTTACTGAACTCAAAGCTCTTAGGGGGGGGGGTGCTATCGCAAAAAAAAGACATTGTCAACGGGGGGGGGGGGGGGGGAGAGTGCCAGCAACATACACATTCCTAATATAAAAAGCAGAAACGGTTCTATTTTCCTGAACTCAAAATTTTTGGGAAGGGGAGGAGCGATCGCAAGCATACACATTTCCATACTCTATTCAAGAACTAGAGAGAGTAATAAAACTATTACCGAAACCTCCAACGTACCTGCTCCAATGCTGCAGATAACTGAGGACTGCCGTAAATCTAATTATATTTAAATATTATTAGCTTTTATAAATTTACTGCAACAATAAAATTTCTGATAGTTCAATTTAATTTCCGTCAGTGAGCAAAAAACACCTTACAGTGTGTCTTTAGTGATCTATCTTGTTTGTGCTTGTTTTTATATATTATTTGAGATCAGTGAGAGACCCAAAAGATATGGCTTCCACCTCTATATTTATTCCAAAATCGGTAAACCAGGGCATTATTTGTTCAGCGAAAAACTTATTACGATGAATGTTTATGATGCCTTAAGATACCAATATCATGATAATAATGTTAAAGGCTCTGTTGAGATGTGTTTCGAAATGACAGGAGTTGGAAAATCTACTATGTATCGAATACTGAAGGAGAAAAAAATGATTGGAATTGTTAGTACTCCCAAGCCACATTCGATCACAGGCAGACGAAAAACCTCGTTAGAAGAAGATATGTAAACTGCAATAAAAGGAGTTGTAGATATATTTTATTATGAGAAGAACTGAGCTCTGAAAATTGCTCAGAGAGTTTAATTTTTTCTGGAAAAAACCAGATAGGAAGTCTGTTCGTACGGAAAATGTCCGCTGGAGAAGGAAATATCTCTCTCAAGTAAAAGGTAGAGTTGCTAGAAATAACACAACTTACAAAATTAGTAATTTAACTGAACTTTTAAAAGGTTTTTTTGAATAAAGTTACTGCAGAAAATTGGAACAAATGCATATAATAAAAGAATAAAAGAAAACCAAGAAACCAATTGTAATTAATTTGGGCGAAGATAGCTTCATTGACTTTGATGTTTGCCACTGTAAACACAATTTAATATTTAAATTTTTGTTTTTGTTGTAATTTATTGTTTAATGTTGTTTATACATATTTTTTATATATATTTTTATTTGTATCCCACTTTTTAATTATATATATATTTAATTCCAATTAGCCGTAATTTTTTTATTATTTCATTTGTATCTCTTTCTTAAGCGTGTTGAATTAACATGTTTATTTTATTTTTTTGAGGCTATCGGATTTTTATATAATAAAGTAAATTAAATTAAGATGTCAGTGCAATAAAAATAAAAATAAGTAGGTCTAATTTGAACTCCAACATATAAAAATTAATTGCATTTGAATCCCTCTTTAGTGATTTTAAAATTTCTGACCCATTCCTATGAAAAATATATGTATTTAACAGATTTTGCCAAAGACACCAGACTCAAGAACACAGGTAGTTTACGAAGGAAAAAAAGGGTAAAAAATGATTTATTACTCTCTCTAGTTCTTGAATTAACTATTGCATAAGAGGCAAAATCGGGTCTATTTTCCTGAACTCGAAGCTCTTGGGGAGAGACGATCGCCTCCTCCCCCGCCCCCCCCCCTGGATCCGCGCCTGACGTGACCTTTATATAACTAATACCTACCTGAAGCTAATTTTGAATAAATAGGATGATTGAACCAACATGTCATTATGGAAACAAAATATTTTATTGACAGATAGGACATAAAAAATAATAATTGTATACTGGTTGTACACAGCAGTGGTAAGACCCATGATCCGGTTATGTGGTGGACAAAAACTACTTAGAAACAGGCAAATCTTGAGCTCTCTAAGCTCCAGAGACTAGCCTGCCTGATACAGGAACCATGAAAATCACCTCTTTGGGCTGCTATTGAAACCATAAAACTATATTAGTCTTCCTCCTCTTCTCCCCCCCCCCCCTTTGATATAATAATCAATGCTAAGACGAGAATTGGGAATATAGATCAATGCTAAACATCGTCTAGTAGATTGTACTTGCCCTCGAAGACACCAGGATTAAAGGCATAAAAAATAAAAAGCAGCGTTTGTTAGATCCTTAAGTATTCATGCTAACACTAATCTTGGCTTAATGTCCTATTTAACGGGCTTAGATAAGAATGCTAATTATATATAATTACTTCACCTTATTACAACACATCAGTAAACATATAGTTTGCACGTCATTAACTTATTATATTAAAGTACAATAACATACATGTAAAGTATAACTCCATACAACAATTCCGTCATCTATAAATTAAAATAAACTGCAACATTTTACTTTTGTCTAAATTTCAACCAAACCCATTAACAATAAGAAACATGAAAATTGTCAACTACGCTCCATACAAAATTGGTCATTGTGGTAATAATTCTTTTATACCGATAAAAATACAAATTCTGAGCTTTCTCGACAAAATATAATGTGTGTTACTTCACTCGTGGGGAATTCTTTGTTATTATGAAATTTAAATGCGATTTGTTATGCATTGCATAAAGTTATATTCTGGGTATCCGCAAAAGGTTCCTATTATGGTTAAAGTTGTGCCTACACAAAGAAAAACGACAAATGTCCCAAATTTTTACTTTCTACGAATTTTTTAATGCAATATGAATTGAGAAATTACAAACTAATTAAAAGTAATCTTTATATCTTGTATTGGATTGTCAAATATGGGGTCGCTGAAGTTTCTTAAGTCTCTTGGTGTAATTACGGGAATGCGAAATTATTTTTTTCGGCTTCTTCGTTTCTTTTGCGACGTATCCGAATCTTTGCTAGCAAATCTTCTAATTTATTGATTTGTCTTTGGAAAACTCATCTACTAACTAAAAGATAAATATTGCTACTTCATTCAGCATTTTGTCAACAAGTAATTCCACTTTCTGGCGCGTGGCTATGGAAAGTCTTCTGGGTGGCTGGCAAATTGATTGTGCGCTGCCAGTATTTATTTCAGACTGTATGATATTTGTTCTTCCGGTATTACCATCTTCTGCTTCAAAAACATCATTATGCTTCCTTTTAAAACTCTTGGCTTTTTCAAATTCTTGTGGTCCAGTCTATCTGGAGCTTCTCAATTACAGTTGTTCCCATTTTACCACCCATTTTACTGGCTCGTATAATGCTACTTCGTCTTCTTTATTAATTTTGACACAGTATAATGTCATCTGAATTGACTAATAATTTCGATACGAGGTATTTACAGGATTTAATGTGGTATTAAACCAATTCTACGTGGCATTTTCTGTAAATACTCTTCTCTTTACTTCCTTTTATTCTGGTTGTTTGTTCGGCAATCACTCTGATTGGTTCGGTATTATGATTCTTTGACAAAATAAATTCTTCAGTGTTGAACGTTAAGATATTAAGCTTGTTGTCAAAAGAAAATTCATGTTGACGAATCGGGTCCATTCCAAGAATAAACTCATCTTCTATGTCGGCAACTAACACCAAATGGTTTAGCCCTCCAAGTTGAAGCTCCACTTGCATTTCTCCAATTACTTCTGCTGCTTCTCCAATTATATTTCTTAACAGTACTTTTCTAGACAATGGTAAGATTCTAAATTTATCAACAAGGTTTGACTTTATCAGAGATACTGCTGCACTAGTGTCAACAGTTAAGGCAATAGATGTAGTATTGACTTTTCCTTTAATTATAAAAGTATCGGCGATCCTTCCTAGGCTACAAATGGAAAGAATTCTGAGGTCACTATTGGTCAACATCCGACCCTTAATGTTGACTAACTAGAGTTTTCCTGGTTCTCTTCTGTGCGGTCTCTAGATGATGAACGAGACCTTAATCACATCCGACAGTCCCTTCTCATATGTCCAGTTCGTTTAGATCTGTTACACTCTATCTGGTTTGTTCTATAACGTGAAGTATCACTTCTCGTGTCTAATTTCTTAAGAATTTTAGAAAACATTGTCTGTATTGCTTGAATCGGCCCATCCTTGTTTCCCTCTCTAATAACGGCTCTTATTTTTGTCTTTGGCACATTATAAGCTGCTTCAATTTCTAAAGCCCTGTCCAGCGCTCCACTATAGTAATTAAACTTGCTTATACGCAACATGGACTGTATTTTTTGATCTCATCCCATCAATAAAATACTGGATTGTAAGCTCTTCTCGGAACTCTTGTGTCGCTCCTGGGTAAGCCAGATGAACAAGGCGTTGGACATATGTTTCATATTCTTTCAAACTTTCATCATTTATTATTATTAATATGTTATTTTTTTTTGAATTCAAGATGGCGGCTCCAATATGGTGGCCCCAAGGCAAAAGAAATGTTTTTGAGTTACGTCAAATGTTTATGTGGAACATGAAATGGTGGAACTTCTGTTTGTGTTGTATATCTATATAGTAATAAGAATATCCGATGAATGAACAATCTAGGGTCATTTCTGACCTTCAAAAGCTTTCACAGCGCCAACAAAAAAAACACGTGTTCAATCTTTTATCATGTTCTACAGGAATTCAAAGTTGGCGATTGAGACTTTGGTAACTTTACTTGTGAGTGGGTTTTCTATTATTATACCTTATTTATTGGTGTAAATTGCATTACTCTACAAATATATTAAAAAAGTTTATCAGTTCTTGCTTTACTATAATGTTACTTTTTGAAATAAAAAGTTTTTCTACTAAATCTACTGCGTCTTGAATAAGTATGCTGGACAATAGATTGATTATATAAAAAGATATCAATTTGAAATTGATCTTAAGTTTATATGTTTTATTTTATTAACCTGATCATATAATCATTTTCACAACAATATTTATCTACAAGTTGATATTGAAATTCGATTAATGAATTTACTCTGCTTCCAATTCACAAATTGGCAGCCAAATAATTAATTTAAAACACTATTAATCAACAAAATCAAAGGAAAGGAATTTAAAACGTTTACAACTATGACCTTATAACACAGAGATTCCTTGAAGATCATTAATTTATTGTTTTGTAAATGATGTTTCCTAATTTACTACATAAATTACTACAGGAATTTACACGAACGATATTGCTGTCATAAGCTAATAAAAAACTGGACGTTAAAAACAATAGAAAAAAAATTATGACATCCTCTTTTTAATTTTTATAGACTATTATCTAAAGGCTGAGCTTGTTAAGTTTGCTAAATTTCTTTTGCAACTACTGCATCTGACGGCCAATTAAGTCCCAAACGCTTTGCTAGTTAATTTCTTAAATACCGCCCATTAATAATAACGAAACATCATTTAAGTAGGCATTATATCATTAACAAATTCATATTTCACGATAACAGTAATATGGCAATTAGTTTTCATAATAATTGGCTTAATTGCTGGTATATTTAATTTGGAAGGAAAAAGTGATAAATAGAATTAGCAACGTCTTTCTCAAACATTGTAATTCTGCGAAAACAATAATAAAATTTCTTAAGTTTTCTGTGTAACACGCTATTCATTGCACGTTTATCTCAGAAATTAGTAAAACATTTAATATGTTCAATAGTTACAACCTTTTTAAACTTGGGTGTCAAATTTTATTTAAATTTGTTCATTATTTTATATTTCATGAATTTTTTGTAACCATAAATCAGTTTTGTGAACTTGGGCTATCGCAATGTGCTACATTTTCACTATAACTGTCGTAAATATATTTATCAAAAGAATTTCGATAAAATCATAAATCCCTAGACGATTAACCAAGAAGTTAAAAGCCTTAAGACGTCACGAATCCTGATGTTTGAAGGAAAGTGAAAATAATATTGTTAAAGGATCATCGGTTGAAAGTGTTAAAGCATCAAATACACAGAAATGAACGATTCCATATGATAAACTAAGTGTGAGTCAAATTTTATTAAAGTGAGTTTCAAGATTGTTGACTCGGGAACAACACTGCTTGGACAGCTAATTTATCAAAATCAGTTGAAATCCTTGAACAGAGATTTTTCCTTTAAGAAACTAACAGGTGATGTAACTTGGGTACTTCACTGGGATCCAGAAAGAAGATTTAAATCTATAAAATAGATCCATAAGCGTTCTCTAAAAAAGAACCCGCACACAACTTTCAGCTAGAAAGTTAGTAATTTTTATTGAATATATGCCTGGAAGTACTACAATAATATCAGTTATCTGCTGTGTTATATAGTATGTCTCTTGAAATGTCACAAAGCGTCGCGTGAAAACAAAATAACAGTATTTTGAAGTTTTCGATGTATTGTTTTTTCTTATTCTTCTTTTCGTGTAGGCAGATTTTTGACGATTTTGGCGTTTAATCTTGAAAAAATACAATACATGCCATAAATCAATAAATATGAATTCCAGAATAAGATTATTTTTTAATTTTTGGTGAAATGAAGCGACATACATGATACGAAGCATCGACGCGATACACAATAACCGAGCTACTGTGTTTAATTTATGTGTAATTTATTTTAGAGAAGATAATGAACTGAAACACATAATGGACAATCTTAATTACGAGTTAGTGTTATTTTATGGATATCAAAAAATTATAATAAATTTCTGGAAAGCAACTACACACCTACAAAAATTTATTATATGAGTGATGGAGCAGGTCAGAACTTTAATAAAAAATCAAATATTTATACTCTCGTTTCCTGCAAAGAAAGATCCAATATAACAGCCTAATGTTACTTTTTCGCAACTGCATATTTCAAATGTATTTAAATAAAGTGCAAACATTTATTAATAATTCAGGTCTAGATCACTTTAGTAATTTAAGGCTCATTTCTTTACATCCAGTCATATCTAAAATTTATTAGGAGGTGCTAAATAGAAAAATAATGTCCGACTTTGAACATAACATCATATTTCATTGTACTCAGTTTGGCTTTAGGTCGCAAAAGTCGACCACTCATGCATTAATTTATATTATAAATAAAAGGTTCTAGTACCACGAGTGTCAAGCATAGTGTTCCCCAGGGACCGGTCCTTGGACCTACCCTTATTTTATTCTATATGAATGTAGTACAAGTGTCAAGTATGGTGTTCCTTGGTTAAGCTCGGTGATCGATAGTCTTATATTTGCAGATGACACCACATTCTTGGTTAAGGGATGGGAAATTGATCAATTGCGTAAAAGCATAAATTATGTCCATTCTCTGACTAAAACATGGTTTAGCGATAGCGACTTAGTCATGAATTCCAAAAAAACTCACGAGATTGTTCTATCCTCGTAAAAAAATGAGGCGGTGTCATCCAAAAACGAGAGAAAAGACTTGGTTATGTTTCTTGGTTTTTGTTTGGATTCCATTCTTATTTGGGAAAGTTACATGAAAATAGTATGTAGCAAATTACCCAAAAATATAATTGTTGTAAGATCCTTGATCGAAGTAGAACCACGAGATACTTTAGTAACCGCTTATCACTCCCTATTTATATTTTACTGCAATCCGGTAGTCTGGAGAGACTCTCCTTATTCAAAACGGGTTTTTACATTGCGAAAAAAGATCTGAAGGATGATTTTTAAAAAAGGCTCAGAGAAAATGTTCAATAAGAAGAATATCACTACATATTCATTGACGCATAGGTTACAAATAATGAAACTCTATTTATCTTTAGCTCGTAGTTCTTGACTTCAGCTATCATTTGTCGAGAGCAGAATTTGAAAATATTTAACCAAAAGTTATGTGGCAAAAACACCATTTTTCAAATGTTTAATGATTTTTAATACCAAAACTATGCGCCAGACGGAAAAATCACAAAAGAACCGGCCGAGGAGTACGAACATATTTTTAATTTTGCAAAAATAAACAATTGTTTTAAATATCAAAAATTATTTTAACTCTATTGTTTATTTCGTTAATTCGTCTTAGTTCTCCTTCATCCCTATTTGTAAAGCTTAGAATGTTTTTACTAATTTTAAGTTGTAATAATTTCATATTTTTATTTTTCTTAATCACTTCTGTATTTTTTCTTCTTCTTTTATTCTTTTATTTTCTCTCGTCTTTTTTCATATCAGTTTATGAAATTTTACATATTCGATTGCTTTTTATTGATTTTCTTGTCATTTTTGTTCTCTTCATTATCGTATCTGACAAGGTTCCTTTATTACGATCTTGCTTTAGAGTAAGTTTTAGGACTGATTTTAAGATTGCTCTGATATCCAGGGAAGTATCGAATAGATTGTGATGGATAAGTAAGAGAATGTTAAAATAAGCTCTTTCGGTGAGTTTCTGACACCAAAAAATATAAAAATCAAAACATATAATTTTTGGAAGGCAAAGTTTTCATCAACTGAAGATGTGCATATGATTTATGTATCTCCGACGTAATGATAAAAAATTATGGAGTAAAAAATAATACTTAAAATGGCTTGTATAAACAGATAGGTTCTTTATAATATGCGTAAGCAATTTCATTCTTCTTTTAAATTGTATAGGCAAAAATAACTTCGAAGGTCGGTAAAAATTTAGTTATGTCAATAACAAGATGACTGGAAAATGGAGAACCTACAAAATTATATATTATATATATATATATATATATATATATATATATATATATATATATATATATATATATATATATATATATATATATATAGTGAAAAATACACTAATAAATAATAATTTCAATGAAAAGACTATCACCGAAATAATTAATAAACGAGCATATAAATTTTAAAATCACTTAATAACAAGAAACAGAACATAAACAGCAAAAATACGTAGCATTACCTTACACTGGTGAACTGTCAGAAAAAATAAAACACATTTTAAAGAAGCATGAGATTATCGTCTGTCACAGGTCTCATAATAAATCAAATGCACTATTTGCTAATTTAAAAAGTAAAACTCCTCTCATGAATAAGTCAAATGTAGTATATTCGATCCCTTGCTCAAATTGTCCCAAAAAATATATAGGCATGACAAGCTGCTAAAGAACAGATTGAATGACCATAAATATACGAAAAACGCCTCAACAGCGGTAAAAAAACACACACAGGATGAAAAACATACCTTTGATTATACCATAATTAAAAACAAAGATATGAATTATCAAAAATTGCAGAAAAAGGAAATGATAGAAATTAAAAAAGATAATAACACTGTCAACGACAGGATATAGGAAATTTGAACCACATTTACACCAGGCTAATTTAAAGAAAAATATTTAGTATTCGATCCTGTTAATAAACATCAAAAATTGAATATCCTCTTAAACATAAAATTAAATATATGTGTTCTTTCGGTTTTTTGTTTGGTCCATTGTCAAAATATAAAAAATAAAACACACTCGCATTTCATGTATCCTAAGTACCTAAAGAGACGATGTTAAAATTTAATTTCATTATTAATAAAAAAACAAAATGTCTAGTTGTATACTGTGTACAATTTTTAAAGTGTTTGTAAGTATATTTGTGAATGAATGTTTATATATATATATATATATATATATATATATATATATATATATATATATATATATATATATATATATATATATATATACACTTTTGTGAAACAACTATTTAACCCTTGTGTTTTTTTTCTGCTAATTAATATCGAGTAATTTTGAAAATATAAGTTGTGATTAGTTATTAACTTTCAAAAATTAGTATTGAATATCGACTGACTGTATAGTGGTGGAATTGAGAATCTCCTTTGTTTGTAAAGTCGAATAAAAAGGACAATAAAATTTGAAGCTAAGCATGAATGATAAACATAATGAATGGGCAAACCTGTTTACTATTTCCTTTTAAATTTCTATGGGTGGTAAAATATTAATATACTCACAAGTTCTTAGCTTAATTTTTGTGACAGATACAATACCTCACAACACCAATCGTCAAAAACTGAGCTGGTTTTTACTTTCATTCTCACAGTTCATTAAACAATCTATATTCATCGCTAATTGCATTATATTCCGTCCGTTGCATTTTTAGGCTACGAAAATTAATCCTTTTTAAGTGGCAGGTTACGAAACTGACACCGTACAAGATAACAATAAAAAAAATCAAGAGCAAATTCGTTGCGGACTTTTTCCTGGCCGGCGCTAAATCGGTCGAGGTCATGAACAGACGATGTGAAAGGATCGGACATTGAGTAATTGCGAAAACATTACCATCATTAAACTGAGATTAATACAATTTTGGCATCATTACTGTCTACACTCTGTATAATAAGATGTTAAGGTTTTGTAAATAATGGTTGTAATTTGACTAATTTTGACATGCGAGAAATTAACTGTTTTATCTTTCCTAAATATCGATAAAATATTGATGAAAGTAGCGGGCATGAAATAAAACGACCAACGATACGGTATTATAATATTTTTTACCAACTTGAAAAAAAAATATTCTTCTAATGTTTCTTCACGCATGATGGAAATGTGTGGATCAGTTTTAGTTCATGTTCCAAGGTAGGTTTATTACAAGTAAATTAGAAACTGAAAAGGCCAAAAAAATTTTGCTTTTTAAGCATTACTTTTAATGATATTTCAATTTAACAACTCCGTAGAAGAAAAACTGGCTCAAAATGCAGATGGTGTGGATGAGACAGCCGGAAGAAATTCTCAGAGATTTGAATGATCTAGCTACAAAAGATAAAAATATTAAGAAAAAAACACAAAAAAATGAAAGCAAATATTTGAAACAATAAAATTCTACTTTACATTAGAAAATAATAGAAAATGCAAAAAACCAACCAGAGAAAATTTGGCAATTTTGCTGTTGACAATGAATAAGAAATCAGAGACGAACCATAAGTAGCCAATAAATTTGAAAATTTTTTTTCTCTAGTAGCAAACATAGTTTCGGAACAGAATTTTCTAGTCAAACCTCTCCAACAATGGCAAACAAACAATTTTTGTGTCAGTAACAGAAGAAAAGTTAAAAAATAGGCAGTTATCAATTAGTATTAAGATTATTTCAACAGAGGTTATTAAGAATTAATATATAGAGAGTAAATCTCCGGGAAATTTATCGATCGATTGTGGGAAAACTATAATTAGGAAGAATTCAAAAATTTGACAGTTCACTATCGTGCATGGGGGACAGTCGGCGAAAATATTTTCAAGATGGCGGCACGTCCAGTTATACTGGAAGTAGATATCAACTTGCTTATTTTAAATGGAACACCCTATATATTATTTAATTTTTGATATGTAAAATTCTAGACATATTTTATGTATAATGTTTTATACTTAGGTCTCGGCGTTTTGGACATACTTAAATTTTTATGTCAAAAATGACGTTTGCAGACCAAAACTTAACTGTAAATTTTTCCTATAAAAAGTCTTTATTATTTAATTTGGGTTAGTTTCCTTGTAGACGAAGATCTACTTCAGTAGTCTTTTTATGACATTTTGAAAATTGCTAGTACAGAGTGGTCAAAAAAGAAGAATAAAAATTATATTTAAAAAATCGTCAAAAGTCAATTTTTTCAAATGGAAAGCACCTATTTGTATAATTTTATCATTTTAAGCAATAAAAATACTAGAGCGATTAAATTACATGCACGAAGATTATTTAAACTTATTTATTATTTATGGAGAGTGTGAGAGTTATTTCAGAAACCAACACCTCCAACTGTTAAAACGATTATAGAAGACTTCAAGAACTTTGGATCCATAAAAGCAAAAATAAATAGAAATAAACCAGTTGTTACTAATGAAAATATTGAAATTACAATTTTAGGATATTTCGCTGCATATTCACGCAATATCTACAAAACAAGTAGCATTAGAGTCTGGATTATCTCAAACATCAGTTTTAAGGATTTTATGGAAACACAATTTTTATCCCTATGTATATTCCATAGTATAATATTTAAAAGGCACTGATTTTCCACGAAAAGTAGAGCTCTCTCACAAATATCACAAAAGTACAGTATGGCAAGCGAAAACAAGTTGTTGCCGGGGGGAGGGGGGACACCAGCAACATTCTCATTATTTCTTAGTGTAAAAGGCAAAGTCGGGTCTATTTTTCTGAATTTGAGGCTCTTGAAGAGGGGGGGGGCGATCACAAGAAAAAACAAGTTGCCAATAGAGGGGGAATGCCAGCAGCAAACACATTCCTAATATAAAAGGCAGAATTGGTTTTATTTTCCCAAATTCAAACCTCTTGGGAGGGGGAGGGGGCGATCGCAAGCATACACAATCCTATACTCTATTCAAGAACTAGAGAGAGTAATAAAACTGTTACCGAAACCTCCAATATACCAGTTCCAATGCCTCGGGTAACTGAAGACTGCCGTAAACCTAATTATATTTAATTAAATATTATAAGCTTTTATAAATTTACTGCAAGAATAAAATTTCTGATAGTTCAATTTAATTTTTATCAGTGAGCAAAGTACACCTTACTGTCTGTCCTTAGTGATTTATCTTTGTTTGCGCTTGTGTTTCTATATTATTTGAGATTAGTGAGATACCCAAAAGGTATGGCTTTCACCTCTATATTTATTCCAAAATCGTTAAACCAGGACATTTTTTCCTCAACGAAAAACTTATTACGATGAATGTTTATGATGCCTTAAAATATCAATATCTAGATAATAATGTTAAAAGCTCTGTTGAGATGTGTTCCAACATAACAGGCGATGGAAAATCTACTATGTACTGCATACTGGAAGAGAAATAAACGACTGAAATTGTTTGTACTCCCAAGCCACATTCAATCACAGGCAGACGGAAAACATCGTTTGGAAGAAGAGATGAAAAGTACAATAAAAGGAGTTGTATGAGAAGCAGATCCCAACCGTCGACAAAATTCTAACTAAAATCAATGAAGATCGCGATTTACCTGAAAATAAAAGAACTGAACGTTGGAAATTGCTCAGAGAACTTAATTTTTGCTGGGAAAAACCAAATAGAAAATGTGTTCTATAGATCGTCCGGAAACTGTCCGTTTGAGAAGGAAATATATCTCTCAAGTAAAAGGTTGTGTTGCTAGAAATAACACAACTTACAAAATTAGTAACTTATCTAAAGTTTTGAAAGAGTTTTTTGAGTAAAGTTACTGCGGAAAATTGGGAAAAATTCATATAATAAAAGAATAAAAAGAAATGTGGAAACTCGACCTCATGATCGGTGAGATAAAGGAACCAATTAAAATTAATTTGAGCGAAGATAGCTTCACTGACTTTCATTAGGAATTAGATACGTAATATTTACCAGTATAAACACAATTTCTTATTTAAATTTTTGTTTTTGTTGTATTTTATTATTTAATGTTTTTTATATATTTTTTTATATTTTTATTTTAGTGTGTCCCACTCTTTAATTTTATATATATTTAATTCCAATTAGCCATAAGTTTTTTATTATTTTATTATTGTATTTGTGTTTTTTTCTCAAACGTGTAGAATTAATATATATATTTTATTTTTTTCGAGCTATCGGATTTCCATATAATAAAGTAAATTAAAATAAAATATCAGTACAATAGAAATAAAAATAAGTAGGTCTAATTTTAACTGTAACATATAAAAACTAATTATTGAATCCCTTTTTAGTGTTTAATTGTAATTCTGCAGATGGTTTAAGAAATAAATATACTGAAACGTCAAATGTCCTAAAAATGTTTTTAATTAATAACAAAATGACCGCCAAAATATTTTAATATTATATGGACGAATTTATTTTTTTATATATCTTACCTTTTTGTATTTCTGACAATGGGTATTTTGTAAGTATTTAAATTATAACTTAGAATTTTTTTGAGAGAATAAGGTTACCTTTTAGTCTGAATGTGCCTAAAACGGTTTTTATGACAAAATTAAAAATAATAAAAATACAGTTGTGATTTGTGTTAAATATGTCAAAATTATCTATATTTTGTAATGTATGTAAATTATTGAGAAATCATAAGAAATAAAATAATATTACGAAAATTTTTAATTTTAAATTTATTACCGAAATAATATTCTATGCCATAAATACTTAGTGATAAAATAAACCTCGTTTCGACGCCTATGACAAGGATTAAAGTCCTTTTTAAAACTTCGCACTTCCAAATATCTATTGTTATCCAATCCAAATAGTCCATTATTATAGATCGGTATTTTTAATTATAAAAGTTCTAACCCATTCTTATGAAAAATATATGTGTCTAACAGATTTTTCCAAGGACACCGAACTACTGAACACCGGTAGTTTGCTAAGAAAAAAAGGGTAGAAAATGATTTATTACTCTTTCTAGTTCTTGAACAAACTATAGTATAAGATGCAAAATCGGGTCTATTTTCCTGAACTCAAAGCTCTTGGGGGGGGGGGGGATCGCTCCCACCGTCCCCCCTTGGATCCGCGCCTGCATTTAGTTAACAATCATCAGAAAAACTTGTTTTATCGTCAATGGATAGCCAAGAATGGGCCACATCTTTGGCCACCTCGCTCCCCCGACCTAACAGTACTTGATTCTTTTATTTGGGGAAAAATCAAAAATAAAATAGCGCGTCAGAATAATATTTGAAGAACTTAATCCTCAATCAATAAGAAGAGCCACCCATAAAGAGTGCTGCTTAGGTGCGAAAAACGTTCAGAAGTTCAAGAGCATCAATTTAAACATTGACTCAACTAATTTTTGTAACTTTGTTTTATTAACAACTGCTTTATTTCTATTTCTTTTAGCTTTTATAATCTTTTTAACAGTTGGTAGTGTTGGTTTCTGTTTCTTCGGATATCGGATCGCGAATGTATAGCATGTTCTTGAAATAACTATATGACATTCTCGATAAATAATAAATAAGTTTAAATAATTTTCGTGGCTGTAATTTAATCGCCCCGGTATGATTATTATTAATGAATGTGACATGACAAGAAATAGTGACAATTCTGTAGAGTTGGGTTGTTTTATTTTTGCCACGTCTCGCCGTTGTGGCCAACTAATAACAAAACTTAAAAGTCGTATAGCATTTTTATAATAGAAAGATGTTGAATTGCCAATATTTTGAAAACTACAAATTTTTGGAATAGACAACCTTATACAAAATTACCTATTTGAAAAATTGACTTTTGGCGATTTTTTAAATATAATTTTTATTCTTCTTTTTTGACCACTCTATACTAATAATTTTTAGAATATCATAAAAACACTACTACTACTAAAGTCGAACTTCGTCTGCACGAAAACTAACCCTAATTAAATAATAAAGACTTTCTTATAGGAAAAATTTAGTTAAGTTTTTGTCCGCAAACATTATTTTTTACATAAAAATTTAAATATGTCCAAAACGGTGAGACCTAAGTATAGAACATTATACATGAAATATGTCTAAAATTTTACATATCAGAAATTCAAAAATATATAGGGTGTTCCATTTAAAATAAGCAAGTTGACATCTACTTCCAGTATAACCGGAAGTGCCGTCATCTTGAAAATATTTCAGCCAGCTGTTCCCAATGTATAGAGTACACTGGCGAAATTTTCAGATTCTTCCTAAATATAGTTTTCCCACAATCGATCGATAAAGTTCCCGGAGAATCACCTTGTATACTTTATATATATATATATATATATATATATATATATATATATATATATATATATATATATATATATATATATATATATATATATATTTATAAATAGACAGCTTTTTTCATTACTTTTAATTTCGACTCATTTTATTAAATTAAAACATCGTTGAGTCGATATTTTAATTTACATGGAATATTTCTCGAATATTAAAAAAAGTGCACACTCCATTTCTATTTCCAAAAATTGTAAAAAATTTCTTTCTTTAATTTTCTTCTGCCAAATTTTCTCTCAAGTTATACAAGAAGATCACGTTGGTGAAAGGAAATCAGTGGGGAATTATTACGATTACAGTAATTTAATTATTATATAAGAAAAGTAATAAGTCGGAAGATAATTGAAAGTGAATTAACAAGTCCATTTTAAACATCAAAAATGGTACAGCGTCGTTAAAATCAATTACGGATGCGCTGAAATGTAGAAGGTGTACCGCGAAGTCATGCGGTAAATGGAAAAAGTTGTTTAAGATTGAATAAACATGTTTTTATATTTGATTGATGGATTTTAAATTTTTTACTTATAAGATAATTCAATTAAATGTGGGCACTTTTCATTTTAATATTTTACAATTAATAAATTATCAGTAATAAATTAAAATTTTCAAGCTGTTTCAACTAGCAAAAACTTTCCACCAGGCAAAAGTCCAAGGGCGGATCCAGCCTCTCTCTTTGTGGGGGGGGGGGTGATATCACAAAAGTACAGTATGGCAAGCGAAACCAAGTTGTCGATGGGGGGGGGGGGGGAGACATCAGCAACACTCCCATTTCTAGTGTAAAAGGCAGGATCGGGTCTATTTTTCTGAATTTGAAGTGCTTGAAGTGGGGGGGGGGGGGGGGTGATCACAAAAAAAAGTTGTCGATAGGGGGGGAGGATGCGGGCAGCATATACATTCCTAGTATAAAAGGTAGAATCGTGTCTATTTTCCTGAACTCGAAGTCCTTGAGGGGAGTGGCTATCGCAAGAAAAACAAGTTGTGAATAGGAGGGGAGTGCTAGCAACATACATATTCCTAATATAAAAGGTAAAATCGGTTCTATTTTCCTGAACTGAAAGCTTTTGGAAAGGGGAGGGGCGATCGCAAGCATACACATTCCTATACTCTATTCAAGAACTAGAGAGACTTATAAAACTGTTACCGAAACCTTCAACTTACCTGCTCCAGTGCCGCAGTTAACTGAGAACTGACGTGAATCTAATTATATTTAAACATTATAAGGTTTTATAAATTTACTGCACCAATAGAGTTTTTGATAGTTCAATTTCACTTCTGTCAGTGAGCAAAGTATACCTTACAGTATGTCTTTCGTGATTTACCTTGTTTATGCTTCTTTTTATATATTATATGAGATTAGTGAGATACCCAAAAGAAATGGCTTCCACATCTATATTTATTCCAAAATCGTTAAACCAGGGCATTTTTTCCTCAACGAAAAACTTATTACGATGAATGTTTATGATCCCTTAAAATATCAATATCTAGATAATAATGTTAAAAGTTCTGTTGAGATGTGTTCCAACATGACAGGAGTTGGAAAATCTACTATGTACTGAATACTGAAGGAGAAAAAAACGACTGGAATTGTTAGTACTCCCAAGTCACATTCGATCACAGGCAATAAAAGAAGTTGTATATATATCTTATTATGAGAAGCAGATCCAAACCGTTGACAAAATTCTAACTAAAATCAATGAAGATCGGGATTTACCTGAAATTAAAAGAACTAGGCTCTGGAAATTGCTCAGAGAACTTAATTTTTGCTGAGAAAAACCAGATAGGAAATCTGTTCTTATAGGTCGCCCGGAAAATGTCCGTTGGCGAAGGAAATATCTCTCTCAAATAAAAGGTAGAGTTGCTAGAAATAACACAACTTACAAAATTAGTAATTTAACAGAACTTTTGAAAGATTTTTTGGAATAAAGTTACTGCAGAAAATTGGGAAAAATCCATATAATAAATGAACAAAAGAAAATGTGGAAATTCGATCTCATGATCCGTGAGATAGAGGAACCAATTATAATTAATCTAGGCGAAGATAGCTTCACTGACTTGGATTATGAATTAGATACATACGTAATGTTTACCAGCGTAAACACAATTTATTATTTAAATATTTTTAACATATAAAAATTAATTACATTTGAATCCCTTTATAGTGTTTAATTGTAATTCTGCAGATGGTTGAAGAAATAAATAAACTGAAACGTCAAATGTTCTAAAAATGTTTTTAATTAATAATAAAATGATCGATAGCTCAAAAAAATTTTCACATTATATGGACGAATTTATTTTTTATATATGTTTAACTTCCTGTATTTTTAATAATGGCGTATTTTGTAAGTATTTAAATTATAACTTAGAATTTTTTGAGAGGCTACGTTTTATTTTGAATGTGCCAAAAACGGTTTCTATGCCAAAATTAAAAATAATAAAAATACAGTTGTGATTTGTATTAAATATGTCAAAATTATCTATATTTTCTAATGAATGTGACTTATTAAAAAATCATAATAAACAAAATAATATAATTTTATTTTAAGTTATTACCGAAATAATATTTTATGCCATAAATACTTAGTGATAAAATAAACCTCTTCCCGGCGCCTATGACAAGGATTAAAATCCTTTTTAACACTTCACACATCCAAAGATCTATTATTGTCCAACCCAAATGGTCCATTATTATAGACCGGTATTTTTGATCATAAAATTTCTAACCCATTTCTATGAAAAATATATATGTATAACAGATTTTGCCAAAAAACACCGGACTAAAGAATATAGGTATTTTGCGAAGAGAAAAAGGGTAAAAAATGACTTATTACTCTCTCTAGTTCTTGAATAAACTATAGTATAAGAGGCAAAATCGGGTCTATTTTCCTGAACTCAAAGCTCTTGGGGGGGGGGATCGCCCCCCATGGATCCGCGCCTGATACGAGTAGACCTCACGGTGTATCAGTGCTTCATCTGTTTTGCTACAGCTAAGCGAATCATATTCTTTACTTATATAGAAGATTACGCAATGGAAAGTTTGTGCTAGTTAAATTTATTTTTCTCTAAACTATGTGCCCTTCAAGGAACTTACCTTTTTACCATTACACTATGAACGACGTAATTGAAGTGCATGAAAAAAATTTATTAATATTCTGATGTATACCAGAAGCAAGTAGTTTTGGGTCCACTTTCAAGATTTCTATGCACAACTTTTCTATCATCTACAAGGTGTATCTAAAAGGTCTATAGAAGACGGTAATTTCCCTTAGTCTAAAAGTCGATAGTTTCCGAAACAGAGGATGTCAAATTTTTAAAATTTTTTGTAAATATTTATCTTAATAATATCTTGACTTGCACCAAATTTGGTACTCTGAGGTTTTTTTAGGATGAGAAATCAAGATGTGATTACAGTTTCAATATATATTGCAGAGGACGCCACCAGCAGCACTTCTCCAACACCTAAAACTTCATAACTTTTTTGTGCCTGGATATATTAAATTAATAATCAAAAATTTGTGTTCTCTAACCAGCAGGGCTGAGTTTCTAGCAGCCGTTTCCAAAATAACCAAATCTAAATGTTTTTTTGGCGTAATTAGGAACATCGTATCCCCCCGT
Organism: Diaprepes abbreviatus; assembly: GCA_034092305.1. Classification (NCBI taxonomy): domain Eukaryota; kingdom Metazoa; phylum Arthropoda; class Insecta; order Coleoptera; family Curculionidae; genus Diaprepes; species Diaprepes abbreviatus. The sequence goes on from JASJET010000147.1 coordinate 1,800,146, forward strand.
TCCACTTTATCCAGGATTACTACTGGTCCAAGAAACTTGAAGCATGCTTAAGAGCCATCAAGCTAACAACAATAATAAAATGGCAAACTATAATCTGATCTAGATTTGTTATCTTGAAAGTCCCTAAATTATCAAATTTAGTGCAAATCAAGCTATACTAAATTGATACTAATAATTTACGAAAATTTTTAAAAATTATATCTTTAACACCCTGTATTTCGGACACTGTTAACTTTTGGACTAAGGTAAATTGAGCTAGATCTTTATATTTGAGTCTTAGAAAGTTGCGCTAGCGTTCTGTACAGATCTTTTATAACACCCTATATAGTATACATAGGTTTAATAAATACTGAATTTTCCGATAAGGTTTCCTTTTTTATTTATTTTTTTCTATGTTTAATGATACACATTTTCTTTTGTGCTTTATAGCTGTAAATAGGTATTTATAATAGGCAAAATCTTATTCCTTATCGTAGAACAAACTTGTTACCGGCATGTTCTGATCCCAATTAAGTTGAAATACAAGTTCTGAATTATAGCTAGTACGACGACGGGTGCGGAATAACAAGTTAGTTTCATATAAAAATAATAAGTTTATCAGAAAAGTTTATGCATTTGCTTATTTATTTATATACTTAGTTTTTTGTAGTGTTCTTTAGTCAATAATTTTTTTTGAAATCTTCTTTTTTCCATAAATTGCCAATTATTTTAGAGGAATAGATTTTGGTCTATTTATTAATTATTATAAATACACATCTACCAACATAAGGCATAATAGAAAAATGTGTATCATTAAATGTAAACAAGAAGAAAAAAAGAAACCCCCCGTGAAACGACCCCGCACATTCGCTCACAAACCAAAAGTTTTGTCGCCGAGCTAATCCATCTTATTGGTTGAAAGCATATTTCTGTTGTAAAATCGGTCTCGGGTTGAATATTTATATTCGCGCGAGAATCACGTGCTCTATGCTCCGCCCATTAAAAAGAAAGGAGACTACTGCTTTCACTCTTCTTCTCTCGTACTGTGGGAACGGCCGACGTTGGAAATCCCAATCTGATATTGATTTAATCTCTGTTCTAAATAGACTACCTTCATGTACATTTAATTTGAATCTAAGCTAGAGATACCGGTAATAAACATCAACCTGACCTCTTTTTTATAATAATAATAATAATAATAATAAAATATGTCGTTATTCTTTTTTAAATTCCTTTATTATGTTTTGAATGGATACAATAACATTATAGTTTATTACACACTTTTTAATTATGTATCCGAAGTCAATGAAAATAAAATAGTTTGGAATATTTTTAATAACATTTTTTAAAAAATTAATGATCGGTCGCTTGGTAACACTATTATTTATAGTATATCAGTTGATTTTGGATACATTATAAGAACATAACTATATTAGACTACTTGCTAATACAAACACCCAATAAAAACATCTATATGAGTATCTAAACCAGTCAACAATAAAATGAGCACCCGGCTTGTTTTTCGAAATTTTAAATGATCATAACTTGTCAAAATTATCGATTTTATTCATGATAAATTTATTTGATGATCCATTATTTTATACTCGGTTGTTAATTATTTACATTTTTCCTAAATTGAACCAATAAACATAACTTTTTAGAAAATTAACTATTTATTTGTTTTGAATTTTATACTTGGTTGTTAATTGTTTACATTTTTCCTAAAATTCAGTTTCTTAATAACCTTCATTTTAAAAATTATATCAGGATAATAGTAATTAATTTAGGGACAAGTCTATTTTCAGAACAAGTAAACATAACTTTTTAGAAAATTAACTATTTATTTATTTTGAAATTTATAAATAATTAAACATTATTATCTTCTGAAAATTATTTATGAAGCCCTAATTTTGGTAATATTATATTGCTTCTTAGTTAACTAAATTATAGCAAAAATTGCTTCCGGAGTTGAGAATATGCGCCGAAAAAATTCTACACCTTGATTTTTATCAATGCAACAATAATATTAAGTATTCTGTATAAGGTACAAATCAGGTGCTTGCAGAAAAACGCTTCTAAAATTGAAGTCAACAAATTGCCAATTGAATTGTATTTTTTTTAAACTGGTTTATTTCAGATTTTGAAAAGTCAACGGGAAAACTCACTTGATTTCTCAACTGGTCTAGTTTTGATTAAATATTTTGTGATATTCTACACAACACAGAAAAAGAGATTAACTTTGACATTCAGTTTGATGAATTTAAAGGGTGCTCGAAATATCGAGTTTCAGTTTTCTTAGTCGAAATTAACACCACACCACGTTCTATTTTTAAGGTTATTCCGAAACATGTGTCTAGATATGTTAAAAAACTAGTGCATGACTTAGTTTTCAAATTATTAATAAAATATTTTAAAGTTAAAACTGAAGTCAAAGTTGAATTAATTCAATCTCTTTTATAAGCACACTAAGTTGCTAATAATTAATATATATTATATATATACATATATATATATATATATATATATATATATATATATATATATAAAATTTATTTTTATCTATAATTAACTTTACGCTTAAAGATTTACGAAATATTTTTCAAATTATTTTATCACAAAACTCGTCAATAACGACCAACAATTACATTTAGTTAAAAGCCAATTTATGCGCAAAAAGTGAGGTTACACTTTAGTTTGCAGTTTTAAATCCTACATATTAATCGAAACCCAAAAATGTGGCTCAAGCTCAAGTTTAAGATAGGGTTTGATTTTAGGTGATTTTTACTCTCAAACGTGCTAACACTCTCAAATATGACGTAATATATGCTATTTAATATAATAAACATTTCTACTAAAAATATTGGTTATAGAAACAGTACTACATTCTACTACTAAGGATTACCAACCACTCAATAATTTAAATAATCTGTTAAACGGTAACAAAAATGTGGCTCAAACTCAAGTTTAAGATAGGGTTTGATTTTAAGTGATTTTTACTCTCAAACGTGCTAACACTCTCAAATATGACGTAATATATGCTATTTAATATAATAAACATTTCTACTAAAAATATTGGTTATAGAAACAGTACTACATTTTACTACTAAGGATTACCAACCACTCAATAATTTAAATAATCTGTTAAACGGTAACAAAAATAATTGAAGCTCAAGTTTAAGATAGGGTTTGATTTTAGGTGATTTTTACTCTCAAACGTGCTAACACTCTCAAATATGACGTAATATATGTTATTTAATATAATAAACATTTCTACTAAAAATATTGGTTATAGAAACAGTACTACATTCTACTACTAAGGATTACCAACCACTCAATAATTTAAATAATCTGTTAAACGGTAACAAAAATGTGGCTCAAGCTCAAGTTTAAGATAGGGTTTGATTTTAGGTGATTTTTACTCTCAAACGTGCTAACACTCTCAAATATGACGTAATATATGCTATTTAATATAATAAACATTTCTACTAAAAATACTGGTTATAGAAACAGTACTACATTCTACTACTAAGGATTACCAACCACTCAATAATTTAAATAATCTGTTAAACGGTATTACCAACTGCAGTCACATGAAAACTTCAATCAAAAGAGCCTACATTTATATATATATATATATATATATATATATATATATATATATATATATACCAATAATAGAAAATTATCTGGGCTGGGCGAATATATAATTATTAATAAAAATTACTCTCGTATTAAAAAGTACGGAGAATTCCAAGACAATGGAGAAGCTTCGAGTCCAGAAAATGACGACAGCGCTACTTAGTCCTTATTTAGGACTCGTCAGGCCATTGCATCCGGTACAATCCATCATCCGGCAATCTTGCTCTATCTACTGCTTTTTAAAATGAAAAAACAGCAGACAAGACACATATAGTGACATCTCGACAGATCACTCAATAATACAACACACAACGTCCACTAACAATGTTGTAAATATTGTGCGACGGTAAAGTAAAAATAGACACAAATCAAACTCTGTACACGAAGGAGAGAGATCGCATCATTCGGCATCGCCAACCAAACTGACTACAAGTTTTGGCAGTTTAAGCAGATTTTGCACCAATGATCTCTCTATTACTTTACCGTAGCTATCACATGATGGTTTTTACATTATTAGTGGACGTTGTTTTTGTGTTCTTGAGTGAACCGTCGAGATGTCATTATGTGTGTTATGTTTACTAACTTTTCATTTTAAAAAGCAGTAGACAGAGCAGGATGGCGGGATAATGGATTGTACCGGATGCAATGGAATGTCGTTATTTTCTGTATCCCGAGCTTCTTCATTGTCTGGGAGTTCTCCACACTTTAATATATATATATATATATATATATATATATATATATATATATATATTAAAGTGTGCTTAAATATATAATATATATATATATATATATTATATATATATATATATATATATATATATATATATATTAAAGTGTGCTTAAATTATTAATGTAACCATCAGCGAAAGCTATATTTTATTATATTTACTAGGTGAGCGCCTGTAAGTACACTTCCACTTCTCTTCATACATAGCGCGTACGTCATAATTAAAAAAGCGCTATTTGTTTATGGCTAAGTTATCAATTGCTGTACACATAATTTAAAAATATTTATTTAATCAAAAGTTATTTATGTTGAAAAGTGGGTAAAAATGCCGTTTATTAAATGTTTCACAATTTTTAACTCGAAAACCACTATTTTTAGTAATCCACCTTCGATATTCTTAATTAAGAGGTCAAAATACATGTAAAAAAACTTTTGTCATGACCCTTCAAAAACTATGAAAACCCAATGGACTCCTAAATTGCGTGGCCTTATTTACATTAAGATTGAACACTTATTTTTAGGCTTGTACCCGCTACAAAGTTCATTATTTTTTGCACATCTTTGCGATAACGACAATATCCCTAGCGTAGCTAATACTGCTTGTACGTTATTTATTGATCAATATTCCTGCACTAGCATTTTGTGGGGCTTCCTTACATATGTGTACGACGTCCATCTCGGACCACCATCATCTGTATAACCGGGGCAATGAAAACCTGCCAAACGGCCGCCATAGAAGTAATCCTAAACCTCACACCTCTACATATATTTCTAGAGAACATGGTGAAGAGGACGATTTATAGGATGATGGGAGATGAGGTCATAAAACCAAGGCCTAATCTCTCATCTAGAAATCAACAAATCTGGGACATGCCTCAAGATGAAATGAAAAATAAATTCAACTTTGTGAAAAATTTTTAGCACAAAGTTGAGTTGCAAAAGCGAATGGGACAGAAACATCATTGAAAAATTCAGCAAGAAATCCACTACATAGTATACAGATGGCTCCAAAACAACGGAGAGAACTATAGTATGAATGTATGGACCCGTTACCAGACACTATGGAAGCTTGGGTAAGTCACCAAGCGTTTTCCAGGCAATTGCCTGCAATGCCATTAGGATGTGTATTCAATTTAACAAGGAGAAAAACTATCACGGCCAAGAGATTATCATCATGACGGATGGTCAAGCAGCCATCAGTGCGCTGAGCTCTCAAGTTAAGTAGCAGCGTAATGCTGAAAAAACTAATGATAGAAGAAGAAAGCAGGAGATCCATTTCTAACAAAGGTTCTGGCGAGACATTGCCACCTGAAGGGATACCTCAGGAAACTCGGAGTAGTAGAAAGAGAAGAGTGCAGATTCTGTGAGGAGGAGGACGAATCCTCTATTCATATTCTTGCATAGTGCAACGCTCTAGAAAACCCTAGGATGCGGTTTTAGGGAGCACATCAAATCGAAGAAGGGGAGCTACTCACCTTGAAGCCGTCTAACCGATAAGGTAACTCTTACGACTGGGCAGCAGTAGGGGGGCACAATAGATCTACCAGGTCGCAATGTACAGACTCATAAACAACGCACTTGCATACATATATATACATATGTGTTGAATAATCGAGAGTTTGTCTTATACATCCTAAAATATTCACCGCATCAGATCGTTTATTTTCTACACTTACTCAAGTTGATTGACCCTCATATAGTCTTGAAATTATGCTTGGCTCCCTATCATCTCACTCGATGTTTCCTATGATCTTATTCATGTTGGGGTCATATATTCTGTCAAATGCTTTGCATTAGCTAATAAAACAAATACGTACGATCACAAAAAGCGCCCATACATCTGTGGAAAATTTTCGGGAATACCTTGAAATGAAATGAATGAAAAAGGGGTGGTGATACTAGATCATCGATGCCTAGGCCTCCATTGGGCCCTTTACATCCCACCATAGCTGCAGGTTATTTGAGGCCGATCGCCTTTGCGAATCCAAGCAACCTCGTTAGTTGAAAATACCTAACTTCTTCCGGTAACAAAACTGTATCTCCGAAATAGTTCTGTCTCAGTCCGTTGCGTACTGGGCACACTCTGAGAACATGATCAACAGTTTCATACTTCTCCAAACACCATATGCATGTCGGGTCGCCTTCGACGCCGATTCAATGAAGATGGCCGCTGAGGTGACAATGTCCTGTCAACAATCCCTCTATAATTCGTAGCTCTTTCCTTCCCAAGGAGAGAAGATCTTGAGTACGCCGCGCGCTAGATCCAATTATATGTTCCTTAGCACACTTCATTCTAGGAGCACCTCTCCAAGATTCAATAAATTTGCTTTCCAGCAACGATTTTATTTCCCTTTTGTCAATAGCAATTGGAACAGGTAATATTGGTTGAGGACCATACGGTTCGATCGCCGAAACCAACTTTGCCAAACGGTCTGCTTCCTCATTCCCGCGTATGCCCGAGTGACCCGGGCGAGTCTGTATGTGCAGCCTTTCCTTGTCATACCATTTAGTAGATCCTTGCACTCAGACACCAGTCGCGAAGTCACGACACTAGACTTCAATGCCAATATCGCAGCCTTACTGTATGAGCATATATTTATTATTCTATTCCTGTCTATGTCCCTCTCACAGAGATGGACACACTACAGAATAGCATAAATTTCCGCTGTGAAAATTGTCGCACATTGTCCAAGAGCGTAGTACTCTCTGACTCCTGTGCTTTTGCCGAATACTCCTGCTCCAGCCCTTTCATCTTGTCGAGATCCATGAGTATACATACCACTAGGCTTCATTTTTCAGAAGATTTTGTTCTCCCTCCCAATCTTCTCTGCTTGGCATAAATATCTCCAGGGAGAGGTTGGATTTTACAAGCGACGTCATGTAGTCTGTCCGCATGGGGAGTGATGAACACCTCTCCACCGCGCGTTCTCAGACACCCGAGTCGCCGCCCATTGCAATTCCAAGATGTTCCAGGCAACTGAGACGATAAACAGTCTTCAGGGCTTCGTTCTCTATATATAAGTGAAGAGGAGACAGGTCCACCAGGACTTCCAGAGCCCTGGTGAAAGCAGTCCTCATCATACTCAATATTCCCACACAAGCCATTCTCTGAACTTTGTCAAGTTGAAGAATGTGTTTGCGCTTTGTTGTACTACGCCACCATACAATAGGGTCGGATCACCAAAGTGTATATCCAAAATAGCACTTTGGGTGCGAGTCCCCATGTACACCCAAAGGCTCGTTTACAAGCCCAGAAAGCACATATGGCTTTTTTGGTTCGAGCCTCAATATGATCATTCCAGCTCAGTCGTGAGTCCAGAATTACTCCCAGGAATTTAACTGTCCCCTTAAGTTGAAGAGTCCTTCCCACCAATGTAATTGTGAGAAGTCTCCCAATTTTCATCTTTTTTGTAAAGAGTACTATCTCGGCTTTGTCCGGATTTATTCCGAGCCCATCTCTGCGGCACCTTCATTCCGTGATCCGGAGGGCCCGCATCATTGGCCCCTCTAGGTCCCAGACATGGCGACCAGGACACAAAATAACTAGCTCATCAGCATAGGCCTATGTATACAAACCGGCATCATTCAGTTCACTCAACAGGCTGTCCACCACAAGGCTCCACTGCAAAGGCGACAGCACTCCTCCCTGTAGACAGCCCCTACTTAACAGTGATTTAACAGTTACATTGTTAAGCTCAACATATATTATTCTCTTAGTTAACATTGCTCTGATCCATGCGACTACCGTTGGTTCAGAACCTCGCCGTGGTAGAGCATTGCATATCGAATCGTGAGAAGTATTGTCGAATACCCCCTCGATATCGATAAAGGTATCTAAGGCTGAAGTATCGTCCACCTAACAGCGCGCTTTCGACTCTTGTAACGAGTCGATGTAGCGCCGTCGGCAATACCTTTTTTTTCAAAAATCTGCAAAACTCAAAATTGACTTCATAATCCGACTAGAAGAATTGTTTCAAAATCCAATTAACAGCAAAAAAATCTTACAAATCGTCAAATCGCTTAATGAAAACGCTGAGAATGATCACGGGAAGTTTACGAGATAGAATAAGAAACGCAAAAATACGCGAGGACAGCGGAGTGAGGGATGTTGTGAAGTGGGTTCGAAACCGTCGTAGGCAGTGGAGAGATCACGTGGAACGAATGGACGATGACAGACTAGCAAAAACCGTGATGAGAGAGAAACCAAACACCAAACGGCCGCCTGGACGGCCTCCCAAAAGATGGAGAGACAGCTGGATTTCGACCTCAAACGAGTATTGTATAGATAACAGAACTTGGTTCTACCTACCTACCTGGGAACTGATCACAACCTTGTTCTATGCAAGATACTACTAAAACGTCCACAACAAAAGAGAAAACCACCACAGTTCATCGAAAAGTACAATTTGGAGTCCCTAACAACGGAGAGCATAAAACTCCTCTACGAGAACAGGATTACTAACAAATTAAAAGAGAAAGATTTAAAACCAGAATGGGGAGTAGAAGAGAGCTGGCAAAATATTGCGAAATGCATCAACGAAGCAGCGGAGGAAGCGATTGGAAAGCGTAAAATTAATGTAAACGCGACAAACCACACCAAACCGTGGTTTTGTCAAGAGGTAAAAGAACTCTCTGAATCAAAACGGAAATGTTACCTAATATACAAAAGCGCACCGTCGGAAGAAACTCACGCAGAATATGTCCAAGTAAGAAACAGAGTAAACGCACGAATAAGATCAATCAAAAGAGAACATTGGGCTAATTTTACCAGCGACATGGACCACGACTTGTGTGGCGCTCAAAGGAAAATATGGAAAATGCTCCGGAACAGAAAAAAACAAGTTAACGAGTTCGTGCAGACCAAAGGAGTACCAATAGGGACATGGCAACAGTATTATAAAGAGCTTTACGATGCTGAGGAAATGCCGAATATAAATGAATACGAAACAGATATAATTGGAACTGTCACCGACGAAGAGGTAGAAGCAAAACTCAAGAAATTGAAAAACAGAAAATGCCGGACGGCATCCCAACGAGCTTTTAAAATATGGAGGCCCCGAACTGGCAAGGAAACTAACGCAACTATTTAACAAAATCTTAGACGAAACGGAAACACCAGACGAATGGCATAATTACATCACCATACCTATATTTAAGAAAGGACTAAAAACCTGCCCACAAAATTATAGAGGAATAACTCTCTTAAACACAGTAATGAAACTTTTCACGAGTATTCTCAAGGACAAACTGGAAACACAAATTAAGAATGCTGAGGAACAACAGGGCTTCACAAAGGGACGGTCAATAACAGACGCAGTGTTTATAATAAAACAAATAAAAGAAAAGGCTACAGAGTACAGTATGCCAGCGTATATCTGCTTCATTGACCTAACAATGGCGTTTGACAGAGTCCGATTGGGAGACATTCTACATATATTAATGGAAAATAAGGCACCAGCGAACATAACGAAGATAATCCATAACCTAAATAACAATAACGTAACAAAGGTCAAGGCAGGAGATCAATTCACTGAAAATATCCCAACACTGGGAGGAATTAGACAGGGTGACAGTCTGAGTCCTTTTTTGTTTAATCTCCTCATGAATAAAATCATAAACAAGGTAACATGTCTCAATCTCGGATACAGACTGGGCAACAAAAGAGTGGGTTTGGTGTGCTACGCCGATGATGTAGCAATTATTGCTGAATCAGAAGACGATCTACAGAGACAACTCTTCCAGTTTTTCCAAGTAAGCCGCCAACTCAATATGAACATTTCTATCAGCAAAACCAAATGCATGACAATCGCAAAGGATCCACTCAGATGTAAGCTGGTGGTGGAGGACAATCCCATAGAGCAGGTGATGCAATTCAGATACCTAGGCATAGACATATCAAGCACCCACGACCCAGTTAAAGACCTAAGGAGCCAGATTAACAAAGCATCCGCACTATCAAGATGCCTACGAGATATAGTCTGGTCAAACTCGAACATGCGCAAAGATAGCAAAATTAGAATCTACAAGACTTGTATCAGACCCATCATGACACACGGCACGGAAGTCCGTGAGGACACTAACAAGACGAAACACATGCTAAGGGTGGCCGAAATGAAAACACTGAGAACAATAGTGGGGAAAACAAGAAGAGACAGAGTAAGAAACACAGATATCAGAGAACAATGCGGGATACAAGACATTGTGAGATGGGGAAGACAACGTAAGAGGCAGTGGTACAACCATGTAAGACGGATGGACGAGAACAGACTTCCGAAAATAGTCCTAGAAAATAACCCGCCCGGCTCAAGACCTCCCGGGAGACCCCCTAAAAGGTGGAAAGATAGTTGGCAATCTACCTCTCAGGAAAAGATGCAGAGGCAGCTTCAGAATTAACAGATCGACAGATCTCCAAGAAGTAGAAGAAGAAGAGGTTCTACCTAGAAGAAGAAGAAGAAGAAGCTTAATGAATTGAATGGTCTAGAGTGCAACTGAGAAAACATCGTTTCCGTTTCCCACGGTCCGCTGTAGGTAACTTTCATGTTGCCAATAATTTTACCCGCTACTCTGATAAAAACAATTTCCTATAAATTTGTTTGCAACAGTTCAAAATGGCTTTCGAATAATACTCCAAAATAAAAATAAAAGTACTTATGGTCATTCCACAAAACCAAAGTAAAATTACGCCAACGAAATCTTCGAACGATATAACGCTTTGTTTAGGAATTTCGTATTTTGGATATTTACTGATTAATATCTCATGCATACCGGTTTCTTTGCTCCTCAATAGATACTTTTCAACTGCCCCGTAAAAAAGTGAATGTTTTTTATAAACGAACATACCACACACTGGTAAAATGGGCTGTTTCAAAATTTCATATTGAAAATTCGGATCAATGGAAGTGTATCGGTCGACCAATGTTTCCATTATGATTTTATTACCTATAAAAATAGCATTACCGTTATTTTCAAAAATCTTATTTTTCCATTCTGTTTTCTTTAAAACAGTCACCGTCATGTTATTTAGTAAAATATCATCGACTGAATATATTGTTAAATTGGTGGTATTTAACTCGGCTAAAGATGTTATGCCCGGCTCATATCGAGAAGTCAGTAAGACTTTCAAAAAGACCACCTCATAAATTACTCCCATTATTACACACCAGAGCAACCAAGATGCTCTTATGAAGGATTTTTGCTTTAAGAAACGAGGCAATGGATTGTTAGAAAAGACAGAAAAGTACCCAAAAATGTCTAGTTTTCTTGTGCAATAATTTACTGAAAAATACTTATCAAGAAATGCAAGTAAAGGGCAAGATATACAAAATAAATATGCTCCAGTGGGGTAAAGTATACTTAATAATTTTTTACTCGATAAAAGCTTTTTTGGTTTCGGTACTAATGCTACAATGTAATTTATTGTATGTGGGTAAGAGAGTTCCACATACTTTTGTATTTGTTGTAGGTTTTCATTAAAAATTAAATATTGTGTTATGGGACATATATCAATTTTTTTAAGATTCATAATTTTATAGATATTCCAGATTGTACCATAATCTCTACTTACTCTCAAAGTTATAATTGTAGCATTAAAATATGTTCTTAAGACTTGTTGTATATTTTTTTCATGAGAATAGTATGAATGATTTCTATGATCTGTAGGATATATTAAAATTCTCAACGGATATTCATGCATGTTTTTCAATTTATCAGGAAATTCTACAAACTTTAATGTCGTTTTACTAAAATCTACCGTGGAGATCTTATTTTGAAAAGGGTTAAAAATTGATGCCTTAAAAGTTCCATTGTAATATAACAATACAAAATTTAAAATCTCCTCATTCCATATTTTCCGGGATATGTTATAGATCAGCTGTTTGTCAGTTATTTGAGAGCAAAAAATGAATTTATACCTTCCTTTATTGCGAAAATACTTTGACGAGACAAATTTCTTCAAAATATCTCTAATATATACAGGATGTTTAACAAAGAGCACTGTTGTGGTAGCTATAGTTTCCTTTCTGATATTTATATTAGTAAAATCCTTAATAATTACTTTAGGGCAATGGGAATTAATTAAAAATTCCTGAGATATATCCATGCAATTTCCTTGATTAGAAAATGTAAATATATTACATTGGGTAAACTTATTTGCTGATTTAGTTATATTTGAATAGTGTTTTATCTCTTTTGACACATTGTAGAAGTAAGAAGTATTCATATTATTCATAGCGGACACACATGTCGGTTTAAAAATGAACAGGTATATTAGACCTTTTAAAAAACGCTGCATTGTTCGAGAACTTAACTAATAAAAGTGATTTAGTAACATGATAAAATTTTAGCTTCCCAGTATAAAATAATAAAAAACGCATTATAAAATTGGTAGCATTAAATAATACAAATGGATGTAAATATATTTACATAGTCCGACTCAATTTACTTTTTAACTATGTTTTTCAGTGGATCTTGTTTGCGAGGAGCATTAATATAAAATAACAAATATGTACTTTACATAAATTATTAAAAAATATTAAACATTAACTTTAAAAGTAACCTAAATTGAATGTGAACTAATATGAACTGTGAATAACAATGTCAAAAACTTTGAAAAAAAAAAATTTGGTCGCCGCTGAAAATAAAAAAGCGTATGCCCTAGATAAATATACATATATATATATATATATATATATATATATATATATATATATATATATACAAACAAGATAACAAACAAGCAACCACAACAGAACAGTGTACAACATATCCAAACATCTGCGGACTGAAACCGAAAAAACAGTTTTAAGTAAAGGTTTCAACCACGCAATAGCTCAGAAAAAGTTTCCTACGGAGGAAATATTCACACAAATCGAGTCTACCCTTTCTTTTAAAGACAGCCACGAGGCTGGGCAAATACGGCAGGATGTCAAGAATCCTCAGAACATCGAATCCTCCGAAGTAAAACCTGAGCAGAACAAAATTTACCGCCTTAAAAGACCTGAACAAAAATGATAACATCCTAATATTACCAGCAGATAAAGGCAATGCAACTCTCATCATAGATACTGAAGATTATGTAGCAAAAACGAAAGATCTTGAAAGTTCCTGCTTACAAACTTGTGTCAAGAGATCCCACCACCTATCTTGAGAAAACGACAAAAGCTAAAATTATGGACTCACCCATAGAATTGGATAGAAACTGATACCACTGGAAAAATCCAGCAGGTGTCCTAGACTATACGGACTTCCAAAGATCCACAAGCAAAATGCTTTGCCACTCAAAAACTAGAAAAATACCTAGCTGGTTTCATTGACGACATTATTGCAAGCTTCGACATAAAATCCCTGTATCGGAGCATACCGATGGATGAAACACTAGACCAGATCGCTCAAAGAGAGAGTTTCCAACTAATATTATTGATGTTACCAGACATTGTCTTAAAAACGCATATTTTTTGTTTGATGGTCAGATATATAGGCAGATAGATGGCACTACCATGGGCTCTTCACTATCCCCAGCTGTGGTAAATCTATTCATGACTTATTCCGAAACGAAAGCTCTTGAAAAATTCCATCTTAAACCCAAACTCTGGTGTCGCTACGTTGATGATGTATTTGTAACATGGCCTTATGTCAAACAACAGCTCAGCTGCTTCCAGTTGTTTCCCAGAGAGTTTGTTAATTCTATTCACACAAAGATAGAGTTTACTCTGGAAATGGAAATAATTAGCTCTCATTTCTAAACATCCTCGTAACCAAAACAATAGATGGAGATCTGCGACACACTATATTGAAAACCAAGCCACACGGACAGATACCTGAATGCTGATTCTCACCATCACTTTTCACAAATAGAGGACGTAGCCAATACCCTAATATCAAGATCCCTTCGCCTAACTGATGACCAAGGAAAAGAAAAGGAACTATCACACATAAAAAGAGGCCCTCAAACAAAACAGCTACAAAACACCAATCATAAATAAGTCAATAAAATTGCAAAAAAAAACAACGAAAGAAACAAGATCACTTGCCGAGGATAGACAAATCACCATACTTCCTTACATAAAAGGCACAACAGACAAAATCGGCATATTCCTCCGGAAACATAACATATATACAACCTACAAACTACACAAAACCATAGGCTTTTCTTTAAGAAATCCAAAAGGACCTGCAACAAAACATACATAGGCCAGACCAACAGAAGAATATCAGCGGGACTAGAAGAACATAAACACAGTAAAAGAAACAAACAGATAACATCGGCCCTTTTTAAACACTATCACGAACCAGGACACAAAATTGATTTCGATACCTGCCAGCACGTCGCTAATATAGAACACAGGAGATTTTGGCGAAACGTCAGCAAACTTCTACAACAAACCAACCGAACGAACGGATGTATTCCCGGATTAATAATGAATATATAGGGTGTTTTGGTACATCGATAGAAAGTTTTGAAGAGGTGATAGAGAATGCCATTTTGAATAATTTATGCCATACATGCCTTAGTACAAAAATGCACGGTTGTCGAGTTACAGCACATTTTATAATTTTTCGGTTTTCTGGCAATTGGTGATTGAAAATTCAATTTTTATAATACTGGTATAATTTTTCGGTTTGAAATTTTTTTTTCTTATTCTTTGGTTCATACACTATAATAACAAGAGGACTAAAATGAAAATAACACACAGAAAACTGTGCACTCAAAAATTTTATTCATCTACGAAAATTCAAGTTTCATTCTTAGATTTGAGTAATGTTTTTTTCTAACAGTGAGAAAAATAAATGCATTCAAATTATTTTTAAAATAACTTTGTTGAATTACTTTTACAGTGGTATATCGAAACCCGTATCAGTAAAATATTAAATCCATTAAATTTAGGGCAGATATTCACATTAACGAAATTAACAATTTTCTATATTTAATTTTACGTTCCTGAAATTACCAAAATCACATTAAGTATTATTTTACATGTTATGTTCGAAATGTGAGCCATTATTTCTAATACATTTTCGGGCCCTTTTCCTCACTTGGGTGGTGGTTAGGCCTAGTCTCATTTTTTCCTTAAGTGTGACACCTGCTTCATTAATTCTGATTGATTACGGTCTATTATTTCAACTTTATAGACAAGTTCTTTCATACGTCCCCAGATGTGAAAATCTATAGGCGTCGCAAGCCACAATATGGGACCGTTTCTTCCTATTCAACGATAAGGGAAGGTTTCATTTAAAAAATCTCTTACGTCAAACCGATAATGTGCTGGACATCCGTCGTTCTGAAACATTATTCTCTAACGTTCAGTGGTATTTCAAAAACTCTAAGTAATTGTCTCCATTTAAATGTTCAGGAAGGAAATATGGCCCAATGAAAGTTCTTCCGATTACCGCTCCCCATACATTTACACTGCATTTCTGTTGGAAGGATATTTCTTTTTTCATTTGCGGATTCTTATTAGCCCAATAATGCAGATTGTGGAAATTGGTGATTCCCTCCCGAGAAAATTTCGATTCATCGGACCACAAAATACAACTGGGATGTACTGGAATGGATATTTTCCTTCAATTTTCATAACGTTCCACACTTTCCAAGTAGACAAATTAAGCTGATTAGCTACATTTCTAGTGGTTGTTGTTCTACTTCGACAGCATGTCTGTCTGCATGCAATCTTTCCCTGAAAAGAAGATTACCGGTTTCACAAATACGGTGATATGTGTTAATAAAAACTTGTACATTGGGAACTCTTCTTCCAGGAAATCGATCTCGGTATAATCTTTGATCTGCAGCTGCATTGCCGTCTACTCTACCATACATGATAATTATATTAGCCTTTTCTAAATTGGAAAAAGTAGCCATCGTTTTATCAACAAGACAATTTTAAATTTAGCAAGTGAAGACTGAACTGGTGTAAAACACAACTGCAAGATGGGTGCGACCAGCACTAAAGCCGATATTATCTGTATTGTTGGCTAAAAAAACAGGTTGTTTATGTATTGATGTTTTTATTTTGTTTATGTTTATTTTACAAATAACAATTACCGGCCTGATGAACAGCAACACAAAAATTCATCTTTTAGGCGTTCAATACATCCAATGCAATACATTGGATATTTTGTATTTTAATTAAATTAAGAAAAAGTGAATAGAGAAAATTATTAATTTCGTTAATATGAATATCTTCCCTGAATTTAATGTATGTAGTATTTTATTGAAACAGGTTTCGATCAACCACTGTAAAGGTAATTCAACAAAGTTAAAATAAATTGAATGCATTTATCTTTCTCACTGTTAGAAAAAAACATCACTAAAATCTAAGATGAAACTTAAATTTTCGTAGATGAATAAAATTTTCACAGTTTTCTGTGTAGTGTATGAACCTAAGAATAAGAAAAAAAAATATTTCAAACCAAGAAATTATACCAGTATCATAAAAATTAAATTTTCAGTCACCAATTGTCAGAAAACCCAAAAATTATAAAATGTGCTGTAACTCGACAATCATGCATTTTTGTACTAAGGCATATATGGCAAAAATTATTTAAAATGACATTCTCTTTCACCTCTTCCAAACTTTCTGTCGATGTATATATATATATATATATATATATATATATATATATATATATATATATATATATATAGAGAGAGAGAGAGAGAGAGAGAGAGAGAGAGAGAGAAAGTCAACTAAACCGAGAGGTTTAAGGTACTTTTGTGGGGTTATTAAATAAAATAGGAAATTCTCGGTTATGCGGACAAACACCGTTAATAAATATTACTCTCATGTTAAAAAGTTCGGAGAACTTCAAGATCATGGAAAAACTCCGGATCCGAAAAATGATAACAGCGCTGTTTCGTCGTAATATGCGACCCATCAGGCGATTGCACTCGGTACAAACCATCATCTCGCATCTGTGTCCTATAAACAGATTTCATGGTTGAAAAATAGTAAATAAGACACAGTGGCGACATCTCAACGGCTCATTCAATAATACAAGAACAACATAAACCAGCAATGCTGTGTAAAACCGCCATATGGTGGCGCGAAGGTAAATTAAAAAAGGAATATATCAAAATTAGACATACGAAACTTGCTACTATAAGTATATATATATATATATATATATATATATATATATATATTGTATTGCCAGGAAGTTAATTATGCTTTATAAAGTTGGCATAAATAATTCAAAATGACATTCTCTATCACCTCTTCCAAACTTTCTATCGACGTATCAAACACCCTGTATATATATATATATATATATATATATATATATATATATATATATATATATATATATATATGATTTGCTAAGGTTTGTAAGTATGCTCGACTCAGTTTCGATCAAAAAAGTGACATTAAACAATACAAACATGCGATCTTCAGATTCTTTGGGATTAGAAAAAAACTGCGATAGCGGAGATCAAATACGTTATTAGCGACTTATCACATTTTAGTGATTTTGAGATGAAACGCCATGTCAACTCGTAAAATAATGAGGTTTTCATATACATTTAAGTTGCACAGATGTTTTAATATAGGGTCATAAAGATGAATGTATTATCAGCAACCCAAAAACCATCAGAAGTTTTTCTTCGCGAAACCCAATATTTTCTATATAAAAAAATGCATGAGACGGGATTCGAACCTATGCCATATACAATGGCAAAATATTTGCTAAAGCGGTTGACCACTCAGCTATGAATACATTGGAATAAGGTAGTAACAGTCCTTTCATTTGATCATCTAGA
Source organism: Diaprepes abbreviatus (assembly GCA_034092305.1). Classification (NCBI taxonomy): domain Eukaryota; kingdom Metazoa; phylum Arthropoda; class Insecta; order Coleoptera; family Curculionidae; genus Diaprepes; species Diaprepes abbreviatus. The sequence goes on from JASJET010000147.1 coordinate 1,818,247, forward strand.
AGGGGAACTAGTGGTGGAAAGAAATTGTGGAAGAGAGATACCTGTGGTGGGGCAACGTGGAAGAGAGATAGCATCAAAATAGTGATCGCCGCTCGGGACCCAAACAATCTCATAAGAATGCCGCTTCTATATGGATCTATATTGGTTGTTTAAACTTAACTCTTTATTTAAATTTTGAAACATAAAAAATTATTATATTTAGCATATGCATTAATCACTAGGACAGGGGCGGATCCAGCCTCTCTGTTTGGGGGGGGGGGGTGATATCACAAAAGTGCAGTATGGCAAGCGAAAACAAGTTGTCGACGGGGGGGGGGGGGACATCAGCAACATTCCCATTTCTAGTGTAAAAGGCAGGGTCAGGTCTATTTTTCAGGAATTTGAAATTATTGGAGGGGGGGGGGCGCGATCACAAGAAAAAACAAGTTGCCGACAGGGAGGGAGGATGCGAGCAGCATACACATTCCTAGTATAAGAAGCAGAATCGGGTCTATTTTCCTGAATTCAAAGCTCTGGGGGGGGGGGGGGCTATCGCAAGAAAAACAAGTTGTCAACGGGACTGCCAGCAGCATACACATTCCTAATATAAAATGCAAAATCGGTTGTATTTTCCTGAAGTCAAAGCTTTTGGGAAGAGGAGGGGCGATCGCAAGCATACACATTCCTATACTCTATTCAAGAACTAGAGAGTGTAATAAAACTGTTATCGACACCTCCAACGTACCTGCTCCAGTGCCGCAGGTATCTGAGGACTGCCGTAAATCTAATTATATTTAATTATATTTAAACATTATAAACTTTTATAAATTTACTGCTACAATAAAATTTCTGGTAGTTCAATTTAATTTCTGTCAGTGAGCAAAGTACACCTTACAGTGTGTCCTTGGTAATTTATCTTGTCTGTGCTTGTTTTTACATATTATTTGAGATTAGTGAGATACCCAAAAGATATGGCTTCCAAAATCGTTAACAACCAGGGCATTTTTTCCTCAACGAAAACCTTATTACGACGAATGTTGATGATGCCTTAAGATATCAATATCTAGATAATAATGTTAAAAACTCTGTTGAGTTGTGTTCCAACATGACAGGAGTTGGAAAATCTACTATGTGCCCAATACTGAAGGAAAAAAACGACTGGAATTGTTAGTACTCTCAAGCTACATTCGATCAGGGGCAGACGAAAAACCTCGTTGGAAGAAGAGATGTAAACTGCAATAAAAGAAGTTGTACACACATTTTATTATAAGAAGCAGATCCCAACGGTCGACAAAATTCTAAGTAAAATCAATGAAGATCGGGATTTATTTGAAATTAAAAGAACTGAGTTCTGGAAATTGCTAAGAGAACTTAATTTTTGCTGGAAAAAACCAGATAGGAAATCTGTTCTTATAGATCGTCTGGAATATGTCCGTTGGAGAAGGAAATATCTCTCTCAAGTAAAAGGTAGAGTTGCTAGAAATAAGACAACTTACAAAATTAGTAATTTAACTGAACTTTTGAAAGATTTTTTGAATAAAGTTAGTGCAGAAAATTGGGAACAATCCATATAATAAAAGCATAAAAGAAAATGTGAAAACTCGATCTCATGAACGGTGAGATAGAAGATCCAATTATAATTAGTTTGAGCGGAGATAGGTTCACTGACTTTGATTACGAATTAGATACGTAATATTTACCAGCGTAAACACAATTTATTATTTAAATTTTCTGTAACTTATAAAAATAAATTACATTTCAATCCCTTTTTAGTGTTTAATTTTAGTTTTGCAGATGGTTTCAGACATAAATAAACTGGACCGTCAAATATCCTAAAAATGTTTTTAATTAATAATAAAATGACCGATAGCCCCAAAAAACTTTTAATATTATATGGACGAATTTATTTTTTTTATATATGTTTAACTTCTTGTATTTTTGACAATGGATATTTTGTAAGTATTTAAATTTTAACTTAGATTTTTTGAGGGAAAAAAGTTACATTTTAGTCGGAATGTGCATAAAACGATTTCTATGCAACAATTAAAAATAATAAAAATACAGTTGTGATTTGTGTGAAATATCTCAAAATTTTCTATATTTTCTAATGTATGGGAATTATTAAGAAATCATAAGAAATTAAATAAAATTATAAAAACTTTTTATTTCAGGTTTATTACCGAAATAATATTCTCTGCCATAAATAGTTAGTGATAAAATAAACCTCCTTCCGACGCCTATGGCAAGGATTAAAATCCTTTTTAACACTTCACACATCCAAATATCTATTGTTATCCAACCAAATAGTCCATTATTATAGACCAGTATTTTTGATTCTAAAATTTCTAACCCATTTCTATGAATAATATATGTGTCTAACAGATTTTGCCAAAGAAATCGGACTAAAGAACAAAGATAGTATGCGAAGACAAAAAAAGGGTAAAAAATGATTTATTGCTCTCGCTAGTTCTTGAATAAACTATAGTATAAGTGGCAAAATCGGGTCTATTTTCCTGAACTCAAAGCTCTTGGGGGGGGGGGGGGGGGCGATCGCCCCCACCGCCCCCCCCCCCCTTGGATCCGCGCCTGCACTAGGGAACAATTAATATTTCATCAATTTGACGTAACTTCTATTATAAATAATATAACCCTTTCAATTAATAACCCTTTAATTTTTAGAGCGTAAATTTATCTTTTAATTGACAAAACTGTATACTAATTTTCTTGTAGAATTCATTGATTTAAACTAAAATAATAAGCTTTAATCCAAGTGGATAAATGGAATATTTTTAAATAGAATTTCAGAATAATTGTTAATGCAACAAAATAAATAAAAAGATAAATATTAACCCGAAGATTTTCTAATAAATTAAAAAATAACAATAAAGTATTTAATTAACAGAATAAAAATTTTATAGATTCTATTAGTTCCAGTTAACAAGATTTTTATAATTCTTTAAGTTAGCTCCCAAGAAACAGTTTTTATTTCATAGAAAATATCTGAAAACGCTGAAAAATAATAAGCTTGATTCCATTATAAATTTTTAACTTATCAGGTCTCTTATTTATTCTGAGTGAAATAATCTTCTATACATTTTGTGGTAAAAGTTAAAAATTGGCATGGAATAATATTCAAAAATAAATACGAGACTACTTATACTAGCACCTATAATCCAAACAAGTAACATACCAAGAAAACCATCTAACGAGATAGTATTTGTATTATTAAATGGAATCTTTTGATATCTATATTTATCTCCAAACTTTACCCCCATTTCTCTTATTCTTAGGATCAGTTCATCAAATTTTTCAAGGAATGGCGATTTTTTCGGAAATATGTAAACTCCATACGTTGGTTCAACAGCTTCCATCATAATTTTATAACGAAATTCTTTATTGTTATTAATATGCCACATTTCAAAAGATTTAAACAAATTATGCTGCCCTAAAAACACAGCATCACCCTTATTCTGAAAAATTTTTTTCTTCCAGGTAGATTTCTTTAAGAAAGTCACATTTAAATCATCTCGTTGGACTTCATCACTTGAATATACCCTTAAATTGGTATTTTTTAACTGTACTAAAGATGTTATTTCGGCTTCAAATTGAGGAATTATTATAAGTTTTAGAAATAGCACTTCGTGTATTATTCCTATTATAACACACCATAACAGCCAGGATAATTTTATAATTGATTTTTCTCTAGAAAAATGCGGGATTGGAGAGCGTAAATGTGCAGAACAAAAACCGAAAATATTCAATTTTCGTACTTTATAATCCAATGATAAATATTTATCAGAATAGGCGACTAAAATGTAAGTTAGGATAATTAAAGGAGTATATGGAGCATATAACATGGATATGAACTTTTTTGATAATCCAATCTTTCTAGATTTTGGTACTAATGCTACAAAACTGTTCATCATGTGGGGATATGATACTTCCAAGTACTTAAAACCTTCGTCTCGCTTTATATTGTAATTCACAGAAATTGTTATCGGACATGTGTCAATATTGTGTAGAAGTATATGTTTATAGACGTTCCAGATAGTACTGTTATCATAACTAAGGTGAAACTCTTGAATAGTGGTATTCAACTTTTGCACAGCTTGTTGAAACACATAATCCAACGGTGAGAAGAGAATCGATGTTGCATAAAATGGAAATAATAAAAACTTTATAGGGTATCCAAGCATATTCCTCATTTTATCAGGAAATTCATCAAAATTTGATGTTACATTAGCAACATCCACTATTAATAGTTTATTTTCAAAAGGATTAAAAATGGATACTTTGAGAGTTTTATTGTAGTACAGTATCACAAAATTTAACAGCTTTTTGCTCCATATTTCCATGGACATATTATAAATCAGCCGCTTGTCAGTTATTGGATGACACACAACAAACTTATACTTTCCTTTATTAAGATAATAGGGAGACGATGTAAATTTATTTAAAATATGTTTCATATATGCGGGATGTTTAACGAAGAGCAGTGATAGAGTACTCCTTGTATCTTTTACAAAACTTGCATTGGCGAAATTTGTAATAATTACTTTAGGACAAGGAGCATTAAATACAAATCCTGAAAAGGCACTAGTGCATTCGTCTTGGTTAGAAGCTATGAAGATATTACACACGTTATTTATTGGATTAGTAATATCTACATATTTTTTCATATATTCTGATCTATTATCAGAGTAAGGAATAATAAATGTATTATTTTTTGCTGCTAAAAAGTACAGTTTGATTGTAATTACAATCAGCAATTGAAATTGCAGCTTCAACACCATTTTTTTAAATTAATAATTGTTGACACGAACAAAGTTAGCTTCAAACTAAATTATATATATAAATAAAATTTATTACGGTAAAAGTAATATCTAATAATGCAAGCGAATGTAAATATATAAATATTTTATTTTTCTGAAAGAATACAAACAGAGTTATTTCAACAGAAACGGGCTAAGGTACAAATAGCTTTTACCTAACCAAAAATATAAACTGACATATCTATAAGGCTGTAATATACAGACGGATGAACAGAAATGACGAAGCTAAAAGGATTCCAAACTGACTACACAAACTTAAATCGAGAATTCCGTTACTTCTTAACTACCGATCAAAAACGTTTCCCAAATAGTGGTTCGCAAACCCATATGGGCTCGCGAGCTTTATACAGGGGGTTCGCAAAAAAAAAGAATGGCGCAATTTTAAATTAAAAATCGCAACAGGAAACAATAGCGATGCCAATGCATTCTCGAACTAAACGGCAACTTCTACTTGTGCGAACCAAGACTTTTCCCGAATGCGCATGAAAGAACGCGATTAACATCTGCCGAAATAAAAACTCCACAGTTACATATAAAAAGAGTAGAGTCGAACTAAATCGTACGATGAGCTTAAATGATCTATGGATATCATATAGAGTGCAAAACTAAAAATGAAAAAATAAAATTTTTATAGAAAAATTGAACCGAACCCTATAAACGAAAAATAACAATATAACTTTTTATATGAAATTTAAAAGTCGGCACGAAATCGTCCCTTTTATTTTTTATTTTTTTATTATTTCTTACCGCATCGGGGTATATTCAGATGTTCGTTTGTATTGTTGAACATAAGAGGTTCTGCGGGTAATATCTTGCCGACATTTTACGAAATGGGGATTTTAAGTAATAAGTTATTTTCTGTGCATTTTGCTCTTGGTTTGTTACAGCTCCACTGATACCATTAAGTAGTCGAAACTAGTATGTAGAGAGAACTAGAGCGGAATTCACAGAGATTATATTGTCCGGAAAAGTGCAAGGGTCTGTTATAAAAAACTTGTTATAAGAAAACCTGTCACTGAGAATGAAGAAAATGTTTTTACTGTACTTGGTTCAGTGATCGAAAATCCCAATATTAAACAGAATCGTATATCCGAAAATACTACCATTAGCCAAGCAAGTGTTTCAAGGATTCTTAACAGATACAGATTTCATCCTCATAAAATCCAGCTTTGTCAGCTTCACGGAAATGATTTTAACATCCGAATTGAATTCTGCTTGTGGGTGTTAGATAAAGTGGCAGAAAATGAACACTTTTTTGATAATGTCTAGTTTAGTGATGAATGTACTTTTCATAACAATGATTTCGTGAATAGACACAATTTTCATTACTATTCTGATTCAAATACTCATGAAGTTAAGAAAAACCAAAATAGATGGTCCGTTAATGTGTGGGGAGGAATACTGGGTCCATACTTAATTGGATCCTACTTTTTTGAAGGACCTTTAAATGGTTGGATGTTTCGCGATTTTCTTTTACAACAACTTTCAGTGTTATTAGAGGATGTCCGTTTAAATATTAGAACAACTATGTGGCTTCAAACTGGATGGAGCTCCGCCTCATTATCATCGCGAGGTTCGGCAATTTTTAAATGTCAATTTTCGAAACAGGTGGATTGGGAGAGACGGATTTCAAAATTGGCTTCTGAGATTACGGACTTAACTCCACCAGACTTCTTTTTATGGGGATACATAAAAGGAATTGTCTACAACGCGCCCTCGACAACACACAAGATATGAAAATATGCATAAGAAAAAATTTGAAACTGTAACCCCGCAAATGTTATCCAGAGATAGCAGTGGTTTTGAAAAAAGGATATGTAATGGTCGATATTTCGAATTTCTATTATAAACATTTGCTTCTATTTTGTGCTATCGTCAATATGTTACTTCCATCATTTCGTTATAGCCTGTTGGACGACTATAAATCGCAATCCGAGTTTCTGAACATTTGTAAAGATATTCCTGATTATCATTCGTATAGTTGTAAATTACCTGTCATTTCCAGATGCCATAGGCAACTAGATACATTAAAACATCTATTCAAATAGCACAAAATGGTGCAGAAAACGATTATTTGGCGTATTCTGTGAAAACGCGAAGACTTAGCTATAGAACTACCGTTAGATACGTATTTAGAAGGTACTTTTTCTCGTACGGTGATTCTATTTAAATTAATAAAGTTATAGCTACTTAAAGTTCTTATTTGATTAGTTTTAATTTTTGGACACCCTGTATAATATAGCAAGTTTATTATAATTGGGATATAAAATATGATTTATTGTTACACTTCACGGTAAATTTCGATTACATAACTAAAATACTTCTTAAATATTTCAAACATGAAAATTTGGTTAGATTTTGTCAAAATTCAAATTATTTAAAAACCCTTACGGTTTAGGTACTGTAAACCTTATCAGAATGGACACTTATTTTAATCAGAGAATCCAAAAATACAATTATATACAGGGGGTTCTATTTAAAAAACACAACTTTGATACTTTCAGAGCTTTTGGGACACCCTGTATAATACGAAAATAATTTTAAAAAGTAACTATATTAGACCCCCATATATCCTAAGAGTAAAACTTTTTGAAAGGCACGTGTTTTTGTCCGCAATATTCCTTGCCGTATAGGGTGAATAACCCATATATATATATATATATATATATATATATATATATATATATATATATATATATATATATATATATATATACAGGGTGTCCAAGATAAGGATCCTAAGCATGGGGATCTCGGAAACAGTTGGAGATACGAGGTCGGTTAAATTAGAGAAAAGTTGCGCAATTTAGTGCTAAATTAAACGCAGTTAAAAAAATTTAAAAATTTCAAACAGTTCCGGAGATTTCCGGAAAAAAACGAAATTTGGCAAAATCGTTTTTAATTTTTGCAGGCTTTATTTAAAGAGATATCAGAAAATAAAAGGTAGATTCTCATTGCCACTTTCTATTTTTTATAATATGGTCTAAACAAAATTTAAATCCGACGTTTCATTTCTGAGATACCATCATGAACTTTCATTTTTTATATGGAACAAAAAAAAGTATTCCATGTATTTGATAGCATTTTTTATTACAAATTCAACGGTGTATACCCTTGCATATCGAATACGTAGTTCAAGTACTTTCCATAAGAGCTCCGTGAGAGCGAGAGAGAAAGGTATATCAGTTTTATAAAAGCCAATGAACTACACACTTGATATGCAAGTGTGATACACCGTTGAATTTGTAATAAAAAATGCTATCAAATACATGGGATACTTTTTTTTGTTCCATATAAAAAATGAAAGTTCATGATGGTATCTCAGAAACGAAACGTCGGATTTAAATTTTGTTTAGACCAAATTATAAAAAATAAAAAGTGGCAATGAGAATCTACCTTTTATTTTCGGATATCTCTTTAAATAAAGCCTGCAAAAATTAAAAACGATTTTGCCAAATTTCGTTTTTTTCCGGAAATCTCCGGAAGTGTTTGAAATTTTTAAATTTTTTTAACTGCGTTTAATTTAGCACTAAATGGCGCAACTTTTCTCTAATTTAACCGACCTCGTATCTCCAACTGTTTCCGAGATCCCCATGCTTAGGATCCTTATCTTGGACACCCTGTATATATATATATATATATATATATATATATATATATATATATATATATATATATATATATATATATATATATATATATATATATATATTAAATAATCGTTCGGAACGTATTTTTTTGATACGAATTATTTTCAACATTTACAGGGTAATTGCGCTAAGATAAACTTTAATTTTTTAAATAATAGTTACCTCAAATTTTTGTTCATTTTGTTCACTTTTAGACTTCCTGCAAAGTTTTGAACATTTGTTGTTCACAGATGGATTAGGAGGAAAGGAGCCTATTGAGTGACTACCGATGTCTCCAGAGTTAGACCCGTTTGACTTTATTTTGGTGGACTTACCTTAAAGGTAAACTTTTCCAAAATAAGCCAATTCATATAGAAGCCGTTGAAAATCGGATTATTCAGGAAATACAGCTCTTTACTACAGAGGTAGTCATATTTGTTCAGAAAGCTGTGAAGAATTATCCATTGGGAGTCATTTTCATCATTCAATAAAATAATAAATTAACCGTTGTTACTTTATTTCAAGTTTTAACTGTCTGTAAATCGAAAACAGTTACATTTAGGTATAGGACATACATATAGTAGAAAAAGTGTTCAGAATTTTGCAGGGAGTTTAAAAGTGTACAAAAATTGGGTGTAAATATTTAGCAAATCAACGTTGATTATAGCACAGCTTTTTGCAAGTGATTTAATATACTGGAAACAATTCGGATCAAAAAAAAAAACATTGCCAACGTGTCCGAAAAATTTTTCAAAAAACCCATCGTCTTTTGAATAATGAATTTATGCCGACAATACGCCCTTATTGTATAAATTTATTCATCCTCTGGCGAAAAAAGTATCTTCATGAGAATTGAGGTCTTTTGTTATCAGCCATTAACATCAGTATATTAAAAGTATTTTTATATTCTTTAATAATGTTTACCGTTGAAGCAGATGAATCATGGTAAATCGCGAGCCACGTTGCTCGGGATAAAGCGGCTTACTTGTCAATTTTGAGCATATAACAAACAAATCGCAATGTTGATTGTTCTGTTAACTAATATTTGGTGCATAATTGCGTGAGGAATATTTGCAAAAGGACATTATTCCGAACACAATATTTGTACTTTCAAGTTAGTAGTAAAAGAGTCCTTCAATTTTCTAATGCTAATGGCTTATTGCAAAAGAAGTTGATTTTTTTCTGACAAGAAGGGGCAATTCCTCCGATGAGACGTAATTTTTTACACTCGAACATGTATACATGTATATAAATGTATAATATAAAATAATCAACTAATTATTAGGTGATAGCAAACTGGAACTGTATTAGGATATTTTATGCAGATTCATGAAATACTTAAGTTAAAAGTGTAAATATAAAAATCGACTTATCCCGAAAAGAGCCTAATGTTCGTTTTGATATTTTTGCATTTCTAGTACTTCGAGGACAATAAATTTTGCTTATCTAGTAGACGTCTTATTTTCACGCATCTAAAAATTGGTTCAGCCACACCGTGGAATATTGAAACTTTATAAGTAAGATACTTAAAGTAAAAGTAGTAGTTTATAACATAGTTGGTCTCAAAAATATTATTTAGATGATACTTTGTTCCCACATAAATTATCAGCTTATAAAATATATCGTTTATTTTAAATAAAATAATTTTCTACACATATTTTGGTAAAAGTTAAAAATTGTTACAGAATAATATTCAAAAATAAAAATGAGAATACTTATACCAATACCTATAACCCAAACGAGTAACATTCCAAGAAAATCTTTAACCCAAATGGTATTGCTTTTATTAAATGGAAATTTCCGAGGTTTATAGTTACCTGGATAACTTATTCCCATTGCGTTCAATCTCAAGGAAAGTTTCTTAAATTTTTCGTAGAAGGGTGACCGTTTCTGAAATACGTAAACTCCATACGTCGGTTCAATTGCTTCGTTCATAATTTTATAAAGAAAATTTTTATTTTTAATAATATGCCTCATTTCAATAGCTTTAAATACGTTATACTGCCCTAAAAAAACTACGTCGCCCTTGTTCTCAAAAATTTTCTTCCTCCAGGTAGTTTTATTTAAGACAGTCACATTCATGTCATCTAACTTGACATCACCACTTGAATATACTCTTAAATTGGTATTTTTTAACTGGGCTACAGATCTTATTTCCGACTCAAATTGAGGGATGAACATAATTTTAAAAAACAGCAGGTCTTGCATTGCTCCCATTATAACACACCACAACAACCAGGATAATTTTATAATTGATTTTCTTTTAGAAAAATGAGGGATTGGAGATCGTAAATGGGCAGATAAAAATCCAAAAATATCCAATTTTTGCATTTTAGAGTTTAATGATATATATTTATCGAGGTACGCTACTAATATATAGATTACCACAAATACAGAAATATATGGAGTGAATAACATTGATAAAAACTTTTTAGATGTTCCACTCTTTCTGGCTTTTGGTACTAATGCTACAAAACTATTGATTCTGTGAGGATACGATTCTCCTAGGTACTTAAAAACTTCATCTTGACTTCTGTTAAAATTCAGAGATACTGTTATCGGACATATCTCAATTTTTTGACCAAGTACATTTCTATAGATGTTCGATATGGTACTATTATCTTCGCTTAGGTGATATTTTTGAATAGTTGCATTTAATGTTCGCAGAGCTTTTTGAAAAACTAAATCAAAGGGAAGAAAGAGAATTTTTGGTTTAGGAATTGGAAATAGTAAAATCTTTAAAGGGTATCCATGAATATTCTTCAGTTTATCGGGAAATTCATCAAAGTTTGAAGACATATTAGTAATATCCACTATTGATAATTTATCTTCAAAGGGATTAAAAATAGATACTTTAAGAGTTTTATTATAAAACAATATCACAAAATTTAACAGCTTTTTGCTCCATACTTCCCTGGATATATTATAAATCAATTGATCGTCAGCTATGTGGCTACAAAGAACAAACTTGTACTTTCCCTTATTAAGATAATATGGCGACGAAGTAAATTTATTTAAAATATCTTTAGCATATGCGGGATGTTCGACGAAAAGCAATGTCAACGTACTTCTAGTATCCTTTGCAAAACTTGTATTGTCAAAATTTGTAATAATTACTTTAGAACATGGAGCGTTATTTACAAATCCTGTTAATGCATTCGTGCATTGGTCTTGAATAGAGGCAGTGAAAATATTACAGAAGTGATTTATTGGATTAGTAATAATCGCATATTTCTTCATGTCTTCTGATACATTATCAGAGTATGGAATAATAACTTTACCATCTGCAAAAGAATTAACTTTGATGGTAAATATAATAATCAGTTGCTTCAACAACATCTTATCTTTAAACCTAACAACAGCTTTAATATTTATTATTTTAAAAAACTGAAATAAAATTTATTACAGTAAAAGTAATAATACATAGTAACACCCCATGTAAACATATAAATATTTTATTTTTTCTAAAAAAATAAATAGAATTATTTTAACAGAATCGGACTAAGGCGCAGCTGATTTGTACTTTCCTTTTAAAAATTACTTCTTGTCAGTCATAACATAGCTTCAAAAATGGTTACAACATTTAAAGCGTTGAAACTATCCCACTATCCATAGAAATAAGACAGTGTGATAGCCTAAGTCCAACACTTTTCAATGTAATCATGGACGAAATCATTGATGAGGTAAAAAGCACAAATATTGGGTACCCAATGGGACACAACACCGTTCAGATTATATGCTTTGCAGACGATGTTGCCTTGACAGCAGATAGCGAGGACAACTTACAAAGAATGCTTTTCCATCTCAATCGAACAGCCAAACAGTATAATATGAAGATATCTGTGGAGAAAACCAAAGCAATGGTAATAGCAAAAGAACCGGTAAGGTGCAAACTAATGATTGATGACAAACATATCGAACAGGTTGGGAAGTTTAAATACCTGGGAGCACATATAACAAGTAACAGGACAGTAACGGAAGAAGTACGCACACAGGCCAACAAAGCGGCCATGATATCAGGCCAACTAAGAGACATAATCTGGAACAATATACATATGACGGTTGAGAGCAAAGCAAGAATTTACAAGGTCTGCGTAAGACCGATACTGACCTACGGCACAGAAACAAGAAATGAAACCACAAAGACAAAACAAATTATGAGAACCACAGAAATGAAAACGCTGAGAATGATCACGGGAACAAGTTTAAGAGAATAAGAAACGCAAAAATACGCGAGGACAGCGGAGTGGGAGATGTTGTAAAGTGGGTTCGAAATCGTCGTAGGTAGTGGAGAGATCATGTGGAACGAATGGACGATGACAGACTAGCAAAAACTGTGATGAGAGAGAATCCAAACACCAAACGGCCGCCTGGACGGCCCCCCAAAAAATGGAGAGGCAGCTGGATTTCAACCCCAAACGAGGATCGATGAGGCATTGTGTAGATAACAGAACTTGGTTCTACCTAGAAGAAGAAGAAGAAGAAGAAGAAGAAATTGAAACTGAAGAATATTCAGTTACGACTTTCTATCTTAGTTCAACTTATGTGTACAAGGAATAAAAAAGGTGTCACGGTTGAAATTTCAGTTTAAATTCATGATTAATTTAGTTAATTTTACCTTGTTTTTGCAAATCCTTGTTTTGCGATATCATTTTCCTTAAGCGTTTGTCAAAAATTCCTTGAATAAAATCGTACTATTCGTTGCATTTTTGGCTTTACTATATAACGAGTCCTCATAATTCTACCAATATATCGATATTTTACTACTCTGTGCTTGGCTGTTTCTTTTTATAGATGAAATATTCCTTCTTTGTTTATTATTGTACAGGGTTTTATGTAATTTTTACAGAATAAATATTCAAAAAAAAAGCTACGAGGTTTGTAGACTGGAGACCGACTGAGATAAGCAGACTATATTTTTAATTATTATCTTGTTTGTCCTATGTATACCGAATGTCGTAGTAATGCCCCTGATGTTAAGGGCATATAACTAACGAACTATTTGCAACCACTTAAAATGTACGGATGTTTCGTCCCGATACCGGTGGTGGACTCATCAGTGGGATCCACCAGTACCTTTCCCAGACATCCTTGTACTTTCCACAAACTTGAACCTCTATTTAAGTCCAGTTTTACGGGAAAGCGGTGGTGAGATGTTAAGTTCCACAACACAACCTACAGTTGTTGCATGGATATTCACTTATGACATTACTCTTTTTGTTGTTTGGTATTTTTGTATTTAATTTCGAAAAATTGTTTTCAAGTAAGCTATGAGCTTTGTCACATATAGTAATATTCTCATGCTTAAATATGTTTTGTATGTCGTGTCAAAGCTTGTTTCCTTGATCTGCTTATTCCCTTTTAAAAAATTGATTCGATTAAATTATTTGGGCAGTTGTTTTTTAGAAGTGCTTCCTTTGCTATTTTTATGGCATTTGATCTAAATTCAGGATCGGTTAATATAATTGCAGGATCAGCAAAATTTCAGCTTTTTTCTGCCAATGAGTTATGAATTTTAAGTTCTGTAGCAGTTTCTGGAAAGATGAATGTTTAATTTTCCCATCCCGGTTTTTTTTTGATATAACATTTGTTAGTGGGATAATTTTTCATTTCTTTGTAAGTGGTATTATCTGAAAGTAAGTTTTTCATTTTGTTATTACATTCCGTTGAGTACATTATAACGGTTTTGTTTGATTTATCGGGTTTTAAAATTATTAATTCGAGGTACTGTTGTAAAAGATTTTTTTTTGTCCATTTTATATTGTATAATATTCCGTTTTTTGTTGTTATGTTTGTTGAACTTATTCCTGTAAATGGTTATGTTGTTACAACATTTTGCTCTAATGCCATCCTTCTAAATGGACGTTTTTTTTTCAGGAAAATAGACCCGATTCTGCCTCTTAAACTAGAAATGGGAAAATTGCTGATATATCCCCCCCCCCCCGTGGACAATTTGCTGTCGCTTGCCATACTGTACTTTTGTGATATCACCGCCCCCGCCCCCCCTTCCTCCAAAGAGAGAGGCTGGATCCGCCTCTGCTCTACTATTTTTTTGTTTTTATCATTGATGTGTTCGTTTTTTGTTTATTTACTTTTCTTAATTAATGTCTTTAGGTTGCTAATTATATAAATTTTCTGTCCATAGTCCAATGATCTGGAACTCCACGTGTTACGTGATGGATGTTCTGGTATGACAAAAGAAGATTCTACGTGTTATGTTTAACAATACAAATAGAAGAAAGCTCTGACGCCCTGTATTCACGACTAACAAAATTCTTACAGTTATATCACGGTTTAATCATTTATCATGTATCAACTAGCAGTATTTTTTTGAATATTCTTTCAATGTTTCAATAATTTCTCAACCGATTGTTTAACAAATGCAACAAGTGGTAAAAGAAAAGTTAAGAGATTCGCAAAGAATTGCGTAATTGTACTGAAATTAGCTATTGAAGATCACGTCTATTGTTAATCATGTACCATTGTTGATTATCAATTAACTCGTTAGCGTTTCAAAACGTGTATAAAAGAAGAAATTAAAGAAGATTTGTTTAATGACACATTTACATTCAAAATCAATTCTGGTCGCGAGCGCGGTTCCTTTGGTTTAATTAATGACGTCGGCTTATATACATTTATATTACCAATTTGGTGTTAATAGCCAACTAGTAGTTATCAAAATAATATACAAGATGTTGCCAATTTAGCGGCTAATACAAAAGTTTTCAGAATATCAAGAATTTAAAATTTAGAATTATTTAAAAAGTTGATACTGGTAGCCGTTACTATGTGGTAGTTAATCATCTTCGGGAAATGTTTAAAGGGAACTGTTACATTTTATACCATTAAATTTATTTAGAAAACAGTGACTGCAGTTTCAACTCACAGAGTCATTCTCAAACTGAATTACAAAGGTAGTAGAAAGTATTCAATACAGAAACATGAGAAAATTTAACAATAAATAAAAACTACCTGAAACATTACATTATTACAAAGGGGAGGTACTAAATTTTAGGAACTAATTATTATTTGGCAACAACAAATAACAGGGAAAACCCAAGTTTTGTCTGGTCATTAAGCAAATTTACATTTTTATTTTTACTATGTTTATATATTTCTAAAGATTCAAGAATATTTAACTTTTGGCCCTTTATTGAATAATGTAATATATCAGCGTTGCTTAAATTACGAAAACTATGGTTGTGTTCTAAGCAATGGTTGGAAAAGCTCGAGTCTGTTTTTTGTAGTCTATATGATCGGTAGTGTCTTGAAAAGTGAGTTTTAAAGCTTCTACCACTTTGTCCAATATACAAGCTATCACACTCTGAACATTTTAACCTATGAACTCCTGATATATCAAATTTATTAATTTTATCATTAGCATTGTAAAGGATAGGGGACAGATTGTGTTGAGATTTAAAGGCTACTTTTATGTTATGTTTGGAAAGAGTATTAGCTGTTTTCTGATAGGGCACCACAGTATGACAAAGATATATAAGATGAACTATCTTTATCATTTTTTAGTTTAGGATATATTGAATTAAAAGCTAGTTGTTTTTGTTTTTTAGTTATTTAATTTCTTTATGATTTGTTGGGAGAAATTGTTTGATACTGCAATCCTTTCAATGATATTTAGTTCCTCTTGAAGATCTTCTTCAGAGAGAGGCAAAGAGAATGCTCTATGTATCATTGAATTGTATGCGGCCATTTTGTGTTTTAAGGGCTGAAAAGAATCATTAGATATACTATTACCTGTAAACGTTGGTTTTCTAAAAATTTTAAAATTACACTGATTATTGAGGTGAGATATGGTGAGATCTAGAAAGTTTATTTTATGGTTATTTTCAGTTTCCAGAGTAAATTGAAGTTTTGGATGGCAATTATTAATGTATTGTAAGCATGTTTTCTAATATTCCAACAGATGAATGTTTTATACTTATCCAAGAAATGTTACAGGAACGAAATATACATCCAATAGTTACTACTGAAATCTTGTCCTCTTTTGAACTTTGCCTATCACAAACCTATTTCCAGTTTAATAACAAATTTTATTTGTAAAAATTAGTCCGACTAACGGGTTCTCCTCTTAGCCCTCTCCTAGCAGACATTTTCATGTCAAACATAGAAAACAAAATTCTTAATTCCCCTTTAAGCAAAAACCATGTTCAATTTTGGTACAGATATGTGGATGATGTTCTAGCATGTTTTAAAGGCGCTACTAGACAGCTTCAAAAATTCTTAAAATACATTAATAATTGCCATCCAAAAATTCAGTTTACTCTGGAAACTGAAAATAACCATAAAATAAATTTTCTTGATCTCACCATATCTCACCTCAATAATCAGTGTAATTTTAAAATTTTTAGAAAACCAACGTTTACAGGTAATACTATATCTAATGACTCTTTTCACCCCTTACAACACAAAATGGCAGCATACAATTCAATGATACATAGAGCATTCTCTTTGCCTCTCTCTGAAGAAGATCTTCAAGAGGAATTAATATCATTGAAAGAATTGCAATATCAAACAATTTCTCCCAACAAACCATAAAGAAATTAATAACTAACGAACAAAAACAACTAGCTTTTAATTCAATACATCCCAAAATAAAAAATGATAAAGATAGTTCATCTTATACATCTTTGTCATACTGTGGTACCCTATCAGAAAACAAAGCTTATACTCTTTCCAAACATAACATAAAAGTAGCCTTTAACTCTCAACACAGTCTGTCCACTATCCTTTACAATGCTAAAGATAAAATTAATAAATTTGATAAATCAGGAGTTTATAAGTTAAAATGTTCAGAGTGTGATAGCTTGTATATTGGACAAAGTGGTAAAAGCTTTAAAACTCGCTTTTCAGAACGCTACCGATTATATAGACTACAAAAAACAGACTCGAGCTTTGCCAACCATTGCTTAGAACACAACCATAGTTTTCCTGATTTAAGCAACACTGATATATTACATTATTCAACAAAGGACCAAAAGTTAAATAATTCTTGAATCTTTAGAAATATATAAAGATAGTAAAAATAAAAATGTAAATTCGCTGAATGACCAGACAGAACTTGGGTTTTCCCGTTATTTGTTGTTGCCAAATAATAATTAGTTCCCAAAATTTAGTACCTCCCCTTTGTAATAATGTAATGTCCCAGGTGGTTTCTAATTATTGTTAAATTTTCTCATGTTTCTGTATTAAATACTTAGTCTACCTTTGTAATTCAGTTTGAAAATGACTCTGTGAGTTGAAACTGCAGTCACTGTTTTCTAAATAAATTTAGTGGTATAAAACATAATAGTTCCCTTTAAACATTTCTCTTAAGAATTATTTTACTAACTTATATAAGGGCATCTATACAAGAACTTGGATTTTAAATAACTAAACAAAAAACACTTCTTTAAAATGAGTTTCTTAGAAATTTTTAGTGAAATTTTCGGAGCAATAAATCTGAAAAATAAATGATAAATTGCCCTTGTCTTAACGGTCTTAAGTAGAAAAGACAAGCTATTTTTTATAGATAAATATATATTGTTTCAGGCAACTCATGGAAAAAGGTTCATCCCAATCATGGAGAGACGTTCTTTTCCAAGCTACAGGGGAAAGCAGACTGGACGGAAGTGCCCTTAGAGAATATTTCAGACCCTTAGAAGATTGGCTCAGAAATGAAAATCTCAGAACCGGAGAATATGTAGGTTGGTTGTATGATGGCGATTACTGTAAACAAAGTATTGAGACTGCAGGATTACAAGTTTATGGTGGATTTTATAATAGTAGTAGTAATTTATACACTAACATTGTAGTTTTGATATTTTGTTTTTTAGTTTTAATGCGATTTAGGTAGAAATCAATTAAAATTTAGGTTTTTTAGTTGAAGAAACTAGCTGTTATATTTAAAAAAAAACAAGGAAAAGGACTAAAATTAATGAAAATCGAAAATTAAGGCAATGTTGCGTCATAGACCGATCATATTTTTAGAAAATTAACTAACTTTTGGATGTATCTGAAAAAAATCGAACCTAGGGATTTACGTTTTTCAGTCATATTGCCTTTTTTACAGTCACAAAACAAAGATGTTGCTACGAACCTGGATTTTTATATAATTTTGAAATGTACTGTAATGCGTAATTTTCAATAAAATTGAACTATTTATGATGTTTGTGACAAATGGAAGTGTTAAGAGGTTTTAGAAAATTAAACAAAAAAACAGGATAGTATTTTATAACAGTTCTTCAAGAACACATCTTAAGGTATTTTGTTTATCTATAGGAAGTGCTTTTTATTTTCTACTATCTAAAAAATAAGCATCATAATGTGCAATTTTATCCAAGGTTAATAATGCTTATTTCTCTTATGGTTTCCGAGATTCCCATACAGAAACCTTCATTTCTAGCACCATAA
Source organism: Diaprepes abbreviatus (assembly GCA_034092305.1). Taxonomy (NCBI): domain Eukaryota; kingdom Metazoa; phylum Arthropoda; class Insecta; order Coleoptera; family Curculionidae; genus Diaprepes; species Diaprepes abbreviatus. Next base: position 1,837,094 of record JASJET010000147.1, read on the forward strand.
AGAGTGGCATGGTGAACGAAGATTTTAATCCGCGTTTCAAATAACTTCTTGATTAACCATTACTAAACTTATGTATAAAAAAATAGAACCTATTTAAAAAATTTGACATAAAATATTTATACAGGGTTGTGATGAAGAAACAGATTTATATGGAGTCAGGGGCGGATATCACAAAAGTACAGTATGGGAAGCGAAAGTAAGTTGTCGACGGACGGGGAGACGCCAACAACATTCCCATTTCTAGTGTAATAGACAGGGTAGGGTCAATTTTTCTAAATTCGAAACTCTTGGGAGGGGGGGCGATCGCAAGAAAAAACAAGTTGTCGACGGGGAGGGGAGATGCCAGCAGCATACACATTCTTGGTATAAGAGGCAGAATCGGATCTATTTTCCTAAACTCAAAGCTCTGTGAGGGGGGGGGCGATCACTCCCCCTTGGACTCGCGCCTGTATGAACTACCACTTATTTAATTAAATATCACTCCAAACCGTAGATTTACTCCAATAACGGTCCATAAGATGAACAAAATTTTAATTTCTGTATTTAAAAAGGAAATTGCAGGACCAGATGAGTTTCCGGTAACTTTCTCGGAAAGTGTAGAAAACCGATTGCCGATCCCTTTACCTTCTTAGTAAATTTATCATTCGAAAAAGCTAGTTTCCTGGAATATCAAAGGATGCTTATCTTATACCGATTTTTAAACAGGACGATGCTACTGTGCTGGAGAACTACAGATCGATAGAATTGGTGCAAGTAGCTTCTAAAATTTTTGAAAAGGCTTTTAAAGTTAGACTTGCTGAATATTTATAAAAATACAATATAGTCACTCGTAGAAAATACGGCTTTCGCCTTGATAAATCAACGGGAGATGCTACTTTCGCTTTCTGTCAGAAGGTGTTAAGTAATATTGAAGCCACACTTAAAACTATTGATATTTTTTTGACTTCAAAAATTCTGTCGACTCTATAAACCATCCACTGCTGTTGGACAAATCATAACTCTGAAATCAAAAGTGTCTCAATATCGAAAATTTCGAAATTTTTATATATTTTTCTCTGAAATTTAATAACCAACTGACCGTATAGAAATCTTATTTTAGAATAAAAAGTTTAGGTTATTTTAAAATTTTTGATAAACAAGGTTACGTAGCTTTATGGATGGGGTTCAACGTATTGGTTCAGAGATGTATGGATGTCAATCAACCTGTATATGTCTATTTTCGGGACTATAATAAAGCTTTTGCTAAAGTACGACTACTCAAAAATAAGGATATAGACAGCAACTAGTCAAACGACTAGTGTTAACTAGGTGATGAACTGTCAGACGAAGTAGACATAAAGCGTGGTGTAAGACAAGGGTGCGTGCTCTTACTGTTACTATTTAACTTGTACTCGGAGAACGTTATTCAGAAAGCACTAGCAATTGGAATAAAAGTAAACGGAAGAGTTATTAATAACATCAGATAGGCAGATGACACTATCCTCATTGCAAAAGAAATTAGTAGATCATTTAGTAGTGAGCAGTGAGGAATGTGGCCTCAATTTAAATGTAAAAAAACTAAGTTCATGACCAAAACAAAATGACACCAACACCAAGAGAGTCTATGGATCAAAGAACAACCAGTAGAAAAGGTAAAGAAATATAAGTATCTGGTAACAGTTGTTAATGAAAGCAATGGATATACAAAAAGAAAGAAATTGAGAAAGGTACTTTGTGGTAAAGACATTAGCCTACATCTCAAAATCAGGATGTTAAAGTGTTATGTATTCTCGGGGCTACTTTACGGGATGGGTAGCTTGGATGCTAAAACAAGACATCACTAATCGACTGGAGGCATTCGAAATGTGAGCATATAGAAGAATTTTGAAAATACGATAGATAGATAAAAAATCAGACATGGCGGTACTTGAAAGAATTGGGAAAGAAGTATTAAACACATTAAAAATAAGAAAGTTACAATAGCTAGGTCATGTTATGAGAGGAGAGAAATACACTTTTTTACTGCAGTTCCATTGAGTGTTTTAGATCTGCAATATCAAAGATAAAAATAGCTGTGATGATAGCCAACCTTTTCGAATGAGATGGCACTTGAAAAAGAAGATGGAGAGTTTATTGTAGAGGTATAAATTTAATGAGTTTTCCAGGATTTTTTAAGCCTCAATTGGATTAATCACAGCTGATTTGCATTTCTGGTGTTATATGTATGAGTATTACTATTTATAATGTGTTTTGGTGAATTTTTATGAATTCCCAGAAGTGTTTGATAAATACATATTAAAGGAAGTGGTATAATCTTAAATTTTATAAAAAATGGTTGACAGTGCTTTCTCTAATGTACACCCGTATCATCCTAAGAGCTCTTTTCTATTTCCGAAAAACTATAATGAATGCAACACTATTACCTCACAATGTTGTTCCATTCGTCAAGTATGGAAAAGAGAGAAAGACGATATCCTTGACTTGCCTAAAAAAAGACAACTAAATAGTTTAGGTACCAATCCAACTACATGACTGTTTCAATTCAACTAATCGTCATTTCTTCTTCCTAATAGTTTAACACTCCTGCTTCTAGTAACTCTACTATTTCAGAATATGATTATTTACTCAGATTTAGTTGTATTTGGCATTACCTTCTATTTCTTTCAATTTATATATGTAATAATAAGGTAAGGGTCCCCGGACAGAGCTCGTGGCATTCCATGGCAGACAGTTTGTTGCTCAGGTATAATTTCGTTAACTATAACACATTGTTCACAGATAAGATTTTATAAATTTTAAGGAAGGATCCCTAATTCCACGCAAATTCAGTTTCTTTAGTAGCATATCATGGTTCACGCAATCGAAGGCATTGAATAAGTCACACAACCTAATGACCGTGTGCACTTCGAATTCTAGGCCGAATTTCCTAAATAGTTTTACACTCTTCCCTGAATAACTATACAACCTATTTTTAAAAATAATGTTAATTATTCTCCCAAAAAGCACAACTATTGAAATAGGACCGTAATTAAGAGTTTTTTTAATATCACCGCGTTTCGATATCGATGTAATTAAAAAAGTTTCAGCTCTGCAGGAAAACTACCATACGAAAAACACTTATTAACAGAAACTGTAAAATATGAAAGAATAATATTCATTGTTACCTTTAAGACTTTATTATTTATTCCACAAATATCAAATGAATTTAATTTTTTTATTGACGCAGCTGCGTCTAGTATTATATTTTCTTTTGGCAGTGCTTCTTCTAATGTACACCCGTTATCATCCTAAGAACTCTTTTCTATTTCCGAAAAACTATAAGGAATGTTATTTCATTCGTCAGGTATGGAAAAGAGAGAAAGACGATATCCTTGACTTGCCTAAAAAAAGACAACTAAGTAGTTTAGGTACCAATCCAACTTCATGACTGTCCTAATTGAACTAGTCGTCATTTCTTATGCCTAATAGTTTAACACGCCTGCTTCTAGTAACTCTGCTATTTGAGAATATGATCATTTACTCAGATTTAGTTGTATTTGGCATTACCTTCTATTTCTTTCAATTTAAAATATATTTTCTTCATATTATTGCTTTGATAAAGTAAAGTAAAGTTGTGTATCATCGGAGAAAATTGCACAATGGAAATAGAGATCACTTATATATATATATATATATATATATATATATATATATATATATATATATATATATATATATATATGTAATAATAAGGTAAGGGTCCCAGGATATAGTTTCGTTAACTATAACGCATTGTTCACAGATAAGATTTTATAAATTTTAAAGAAAGATCCGTAATTCCACGCAAATTCTTTAGTTTCTTTAGTAGCATATCATGGTTCACGCAATCGAAGGCATTGAATAAGTCACACAACCTAATGACCGTGTGCACTTCGAATTCTAGGCCGAATTTCCTAAATAGTTTTACACTCTTCCCTGAATAACTATACAACCTATTTTTAAAAATAATCTTAATTATTCTCTCAAAAAGCACAACTATTGAAATAGGACCGTAATTAAGAGTTTTTTTAATATCACCGCGTTTCGATATCGATGTAATTAAAAAAGTTTCCGCTCTGCAGGAAAACTACCATACGAAAAACACTTATTAACAGAAACTGTAAAATATGAAAGAATAATATTCATTGTTACCTTTAAGACTTTATTGTTTATTCCACAAATATCAAATGAATTTAATTTTTTTATTGACGCAGCTGCGTCTAGTATATTATTTTCTTTTGGCAGTGCTTCTTCTAATACACCCGTTATCATCCTAAGAACTCTTTTCTATTTCCGAAAAACTATAAAGAATGTTATTTCATTCGTCAGGTATGGAAAAGAGAGAAAGACGATATCCTTGATTTGCCTAAAAAAAGACAACTAAATAGTTTAGGTACCAATCCAACTACATGACTGTCCTAATTGAACTAATCGTCATTTCTTATGCCTAATAGTTTAACACGCCTGCTTCTAGTAACTCTGCTATTTGAGAATATGATCATTTACTCAGATTTAGTTGTATTTGGCATTACCTTCTATTTCTTTCAATTTAAAATATATTTTCTTCATATTATTGCTTTGGTAAAGTGTAGTAAAGTTGTTTAAGTGTCCCAGGATATAGTTTCGTTAACTATAACACATTGTTCACAGAAAAGATTTTATAAATTTTAAGGAAGGATCCGTAATTCCACGCAAATTCTTTAGTTTCTTTAGTAGCATATCATGGTTCACGCAATCGAAGGCATTGAATAAGTCACACAACCTAATGACCGTGTGCACTTCGAATTCTAGGCCGAATTTCCTAAATAGTTTTACACTCTTCCCTGAATAACTATACAACCTATTTTTAAAAATAATCTTAATTATTCTCCCAAAAAGCACAACTATTGAAATAGGACCGTAATTAAGAGTTTTTTTTAATATCACCGCGTTTCAGTATCGATGTAATTAAAAAAGTGTCAGCTCTGCAGGAAATTCATTGTTACCTTTAAGACTTTATTATTTATTCCACAAATATCAAATGAATTTAATTTTTTTAATTTTTTTATTGACGCAGCAGCGTCTAGTATTATATTTTCTTTCAGTACATTTTTGATAAATAACAAGTAATGCGCATTTATATTTAAATTTGCTAAAAAATCAATTATCTTTCTAGCAATGGAAATGAAATAGTTGTTAAAATCACGCAATGAAATATTTTGTGTGACAGGTATGAAAAATTATACGAAATTTATTGTAAATATTTTTTTTAGAGATAGTTTTCTGTGAATGTCTATTTGTTTTAATAATAATAGCTTTTCTCTAGGACAAATTTTAAAATATTGCTGTTTTTACCATAATTATCAACTAGAAATCGATTTTTTTTTATGCGATTTATCTTTTATTATGAAAACTTTTTCCCAATTTCGAATGCATTTAAAATAAATAAGAAAAACGAATTTGAATGGAATAATAAACAACAATGACATAACATCAATCCTAACCATTCATGTTCAGTTTACTAATATAGAAATTGTACTCCGGTACCCTAATAGCATACTTATGTGTAAATAAACATAATATAAGGTGGTACTAACGCGTACTATTTCTATTTTCACTGTTTTATAGAGAAAGTTTGATACTGTTTTACTAGCATACTTCTCTTACGTGATAGTTTTAATTATATGTTAAGTAAAAAACATTTTTTTAGAATTTTTAGGTCGTTTTTTTATTGTCATATATCCGTCGTACTGCGTAACTAGAACTAGTCTAGGTTGTATAGCATGTAATAATATTAGGTAATTTTTTCTCTTTGTAAATAGACGTATGTTTTATTAAATGTTTTATACTTTAACATTGTGTTTTATTTATGTTATATTTGGTAAATTAGATATTAATTATATTCTTTTAAAAGGTTTTTTTTTCAAAATCCTTTTAATCTTGAAAAAATTGAGTTTTCAATTTGAAATACAACATCTTAAAAATATATTGTAACAATTTTAAATTCATCCAAAAAGTTATATACTTTAGCAGAATGCAGTAAGTATTAGGATCATATCAAAATTGTTATGTAATAAATAACAATGGATATTGTTTTAAGGGGGTTTTCTCATTGGAAGAGCCGAAAAATTATATAATGGGGTTATTTTATTTTAGACTAACCATAACTGATGAAGACTATACAATAGTCGAAATGTTTTAGTGTTTTATGAGTATCAATGAACCTCATTTCCAAGAAAACTAAAAACTGAGTATATTGCCAAGGTTTAAGAATTCAAGGAAAAATTTTGGGATATATATATATATATATATATATATATATATATATATATATATATATATATATATATATATCATTTTTCTTTTATTTTGTCTTTTCTTGGGTTTAGGTTCTATATTTAATAAATACATAAAATTTATTGACGTTTCGCCCTTTATTCAAGGCATTTTCAAAATTTTTGCCTCCTAAAAATATACAATTAAATTACATCACATAAAAAACATATTTAACATTTTCGAAAACAAACAAGACACTTAAACAATAGTCAAAACTTTAAAATTTCTTAAAAATACTCAATTTTACCGGTACGCACCTTGTAAAATTGAGTATTTTTAAGAAATTTTAAAGTTTTGACTATTGTTTAACTGTCTTGTTTGTTTTCGAAAATGTTAAATATGTTTTTTATGTGATGTAATTTAATTGTATATTTTTAGGAGGCAAAAATTTTGAAAATGCCTTGAATAAAGGGCGAAACGTCAATAAATTTTATGTATTTATTAAATATAGAACCTAAACCCAAGAAAAGACAAAATAAAAGAAAAATGATATAATCTATGTTTCAAGAATTAAGAAAATATATATATATATATATATATATATATATATATATATATATATATATATATATAAAGATGATGAATAGAAGTGTTTGTGCTTTTAGTTTTGAATCAGTTCCGTATTAGAGAATTGAGATGAGTTTGCATTTTCAAGAGGAACTTTTCTTGCTACTCTACCAAAAATCTACGCAAATTTCTATGACTATTTTTCTTAGAATTTGATGTAGAAAAGTTTCAGTTTATATTTTTTGCCGCCTGACACCCGACCGCACAACCTTACAGGAGTCTTGATCATATTACCTGTATTTTTTAATTATAACTTGCTGTTCCTGTTTAATAGAGAATAAATATGACTATAAGCTTGCATACATTCGTTCAAGTTTGTTTCAACGTAAGTTTTTCAGGTTAAATTTTTGTCTATCGTGATCTTCGGCTACTTCATGAAGTCACTCCATTGCACCTCAATTCATCTACAACTATATTGATACTACACACATTTAAATTTATGTTTCAAATTACAATGGCTTGGGTTTTTTAGGGTTTATTTCTATTTTCCATAGACAGTTGTTGACTTTCACAGTGAATTTACGATTCTGCAGAAAATAATTTGCAAAAGCTATTATGTTGTCGTTTACGTTATAGAAATGTTTTAGTTTATAGATTAAAGCTTGATGCAAGACTTTGTTGAATGCTTTTTGAATGTTTAGCAATATCAGACCAGTTTTGGTGTTTCTTTGCAGTCCATCCACAGCCCGATCAACAAGTCTAGGAATCTATTGATCTCAAATGGCCTCTTCTGAACCCGAATGGCTCAGATGGAATGATGTGCTTATCAAAAACACAGCTGCTCTTTTCCATACTTTCGTATAGTGCTTTAATGAGAAACAAGCATTTATTATTTCCAGGAGTGATAGAAGCGTATTTTCGGGAAGGTTTTTTAAACTATTTTATTACGAATATTTGAATTGCTAGCTTTCCCCCATTGTTAGGGGGATTATCCGCAATATCATTCAAAATGGGTTTTTTGTTATTCACATTTCTTGCCACTGAGTATTTTTTTCCAGATAATTATGTAAAATATCTAAAAAAGCCCTAAAAAATTGGCGTCTATCAAAATTTTATGATTACGAGTTAAGTGACGGTGGTTCATGCCCTAGATTGGTGTCTTTATGGGTTATACTACATTCCAAAACTTCATTAAAATATAGGAGTCTACTCAAATGCTACAGCCCAAAAGGTAAATCACAAATCCTTTTGGGCTCAATATCTCCGTTATGAGGCAGTTTAGGAAAAGAAAATATATGCAATACTAAGGTTATTTTGGCACCTTCTCTACGCTACCGAGAGTTTGGGATATTCGTACCGGAAACCTTGTTTATTTATGTTAAGAAATTTTACATTGGTGAGCTCCACTTATTAAAGTGGAGCTCGAAGAACTGAATACACCAACTTCTATGAAACCTTGGAGCCTAGTTACTTGGAACCCAAGATTTATCAGACAAGATATTAATTTCTGCAAATCGTCCTAATAAAAAGGTAGGGTCAGGGGTGGGGCAAGCAAATTATCTTAATTAATGAGCTTGAAGATGAACAACAGGTAAGAGATAACGATGATGTTAATTTTGAGCCCCAACATCAAGAAAAGCGACCGAACAAGGAGCGCATTTCTTTATTCTGAAAGAGAAAAATAGTGCAATTGGTTGAGCAAACCCTGACCCTACTTTTTATTAGGGCGTATTGGCAGAAACGGCTACCCGTCCGATGAATTTGGGACCCCAAGTAACTGAGCCCCAAAGTTTTACAGGATTTGGCGTACTCAGTCCCTCGAGCTCCCCTTATAAAACTTATTTGATAAAAATAAAAAATAACCGATTACAAAATATAATTAATAAAAATTCGTTTCCATTCACTGAGAATTAAATTTCAATGAAAAGTTAATATTTTTCAAACCTTATGAGATAGAACACCGAAATCATCTGTTCGCTTAAAAAGGAAAAATGAAACAAACATTACAAGCCTGTATAATTGGAATACTAGAGAGATAAAAAAATATATATATTTTTACTGTTTTGCCTCATTAAAATATTATGTATTGTGAAAGGTTTCCTTTCTACCGCCTACACACTCGAACATTCCAAATCGTACCCTATAATTAAACTATTCAAAAATAACACGATATTATGCTTGAGTGATCTAAGAAGTAATAACAAAAACATTACCAATGGTATAAATAAAAATGCAAGTAAGATGCATTGCGTCAGGCATAATAGCGCCTAAATGATAACGTGATTCGGGTAATAAAATCTCGCAGTTACTTTTTAATTACTCTTTCAGAAAATTATGCTAATTAGTTTTGCAATGATGCCGAGTAAGTATAGTTAAAGTACGGTCTCATTTTGGAAGTCGGATAATACAATTAGGGTTTTTTTTTTAATAAAATATAATTTTTTTACCACCTTGGAAAAAGGATTCCTAATAAAACGCATATATATATATATATATATATATATATATATATATATATATATATATATATATATATATAACATATCATCTTATGTTTTTCGCTAAAATTTTTAAAAATAAAATTTAGCAATATGATTTATATTAGTTTTATAACTTATTTAGGGGAACACGGAAAAATTATAGCCACGGAGTAATGAGAACCACTTTCTTTTAGATGTAACTAAACAGGTTATATCGTGTTTTGTTTTGACATAGTGTAGAGGAACGCTGGAGGATTACATGTGTCCCGTCGCATTGCTTCTTGATTAACTTTAAACACACTCACAAACAGTTCACATATCGGTTTTTCGAGGGACTGTTCTAATGTTTTACGATCTTTAAGGACACAATGTAAGTATTTAATGCACTGTATTATGAGTTTCGGGCAAAGAGGTTAATTTATATACGTAATCGACTATATTTTGACAATAGTTTGAAAGATTAAAAATTCTCTTTGGGTAATGGGAACCAAAAGTCTGTCATTACCCCAGTTTAAATAAATTTTATAATTAATTTTAAATGCCTCGGAAATGTCATAGTAGTACGAAAAAATATCAGTAGAGTCTAGATTTGCTAAATCGTGACTATCAAGAGGATTATTGATTATGGCATTTCCCTGCATTAGGCAAGAGTTTAATATCCCGTTTAGTACTTTACATAAAAAACCAGAACAATCGAAACCCCGTCTTGGAAGAGAACAAGCGTTTCCTATGGATAAAGAAAAAATTTTAGCTGACTACCTAATTCACATGTCAAGTTTTTTCACTGATTATATTCTATAAGTTCCATAGAATTGCCTACAAGCGTGCGGGCTGGAGAGGTTTCTGAAAAGAAATCCTCATATCGATGTCCGCAAACCTGAATCAACAAGTATTTAAAGATTTAACAAAGAAGTGGATCTCTTTTACAAAAGTCTGGAAGAACTCATGGGAAAGAATTAGTATGAAGCATATAAAATATTTATTATGGATGAGATGAGAGTGTCTACAATGCAAGACCCAGGAAAAATTTTAGCAGGTCCTAAATAAGGTTTATAACTGTTCAAAAAATGCATGGACTAATGAAATTCTATTATTAAAATTGTTGCAGCATTTTAAGAAACTTATAAAACCTTGTGAAAATCATAAAATATTACCAATTTTAAACAATCATAACACCTACTCCACTTTACAAACCTACGAGTTTTGCAAAAAAAAAACTTCATCACAATGTTATCTATTCCGCCACACTCCCCATACCATCCAGAGCCATGAGATGTCACATTTTTTGGCACTCTGAAAAAGGCATACAATCGTGAATGTGACTTATATCTCAAATCAAGAAATTTAAGAAAAATTTCTCCATATGCATAGCCGGTCTATTCCATAGAGCATATAACAGAGTAGCTTCAATTGACAAAGCCCTAAGTAGCTTTCGTGCCATTATTATAAGCCCAATTCATACAAATCTATTAAGCGACCATAACTATTATATCGTAAATACTGCCGCTTCCAACATAGTAAACAGCTCTGTAGATGATCAAAAAAGTAATAATAGGGATTCAAATCTGCACAATATACCGGATCACAGCAGAGTAATACTAGAATGTGTTCGAGAAATTCCATTGCAAGATACCTTTGTTACTGAAGATCTAATTATTAATGACTCTGTTGCTATTGATTGAAATGTTCTCAGTAACAATCACTTAAATAATTACAAATGTACTTCTTGTGAACTAAATTCCTCCGTGGCACTTATATCTCCAGATCCATCAACCCCCCGAGAAGTTGGAAAACAGACACACCCTTGCAATGTACAAATTTTAGTCCTACAAGATGTGTCATGAGGCCTGTACTTTTCAATTACAGACTTGAAGATTGAGAGTAAAACTCTCTGACACCAGTATTTCTACCGAGCATTCCTATGATTTCTAGCCAAACGGCTTAGCACTTCCTCCAGGGAATATAGACGCATACCAGGTATACAAAGATACCAAAAGTATGAAGCTCTGTGGGAACCCTTTCCATGTTATCGGGTCCTAGGTGACGTGGTCTGCTGTATTTCCTACGAACTTCCAGACGGTTTGCGCGGTTGCAAAGAGAACTGCTTTCTGAGTCGACTTACATAGATGCTCACTAAGACCCAGTCTCTTGTTGTTCTGCAGGAGGTTCTTTCGTATCACTCCAGTTGTTGACAAAATTATAGGAATCGTTTGGACACTGTTCATTGCCCATTGTCTTCCAATTTGCACCTTCAGATCTCTGTATTTCACGATTTTTTCGATTTAGGTTGTTGTTAGATACGGCAATATCGATTAGTGTAGTTTACTTAGAAATTTTATCTGTTAATATAATGTCTGGTCTATTATGAGCAACTGTCTGATTTGTTAGAACCTTTCGGTCCCAATATAACTTGAACTGGTTGTTCTCAAGAATAGGGTCCGGATTATATTTGCAATGAGGCACTTTTCCTATCTGCAATAGGTTTAACTTATCTGCTAACTCTTTGTGGAATATCTTAGCGGCTGAGTCGTGTCTTTCCTTATACTCGGTTGTGGCAAACGCTTGGCATGTGTGCTGGATTGTCTCTGATGTTCGACAGCCATATCTACATGTCATTTTCTGTTTAGGGATCTCTGATGATGAACTTCCGATAGTTCTTCGTCGGAATAACCTGGTCTTGGATAGCTAACAAGAAGCTCTCCATTTCCGAAAACATTTGTCCTGAAATCAACCAGTAGTTCGACGCTGAGTTTTCGACATTGTCCTGATTGAACTCATTTGGATGCAGTCCATAAAGTGGCTTCTGTAGCCATGTTTGTAGCTTCTCTTGGTCTGTTTGGTGGTGAGGAGCAATATCCTGTTCCCTCAGCTGTAGCGGCGTTGAATCGTCTGCGTCGCATATTGCTCGATGTAGTGTGGAAGAGTCCGCTAACCTGTGGAAATATGAACGTAAGTTTATTATTAGTTGATCGAGCTGCTTACCAATATCCTCCAAGCCTCTTCCTCCTTGATGTCTTGGAAGCATTATATGTTCAATACCACTCCGAGGGTGATGTTTTTGTGCTTTTGTTAGGAGTGTTCTCATTTTTCTGTTAGTAAGATAATTGTAATTATTACTGTACTTTATTTTTGTTATGTAGTAATCTTGTATATGTAAATATAAAACGAAAATTCAAAATTTCTAAGATAGATAAATAGAAATGATGCAGTTACCACTGCTGCTCTGGATCGCGGGAAGTGATTGGTCACCTCATTAAACCATTTTGAACTATTATTTTTGCTGTTTTGACATAAAAAACTATTTTAAATGTATTTTAAACTGCGAACTATCTAAGGAAAGAAAATTTTTATTCAAAGAGTAATAAAACATTATATTGGTAAAAAAAGGATCTTTGAAAAATCGTAGTATGACGGTGAGACTTGGTAAATTTACTTGTATTTCTGACATTTCTGTAAAGAGTTGGAGTATTTTAGAATTATATATAGAATGTAATAGAATGCATGTCCCCACGGCCGACAGTTTTCACAGAGCAAGAGAGAAAGAAGAGTGCAAGCCGTATTCTCAATAACACTCAACGCTTTGAGTGCTTATAGGACCACGTCAGAAATCCGCAATATACGTTTCTACAGTGAAAAATGAAAAAGCTGACTACCTCAATGTAGTAGAAGTTTTAATCTTTGAAGGAGATGGAATTTACTATACTTGGAAAACAACAAAACTTGAAAATTTTTTAAAATTTCTTCGTATTTAATAAAGAAATAAAGTTAATACATAAGTTAAAAATGTTACTTTCTAAAAAAACTTATCAGAGTATACAATACTTTTTAATATCTGAATTTTTTTCTTAGAACTTTTCGCCCTTATTAAATACGATCCAAGATAAAAAATAATATTTCCTTTGTATATAGGACTAGTGAAACTTCATGATTATAAAGAAATTAAGTTAATTTCAGCAAATAAGAGTTGCGTACAGGACAATAATTACTAAATATATTAAATGGAGTCCGATGTTTTTTTTCCTGCACTCAAAAAATCGCGTAAATCGGACTTCACGCTCGAGAGATCTTTCGCGGTTCCTGTTATCTTTGTATCTTGAGGCTAAAATGACTTAACAATAATCTAAATTTAAAAGTAGTGAATGATACAGTGCTGTGCTGGGAAAAAATGTCGGAGCATTACCATGTTAAATGAGATTAAAAGTGACTGGAATGAGTATATCGCGTTTCAAGATCTTTTTGCTTCGTGATTATTCACTTTAATAATGGGTATTTGGTAAACGGTATTGTTAATCTGTCAAAATAGACTTAAATGTATTGTGTTTCACAGAAAATTGATCTGTTCCCTATTTCTTTTCAATTGCATATTATTTCATATGGCAAACAAAGTGATGATATCATAGATTGGTCATCAACAGGGTTGTATTTTATTTTAATTAGTATTTTGAATACTTTTGCTTTAAATAATTAAATTGTATTATTATTTTATTGCTTGATTGTCCTTTGATAATAGTAATAAAAATTGCCGAATTGACAACCGAATTTGTCAGGAGGGTAAGGCGGGTATTACGAACTAACTTAACTAGTAGAAATTTGTTTAAGGCGCTCAACACGTATGCTTGCTTTGCGCCGAGCTACTCTTTTGGAATTGTAAAATGGAGCAGGACGGACATCCAAAACCTGCAAAGAAAAATAAGGACACTCCTAACAAAAGGTCAAAAACATCACCTTCGGAGTGCTTTTGAATGTACAATGCTTCCAAGACACCAAGGAGGAAGAGGATTGGTGGATATTGGTAAGCAGCTCGACCAACAAATAATAAACTTACGTTCATACTTCCACACTACATCGGGCAATATGCGAGGCAGACGATTCAACGCCGCTGCAGTTGAGGGGACAAGATATTAACTTCTCACCACCAAACAGACTAAGAGAAGTTACAAACCTGGCTACAGAAGCCACTTCATGGACGGCATTCAAATGAGGTCAATCAGGACAATGTCGACAACTGAGCGTCGAACTACTGGTTAATTTCAGGACAGATGTTTCCGGAAACGGGGGGCTTCTTGTTAGCTATCCAAGACCAGGTTATTCCGACGAAGAACTATCGGAAGTTCATCATTAGAGATCCCTCAATAGAAAATGACCAATATAGATATGGCTGTCGAACATCGGAGGCAATTCAGCACATAACTGGAGGATGCCAAGCGTTTGCCGCAACCGAGTATAAGGAAAGACACGACTCAGCCGCTAAGATACTCCACCAAGAGTTAGCAGAAAAGTTAAACCTATTACAGGTAGGAAAAGTGCCTTATTACAAGTACAATCCGGAGCCTATTCTTGAGAACAACCAGTTCAAGTTATATTGGGACCGAACGGTTCTGACGGATCGGACAGTTGCTCATAATAGACCAGACATTATACTAATAGATAGGATTTCTAGGCGAACTACACTAATCGACATTGATATGCCTAACAACAACAACCTAGGGCCAAAGTACAACGAGAAAATTGCCAAATACAGATATCTGGAGGTGCAAATCCAAAGACAATGGGCAATGAACAGTGTCCAGACGATTCTCATAATACTCTCAACAACTGGAGTGATACCAAAGAACCTCCTACAGAACATCAAGGGACTGGGCCTTAGTGAGCATCTGTATAAACCGATGCAGAAAGCAGGTCTCCTTGCAATCGCGTGAACCGTCGGAAAGTTCATAGGAAATACAGCAGACCACGTCACCTAGGACCCGATAACATAGAAAGGGTTCCCACAGAGCCACATACTTTTGGTATCTTTGTGTCCCTGGTATGAGTTAATATTCCCTGGAGGGAGTGCGAAGCCGTTTGGCTAGAAGTCATAGTTAAATCTTAATAAAAATAATGACTGCTTTACTAGATAAGAAAGTTAAATCTGTATATCTGTTAGGTGTAACTGTGTTTAACAATAAAAAAATCTTAGAAAAATATTAAAAAAAGAAGGCCAAATATGCTGAAATGACTATAAAGATAGCAGGTTTACCAAGTACAAGTAATGCGGATTTTCTTGTCACCGACAGGCGTAATAACGAAGAGTTCGGAGGACAGCCTTAGTAAGCTGGGCGTACGTGGAAACACCTTTATTTACATCAAAAGGCAATCATTCTAAATACATGCCACTTAGGTAAAAAAATTTTGCACAATAAGAAATCTTTACTACCCTAGAATTAATTTAACAAATTACCAATTTTCACCTTTAAACAATTAAAAAAAAATTATTTCCTACAAATATAATTCTGGTCCCCTCTCCATACAGTTTTCGACCACCTAATGGTCTCATCAGCGGAGCTGTAATGAACCAAGAGCAACAACATTTATAGGAAGCAACTGTCTATATAAAATCTAAATTCCGAGATATGTTGGCAGCATATTAAAACTTTTTCTCTCACCATTGATTCCACTCATATTAGTCAAGTTTATCTTCTTAAACATGGATTTTAAGAGGACATTGAAAAGTTTTGACGAAACAATGTCTTTCTGACGTACACCTCTTTTTAACCGACTTCTAATAGAAGGAGGTTCTCAATTCGTCGACTATGTATTTTTTTTATGTATGTACAGGGTGAGTCAACGATTGGATGAAGTAAGTTTGTGCCTTTTCGGTGAAATTTACAAAGAAACTATATTTATTGTTTGATACAGTTTATTTTTACGCAGATTTTAAAAATATTTAGGACTCTACAGGGTGAGCCAAAAAACTAGGACAGCATAAAGTTGTATTTTTTTTAAATAGAACACCCTATATACGAATCATATTTTCGATTTAGCTTATAATTTTAAATCTTTTTTATTAACGGTTTACTATAACAAAACTTTATAGTTTCTGAGATAATTAAGTTTAAAGAAAAAAAGTCACATTTTCAAGCATCAATTCAATCCTAAATAACGTTTTCAATTTTGTGACAAATATATTCAAATTTGGAATTTAGCAAGGCCAAGGACAAGTTAACATAATTTTTACCTAACATTTGCAATAAAAGCTACAGGGTGTTGAACACAGCGGCTCAAATTTGAACAAGTTTAAATGAATAAATATCTTTTTTTTTAAATGGTACACCCTGTATATTTTCATGTTATTTAATAGAGTAATAAAAATCCTAAAAGTTTTGTTCAATATATCCTATACCTATTTATAATAGTTTTTGAGATATTTGAGTTTTTCTTATTTTCCATACTTTTTTACAGAAATAGTCTTCATTATCATAGTAGCCATGTAAAATAATAAAAAGAAACTACAGAAACAAACAGAATGTGGTTAAATATGATGAAATACATTATTCCTTATATTACAACGGCAATAGTTTAATTAAACATAATGTGAAAAAATTAACACAACAATAACGACAAGGCAAATACATATTTACTTTTATACTAAATTTAAACAAAAAAAATTACCTATTAAATACTGAAATTAATTATTTCTTTTTAATAAGTGTTCGAATAAACGACCCTCTTGTGCAATGCACAAATTTAGTCTTTTTTGCAGATTTTCTTGGACCCTGGACAAAATTAGTGGCGTTATTGTTCTACAGGTATCCCTAATCCTGTTTCGCATATCTTCCACTGTTGTTGGTGGATTAACATACACCTTATTTTTAATATAACCCCATAGGAAGAAATCTAATGGGGTGATGTCGCAAGACCTTGGTGGCCACTCAATGAAACCCCCACGTCCAATCCATTTTTGCGGATATCGTTGGTCCAAAAACGCACGAACTTCACGATGGTAATGCGGAGGCGCACCATCGTGCTGGAACCACATACTGTCGAGCTCATCCCTATCGAGACCTTGAAGCAGTTGGGGTAACTACCCCTAACTCTTCTTGTAGAAAGTTCAGGTAACTATGGCCATTTAGTGGTTCATTAAAAAAGTGGGGTCCAATAATTCGATTATGATGAATACCACACCAAACATTTAATGACCAGTGGTTTTGATGTTGCACCTCTCTAATCCAAAATGGGTTTTATGTGGCATAATAATGCATGTTGCGTCTATTTACGGCACCGTTACTTCTAAAAGTAGCTTCATCACTAAACATTACCTTGCATAATAAATTTAGATTTAATTGAATCTCCGCATTTATTGTACGACAAAAGTTTACACGACTTTCAAAATCCTGTCCATGCAATTATTGGTGTAATTCTATGTGATATGGGTGATACCTATATTTCTTGGTAGTACGATTAGCGGTGGATTGTGATGTTTCACATAATGCTGCTAACTGACGGCTACCAATATAAGGATTTTTCTGAACATTTAACAATACTTGTAATTCTTTTTCTTGATTAGTTACTGGTTTGTTGACCACTTTACGTTTTGGATAATCAACAGTACCAGAAGAATCAAATCTTTGCATTAAGTTTTGAAAAGTATGGGTATTAGGCTGGCGTCGATCAGGATACTTCATTTTGTAAATTCTTTGAGCAAGAAGGCAATTTTTTTGAGCCTCTCCTATTGTATAAATCATATATATTAACTCATTCTTTGGAAAATTCATTTTACAATATAAGATGAATGCAAAAAAAAACTACACTACATAAAAACTAAAAGAAGCGATTGCGTTTATAAATTTGACACACAGAAAAATGTTCTTTTACACTGTTTTTGCCATGGCTACTATGATAATGAAGACTATTTCGGTAAAAAAGTATGGAAAATAAGAAAAACTGAAATATCTCAACAACTATTATAAATAGGTATAGGATATATTAAACAAAACTTTTAGGGTTTTTATTACTCTATTAAATAACATGAAAATATACAGGGTGTACCATTTAAAAAAAAAGATATTTATTCATTTAAACTTGTTCAAATTTGAGCCGATGTGTTCAACACCCTGTAGCTTTTATTGCAAATGTTAGGTAAAAATTATATTAACTTGTCCTTGGCCTTGCTAAATTCCAAATTTGAATATATTTGTCACAAAATGGAAAACGTTATTTAGGATTGAATTGATGCTTGAAAATGTGACTTTTTTTCTTTAAACTTAATTATCTCAGAAACTATAAAGTTTTGTTATAGTAAACCCTTAATAAAAAAGATTTAAAATTATAAGCTAAATCGAAAATACGATTCGTATATAGGGTGTTCTATTTAAAAAAATACAACTTCATGCTGTCCTAGATTTTTGGCTCATCCTGTAGAGTCCTAAATATTTTTAAAATCTGCGTGAAAATAAACTGTATCAAACAATAAATATAGTTTCTTTGTAAATTTCACCGAAAAGGCACAAACTTACTTCATCCAATCGTTGACTCACCCTGTACACCGATTACTCCGGAACGGTGGCGCCGATATGAATAAAAATTTTTACGTTATGTTCAGAAAGTTGCTGCAGTGGTCCCATATTTTTTTGGACTAAATTGGTAAAGTAAAATCCAAGATGGCGCTGACAATTTGGAGGCTAAAAAAATTAATTGTGTCCGATTTTCTCCAAAATTGCTATGGGGGAGTTTTCGGGGTCGTACACAACGATTCTGAAATTATTTTTAAAAAATTCAATATGGCGGACAAGAAAATTTAGTTTCATCCAATTTTCTCCAAAATTGATACGGGGGAGTTTTCAGAGTCGCACATGACGAATATAAAATTATTTTTAAAAAATTTCTAAAAATTTTACATTTTTCGGTTTTCTCCAAAATTGATTAGGGGGTCCTTGAGGGTGTAAATTATGAATTTGATAGTACTTTTTCAGGATTCAATATGGCGGACTAAAAATTTTACATTTTTCAATTTTGTTCAAATGTGAGACTGAATCGTTTTTGACGATGTAAATAGCGAATATAAAATTATTTTCTAATCTAATATGTCAGATGCAATATGACGGTCTAGAAATTTTAAATTTCTGGATTTTATCCAAAATTGGTACTACGGGGATTTGAAGGGTTTAGATTTAGACTAGACTAAGACGTTGAAATAATTTTTTTGAAATTCAATATGGAGAAAATCCAATATGGTGAGTTGAAAATTTTATCTTATTTATTTATTTTTCAGATTTGGTATTAAGGTGTTTGCGAGGTTGTGTGTTACGCATATGAAGCTAATTTTTTACAACTATTAGGTTGATAAGATACTATATGAAGAACTGAAAAATTTACATTTCCCGATTTTGTCTAAAATTGATATTGTGTGGTTCTTTGGGCGTAAACAAACTCAATATGCAGTATAAAATATACCAGCCTAAGAAATTTACGTCTCAAGTTCTTTAAATATTGATATTGGAAGGTTTTGGTCCTATATTAACAATCTAAAATTAATTTTGAATTTTTAAATTTGAAATTTAAGATAGTGGATTGACTATGACAAATTAAATATTTGTTTGACACAATTTCACTGGTATTTGGAGAACTCTAAGAATCAAAGAATTTTTAGTGGTTCATTTACAACTTTGGATAAAATGGGTACTTTTTTGCCACCGTGAAGTCAATGCGCGGTACACTAATCTCGATTAGTACTTAGTTCAAATAATTTATGTATATCATAATGAATTCAAAACTAAAAATCGAAAAATAAAATTTTTATCAAAAAAATTGCGCTAAAAAGTGAAAAATAACTATAAATTTTTATATGAAATTGAAATTTTTGAAGTCGGCATCAAACTAATACCTGATAAAATGTGATTTGCATAAACAGGTTAAAAATACTTTATTTGTAATTGCTTTCCTACCATAAATTGTATATATAAGTAGTTATTTATTTCATTTAGAAATAATTTGGCGCCGACTTTAAAATTTCAATTTTGTATAAAAATCTAGTCATTTTTCACTTTTTAGCGCAGTCGGTTCAATTTTTTTTATAAAAATTTTACGAACTTTTACGTTTTTGGATAATCTTTGTAAAAAGCTTATAAAGATATGAGAAGAATAAATATACCTAGAATTAAAAAAATACAACCTATTGAGAAAGTATAGCCTTAAGAAAAGTACTAGTTTTTGATGATGCCAATTTACATGTCGAAAATGTTATTACAACTTAAAATAAAATAATGCTATAGTAAATTTTTTCGAATCGTTAATTTTTCTTATGATTTCAGTTAAAAAATCAGACTTAGACCATCGATTTTCTAAATGTATCCATTGGTAGTAATTAGGACTTTATTATATTTTAATATATATGCTGCTGGCATCCCCCCCCCCCCGTTGATAACTTGTTTTTTCTTGCAATCGCTCCCCCCCCCCTCTCCAATAACTTCTAATTCAGTAAAATAGACCCGGACCCTGCCTTTTACACTAGAAATGGGAAGACGTTTTCTCCCCCCCCCCTTCCAGTCGACAACGTGTTTCGCTTGCCATATGTACTTTCGTGATATCACCGCCACACCACCACAAAGAGAGAGTCTGCCCAAAAGCGACAGCCCAAAATGTAAATCACTGAATTAGTTACATGAAACCCTATCGTTAGCTTAACGCCTTCAATTTTCAATTTCAATTTCAATTTATTCATCAGTATCATGTTCTACAACACTTACATTCGTCAGTATATAAAATAAAAAACACTACAAATACATTTACATTTAAAATCTTAATTATATACTTTACACATGAAACTTAGGCTAAGCCTAGTTTAAAAATTATGATTAAAATTTGTAATGAATAAATTCGTCAAAACTATAAAATTCATTCTGGATTAAGATTTCTTTTATTCTATATTTAAAAAAGTTATCTGGAAGCTCTCTCAATGACAGAGGCAAAACATTAAAGAATTTTATCGCCAGGCAACCAGGCCCATTCCGACACCTTTCCAAACGAAAATATGCTGGCACCAAATTATCCCTGTGCCTCGTGTCCCAGCTGTGGACCCCACAGTGCGTTTTGAAACTTTCCTTGTATTTTTTAACATACAGTAGGTTATCCAAAATGTATTGCGAAGGCAATGTTAATATTTTTAGTTCGGAGAATGCTGCTCTACAGTCCTCCCTAAAGTTCATACCCCGCACCACTCTCACAGCCCTTCGCTGAAGCCAATACATGTACACACCCTGTATCAGGTATCCCTAGTTATTTATCCAAAATATCTTATTAAAAATACTAATTATGCTGTTCATTAACTTGTTGTTCAATTATAAAATCTCTGTTCCAACGACAAGGAAATCTTAAAACCTAACTAAAATACTTTTAAATCTTTTTTGGTAAATTTAATTAAAAATACATGGACTACATTACATAAACGCGTTAAATTGCAAGTTTTCTATTTAAAGAAATTAAAACACTGCAAATAAATGCAGTATTTTTCCATGTCGTAACAAAGGCACGTTTGAAGAGAAACAACAAAAAATGCGTAAGTAAACATAAAAATATCAGGAAGTTAGTATATCCGCACCAGAATCGTGTACCGGCTACGAAATAACTATTTCTATTGAAATAGATTCGTTTATAATTGCCGCCATTTTGTAACTTAAAAAATAGCTTCGTTAGAATGGGTACAAGGTTCGTTGGTTGATTGAGGCTTTTTTGTTTTCGGTTGGTTATAATTAAATTAACAAGTTGAAAAAAATCGTTCTTGATTTGTGTATGTATGCAGCTGATTTAAGCAAAGAAATTGTAATGTTTTTGAAGGTTATTAACAATAATAATTGCTAAGTTATATACTGTCAGTCAAAATGTAACGTACATCAATCACTATTTTATTTATACCATTCACCACATGAAAAAAATCAATGTTCTTGTGTTTAGACGGTATCAAATTGGAATTATTAGATCTCGAAATGCACGACTTAATGCAGATGATACAAATATTTTCTGTTCAGTAGCAAGTTTTGGAGATTTGTATCAAAAATGGATTTAAATACCACAAAATCGAAAAAAAGCACCTGTTAATGGAATCGCAGCGACTGCGAGGGTGGCGATATGAATATCTCAGAGCTGTAAAAGACTATCGATCACAACGTCGATCCATCATATACCTCGATGAAATATGGTTTGATATACACAATATGGCATCGAAGGAATGGTCCGATTCAACAGGCAGATGTCAAACAAAAACTTCATCCAATAAAGAAAAAATAATTACCTATTATATATGGGATCAGAAGTTGGTTGAGTTAAAAATACTTTGTGGTTTTCTGCAAAAAAAAACATTAAAAATTCTTCTTTAGATTACCATGAAAATACAACTGTCGACTTTTTTGAACATTGGTTTAATACTTGCTTGATGCTAAATATTCCTTCTCACAGTGTGATAATTATGAACAACGCTAGTTACCACAGTCGCCAACTAAAGAAAGTGCCTAATTCAAGTCACGGAAAATCGGATATTCAAAAATATATGCTTGGACATGACATATTTTCTTATTATTATTATAAAAAAGAGATCTTTTAGACGTGCTGAAAGTATTTAACCTCAAAAAAGAGTACGTGCGTGACACTATGGTAAGAAATATGGGACATACTATTCTGCGTCTTTCCCCATACTATTGCATTTTCAATCCCATAGAGCATATGTGGCATCAATTAAAATCTAGAGTACGCTCTGCAAATACCACTCCAACACTACTTCATATATATATATATATATATATATATATATATATATATATATATATATATATATATATATATATATATATATATATATGAAGTAAAATGCGAAACAGTGAATGCAAACTTCGCTCCATCATATCCCTTCTGTGTTAGAAGTTCCACAGTTAGAATAAATTGTAATAAAATACAATTCATCCTATTCCACCACCATCGAGATGATGGTCACTGTTTCGCATTTTACTTCACTTACATACGGAGTTGCATGTAGTTGTACGTTTGCTGAATGTGATTTCAGCCTACAACAGCATAATGTGAATATAATCACTGCTAATGCATCTTACACGGAGGAATCCGTGAAAGCCCTATAAATATATATATATATATATATATATATATATATATATATATATATATATATATATATATATATATATATATATATATTTGCATACATAGATGTACGTATTATATGATTAATATTATTATATTTACTCTTTTTCTAAATATAAAGATTTTTTACTCTGTTTCAATAATCTCTTTATTAATTAATTAATTTATTAAAGTATGACATTTTATAAAAATTCTCTAAATCTGATTTTAAAGAATATTCCTGGTTTGTGGTCTATATTTAAATTTAGCACTGCATTCGGTACCACAAAAGGATTTTAATGCCCTCATTATTAAAGCCGAGAGCCATACGATCTTGATGTTGAAACATACTTTACTGGAATAATCTCATTTCTCTAATACATTATATCCCAAATTTAATTTATAAGACATCAGTCAGAATTTTCTTTAATCAAAATAGTTTTGTTACTTAACAGTGATACTGTGTTTTAGTAATGCTTCCATCATATGACTACTCATTTTTCTCTCGGTTTTTAACCTTATAAAATTGAGTAGCTCCCTCTATTAATATAAAAAGATAGTTTGAAATATTATCACTAGAACTACGATCTTCAACTTCCACAAAATGATGAGCTGCTGTAAGAACCATTATATCTGAAGACCAGTAGTGATTAAACCAAAACAGCACCTTTATCGTTTTCAAAAAGGTATGGTTCTATGATCCCTCCTGCACTCAGAGCACACCAAACTATCACTTTTTGATGATGCTTGGGAAACTTTTGCGAGGCTTGTGGATTTTCTACTCTCCAAATCCGTGAATTCTGGTGGTTGATGAAGCCTGTGAGGTCGAAGTGAACCTTGTCACTAAAAAGATTTAGTTGTAGGATGCATAGCCATGCTCCAAGATCTATTTGACTAACTTTCTGCGCTGCAGTCTTTGAGTCAGCTGAATATTGCAACCATGAATCGGCAAATCTTTTGTCAAAATTCGTTGGAGAGGACTGCGTTGGTGGTTTAATTATTGAAAGGACACCAGACAAGGGTGATTGATTATTTTGAGATACTGACATTTACAGCCGCGTTTTCGACTGATCTTTTTTTATTTCATTATCCATTGACAATAAATCTTAAATATCGGGCAGCGATGGTCGCTTAGGCGAAATAATCACATAACTTTCTGATAATCACTGTATATGTTCTCGAATTTTGTAATGGGTTTCAATTTTTCCAAACTAGAGTGGGGCATTTTCGTAAATTTCTATGCATCAATTGATAAATTAGTAACTATGGCTAACTTAGTTAGTTAACTACACATTTAACAACAGGAAATGGCACCCTTTGATATATTACAATGTTGCCGTTTTTCTTTAATTTTATTTACAAATATTACAACCACAATGATACTTTCACACTTTCACAGAGCTGTCGCGATAAAGCTTATCAGTATAATATAAAGTCCAGATATTTCCATTTATAATTTACCAAAAGTTTTTGGAATAAAATTCGAGAATTTACACGCCGGGCGCAGCCAAGCCAGTCTCTAAACATTTGCCCTAATTAGACGGGAAAAGCAAGTTTAATTTTTTAACCCGGTTGTCCTATCTGGATTTAAAGTTATAAATAATTGCAGATTAGCCCGTTCTCAGCCATGTCGATTTTTTTTCGTGTGAACTATAATTACCTACTTAGATACCATCATGAGTGCTTCTATTAGACATATTATTTTAAGTATCTCGGTTCTAACCATATTGTATTTTATTTATTATAATAACATTGCGTAAGTTTATTAACTTTAAAGATTGTTAATCAAAATATAAAAGAAAAATAAACTACTGGATCTAGCAAAATATGCCTTGTTAATGGTTGTGTTTTTATGCAGGCCCGTATTTTCATGGAATTCAGAGTATGTTGATAGCTATGAGGTGACCAACCAGGACATTATATCAAAAAATGTGTTACATGGCCAATTAAAATTAGTAGTAGGGTATTTTATTATATATATATATATATATATATATATATATATATATATATATATATATATATATATATATATGTTCAATGAGAGCAGGTTGATTATCTTAATCAGGTTTGACAGATTCTTCACTAGTTTGTCCTCTTTTTTATTTCAGAACCAGAACATACGATAAGATAAATATCGATGTTAGTTACATAAGGAAATTGTGAAGAAAAGTTACTGTTAAACTTTAAAATATAAAACAAAATTGTGGTCTTAATTAAATATTCAAACTGGGCCCCGATAACCATCTGGCAATAGCCACGTCGATGAATAAACTCATTTTTAACATTGTCGATGACATCTGCAGTTACGTTTCGTACTTCTTGGAGAAGTACGAACTTTTAAGACTTCTAAATTGTCGGGCTGGGTGAAGTATACTGTAATTTTTAAGTGGCCTCACAAGAAATAATCAAGGGGGGTCAAATCTGGTAATCTAGCTGGCCATTCAATTGTCCCTCTTCTGCCTATGCAGCAATTCGGAAAAGTCTCACGGACAGAGGCAGCGTAGTGGGGAGGGGCTTCATCTTGTTCGAAAAAAAGGTCACGCTGAAACATATTGAGGACTTGCGGGTCTGGATAGATTAGTACAGGAATGAGGTTATTTCGAAGAAACTCCAAACATCTCGCACCAGTGAGGGCCTAGTTTAAAGATTTAATTTAGATGGTGGCGAAATTTTTTTTATTCGTTTTAAAATTTTACAGTCATTTTTCTTGACGACTTCCATATATAACCAAATATCGATGACATCTTAGCTCCTGGACTTACTTTGTATATCTTTGGTATCAAGCAAAAAAACTCTAAACTAAAATAAAATCCTACAAGTTTCAGCGTTTTTTCCAAGTACCGGTTTGCTTCACATTGAATTTATCTGCTCCTTTACGTAGTCATAGATATATATATATATATATATATATATATATATATATATATATATGATCAAATATCATGAGGTCTTAGCTCCTTCTTGGTATTCCGCAAAAAACCTCTAAACCAAAATAAAATCCGACAAGTCAGCGTTTTTTCCAACAAGTACCCGTTTACTATACATTGAATTATATATATATATATATATATATATATATATATATATATATATATATATATATATATATACATATATATATATATATATATATATATATATATATATACATATATATATATATATATATATATATATATATATATATATATACATATATATATATATATATATATAGAGAGAGAGAGAGAGAGAGAGAGAGAGAGAGAGAGAGAGACGTCCCCTCAACGGTGCTTCTTAGTTGAAGATCAATGGATGAATTATTCTTCTTCAAAATTGAAATAACTTTAAAGAAAGTTTTTCCTTATAAACAGAATATGAGAGCTATTAGAAAAAAAGAGTTTTAAATAATTTGGTTAAGCAAATTAACTTAGCAAATGGATGCAACTTGCTTGCTTGGATAATTATTGAGCTCCTCGTGGCTATATGAATGGTAAAAAAAGCAACATCGGAATTTCTTTTTAGTTTCGTTAACGAAAATATTTTCATGTCATTTTGTAATTTTCGTGTTTAAAATAGACCTAAAAACCTTAGGTTTTTTAAAATAAAAATAGGAGTTGCAACCCCTACGGTTGAAACCCTGTCCAATATATTTGCTCTTTTTAAGGAATAATTTACAAATTTGTTTGACTAAAAAGTAACAATTTCAATCCGGAATATATTCAAAATTCCACAAGTAAACTATGAGAGGGATTTTCGCCTCCTAATACGCACGTTTCACAACATAGTCAAAAATAATCGAAATCGGTTAATTCCAGTTGAGGTACCATCCTTGTAAGTGAAGAAAAATATGATACTTAAACCAAGTGAGAAAAAGCCATGAAGAATAAAAGTAGGAACTAAATTTCTTGACTACCTGGACGCCTACAAATATTTAAATGAAGACCGATAATGAATGAATAATAAAACATCATCTTCAGAAAATCAGCCAACAACAAACTTTAAAAATATTTTTAACTTCTGAGTTACTAGATAAAACAAAAATTTAAAACATATTTTGTAAAAGATTCAAACATTCTTTATATACCCTTAAAAATATTCTAGGCATTTTTTACAAATTTTGCAAAAAGTTATTTTTAATCAAAATTGTAACCCTGCATCAAGTGAAGCTTTCAAAATTTTGCAGTGGTCAAAACCTCCGGTCACACAAAAAAAAAGGGAGTGTCTGGCTTGTTTGGTTACCAGTTTTTACATTATTGCACTGATACATTAAAATATTTTCCCCCTTTTCTAAGCCCAATCCTGCTTATAACAACAAATAACATTATTATTACATTGTGTGTATACATCTACTTTATTAATTGAAAAACCACATGACCACGCTAAAGCCAATCTGGATTTCTCTTCCAACACACTAGTGTCACTTACGCAGCTGGACATATCATATTATTATAGTTGTGGTCTCATTAGGCCATTTAGGTTTAATATCCCAGTTACAATATGGCGGCAACGCTTTAGCAATTAATTTGTTGATGTGTGTTTGTGTGAGCAAGAACAATGTTTAATTATGATTGAATAAAATAGAACGAATAGGGACAGAATTTTGGATAATGCCGTGTTAAAAATAGATTTTTTGAGTGAGGCAAAGTGAAGGTTGTTGCTTAACTAGGTTGTGGATTGCCGTAAATATTTAGGACTGAATATGTATAAAAATAAAGATAATAAGGTAAGTATGAAGTATTAAAATTCGTAACGGAATTCTTGAAATTGAATCATATAATTAAAAGCTACTTCTCGATATTTCGTTTATATTTGCGTATGCATCCTCAGAAACTTTAGCAACGTTAGGTTGCAAAATCTATAAAAGCTGTAATTTTTCATTCATCTAAGTTTCTCGAAGCAAAAATTAACACAGAATTAAAGGAAAATAGTAATCTAAAATTTGTAGTATTGCTTTCTATTATTTAGAACATATTTTTATTATGTAAAATTCAATTTAAAATCTATTAAAATATCTTTTTGATAATTGTGACCCTTATGATTGCTATTTCTAAGCTGATATTTGGCTTAGTTAAACTTATACTATATTTTTAGTACAAGCAAAAACAAATGTAGCTAGCGTTAGCTATAGTTATCTCTGGTACAAGGCAATAAGCTTAGGCCTAAATAGATGATTGAGTAAATGCCTAAAAACCTTTTCGCGAAAATTTGCCAGTTTGAAACAAATGAGGTTCTTTTTAATAAAAATGTTATATTTTGGATAAGCTTCGAATTCTTTCTGACTACATACCCAAGCAACCAAATATTAACGCACACTTTAAGGAGAATAAGAATCGAAAATTTATAGTAATGCTTTCTCTTATTAGTAGGGGAACCCCGGGGGCCTTCGTAGCGAATGAGGAGACATGAATTCACGTAAATTTTTTGTCAATTACGATTATTGAGGTTAAAGTCCCAAAAAAATGGTCAGATAATTTGTCATAAACAAAAAAATTGTTTCTTTTTGAAATAAAAAATATTTTCGTATTCCTCGTCACATTCTAAGCAAAAAGTCTCTCTCGTAATTTTTCCGTCCGACGCATAACTATTAAGTTAAAAATTGTTAACCATTTCAAAAATGGCATTTTCTGCTACTTTTCAATATGAATAACTTTTGATTAAATAAATATTTTCCGATTATGGGCCCATCAATTGATAGTTCAAGTCAAGAACTACACGCTGGGAGTAATCATAATGCAAAACTGTAACGTATTTATTGCTTTTTAATGCTCTAAACAAATGGCGTTTCATCAATTATAACGTACTCGCCGTCGTGTATGAAGGGAAGAATTAAGAATTAAACACATTTTAATATATATATATATATATATATATATATATATATATATATATATATATATATCGGTTTACAACATTCGAAGTCTTTCAATACCCAATCGCCACCTATCGCGGTCTGTCCAGAGATTCTCTTCCACTTCTCCATCCCTCCTTTATCGGCCGATTCCTTCTCTCCAACTAAAACATGATCTTCCTCGTTTCCGTCTTCCATAGGATGTCCACTCTAAGATCTGTTTCGGCAGTTTCTCCTCTGCCATTCGCTGTACCTGTACATACCATCTCAACTGTTGGGTTTCAATTTCGTCTACGATTGAATACTGCACATTCATAATTTGTCTGGTTCTGTTGTTAGTAATTCCTTCCAAGCTGGATCTTCTGGCTGAGCGCCTCCAGAATTCCATCAATGTAGCTTCTAGTTGGAACTGGAAGAAAAATTGGAGGTATGGAGGAACTATGTTAATGAACTTTTTACAGATGAAAGACATGAACCTAATGAGGGATGGAAAGGCTCCGGGTCCAGACGAACTACCGATGGAAGTCCTCAAGCTCATAGAGGAAGAGTCGATTTATGCATTGGTGGAGCTTTTTAATTATATCTACAAAACAGGAATAATACCACAGGAATGGCTTTTATCCACATTTGTAACTATTCCAAAAAAGGGAAAAGCAAAACAATGCACCGACTATCGCACAATAAGCCTGATGAATCACATACTGAAAACATTTCTAAAAGTTATACACACTAGAATACATAAAAAACTGGAAATAGATATTAGCGATACCCAATTTGGATTTCGAAATGGACTCGGAACGAGAGAAGCGTTATTTGCACTGAATGTCATGTCTCAAAGATGCCTTGATTTAAATCAGGATGTATATATATGTGCTTCATAGACTACAATAAGGCCTTTGACAAAGTGAGACATGATTACCTTATCAGTCTATTGACGGAAAAGAACCTCGATAAAAGAGACATCAGAATTATATCGAATATTTATTACAATCAGAAAGCAGTAGTGCGAGTGGAGCATGAGACGACTGAAGAAGTCGAAATAAAAAGAGAAGTGAGACAAGGGTGTATACTTTCACCGACCTTGTTCAATCTTTACTCTGAGGACATAATGAATAGAGCACTTATTGACCAATTCGTTGGTATTAAAATAAATGGAATTTTAATAAACAACGCCGATGACCCAGTACTTATCGCAGAAACACTCGAGGATCTCCAGACCTTAGTCAATAGAGTAGCAACAGTCAGTGAAGAATATGGACTGTCACTAAACATAAGAAAAACAAAATGCATGTTAATATTCAAATCAACCCAAAATGTCCCAGATATACGCATACAGGGTCAAAATATAGAACACGTCAGAAAATACAACTATTTAGGCACCGTCATCAATGAAAACAACGATAGCTCTGAAGAAATCAAAATCCGGATAGAGAAAGCAAGAGCCGTATTCACGAAAATGAAGAGAGTGTTCTGTGGCAGAGACCTGAGTCTTGAATTAAAGGTTCGTCTGGCAAGATGTTACGTACTGTCAGTTTTGTTTTATGGTATGGAGGCATGGACGCTTAAAAAGATCGATATTAACAAGTTGGAAGCCTTTGAATTGTGGATGTACCGCAGAATGTTAAGAATATCATGGATGGAGAAAATCACAAACGCTGAAGTACTGAGGAGAATGAATATAGAAAAGGAGGTCATACTTGCAATTAAAAAACGAAAATTACAATACCTGGGACACGTTACGAGAGGAGAAAGATATCAACTACTGAGAACTATTATGCAGGGAAAATTATGGGAAAGAGATCTATAGGAAGAAGACGAAACTCTTGGTTAAAAAATCTAAGAGAATGGTATAATTGCAGTAATAACCAACTGTTTAGGTCAGCAGTCTCGAAAATACGTATAGCTCTGATGATCGCCAACCTTCGGAACGAAGACGACACCTAAAGAAGAAGCTTCTAGTTTCATTTTGATTCGCTCTTATGCTTTTTACAATCGTGTTGTATATTCAGTGTTTATTTGTGTTGGAAATTATTTGGTCCTCCAGCACACTATTGAGGAGTGTGATAGCTCTTCCTCCTTGATTGTTTCTTTCTTCTGTTCCCCTGTCCATACCCCCGTCTTTTGTGATAGTTAGTCCTAGATATTTGTACTTATCGCAGTGTCTAATTACCAGATTGTCTTCCAGGTCTCTCTGTTTGCCATCAATACACATATTCAGTTTTTTCTGTTTTTGTGCAATCCCCATTTCCTATATTCTTCGATTAATTTCCGCGTCATATATTCCATATCTTCGTAATCTTGCGCTATAAGGACTTGATCGTCTTCAAAAAACAATGTATATATGGTATAGTTGTTAGTCGGTATGCCCATATTTTTGCATTTTCTTTTCCAGCTCTTTAGCTTCTGTTCGAAGTATATCTTAAATAACGTAAGGGATAGGAAACATCTCTGTTTGACACCCTTTGTGATGTTAAAACCCTCTGCTTCCAATTTTGATCTCAGCTGAAGAGTTGTCGTACATATTTTTCACCGCTTTAATTAGATTGACGTTCAGATTTGTGTTCCCTAACGCTTCCCACAGTTTGTTTTGTGGAACACTATCATATGGTTCTTCAGATCTACGAGCACAAAATGTATTTCCTGATTTACGGCCATTTTCTTCTCTATAATTTGTATAACGCAACAAAGGTCATTCGTTGACCTTCCTGTCCTGAATCCCGCCTGCTCTTCAGCTTCCATGTCGCTATATATATATATATATATATATATATATATATATATATATATATATATATATATATATATATATCGCTATTTGTTTATAGCGTTAAAAAACAATAAAAACATTGTATTTTTGGAGTGTGATTAATTCTAGCTTGTAATTCTATATTTTAGCTATCAATTGCTGGACGCAGAATTTGATATTACTTATTTAACCAAAATAATTCATGTTGAAGAGTCGTAAACAATACCATTTTTTCAATATTTAACGATTTTTAATTTAAAAACTATGCGTTGAGAGAAAAAATATTTTTTATTTTACAAAAAAAATGACAATTTTTTAATTATTAACAACTTTTTTTGTTTATAACAATTACTTGATTACTTCATATTCATAATCAGGAGTTCAAAATACATATAAAAAACTTTGGAAGAGTCATGTCTCTTCATCAGCTATCTAAACTAACTGGGCTCTGCGACTAAAGGCTTTACCAATTTAAAAATAGTAAGGTTAATGTTATACTTTTCGCGAGCATCGAGTTCCTTCTAGCTACACCTCCGAGTATATTTATAATATGTACAAAAATGCATTTGTTTGATTTGCATTTGTTTTCAATTTTAGGTCACCATATTATTATTGCTTGCATTATTAGCAATAAAATGTTCGTCGTCGGAGAAAAAACTTTTTGGAGATCATGTTTGTCAATCTGAAATAGTGTAAGTAATTATTCTAATTTTTGCATTTCTCTGATAAATCGATTGAAAAGAGATGATTTAAAAAAAAATATTAAAAAATTTGTTTTTAAATTTTTAACTAATACACCCATAGATGTAACTATTGAATATATATATATATATATATATATATATATATATATATATATATATATATATATATATACAGTGCCTTCATTTCAAAACGAACCATCCTTAATAACTTTGTTAAATAGAAAAATTTAAAAAAAAGAAAAAACACGTCAATTTAGATATACAGGGGGAAGTTTAATTTTGCATTTGTTAAAAGTCTGTCAATCACCTCCTCACCTCCAGCTAACCTCACTTTGATATGTCAAATGGGAACCCCCACCTTGTGACACATCATTGTAAGCAGCATAAAATTGTCTATCCAACCGTATAAAAAAAATTAAATCGGTTGACGTACAAGCGAATAGTGTGCAAAAATGTCTTGTAATAATGCATAATATATCGGCCTCGAACTTTGGTATGTCAAATGATTACCCTATAGTGTGATACATCATTTTAAAGGACGTACGATCTGCTATCCAACGATGTCAAAAAAAATTAAGTTAATAGACGTTATAGGCAATTAGGATGCAAAAATGTGTGTTAAATATAAGCAGTTTATTCAGTTTTATTCAGTTGAAGAAAATTATTTTATTAAATGTTCAAAATGTGCGCCGTTATTAGCGAGACAATAAATAAGCCTATTTTGAAATTCCCCACGAACATTGGCAAGGGTTTCTCTGCTAATTCCTCTACATTCCCGAACAATTCGATCTTTTAAATCGTCAATATTTTCAGGTGGGGTTTTATAAACCTTGCTTTTTAAATACCCCCAAAGAAAAAAGTCTAGAGGGGTTAGGTCTGGAGACCGTGCTGGCCATTCAATTGCACCACGTCTGCCAATCCACGTCCCTGGAAAATGTTCATCAAGCCACTCTCGAATTGCCAAAGCGTAGTGCGGGGGAGCTCCATCTTGCTGGAAATGCAAATTATTTTCATTTAGTACCATAACAGCATTTTCATCCACTTGATTTTCTAAAGATTGCACAATGGCAGGGTATATTGTGTTTTCTAAAAGGTTTAAATAAATTTGCCCAGTTAAATTATCTTCTAAAAAAAATGGCCCGATGATTTCATTGCCATAAATTCCTGCCCACACGTTAATTTTTTCGGGATATTGAGTATGCCCTTCTCGGAAAAGGTACGGATTTTCATTATCCCAGTATCTGCAGTTATGTCTGTGAACCAGTCCATTTAGAAAAAAAGTTGATTCATCACTAAAGCAGATATTCTTAGGTAAATGGGGGTCCTCGTCAATTCGTTGGCACATTAATTCGCAAAATTGAATTCTCCTATCAAAATCGTCTTCTCCGAGTTCTTGAAGAATTTGAATTTTGTAGGGAAAAAACTTATTTTGTTTTAAAACTTTATACACAGAGCCAGCAGAAATGTTGGTTAAATCTGCGACCTTTGAGATGGATAAAGTTGGATCTATTGCAAACTGTCCTAGTACCTCGATTTGGCATGCTTCATCTACAACCCTTTTCTCAATAGATTTTTTATTACAAACGGATCCCGTTTCTTCAAACTTTCGTACCAATTCGAGTACATATTTATGGCCCACGTTTTTGTCTTGATGCCTCTCGTTAAATGCTCTGGCGGTTCTACGAGCGCACCGATCTTCAGCTCCATAGAGAAAAATTATTTCTATTCTTTCGGCTAGCGTATACACCATTTATATTCACGTTTCAACTAGGCGTCACAATGACAATTTTAACAATAATAAACAACTGGTGTTTAAAGATCTTAAAAATTTTATTTATTGCAGTGATTTTTTGTACCTATCAGGTACCGCAAAAAATATCATTGAAATAAATACACTAGATTGATTAGACTGCAATGAATTTTGCGATGAATTTTAAAACAGGCTTAGTTTTTTTCTCGCAAATATTTTAACTGTTTATTATTTTAAAAAAATATTTATTTTAAATTTAAAATAATATTTTACTCTATGAAGTAGCCATTTGACATAATAAAGTTTAATGTGATAAGGTGTCTATTATTACCACACATCTTTTCTTACTATTCGCTTGTACATCAACAGATTTTGTTTTTTTTTATTGGCTAAATAGGAGATAGTATGCCCTTTAAAATGATGTATCACACTATAGGGTAATCATTTGACATACTAAAGTTCGAGGCCGATATATTATGCATTATTACAAGACATTTTTGCACACTGTTCACTTGTACATCAACCGATTTAATTTTTTTTATACGGTTGGATAGACAATTTTATGCTGCTTACAATGATGTGTCACAAGGTGGGGGTTCCTATTTGACATATCAAAGTGAGGTTAGCTGGAGGTGAGGAGGTGATTGACAGACTTTTAACAAATGCAAAATTAAACTTCCCCCTGTATATCTAAATTGACGTGTTTTTTCTTTTTTTAAAATTTTTCTATTTAACAAAGTTATTAAGGATGGTTCGTTTTGAAATGAAGGCACTGTATATATATATATATATATATATATATATATATATATATATATATATATATATATATATATATATATTTGCTGATATTATTTACCTACTAGGGGAACTAAAAGGTGAATATATTGATTGGTTTTATAAATTTGGACGTTTAATTCATAATAATAGTATTATGCATTTTATCATAAAATAGTCCTTGTATATATTAAAAATTAAATTGAATTAAATTTTTTATGATAAAATGACTGAATTATAGCATTCGTCATTGCTTTGCTTCCTGTGTGTAAAACAGCAGTATGCCACCAGTTAGACATTGTACGAGGGCAAGGTGAAAAGTCCTCGGCCTGACAATGAAAGACTGTAATTTTCAGTTAAAAAGAGATTTTATTTTTCTACACAATCTCCCTTGACTTCAACATACTTGGTCTAGCGTTTCCCCAACATCAGTATTCCTTCCCGGAAGTGAGAGTCTAGAAAGCTGTAAAAATATTCATCTATTACCCTCTCAACTTCTTCATTGGACGCGAAGCCCTTTCCAGAAACAAATTTCTTCAGGTGTGGGAGGAGATGGAAGTCTGAGTGTACCAAATAAGGAAAATAAGGGGGATGGCCGAGCAAGTCGTACCTCAAATCCCGCAGTTTTCCCATTGCTAACACACTTTTGTGAATAGGGGCGTTGTTCTGGTGAAAGATTATTTTTTCCTTCTTCAAGCCAGGCCTCTTCTCGCGAATTTTGACATCCAGCTGATCAAGAAGGTTAGAGTAATATTCGCCTGTAGTTGTTCTGCCTTTTTCAAGGTAATCAATGAACAGGATCTCTTTGGCATCCCAAAACACACTTGCCATGACCTTTCCGGCAGATGCGATTCACTTCGCCTTCTTTGGCGCTAAACCACCGGCTTTCTCCCACTGTTTCGACTGCTGCTTGGTTTCTGGCGTGTAGTGGTGGACCCATGTCTCATCCATGGTGACAAATCGCCTCCGCGTCATTTGCGCATTTGCTTTTGATCCGCATTCAGCAAATGCGGCACCCACGCATAGCTCTCGCATCCTTAATTCTTCGTACAAGATGTTTCACACCCTTTCTTCCGACATGCCCACGGTCTCAGCTATCTTACACACCTTTATTCGCCTATCGTCCATCACGATATTGTGCACCTTTTCGATAGTTTCCGGTGTGGATGCAGTTTTTGGCCATCCTTTACGTGCTCCATCTTCGAGCGACGTGCGATCACGTTTAAATTCAGCTGCCCACTTTTTCACGGTTGACATTGACGGAGCAGAGGTCCCGTAAGGTTTTGTCAACTTCGAATAAATTTCCTTAGGGGTTAATCCACCCAAAACGAAGAATTTTATGACCGCACGATATTCAAGTTTATCCATTTTAACGAAATTCACGCAAGACGTATGCTGCAAAGATTCGTTTACACAAACTACTTGAGCGAACAAGTGAAGCTTGTTATACGAACTAACGGCATGTGCGCGCAGGCAGGACATGTAAACTTTCGCCAACTGGAATGCCATCTCTTGGTCGGCCCGAGAACTTTTCACCTTACCCTCGTAAAGAAACTGATACGAGGCAAATTGTTGCTACACAGGATGTCTCTAAAAGATCCGTATAAAATTTCAGGAGTGTCGCTTCGAGCAGACGGTTCTGAGATAATCGAATTTGATCCCCTAATTCACTAACATGGCATAACTTTA
This sequence comes from Diaprepes abbreviatus, assembly GCA_034092305.1. Classification (NCBI taxonomy): domain Eukaryota; kingdom Metazoa; phylum Arthropoda; class Insecta; order Coleoptera; family Curculionidae; genus Diaprepes; species Diaprepes abbreviatus. The sequence continues at coordinate 1,873,776 of JASJET010000147.1, forward strand.
AAACCGTCCTAAATTGACAAAAGAGGGCTTAAACTAACAAGAGCAAAAATAAGTCAAGCAATTTTTAAACTCTAAAAATACGAGTATAAAAAATCATTTTGTTTTATCATTGAACGGGCAAAATTGGACAAATTTATTTATTTTCGGAACAAAACTTATATATTTCAAGCTTTATTACAAAGTTCTTGTTAATATTCTAGTATAAGCATTTATTTGTTAACATATGTAATATAAATCTTCGTAGTGAATATGTCTGTATATGTTTCATTGCGTACTGAGACTCGTTGAAGCTCCCCTTCCCTCTTTAACCATGCTTAGGACTGGTTCAAAAAATTTGAAGCATGTTTAAAGGCAAACACACAGAGAACAATAACAATAATACATGAAATCAATAACAAACCAAAAATGAAACATTTATGTTTTTTATTTTTTTAATTAAACTCTAAATGTTCGAAATAACCTCCGTTTTCATGCACACCCTGAATTTTGTATTTGTGCCCACAATTTTTCTTGAATGTTTACAAGTCTATAGTATACCATGTGTTTAAGAGATCATCATTAAAAGTAATACATAAGCGTTAAATCCGGTGAGTGTGGTAACCTATTTGCAGGACGATTTCTCTGCCAATCCATCAATTTTGAAAATTCTCATTGAATTGATTTCTAACAATTAATGTGAAATTTGGGTATACACCGTGGTGCATATACCACCTCTTTTCTCTAGTAGCCAGTAGAAGATCATCCAATAAATTTAGGAAATTTCCTAAGTATTCTACATAATTAAACCCATTTAAACGAGATGGTAAGATAACAGGACCCATAAAAAATCTGTCAATGACCTCTATCCATACGTTAATTTTAAATTCATGTTAATAATGTAAATTTGTCATATCTCTTCTTGTAAAGCAACACTCATCAGAAAATATTGTACTTCATTAAGGAAACGATAGAAGCCAAGTCTCGATTTGAAGTCGAGAGATTTAAGGTCTTATCGCTCTGGAGGTGGAATGGATGTATATTCCAATCTTAAATATTGGTGTACAGACTCGGATTTCCTTCACCTCATTTTAAAATTTCCTTCATAATCTCCAATGTTCCAATGGTAAGATTCTATCCATAACCTAACTAAAAAACAAATATTTTTTTTTCTGACATTGATAATATGACGCTCTGTGCGTTTTACCCCATTTTTGTCAAGAACCTAACCTAAATGACAAATTCTCGGGCTAGATACAAATTCAGCTTGAAAAATTATATTCAGAAATATATTTCATCACCAGTGAACGAATCTTGTAAATTTTTAATATGCTTCATTCATTAAAACTACATAAATTTGATAAGCTTAGCCCCAAAATTACTTAATCTCTTTATAACATATCTGGTTTTCCTAACTTTCATAAAAATATTTGCGAGAAATAATTAGATTACATCAATCTTTACGATTTTTTCTATGAATTATTGATCTAGATCAAGTTGACTATATCCTGGTGTTTACGATAATAAACTGATTTTAGTAAAATTATATCATCATCAGTTTTAAATTTATGTTACAATATTTGCGACAGGATGTCACTCCTAATCTGTCGCCATCTTTATTTTACCGAATGGTTAAAAAGGATTTATTAATGAGTTAAATTTATCCAATAAGCGGCAATTTTCTTGTCTACAATCACATAAAACGAGACGATTAAAATGCGAACAGTATTACTATAAACTGTATCGGAACATTTCAACATCACTTATGCTTCATGTTGAATAAATAAAAAACATAGGTGAAATTCATAGATATAGAGTAAGCCAAAAGAATTTTTATCCTTGCTGCAAAACCAAAAGTCCTTTTTAAGACTTGAAATTGGCATTTCATACAGTATATGAAGCTCTACAATCACAGGAGGAGCATTATCCCGGTGTGATGGATTGTCTCTAATATTTGATATCTATATCGACATGGGTCACTATGGAATCTCTGATGATGTATTTTCGGTAGTTTTTTATTGCAATAACCTGATTTTGAATAGGAAACCTTCGATTTCTGACAATATTTCCTAAGACTTCAACCAGTAATTCGATATTAATTTGTTGATGTTTTCCTGGTTGATCTCACTTGGATGTCGTCCATGAAGCTGCTGCAGACATTCTCTTCATCTGATGACTAATGAGAAGACAGTTCATGTTTCCTCAAACAAAGCCCTGTTAAATCATCTACCTCGCATATAGCGTGATGCAGTACCGAAGAATCTGCTAACCTGTGAAAATATGAACACAAGTTTTTATATGTTGCTCCAGTTACTTACCAATCTTTGTCAATCCTTTTCCTTAGTAACATTTTGATAGCATTTTCCGTTCACTAGTCTCACAAAGATGTTGTGTGTGAGCCTTTGTCAATAATGTTCTGACTTTTTTCTGCAGGTTTAGTTCTAAGTATGTATTATTGCTAGGCATCCTGTTATCCTAGAGATAATTCCGTTTTGGAAGGTTTTTTCCCTCAATTTAACCATTCCAGCAAAACCTGAAAGGGTACACAGGGTACCACTCTCTTCTTAAATAGCTGTAATTAATTCCTTAAAAAAACACAGTGATTTTATAAAATGTACGTTCACTAATATAGTATTAAATTTATTGTGATCTCTTACTCTGCGATTTCAGCAACCAGAAACAGTTAGTACTGTACAAGTTGTTTATGATCCTCTTTCACCTAATAAGTTTTAACACACGATCGCATATCAGACTTTTACTTTCTGCTGGTTTGTGGTCATATTGCAATTCGCTCGTTGCACCATATGCAAGCTTCTTACAATTCCTTACAGTTTTAACGACAAGGAAATTAAATGATTTAAAAAAACTTTTTTTTTTGGGAACAAGGTTTAAATATAAAGTCAAAAATGTATTTAAAGATATAAAAAATCGGAAGCAGAATTTGAAAAGTTGCATTGTAGTGAAATAGACTTTTTGTCCTAGTCTAGAGTAAATAATGCTCGTATTTATTAATTTTTTTGTAAAGGGTGTTTTTTATAGAGGTATAGAAATTTAAGTTGGCAACACTTTTTTAACTGGCGGCCATTTTGTCAGCTGTCAACTAATTTATGTATAGTTTGGTTTGGCATTTCAACATGAATAGACTGACGCCTGAACAACGCTTCCAAATTGTGCAAATTTATTTTGAAAATCATGGTTCTGTTCGAAATACGTATCGCGCACTACGTCCATTTTACGGTCAACATAATCGTCCATCAGAACAATTAATTCGATTAACTATGGAACGTTTTCGCACCACGTTTACTCTAAATAATAATACGCATCCACAGAGACGTCGTACAGTGCGTACAGAAGAAGTCATTGCTGCTGTAGAGCGTAGCGTAGAGAAAGACCCGAATCAGTCTATCCGCCATCGTGCATAGGAATTGGATATGTGTCCATTTACTTTATGGAAGATTTCAACAAGACGGCGCAACATGTCACACAGCTCGTGCCACACTTGATTTATTGAAAAAAACGTTTGGTAACCGCATAGTTTCACGTTTCGGACCCGTGAATTGGCCTCCAAGATCGTGCTACTTAACGCCGCTAGACTATTTTCTGTGGGGATATGTGAAGTCGCTAGTCTACGCCGATAAGCTCGAAACGATTGATCACTTGGAGGACAACATTCGCCGCGTTATTGCCGATATACGGCCACAAATGTTGGAAAAAGTCATCGAAAATTGGACCTCCAGATTAGACTACGTCCGAGCCAGCCGTGGCAGTCATATTTAAATTATAATTCCAGAAGGTTATCTTTCGAATAAAGTAAATTTCATGTCAATTTAAAAAATTCATCTTTGTTTTATTCCATTTAAAAGTTCTATACCTCTATAAAAAAAAAACACCCTTTAGTTACGTAATAAAGCATTCCAGAATGCTTCCAAAAAGATTAAACGGTAATTTAGTCCTGTAAATTCCTCCCGTGCGGCCACTATTTGAAGAAAAAATTTCACTTCTACATAAAAAAAGTAAAACTAACGAAGTTTCAAGTCAGTAACATACAAAACTATAGTAAGTCCTGGTAGCTACCGAATTCTAAAAAATATATATTACAATTTTAACAGATTTTAAAATGACTTGCACTGATCTTGAACTCATTCCAACTTGACTTCGCAAAAATTTTAATTTTGATTATACCAATAATTTATTGCTATAAATGATAAAAACCTCTTGTATAAATAGTTAATGTTTACATTCCGGTTTATATAATTTTGACAGTTAAAAAATTACCCAGTCATTTTGAATGATTTTCAGGTTAGTTCAAGATAATAAAGATGACTAGAAAAAATAATAGTACCTATTATTTGGCAATACAAGTTAAAATATTGTAATAACTCTAAGAGTATTAAAGTTTTAAAAAAGCACTTAAATAAATAAGTTGATATTTAAATAAAGAGTAAAAATTTGCTTAAAGAAATCGCATGTTTTTACTTTAAAAAAATATTATTTTCGTCAAACTGTGAATGAAAAAAAACAATTTTAATTTCTAACTCTCACTTCAGGGGCGGGCATATCACCGTGCAGTTCAGTGCGTTGTCTGAGTACCCTGTGTCTCAGGGCCTCGAGTACAGAGGAGGCATAATTTGCTTGTCATTTTTTAATAGGTCAACTTTGTTTAGTTTAGGTAAAAAAGGGTGGCCTATATGCATTCTCCTTTCAAGCAGATAAAGGAAAGAATATATACAAACAGTTTATTTAAAAATCATGGTCTTGGGTTTAGACCGTGTCAAATTGGAATTATTATCCGACGTTTCGCCTACGATTGCACGAAGCATCTTCAGGGATCTCTACTCCACGAGATTAAAACACTGAATGACTATCGAAGAGTAACAGCCCGGTATTTATACCCGACTGGTGCTCAGCGAACCATGATCCAGCGTTACAATCTGTTTCCACGTATGAAGTAAACTGTAACCGGCATCTCTATTAATATTATTTGAATAGTTACAAATTTCGATTGATTCTCTAATTTCTAGTTTAAAGACACCAGGCACTGATGCTAGCATCTTAGTTTCTTTTATATTAAAAGTGTGACCAGAGCAATACTGGTGGATATAGACCAACCTGTTTCACCTACATATACTTTACCGAAAGAGCAAGATATCTTGTAAACGCCTTCTGTTTAAAATGGAATTGTGTCCTTTGGAGACTTCAAACATTGTCCAACTTTCTGACAGATATTGAAAATTGTCTAAATGTTTGATTTTCGAAGCAATCTGGCAATCTTGTCGGTGGTTCCGTGTATGTAAGGTAAGACAACACTGTCCATAGGAGGTTCATTTAAGACATTTTGCTGAGGAGTTGGGTTTTTGTGTTTATTAATAGAACGTCTTATATCTTCAGCGCAATATTCGTTGCTCAGAGCATTAGTCAGTTTTTCTGTCTTTGCTTTTCATTCATTCATCACATATTGAAAGTGCTCTACGTACCAAAGAGTTTATGACGGATTGTTTTTGAGAAGGATGAAGGTGTGACGTTGCATTGAGATATCGATTGGTATGTGTTGGTTTTCTGTACACAAAATGTCCTAATTTGCCATTCTCTTTGCTTTGTACTAGTACATCAAGAAAGAGAAGGGCATCATTTGATTAAGTTTCCATGGTGAATTTTATGCTAAGATTTTGTTGATTTGGATTATTCAGGAAATTATGGAGATTATCCACGCCATGCGGTCAAACTACGAACGTATCATTTACATATCTGCACCAAAATTTAGGTTTTTAGAGAAGCAGAGGACAAGGCATTTTCCTCGAAAGCTTCCATAAAGATGTTAGCAACCACAGGTGATAGCAGAGATCCCATCGCCGCTCCCGAAATCTGCTCGTAGAAAGTTCCTTGAAAAGGAAAATAGGTGTAAATCACACATGCTTTAATTAATTCTAGTAGGGTGGTGTCCATGTTGTTGTTTCGTAATACGTCAGATCTTATGGAAACTGAATCTCCTACAGGAACATTTTGTGTACCGGTATTCTACATCAAAACTGATCAATATGTTTACGAACTCTAATTGAATGATTTTTAATCTTTGGACAAAGTGTCCAGAGTTTTCAACAAATGATTCGGTTTTTCCTGTAAAGGGATGTAAAAGTTTGGCTGACACGAAGGCGATCCGATAAGTATTTCTCCTCACCGCCCGATGGCGCCACTATCGCCAGAGAAATTTACTATCGGGTAGTACATTCTCGTAGACGGCTACTATCAAAATTTTAGCTGAATCGGACTTGCAGTTTTGTTTTGACCGCGTGTGAAAGCAGGCGTGTCCGCGGATTTTAGAAAAATGGAAAAAGAGCAATATCGGTCGGTGACTCGATTCTTGTTTTTGGAAAGGAATCGCGCAGCGAAATCAAAGAGCGCTTGGACGCGGTGTACGGTGACTCTTCTCCTTCGATGGCGACCGTCAAAAATTGGTTTAACGAGTTTCAACGTGGTCGCACGTCGGTTTTTGATGAGCCACGCTCAGGTGCCCCGAAAACGACTACCATGGAGGATAACGTGACAAAAATCCACGATCTTGTATTGGCAGACCGCCGATTGAAGATGGGCTAGATAGCTGAGACAGTAGGCATCTCAAAAGACCGCGTGGGTCATATCCTGCATGAAATTTTGGGCATGAGAAAGCTGTCGGCGTGATGATAGGCACGTTTGCTCACTCCGGACAACAAACGCAACCGTGAGACTACTTCAGAGCAGTGTTTAACGCTATTTAAGCGCAATTAGAAGGAGTTTCTGCATCGTTTCGTGACAGACGACGAAACATGGATCCACTGGTACACACCAGAGACTTCACCCGGCGAAGGTACTCCGAAGAAGGCGAAAACTATCCTATCGGCCAAAAAGGTAACGGCCACCGTTTTTTGGGATTAACACTGATCTACATCAACTACCTGGAGAAAGGCAAAACGATCACAGGGCTCTACTATGCCGAATTGCACAAAAAAACGGTCTTATTTGGCGAAGAAAAAAATGCTCTTCCACCTTGACAACGCACCGGCTCACGCCTCCGCCTTAGACACGGCCAAATTGGTCGAATTGGGCTACGAACTGCTGCTCCATCCACCGTATTCTCCAGATTTGGCCCGGTGCGACTTCTTTTTGTTTCCAAACTTGAAAAAGTCACTCGCCGGGCAGAAATTTGAGTCCAATGAGAAGGTTATCGCCGTCACGGAGGCCTACTTTGCAGACCTCCAGAAACGTATTTTTCTGACGGGTTAAAGAAGTTGTAGCATCACTGGGTCAAGTATATCGAGCTAAAAGGAGACTATGTTGAGAAATAAATCGCCACTTTCACAAAATTTTCGTTTTTCTTATGTAGGCTAATTACTTATCGGACTGCCCTGGTATTTACCTATTTTATAGGTTGGCGAGTCTATTGCGCTGACGATTGGACCTAGAGGTACATTTTCTTTATGTATTTTAGGCAGTTTGTAAAGGCGTGGAATCTTGGAGCTGCTTGGTTTAACGACTTTCTTTTCTGCTGGAGTGAGAAAAGAGAATGGCAAATTAGGACATTCTGTGTACAGAAAACCAACATATACAAATAGATATCTCAGTACAACGTCACACCATCATCCTTCTCAAAAACAATCCGTCATAAACTTTTTGGTACATAGAGCACTTTCAATATGTGACGAACAATCACTGAAATCAGAAACAGAAAAACTGACTAATGCTCTGAGAGGCAACGGATATTGCGCTGAAGATATAAGACGTTCTATTAATAAATATAAGAACCCAACTCCTCAGTAAAATGTCATAAATGAACCTACATGAACAGTGTTGTGTTACTTTACATACACAGAACCACCAAGATTGCCAGATTGATTTGAAACTTACATATCCGAACAATTTTCAACACATGTAAGAAAGTTGGAAAAGTCTCCAAAAAACACAATTCCATTTCAAACAGAAGGCGGTTAGAAAATACCTTGCTCTTGTGGTAAAGTATATGTAGGTGAAACAGGATGGTCTATATCCACTAGGCTTAAGGAACATGAAAGATGTATAAAAAAGAAACAAATTGTACAATCTGCAGTAGCTGAACACCAGCATTGCTCAGGTCACACTTTTAATGTAAAAGAAACTAAGGTGTTAGCATCAGTGCCTCGTTTCTTTCAACGTAAAATTAGAGAATCAATCGAAATTTGTAAATATCCAAATAATATTAATAGAGATGCGAGTTACAATCTACATCACACGTGGAAATCGATTGTAACGCTGGATCACGGTTCACTAAACACTAGTCGAGTATAAATACCGGGCTGTTACTCCTTGATAGTCATACAGTGTTCTAATCTCGTGAAGTAAAGATACCTGAAGATGCCTTGTGCAATCGTAAGCGAAACGTCGGATAATGATTTCAATTTGACATGGTCTAAACCCAAGAACCGTAATTTTCAATTTGACCAAAGCCATAAAAGCTTTCGTATAAGCAGTTTATTTCCTGCAAATGTAACTCTGGCCCTCTCTTCATACGCGTTTCGATCACCTCATGATCTCGTCAGTGGGGCTGTATCGAACCTAGAGCAACATTCGCAGGAAACAACTGCTATATAAAATATAAATTTCGAAGCATGTCAGTAGGATATTAGAAACCTGCTAATTTGGCACTACTCCGGTGAATATAGACGTCCTTTGACTCTAGATATTTTTCAATCGACATTGAAGACGGTAGGTTTTTTTATACAAAAAACCAATTTAAGATATGTGTAAGAATTTAATACATTGTTACCTATGGAAGTAATTTGCATCCTGGTACAGATCTACTTACAGTACAATCCTTTATTCTTCATAAAACTAACTGCCAGAGTACACAATATGTCTTCCTTGTGAAATATTACCCATTAAAGATAAATATATGGTAATATTCTTGTAAATATAAGTAATATATTAATGTGGGTGAGGTTGCAATTCTTGAGGAAGACAAGGTCTTCGTATCGAACTTGTAAGAGCATTGTCATGGGCGTGAAACCGATATAAACATTGTTGTTATGTAAAGTAATTGTTTGTTGCACAATTTAACCGCAAATTGATACTTTTATTTTTATTTTGTGAATAAAAACAAATTGTTTCTGTGTATTCCAGCAAGCAGTAATTGAAAAAATTAAACGGCTAAAATTGAAAAGGCAAATATAAGTTTAAGTATTACATAAAAAGGTTTTCCTGTAAACAATATTAGGCCAAGCACAATGTCCGGTATGACTTTTAAATTTGTAAACTATATTTAGAATCTGAATTTAGAATAGAAGTCGTTACACGCGTTCTGACTATTTTGGAAAAATTAAGAAAAACTTGTATGTGGACGACTGGCACTCAGTTTTGGAACTAGGATAATCTAGTATATCCAAAAAATGCTTAGAACATAAACTCAGAAAATTGTAAGACCAGTCTCTGGAGTTTGAAGAGCTCCAGGTTGGTCCGCAACGTATCGTCAAGTTGGTATGGGAAGAGAACCCAGAAGGAAAGCGACCGCTAGGAAGACCAAGGATGAGGTGCAGAGATAACATTGCAGCAGACTTACAAACCCTAAACGTCGAACGCGCGGAGAAACTGATGATGGATCGCAGCAAATGAAGGCAGATTGTGAAGTCAGCAAAGACCCACCCCGGGTTGTAATGCTAGAGAGAGAGAGACAGAGAGAGAGAGAGAGAGAGAGAGAGAGAGAGAGTCGAAGGTTATCATGGGTTTTATCCCTGCAGTAACCAACCAGTGTACTATGTGTGGTGTTAATCCCCACCTTTTGCGCAGTGGCTTTTTTGCATGATGGCCATTTTACCTTTAGCAATAACTTTCTGCAACTGCAACCTGCAACTAAGCTTTGTATCCAGGATTAAACCTCACTACTTACTTCTTGGCTTATTTGCGATTGTTTATTAGAGTTGATAGATGAACTTCGTCAAGTTTCCTTCTTTTAGTGGAGCGTATAAATGTTGTTTTTCAAAGATTTATTCTAAGATGCTCCTTAGTGCACCACTTCTCCACTATAGTCAAAGCTCCCTGCATGATTTTATTATCGAAATGATTCGGATAAATTTTCATGCTGATGTTTGTAATAACCTTTCCTTGATCCAGCGTTTGCGTTCAGTTTCTGTACATAAAAAGCTGTTCCAGATGTCTGTGTCTAGTCCTAAAGTAGAACGAGTAATATCAGTGTCAAGATGTAATTTTTTGACACCCGTTCTAAAAATCATTTGCTTGCAACTCTAGTAGATTTGGCGAATAATGGTCTAAGTACTTTCTACTAATAGTTGAGATAAAATTATCCAAATATAAGAAACAGTCGTTGTGGATTAATTTTTGTAATCCAAATCTTCACTTTCATCATAGTTTACATCAAATCTTCGAAATGATTCTTCAATTTGATTTCCAATAATTGGTATCATCCTTATTTTCAATGCAGGAAGAATACAATTTTTATTCATGACTTGTTTGGTTTTTACGCTTAATATCGAATTAGCCTAAATATATAAAAAATATATATCCGTAATATTTTACTGCAATATCTCAATAGTAAAGCAACACTTTCGAAAGAAGTTATAATATAATAAATTCATAATATCGTATTTAAATCGCAAACAACTTGTCTCTGAAATATCTTTTTCTTGCGGCCATGTATTCTGAAATAGATGTTTGAATATTTCAGAATATTGTTTTACTTGGAATAATCTGAAAGCTCAAATTGTCTGTGTCTTCATCTTGAATAATACATAACTCCTACTTTTTTTTTCATCATCATACTAGTCAATTTTAGTTTTTCGAAAATTTATAAGTGTTTTAATTATTATAAAATAAATGTTCCCTTTTTAATTTCCAGAGAACCTCGAGAGGTGCTACATTGGGAATTGAAAAACAAAACAGTAAGAACATACAAATGGTGTATGAATGTTCCTCCGAGATGTTCAGTATACTCCAATAAGGTTTATAATGAGACCAAAGTTGATGTAAGTTAGATTTATAATATTTATTATGATATTCATAAATTATTTGAACTAAGTACTAATCGTGATTAGTGTACCTCGCAGGTGGCCGAAAAGTACCCATTTTATCCAAAGTTGTAAATCACCCTAAAATGTACCACTAAAAAATCTTTGAATTTGAAAGTTTTCCACATACCAGTGAAATTGTGTCAAACAAATATTTAGTCTGTCGTCGTAAATCCACTATCTTAAATTTTAAATTAATGTTAGATTGATAATATAGACCCCAAAACCTTCCAATATCGATATTTAAAGAACTTGAGACATAAATTTCTTAACCTGATATATTTTATACTGCACATTGAGTTTGTATCCGCCCCAAGAACAACGCAACATCAATTTTAGACAAAATCGGAAAATTTTCAGTCCCTCATATTGTATCTTATCAATCTAATAGTTATAAAAAATTAACTTTATATACATGACCCCGAAAACACCCTAATACCGAATACGAAAAAATGCGAATAAGGTAAAATTTTCAAACACACCATATTGGATCCGAAATATTGAACTTCATGTAAATAATTTTAAAGTCTTAATCTAATCTGAAGAGAAACCCTTCAAAGCCCCCTAGTGCCAATTTTCGATGAAATCCAGAAATTTAAAATTTCTAGATCGTCATATTGCATCAGACATTAGATTTTCTTAAAATAATTTAATATTCGCCATTTATATTCTCAAAAACGATTCAGTCCCTCATTTGAATAAAATCGAAAAATATAAAATTCATACTGAATCCTGAAAAAATACTATTAAGTTCATAATTTACACCTTCAAGAAACCCCTATATCAGTTTTGAAGAAACTCGAAAAATATAAAATGTTTAAGTTGAGGACACCATATTGAATCCGCCAGACTGAGTTTTTCAAAAAATATTTTAAATTCGTAATTAACACGAACAAAAATCCCACAATACTGATTTTAGATTAAACCGAGAGATGTAGAATCTTTAATCCGCCATCTTGGATCCGCCATATTTAATTTTTTTTTAATAATGTCAGATTCGTAATAGGAGATCCCAAAATCCTCCAAGATCAATTTTCAACAAAATTGGACAACAAATTTTTTTTCCGCCATATTGGATTCACCATATTAAATTTCTTAAAAATAATTTCAGACTCTTTATGTGCGACCCCAAGAACTGCCCCATGCCAATTTTGGAAAAAATCGAACTAAATTGGATCCGTCATGTTGAATTTTCTAAAAATGTTTTGAATTCGTTATACGCGACCCCAAAACTCCCCCACATCAATTTGGGAGAAAATTGGACAAAACTTAATTTTTTTATACGCCATATTGGATCTGCCATATTGAATTTTTTAAAAATAATTTCAGATTCGTTGTGTACGACTCCGAAAATTCCCACATTCCAATTTTGGAAAAAATCGAACAAAATTAATTTTTTTTTTGGCATCCATATTGTCAGCGTCATCTTTGATTTTACTGCACCAATTTTTCCAAAAAAATATGGGACCACAACAACTTTCTGAACATAACGTAAAAAATTTCATTCAAATCGGTATCACCGTTCTGGAGTAATCGGTGTACATATATAAAGAAAAATACATAGTCGACGAATTGAGAACCTCCTTCTTTTAGAAGTCGGTTAAAAATTAATTTAAATTTATTCATTAAATTATCAGTAGAAATTTTAAAAAATATATATTTGTACTTATATTTATTAGTATGTTTCACTCGAATCTACAATTTTTTGGGGGTTTCGCAAAACTGCAAACCTAAGGAAAAACTCCCGCTACACGGTTGTTGTGAGAATTAAATTAAATAATTTACCAATAACCAGTTAATCAAAGCTGATTATTTTAAACCTTCAAATTCTTTGCGTAGGGCCTGTAGGAAGATCAATTATTTAATGATACTTTATTAGTTTTATAAAGCAAATAAGTGCTGGAACTTATTCATATGACACACTGACAGAGATAAATCAAAATTTTGTTTCAATCTTTTTGTTTTTTATAGAATATGATGATAATTATTAAAACGTAAAGATATATTATAATTAACCAATCCCTAAGAATCAAATGAAAGTATTATGTTCACAGATTAGGTATTTATTATTTTGTTAATTTGTACATACAAAGTTGTGTGTGTATGTTAAGTAATAGTTGAAATGATTGTCTATTAATAATTCTCCTTATATCATGGACAACTAGGACATAAATTATCTACTTATTTTTGGATAGTGTTATATTTTCGGTAATAATCACACCCAATTCCAAATACTTGTTTGATTTATAGATAAATTGGGAAAAGCATCAAAACATGCGCGATCGTAACTAGTTCATAATTTATAACTGATCTAAAAAAGGTGTTTTGAAATTTGAAACGCTCTTATATAATTTATATCATCATTAAACAGTGTTTTAATAGATATTAAATTTGTTTTCGTATGGTAAATTCGGGCTAGCTCTGCAATTACTGACGATCCCACAATGTGATGTAACAAGTAGGGACTACCGTCGAATTTATTTACATTTATAGACAAAAATTATTATGGTCGAGGACACTAATCTCCTTCTGAATTCAAACCAGCAAATATAAATAATTTAAACTTCCTGCTGCTTTGAGACAAATAAATATTATGTGAAAGTTGTTCAAACATTTACGATTTTTATTTATCAGCCATAAGTGTGTTAAGAATAATAAAGTCCAAGTTCAATTTATTTTACTGCTTCTAATTAAAACGAAATTGGTACACACAACTTTACGTATGTACTTATATTTTATACTATTGCTATTTCATCATCTTATGCTAATATTGATAATCATGTGTTTTTTTTTTTCAGAAATACATTGAATCTACATTCTCCCTTATTTAAGTATCCTTTCAATATTACTTTTATTTACGTAATTTTAAAGTTTAACATCTAAATCAATATTTCTAAATCTTTTAATATTTCTGTTCCGAGTTTCCATACCAATTTTAATAGCGTCCCATTTTAACAGTTTATATATTCTAAATTAATTTATTTTATTTATTTTTTCTTTGGTCATGGGTACAGCATCTTTCCGCCCGTTTTATTACTGGACGCTTCACAACTAGTAAATACCATCTATCTATCTATCTCTATCTAATGAGCCTCAAAGATGTAAAGGATATGCGAAATAAAATTAACATTTTCATTTCATAAAATACAAATTTAGTTTTTCTACCGGGTTAAGAAAAGAAAAATTTTCATTATTTTTGTAAAAATGTTACTTATTATACTGCCTGCAAATATCAGGGAATGAATATACAAAGTAAGTAAACAAAATGAAATCCGTAAAAATTTATTTCATCAATAAAATACATTTTGTTTACTTGATATACGTACATAATATTAAGCTAATAGTAAAATTATTAATTTTCCCTAAAGTAGTTACTGATAATGTGTTATTGGATCTGTCTTGCTTCTTGTAGATCAGGGTGTATTTCTTGTTCTTGATGAACATTTCCGATAACAAAAAGTTATTATCAATCTATCTTTTGGAAAACATCTAAATCTATTCTTCTAGATCTTACAACATCTTTCAACGGTATTCCGCAATGAATAGCTACTAAAAATCTTTCATCTAGTGTTCTCAGTTGTGAAACGTCTCCCAAAGGCCATGGCCTTAAAAAAAACCCTAAAAAAATTAAACTTAGTTCACTTTCCTGTATATATTTAAACATATCCTAAATTAATAACAAATTATCAGTTTATTGTACAATTAATTTACCTGAATCTGCAATGAGGAAGAATAAATATTCTGGGTTTCTTCTATAAATCATTTCCATTATATTGCAAATGTTAGATTCATTCCAAATATAGGAATCATGGGTACTACAAGAAAATGTAGCATTCTTTTTCAAAAAAAAAACAAATTGTATATCATTTTTTAGTTTGTAAAATACATATTACTGCTGGCTGTTTATAATTTAGGATTTAACAGAAAATTACACAGATGGACAAGCTCATAATTCATTTAAATTTTATAGCAATTAGATCCACTCTGAAATAGCATCTTCTCTGTTTAAAGCATCTGGGCTTTTCTTCTTGGCACTTACTCCAACTGACACTTCCTGACCGACTAGTTCCAGAAATATATTCAACGCAGTAATAGTTCATTTTTAATCTTATTTTTGACGCTTCGTTGTCCATTTTTTGCAATTCATCTTTCTTATCTGTTATCAAAGCTATATCATCCGCGTATATTGGGTAATTCAATAGCTCTCCGTTTATCTTGATCCCATAATTGTCTCATTATAATTTTTTAAAGACATCCTCTGGAGCTTGGTTGAATAGTTTCGGTGACACTGTATCTCCTTTCTTGACCCCTCGTTCTATTTTTATTGATGCTATGTCCTTCCATTATTTTGATAGTAATCCTGCTATTTTGCAACGAGTTCTTAACTACCCAATGTTCAACGCTATCAAAGGCCTTTTCAAAATCTATGAATGCTATATATAGAGGAATCTGATATTCGTTGGCCTTATAAATTAGAATTTTTATTGTCAGTAGGTGGTCGCAAGTATTCAAGTCTTTCCTAAATCCAGCCGTCGAATTTGGAGGTCAGTCTATTTGTCAGTATTTTAGTAAACAGTTTATACATGATATTAAGTAGCGTTATTGGTCTGTAGTTTTTCAAATTCTTTCGATCTTCTTTTTTAAAAGTATAATGGTCATTGCTTCGTTCCAACTGGTTGATATCTGTTTTGTACAAAGTATTTTGTTCAGAAAGATATACAAAACGTTTCTTGTTGTTTTTCCACCACTCTTCACCATTTCTGCTGTGATTCCATCTTTACTTGGCGATTTGTTATTTTTCATTTTTTCAGGGCTTTTTTTATCTCATTTTTACAAATTGTTTTGTTTTATTTCAGTGTTTAATCGATTAAGGATTTCTTGTGGTGGTTTTTCCTTTGTATTATAAAGATTTGTGTAATATTCTTGTATTATCTGTATAATTTGCTCCATGTCGCTAGTTTCTATCTCTTCGTTGTTTTTTTGTACTATTTATCTGTATTTTTCCTAATTGTGGTTTCAGGCATTTAATATTCTTGTTTTGTTGAATTACTCTTTCATTCTTTGTTTCTTGTTTCCTTCTTTTATTTTCCTTGATATTTTTTCTAATTGTTTTGTTAGTCTCTGTATATTCTGACGTGTTTATTTTACCTTCCTTGAGCAGCGTGCTTCTTTTATCCTTTAATTCCTTTGTGTGTTGAGAGATATAGTTGTTCTTTTGTGGATGATGCTTGTGCTACTTTTTTCCCGGCTTGCACAGTGTGTTCGTCAATATCTTATCTATTTCATCGATATTTTTATTCTCCAGGTTGTTTATATTTGGTATATATTCCTTTATTTTTTCTTTATACTTGTCTGTGTTATGTTTGAGCTATTCCATTTCTAGTTTTTGTGTTTGACTGACTCTTCTTCTGGTTTCAAAAAAGCTGTTGATTTGAATTTTTGCTCTTACAAACCTGTGGTCGCTGCCAGTAAAAAATAGGTTAAGCACGGTTACGTCTGCAATGATGCTTTTTTGTGTCGAAAGTATATAGTTAATTTCATTTTTGATTTAACCATTGGGACTTATCCATGTCAATTTTCGTTGTGGTTTCTTGTTAGAAAAGAAGTTCATTGCAAAGAGTTTTCCTTCTTCTAAGTAATTCATCAGGATAGATTTTCTTTCATTTCTTATGTCGTATCCATACTTTCCAATATTCGTTTCTTCCTCATTCAGTCTCTTCTCCAGTTTGGCATTGAAGTCACCTATTATTATCAGTGTTAAACGGGTCTTCTGTTCTAATACTGATGTGTTTTCTTCGTAAAATGTTTCAATGTCTTGGTCTGTATATGCGCTGGTAGATGCGTAAACTTGGATAATTTTCAGACATGTTCTTTCTAATTTAATGATCAAAAATGCTACTCAGTCTGATATGCCTTTTATTGTTTAGACATGTTTGACGATTCTTTTGTTGCTAATAAACCCTACTCCATTTTTACTATCGTCTGTGTTTCCCTTGAAGTAGAGTGTCTTTCCGAAAGTCATCTATAACCGCTAAATATTGAATAAGATCATAGCATCCGATTAGTTTTGTATTCAAATTATCAATGTAAAAATGTATCAAATTATAAGACCAATAAACCGCACTATTTTTGCAAAATAACAACAGCGTTTCTATTACCTAAAAATAAATTCTGCTCAACTTGGCTTCAATTTTTTCGTTACAGAGAGATTTTGTATTTAAATTATCAATATATATGAAAGTTTAAAATTTAATATTTGTATTTACAAAATGTCATACATATCAACTGATTAATTTCCTGAATATTATTTTGCAACATATGGCCAAGGAAAGTATAGTACTCGGTGTACTGCTCGAAAGAAAAGTAAAAATGGTTTTAATAGTAATTAAACAAAAACGGAACATATATTTTGCTTTAATATGATCTGTTGCGTTGTCCCATATCACACGCGCTGAACAGCTGACTTAATTTTCCAAAGTAGACGCCCCTGGAGGGTATACAGTGTCAACGTATTATCGTTTTTTAAAAATCAAAATTTGTACGAATTTAATTTTTTGAGATATATCAACTAATATAAATATATTATTTTAAATATATACTTCATGAAAATTAGACTTTTGTTGAGAAAGTGTATATTTCGGTATCCAAAATAATATCTCGCGATGTTAGTATTGGCAACCCTTTGCTAACAAAATATCGGACCAAAAATGGTCAGTTTTTTCGGTTTTTCCAGTTTATCTCGAAAACTAAAAAATTTATTTTTAATTCTGGGCTAAGAAGTTTTGAAAAAAAAAACAATTTTTAGACTACAAAAATTGCCAACTTTTTCCTTAGTAAACTTAAAATACGATGAAAAACAATATTTTTTTTAATTCAAAATATCTCGGCTAGTGAATATTAAGGGATGAAACTTAGGGAAGGTATTGTTGAGTACTTGTTCTTTACCTGGGAAATTTTTTATTTCATAAAAAACACCCTCTAAGATCTGTGGACTACCTAAAGACATCCAGAATCTATCCAGCTATTGTATCTGAGATCACGAATAAAAAATAGTGGGGGGCGTGTCTCCGCTCTACAGACGCAGGGGCTTTGCACTTACCACTTTGCGCTACAGCGGAGTCATTTCGGAGCAAATATGGTTTTCATAATATTGAGAATAATAAGTTATTCATTATTTTATTAAAATCAATGTTTTTCCAAAAAGTTATATGTATAAAAAAATATAAGAGACATACATTAATCACTATATAATCTTTTGCAATCTTTTCGGAATTATCATCGCTCATTCATCATCGCTTTAATCATTTATAACATTATCATTAATATCTCTGTCATTTTCGTCATTGTCACAATCATTATTCATTTCATCGTCATTTTCGTCACTGTTTATCTTAAGCGTAATATTTAATATTTTCTAAACAATTATCACATTGAGCGTCCCAGTGCTCACATAAATTTGTACATAAATCCATACATTTTTACTTGTATATTTGTTATTAATGCATCCCTATTTTCATAGACACGCGAAGCTATAATTAGCTTGTCTGGAATAATTGACTCAGTTGTATATACCGGTCTTAAACCAACATCAGATTTTATATCTCAGTAACTAGTGGCGCCACCTATAATTTTAAAATAGGCAAATCGATAGGCAATTTAATTACCTACAACTTTTGTCTAAAACATTTTTTCGCACAACCCTTAATTTTCTAGGTAAACTGGAAAAAAGTGACCATTTTCGATCTGCCATTTTGTTAGCACAGAGTTGCCGGGATATGTTTTTTAAGAATGCCACAATTTACACGTTCCCATAATAAAATCGCAGGTTACAATTTTTTTAAAAAAGAGTTTTTTGTGTAATTTCCTCAATGACAAAGATACAATATTATATAGAATTGAGATTTTTGAAGTTGGAGCCAAATTAATACCAAAATCAAAAGATATGGTATTTTTATTCTGCCACATTATATTCACTATAATGAATTATTTAAAAATAATTACAAATTCATAGTTAACACACTCAAAAACTTTCCTATGCCAATATTAGACAAAAACAAGAGATGTAATACTTTCTAGGACAACATATTGTTTTTTTTTCAAAAATAATTTTAAATTCGTAATATGTACCCACAAAAACTCCTGATTACCAATTTTAGACAAAATCTAGAGATGCAAAATTTTTATTTCGACATACTGAATTTTTCAAAGAAAAGCCTTTAAAACTACACCATTCCAATTTTGAGAAAAATCGGCCATATTTTTTTTTGTCGCCCACTTTAGATTTTACTGAACCGATTTCAGCTAAAACAATATGGGTTCATCGCAGCAACTTCCTGAATATTCCTGAAAATTTCATTCAAATTGGTGCCGTCGTTCCGACATAATCGACGTATACGTTTCGCCAAAATCTCATTTGGCATCTTCTGTGCTTCTGTGCTTGGTGGTTGTAGATCTAGAACCAAATGAGATTTTGGCGAAACGTCTGCAAATTTCTACGAGAAACCAAACGAACGAACGGCTGTATTCCCGGATTAATACTGAATCACATGTTCCCATCCATGAAACACTACGCAACAAGACACATTGACAGTGACCTAACAAACATTCCAAATGTCTGCAATCAAGGCTCAGAATATAAACCAGAAATTTCATCATCAGAAATTGAAGTGGCCTTACAAGAAATGAAAAACAACAGAGCCCCAGGAGAAGATGGCATTATTATTGAAAGGATTAAAGCAGGAGGGGAAAAATTAATAAATGCTCTTAAAGTCCTATTTAATAGATGTTTAAAGACTGGACAAATCCCAACGTCATGGAACAATTCCATAATGATAATCATTTATAAGAGAGGCAATCCCACCGACCTAAAAAAACTACCGTCCAATCAGTCTCCTCTCCCAGTACAAACTATTTCTAAAAATAACAACAAGACGATTGACTCCCAAATTAGATTTCTACCAACCTAGAGAACAAGCAGGTTTCAGATCCGGTTATGGTACAAACGACCACTTGCTAGTTATGAAAACGCTCATAGAAAAATCAGTGGAGTACAACAAACCACTGGTCTTAATATTTGTGGACTACGATTTGCTGCACTAGCTGATTGTAGAGTCGACCACAGATATGCAGCTTTAATTAAGAACATATATTATAGCGCAACAGCAAGTGTGAAAGTCCATTCCAAAATAACATCTACATTTAGAATGGAACGTGGCCTACGACAAGGTGATAACATCTCACCAAAACTATTTACAATGCTGCTAGAATACATGTTTAAAAAAATAGATTGGGGGAACATGGGAGTCAATATAGATGGTGAACGATTAAACCACCTACGCTTTGCTGACGATATCGTGTTAATTTCTGACAACCTTGAAGAAGCCCAAGAGTTACTAAGGACACTAAGTGCAGCGTCAGATGTGGTAAGTCTAAAAATTAACCGTACAAAAACTCAATGTATCCAAGTAGCAACATATCCCTAAACGAATCTGAAATCGAGTATGTAACATCTTATAAATATTTGGGCCATGAACTGAGAATAAACCGAGATAACCAGACCTGCGAAATTCAAAGACGCATAACACTAGCATGGGCGGCGTTCGGCAAGCTGAGAAAGGACGTATTTAAACGCAATATATCGATTTGCATGAAAAGAAAGGTTTATGAACAATTTGTGCTCCCTGTGCTCACATACGGTGCAGAAACTTTAACACTCACTAAGAAAAGTTGCAAAAAAATTAGAGCGACTCAGCGAGCCATGGAGAGGTCGATGTTGAGAATAACACTGAGAGATAAAG
Source organism: Diaprepes abbreviatus (assembly GCA_034092305.1). Classification (NCBI taxonomy): domain Eukaryota; kingdom Metazoa; phylum Arthropoda; class Insecta; order Coleoptera; family Curculionidae; genus Diaprepes; species Diaprepes abbreviatus. The sequence continues at coordinate 1,894,573 of JASJET010000147.1, forward strand.
TTCCAAATGTAATTATTAGAACTAGAATAGGGATCAAGGATGCTATAGAAAGTATAACACATATGAAATGGAACTGGTCCGGACATGTGGCGAGAATGGAAGATGCTAGGTGGACTAAATGCATTATAGAGTGGCGTCCTAGGTTCCAGGCTTTTAGAAGTAGGGGCAGACCTCCCACACGGTGGACTGATGATATCAAAAAAATCGCAACAAACTGGATTCAATCAGCACAAGATCGGGAACATTGGAAACGATTGAGATGTTCAGCAGTGGATGCTACAGGCTGTGTGATGATGATGATATATATACATAACAGTCTAATTTAGAACCTTTTTCTCTTAGAAATCGGTTACAAAGTCATTAACTTCAACAATATTTATTACATAAAAAATGCTAACATTTTCAAAGGTGTTGGTCTCTGCAAAACCCTTTTTTTTTGTTAATTGGTCTTTTAATTTTCTTTATCGCTTTTTTTAGTTTTATTTCTTTCTATGTATTTTATTGTATTGCTTTTCCCCGTTCCGACTAGGTTTATCTTTTTTCTAATAGTTGATTTATCAATGCTGATAGAGTCATTTTGTCATTGTGTGATATTTGATATTTGTATTATCAATTGTGTCATCTTCTTTTTGTATCCTTTTAGTTTCGCTTTTAACATTTTAATTTTTTTTTGTGGATTTATAAATTGCATAATTCTTAAAGTTCTTGGAAATATTTTCGTATCTTATTACATCGTATTTGAACATAATTTACAGCGATTACGTATTTGCATATAATTATCTTATATATAAATTGAAATTTTTCTATTTAATTTTAATTATAACATAACTGAAACAATGTAATTTCGGATTTCTTAATGCCTTACGCGAATAGATATATAGTAACATTTGAGGTCTACACGCTTTTTTTTCAGTTATATGATCGAAACAACAGATGTCAAATGCATGCCATTGAAATTATTATAAAACCGTTTGAAATTATGTAATGTGGAACATGTGTTAAAGACGTTAACAATAATTGTATATTAATAACTAATCAATTTGTGGTAAGGTTATTTTCTAGAAATAAGAGGTTATGCCGTGACCTAGTGAACCCAAAAACATAAAATTATATTTTTAGGAATAATCAGCGAAACAAAAGGTTTAATTAATATGTATAAGGTGATCGTTAATACATAGCTAACCTATTATACTTTGGATGTCATAACAAAACAATATATGTCAGTAAAGCATTCGGTAATTCATTTCTTTAAAACGAATCTGTGGACAGCTGAGGATATAGGAGAGGGGCAATGATTGCATTGTCCCCCCTCTTGAGTCGGGCATAACTAATTTCATTGACTGATTGATTAATTTAAAGATATAGAGTTGAGAAGCCCTTACACCGCAACATTGACACTTATAGTGTCTCCTGTTATATCTGTTCTAAGTGAACAAGTTGGTTGTTTTGATTAGGATAAGTAGTTTATTCACTAATTTGTCCTCTGGGTATAAGCTTTCGGAACCGATCGATCTTTGAAAGTGTCTCCAGAAAGTTAAAGCTTTGCATTCGAAGATGATGTGTGAAGCTTTCTTGTTCTTTTTGTCACATAGTCTACATATTGGATTTTCATTAAAAATGCTCATTGTGTGCAAATGTTTGTTTAAACTACAGTCAGTTATAAGTCATGTTACCAGCTCATCTGTAGTCTGCTTAAACGTAGAATTTCACTACTTAGTTTACCCGATGTTCTGCTCAGCAGCAACCTGCTGTGTCTGTGGCCCGCAATGGCATTCCAGTCGATCTGGTGTTGTTGATTTATCAATCAGAATAACTACTCATGAACAGCAGTCTTAGTAATTCCAAATATTGGTTCTAGAACAATAAATGTGGTAAGAGATCCTTGTCTTGCGAGTTGGTCCGCTTTTTCATTGCCCGGGATGCCCTTACGTCCTGCTACTAACGCAAGAGAAACCTTGGCATGTGTGTCAGGGCGATAAGGTCTTGAAAATAGTCCCAGACCTGTTTTGATGTTATTTGATAACATGCGAGAACTTTTACGCCTAACTAAATTACTTTATTTTTTTATAATTAATAAAATTTATCCACTGATTTGGTTTATACAGGCGCGGATCCAAGCAGGGGGTGGTGGGGGGCGATAGCCCTCCCCCCAAGAGCTTTGAGTTCAGAAAATAGACCCGATTTTGCCTCTGGTACTATAGTTTATTCAAGAACTAGAGCGAGTAATAAATCATTTTTTACCCTTTTTTTCTTAGCAAACTACCTGTGTTCTTTAGTCCGGTGTCTTTGGCAAAATCTGTTAGACACATATATTTTTCGTAGAAATGGGTTTGAAATTTTATAATCAGAAATACCGGTCTATAATAATGGACTATTTGGGTTGGATAACAATAGATATTTGGATGTGTGAAGTGTTAAAAAGTATTTTAATTCTTGTCATAGGCGTCGGGAGGAGGTTTATTTTATCACTAAGTATGTATGGCATAGAAGATTATTTCGGTAATACACTTAAAATAAAAAGTTTTTATAATATTATTTTATTTCTTATGATTTCTTAATAATTCATATACATTAGAAAATATAAATAATTTTGACATATATAACACAAATCACAACTGTATTTTTATTATGTTTAATTTTGGCATAGAAACCGTTTTAGGCTCATTCAGACTAAAATGTAGCCTTTTTTCCTCAAAAAATCTAAGTTATAATTTAAATACCTACAAAATATCCATTGACGAAAATACAACAAGTTAAACATATATAAAAAAATAAATTCTCCCATATAATATTAAAATTTTTTGGGGGCTATCGGTCATTTTACTATTAATTAAAAGCATTTTTAGGACATTTCACGTTTCAGTTTATTTATTTCTTAAACCATCTGCAGAATTACAATTAAACACTAAAAAGGGATTCAAATGTGACTAATTTTTATATGTTACAGAAAATTTAAATAATAAATTGTGTTTACGCTGGTAAACATTACGGATTTAATTCGTAATCAAAGTCAGTGAAACCATCTTCGCTCAAATTATAATTGGTTCCTCTATTTCAACGATCATGAGATCGAGTTTCCACATTTTCTTTTATTCTTTAATTATATGGATTTTTCCCAATTTTCTGCAGTAACTTTATTCAAAAAAATCTTTCAAATGTTCAGTTAAATTACTAATTTTGTAAGTTGTGTTATTTCTAGCAACTCTACTTTTTACTTGAGAGTGATATTTCCTTCAACAACGGACATTTTCCGGACGATCTATGAGAACAGATCTGGTTTTCCCAGCAAAAATTAAGTTCTCTGAGCAATTTCCAGAGCTCAGTTCTTTTAATTTCAGGTATATCCCGATATTCATTGATTTTAGTTAGAATTTTGTCGACGGTTGGGATCCGCTTCTCATAATAAAATGTACGTACAACTCCTGTTATTGCAGTTTATATCTCTTCTTCCAACGAGGTTTTTTGTCTGCTTGTGATCGAATGTGGCTTGGAAGTACTAACAATTTCAGTCGTTTTTTTCTCCTTTAGTATTCGGTACATAATAGATTTTTCCAACTCCTGTCATGTTGGAATAGATCTCAACAAAGCTTTTAACATTATTATCTAGATATTGATATCTTAAGGCATCATAAACATTCATCGTAATAAGTTTTTCGTTCAGGAAAAAATGCCCTGGTTTAACGATTTTGGAATAAATATAGATCTCTAATCTTTTGGGTATCTCACTAATCTCAAATAATATATAAAAACAAGCACAAACAAGATAAATCACTAAAGTCACACAGTAAGGTGTACTTTTCTTACTGACAGAAATTAAATTGTACTATCAGAAATTTTATTGTTGCAGTAAATTTATAAAAGCTTATAATATTTAAATATAATTAAATATAATTAGATTTACGGCAGTCTTCAGTTACCTGCGGCACTGGAGCAGGTACGTTGGCCCCTCCCCTTCCCAAGAGCTTTGAGTTCAGGAAAATAGAACCAATTTTGTCTTTTGTATTAGGAATGTGTATGCTGCTCGCATCCTCCCCCCCCCCCCTATCGGCAACTTGTTTTTCTTGTGATCGCCCCCCACCTATCCAAGAGCTTCAAATTCAGAAAAATAGACCCGGTCCTGCCTTTTACACTAGAAATGGGAATGTTGCTGGTGTCTTCCCCCCCCCCCCCCCCCCGTCGAGAACTTGCTTTCGCTAGCCATACTGTACTCTTGTGATGTCACCGCCCCCCCCCCAAAAAAAAAAAAAAAAGAGAGAGGCTGGATCCGCTCCTGGGTTTATATAGGAGTGAAAATTCAGTCATTAGGATGAGATAGTGAAAAAATACTGTTACTATTGTGGAACACTCTATTTTAGCCCAAATTAATATCTTCACAGAAGTTACAATAAAGACATGAACTAGTGGAATTATTTTTTATTCACTTGCTGTCTTATTCACTTAAAGTTACAGATAAAAATTATACTTTAACACAGCACTAAACTTAACAAACGGTCGAACAACCAATACAATTTTCAGTCAGAACACGGTTCCAGAGTCTTTCATTCTAGCTAAAATTCATGATACTGTGTCGTAAATCCCAGCTCAAGATGGTCATTTTATTTTTATTTAGATGTCTTTCAATTTAAATACCGCAACATGAGTAGCAAAACCTAGATGATTATCGTTGAGCTAAACCACACCAAATCATGATGGTGGTTATTTTAATATAATTGGCAATCACCGCTGCTCCTGGCTTAATCTGTACCGTAACCACGAATATTAAAAAGCACGTCTACTCTTCTTGGTTCTCAAGCCGGAACTGATTAGTTTTACAATGTGAAGCTCAACGCAACAATATTAAAAAATATCGCGGCAAAGTAACAATTCCACAAATACCAACTCATTCCTATGCGGGCAACTTCAGGAGTAATAATCAGAAGGATAGTAGAGAAAAATATTGTGTCTCTGTAATAACACTAGTTTACAGTACATCTGTTGCCGAAGAAATTTTAGCTGTTGTTGACTACATATATTTCAAATATATGAGTAGAATTTTTTTATCAACTCTAGTTTCAGAGTTTCAGCTATGTAGGTATAAAACAGAAAAAAACATGTATATTTACTAAGAAAAAATTTATTAAAAATCAAGTTAATCATTGAGTTCTAAAAAACTTCGTTTTAAAGCTCTTCCTTGACATGTAGGCTTAGGAAAATGACGTGTCAAACACCAACAATAGTCAGACATCATATTCGTATCACAGAAACTCTGATAGCGCTTTTCCATGACGCGTAAGTCCTGACGCATACGCTCTCCCTGCTCTTGGCTCATATCTCCTAAATTTTCCGGAAACCTGTCTAGATGACAATGGAGGAAGTGGAGTTTTATGCTCATATTACACCCCAAATTTTTTAATTGTACAAGTTCAATACAATTTTCTAATATTTTATTTCCGAGAAAATTCTGCATCACAGAGACGAAAAGCTGCTCAAGCCCTTAGTTCTAACTCAGTCATAGAATTTCTAAATTGAGTATCTTTCGTATATTGTCTAATTTGGGGGCCATCAAAAATACCGGCTTTAATCTTTTCCATAATGAGCTGAGGAAATTTTTGTCAAATGTAAGAAAAGCAGTCCCCGACTTTAACTAGTGATTTAACAAACTGTTTCATGATGCCCAGTTTTATATGTAATGGTTGAAGAATAATTTCGTGACGAGCTACTAGTGAATTCTGGACTATATTTTGCTTCCCAGGCTTCATATTTTTTCTCAAGGGCCAGTTTCTTCTTACCCAATGCTCTTGTTTAGCTCTACTGTCCCAAAGACATATAAAACAGGGAAACTTAGTGTAACCACTTTATTGACGGAGAAGAATGTTCACCATTTTTAAATCAACAGAGATTTGCCACATATGGTCATTGTACTGTATTTTATTAAAGACTAGAGAGATGTTACAATATTCTTCCTTTAACTTTATACTGTGGGCAATAGGTACCCCAGCGTATTTATTTCCATTATGTAATAGAATACATTTTAGGCTACGTTTTGAGCTGTCAATGAATAAACGCCAGTCGTTTGGTTCGTATTGTTTCAAGCCCATTTTTATCAACAAGTTTTTAATGTCTGAACAAAAGGTAATACCGTTTTCTTCGGAAAAATAACGCCGTAATTCTTTATCTCTTTCACGATAAAAAGTTATTTTAGTATTTGAGGAAATTAATTTTTTTTTTCATTCAGTCTTCATGCCAACAATTCTGAAACTTGTTTAGAAAGATTTAAATCTCTTACAAGATCAACTAACTCATTTTGGGAAAAGCATTTTGGCTCATTTGATATACCTTCAAAATCATCATCATTTTGTGATGAGTTTGGTCCTTCCTTGTCTTGTTCTAAGGGTTCAATGGTGCCCTGGACGCTGAACACAACTAGTACTTGGGTACTGCAATTTAGCTCGATTTTTAATGTTTAGACCGTTTACGTTCACGCTACAAAAGTAACAGTCTTCGAGATGATTCTGTGGTTCTCGCCAAATAGTCGGTGTTTCAAATTTAAAGGCACTTCTTTTACCACTTTTCCATAATCTTAAATATTCCACACACGATTTACAAACACAATTAGGAGCTCAAGACTTTTCATTTTTATCTAAGAGCATCCCAAAATACTCAAAATAGATATTTTTCACCAACTCTAATATAACTTTTCTACAATTGTTAAACACATATTCTCCGCATATATAGCAAAAATGATTTGGATTGTTTAAACAACGTATCCTTGAACTACTCATAACGCAAAAACTTCAGATACTAATCTTAACACAGAACAATACGCACGTTATCGATAAATAAATACGCATAAATGATAAAAATCAAAAAAAAGTAACTCGAGCTGCCCAAAAATTTTTGTGGGTAGATTTGACAAAAACAGGTCATAAGTGAATATTATTAACCATAAAAATCACGGCAACAGACAAAAAGTTAAATTTTGTAAACTAGTGTAATTAATAAATTCGTTAAATAACTAAAATACTTGGTGTACCTATATTTTACCTATTAATTAAAATTTGTTCTTCCTACGACTGGAATCAATTCTGGTAAACCCCGAAAAAAATCCAGACAAGGTTTTAAAATCCGGGCCAAGTCCAACACTATGACAGGCCTCTAAAAACTCTGACAATAACATTTATATTACAACAGCTTTCCTAACATTACTAAACCGAATTTGTTAAGAGAAAATAGGACAGCTGTCCGACGACAACATATTTTTTTTCATGGACATCACTTCCCGGAAGATACCATAAAATTCCATAATAGCTTTTACATAATTTTTTTTACATTCAATCTCAATTCATTGATAAATAAAAACCGATTAGTAAAGTACAAATTATATTGTAGTTCAACCATCAATTTATAAATATAAGGCAATCAATCAACAGGTTATAATTGACTAAACACCTCTTCTATTGATAGTATCAGTCATTAGAAATATAAACATAGTAAGTATGATTGTAATTTGGAGGCACGGTATTTAAATAATAAATAAACATTGGCCTACGTACCATTGCAAATATCTTCGTAAGCAGGATGTAATAATTTGATTAGGAAATACGGTAATCTTCGAATTATTTTTGAGGGGTACTTCAGAGATCATTGCTATGGCATTTTCAATTTAGATAATAGTAACAGCAATTATTTTATCTTTTACAGATTTGTTTTTATACGTTCTTTTACTAGTTCTATAATTATTAATAATGCAAGTTAACCTTATTACGCATTGAATGATTTTTCCTGTGTTATTAGGCTTAAAAAGTTTTTAAATAATAATCTTAACACCTTAACACCATTTTATGATTATGTAACAAGAATAAAACAATTATCAATTAAATGTTTTTTGTTCTAAATTGATATTTCTAGGTTTTTAACTGATTTCAAGGAACAGGGAATAGATTTTTAATTCAATTCTTATATTTTGGAAAAATTTAATATATCAGAAATAACAGCCAAGTAATTACAATAACGGAATCATTACTGTCTCTAATGGCAACGAAGTTGCCACAACAATCATAGTTAAAGGATTTTCGTAAGGAAGATTTGCTATTGCTTCTGTTATGAAGCATGGTCGTGGATGGCCTATTTAGTCAACTAAATGACAGGATTTACAACGCAAGATTATGCTGATGACCTAGTTACCATTATCAAAGGCAAGAACTATAGAACTATTATAATACTTACGCAAATTTCTTCTCCTTCTTTAAGTTCTTATCCATTCTCGACATTACCGATCGTCCTGGAAATTAAAAATTTATTGATTGCTGCCCCAAAAAAACTGATAGTTGCCATCGAGAACCAATCGTAGATTCTTGTGTCACGAAATCCTTCTCCTTCCTGGCCCTCTCTTTCCCAATAAATTTTCTTTTAATACTCGTTGTAGAAGGCCATATCTATTTTTGCTTCTCATTACATGATCTAGATATTTTAATTTTAGTGTATACTATTATCAGAAGTTCTTATTTTTTCAATTCCTATCTAAACTACCTTAAACTAAATTAGTAGCATAGGTACAGAAGAAAGACTATATTTTAACCTCAACAAAATGGTTCTCGAGCCTTTAACATGGACACGTAACTAGACACAAATACTTCAGCGTGAAATGAAACTGAACTGAGCCGAAATTGACCAGGAACAACTTCACTGAAAAGATTCTGCAAAAGACGATATGCTCTAGAATTTTTGAAAAAAACTTAGGGCTTCAAACCGAAACTAGTCATATGAAACGATTGTCAGCCCCCATGGTCACATATCCTTCCTTAGTATGGTGGCAAAGCTTCACAACCGCAGTGGGAGCAATACTGAAACTCCCTCTACTGAACCTATGAGAGACAGCAATGAATACTCTTAACCTGTTCTAAATGAAAATTTAAGTCAGGTGGTATGACGTTGACATGAATTATGAAGTACTAACCAACTTCTAGCCAGCAAATGAAGAAGGAATACCCAGATTAGAGAAAGATTTACTGGTATGGCTCACTGATGGATCCAAAATGGAAGAGGGAGCTGTAGTGGGAATATCAAGCCCAAGCTCTAAATTCGCTAAATCCCTAGTGAACGCTTGTAATGACTTGTTTATACAACGAGTGCGCCGGCATCGCAAACAAAAGAAGGCATGTAAGCCGATATATGATTTAAATCTATAACAAATTGGGATCTAGGATTTAGTTTCATTACCTGTGTGCTTTGTCAATAATAATTATGTTTGAGTGAAACATGATAATAACAGTTGATAAGTAAATATGTTGAAACCGTGGCAAGATCTTTCTTTAGTACAAGTAAACAGTTAAATACCTGGGAGTAATTCTGAGTTCATGACTGAAATGGAATGATTATGTTGAGACTCGAACTAAAAAAAGAGATATGTGCTTTCTAGGCTTGTAAAAAAGCCTTTGCGCATGAGGGCTGACACCGAGAGTGCTACTTTGGATATACTCTATAGTGATCCGACCCATGATAACATACACCTTCTTTAACCTGACAAATTCAAAGAATGGCTTGTGTGCGAATATTGAGTGCGATGAGGACTGCCCCCACCAGGGCTCTGGAAGTCTTGGTCAAGCTGCCTCCTCATAGAGAACAAGGTCTTGAACATTGTTCATCGTCTCAGTTGCCTTGGGTATCTTCGAACTGAAACATGCAGCTACCTAGGTATCTGAGAAAGCGTGGTGGAGAGGTATCCATCAGTTCCCATGCAGACGGATTACGTGGCACCGCTTTTGAATTCCAACCTGTCTCTGAAGAGATATCTGCCAGGTAGAGAGGATTGGGAGGAAGAGCAAAATCTTTCGGAAAATTGATCCTGGTGGTATAGAGATGAATCTCGACTATTTGAAAGAGCTGGAACTGGAGTATTCGACAGAAGTACGGGAGTCAGAGAGTTATACTCTCTGGTACAACATGCGATGATCTTTAAAGCCGAAATTTATGCTATTCTGTAGTGTGGCCATCTCTGTGAAAGGGATATAAACAGGTGATAGGGTAATAAACATATGCTCAAAGAGTAAGGCTGAGATATTACTACTGAAGTCTAGTGTCTTAACTTCACGACTAGTGTCTGAGTGCAAGGATGTACTGAACAGTCTGACAAGGAACAGCTGCACAATCAGTTAGATGGGTCCCGTGGGCATAAGCGAAAATGAGTAAGCGAACCGTCTGGCAAAAATGGGGTCCGCAACTGAACCATATGGACCTTTAACCAATTCTACCTCTCCCAATTGCCGTTGGTAAGCTAATTTATTGAATCGTAGAGAGGAGCTACTGGAATGAGGTGTGCCAAGGAACATATAACTGGATCTAGTGCATGGTTTAGTGGGGAGATTCTCTCCTCAGAAAGAAAAGAGCTGTGAATTTTGGTGTGATTATTGACAAGACATTGTCACCTGAGGGGCCATCTTCATAAGATCGATATCGTAGATGACCCGACATGCAAATGGTGTCTGGAGGAGGATGAAACTTAACGAACTGAGACAGAGACATTTCGGAGATACAATTTTGTTACCGCAGTTAGGCAAATTCAGTTAACAAGGCTGTTTGGATTCGCAAACGCGATCGGCCTCGAATAACCTGCAGCCATGGTAAAGGGCCCAATGATACCTAGGCATCCATGATCAAGTATTACCACCTTTTGTTCATTCATTCACCATGGCAAAATTTGTCTTTTCTTCATATGTGAATTTAAGAAGAAACGCCCATAGTATATTATTGAGTATTTAAAATCCGGATTTAGGTATTCTTCTAGAAACGAATCATTATCTATGTATTTAATTAGCAAGAAACTATTTTAATATCAAGCTATGAAGCCTTCTAAACTACAAGAGTATTTAATTAAAATGCATGATGATAAAAGGAACAGAGAGATATATCCTATTTTCAAGTTCTAGGATATTCAAACATTAGCATACAGAAGTGCATTTTAGGTCCATTTTTAAATGCAGATACAACAAAATCATTAAATCTGGAAGAGGAACTGATAAAACTAACAAAGAAGTGCAATTCAGAAATGGATATCCAGAATTTTAACTTCGAAAATCATTGCCAGGACTCTTCTTTGCATTGTGGGAAATAATTTGGGCTAGGGTATTTTAGAGCACACGCAAATCTAAGAAAAGCGGGAGGCAGGTGGCCTCGCAAAAGAAGGGGTGATGTTGCTTTACTTGAACCGGGGCCCATCTGCGACCTATCGAGAAACCACATAATGAAAAATCTTTTAAACTCGGAACAAAATCCAGCACCAAAAAATGAAAGAAAGCTCTTTAATCTCCCAAAAAAGGGATATTCGAGTAATAATAAAATTATTCCCAGAACAATGCCCTTTAGAATACTATCTCAAAAGAATAGGCACTGCTGGGACCCAGATTTTCCTTTCCTGCTGTAGTGAGGCAGGGACAATGGAACATCTGATATACGAATGCAAAAACCAAGAACTCTAGAAGATATAACCTAAAGACCTTAAAAAATAAAAAAAAAAACCTTCAGAAAACTAAGAAACTTCGTAAAATGTTTTAAAATTCTGGGTTTATATTACATTGAAGGGAAAAAAACTTACAGGTCTCGAAACACAAAAAAAAAATCCTAACCATCCAGTCACAATCGACAATTACTTTACAGTGTCAAAGTGTAGTTCTTATTTAGCAGCTCCAAATTAACTAAACGTTATTTTCAATAGTCTTTTTAGCTACGGCCTTGTGTAATTGACACAAGCACTATCATAGTAAATGGGCTGCATAAATAATGATTGAAATAATAAACATATTTAAATATATTTTTTCTATGTTAATTTCAAATTCTATGAAGTAAAACTATATATCAATAGACATACTAGACGATGAATCAGAATTCAAATCATTTTATTTATTTACAAATAGATGACTGTAGCCGCCAATAAATCATTTAATATATTTTTGAAATTTTGCCAGGTAAATGTTTCACGAGTTTCCTAAAAACATAATCATTAAAATGTTGATATTTACATCTATTGTGAATTCTATAATACGTCATAACTATTGGGTTGAACTGTTTTGATTGTTTAATTCATTTTCAATTTAATTATCCCTTGATTCATATCCTTCATCTAGTTATAATTTGCCAAGGCAAATACTCGATTATTCCTTTCCTTAAAAGGTAATAGAGGACAAGCTGAGTGATCAAGTACCGTCATACCGTCCATTTGAATGTAAAATCTGTTACTTAATTTTATTATAGACTCCTTTTCTACTTGTAACAAGGTTACCCTTTCAACTGCTCTGCCCTTCACTCCGAATATTCTGCACGAATCAATAAACCAATATGGTGTAATATCAGTTTTCTTTGTTCGGGAGAAAATAAATTATAATTTGACAAAAATTATTACTTATACCGTGTTGAAGGGAAAGAGATTGTTTGGTTGAGAAAAAGGTTAATCCCTATTAAGGAAACACAAAAATAGAACTAACAGATACTTAGCCAATAAGCCCAATTGATTTAAAATGTATGTGTTTTTAAGTATTTGGACAGATCATGGTATTTTATTTCACCTTTATTTAATAAAACTCTAAACTGATCTCATTTCACGTTCTGATTTGCGGAGAAAAGTCTTGCCTTTGAAGTTTTTTTTTTCAACTTATGACAGGCTTTTAAACAATCAAAATTTCAGTAAGAAATAAAGAAATCTCTCTGCCGTATTCAAATAGTTTGTTATATATGTAATTCTCCTTTCAGGCAGAGAATATGAAAAATATATGTACAAACAGTTTATTTCCTGCAAATATCGCTCTGGTCCTCTCTCCATACGCGTTTCGATCACCTCATGATCTCGTCAGTGGAGCTGTATCGGACCGAGAGCAATATTAGCAGGAAATAACTGATATATGAACCATAAATTTCAAGGTATGTCGGCAGGATATTACACCTGCCGTTTACCAACTTCGATGTCAGACTGAAAAATATCGCCAGTCGAACGACATCTATGAATCAGCGGAGTAACGTGAAATTTTTAAACAATCAAAATTTACAGTAAGAAATAAAGAAATCTCTCTGCCGTATTCTCCACTGACGAGATCATGAGGTGATCGAAACGCGTATGGAGAGAGGACCAGAGCGATATTTGCAGGAAATAAACTGTGTACATATATTTTTCATATTCTCTGCCTGAAAGGAGAATTACACATATAACAAACTATTATGACAGGCTTCTTTATTTTTGTTTTTTATCATTTGGTTTATGGTTTATTTAAATCGGCCAAATTATTTAGGACTTAAAATGAATGAAACTTAATTACTACTAAATGCTCATAATACTTGTTTTTCGCTTAAAACTAAGTAAAAAAAAAAAGATAAGAAATTAGATCTAGTTATCCAAACAGGTAAAAAAAAATGCTGACCACCAAAGAAATAAAATTTTAGGATTAACGACAAACTTCGTATACCCACAACTTTTGTCATTTTTACATAAGTTTAAATGCATGACTATAACAATTTACGTTATCTTAATATTATTTTGTTATTAAAAAGCATAATACATATATTTGCAATAACTTTCTCAGTTCATAACATTTCTATACTCCCTAAAATACGAAAAAATAATAACATAACGACCTTTGACGTGAAATTTCTCAGAGTATGATAATAAATGAAGTACTAGATCAGATAATACAAACAAAAGACTTACAGACTCGAGTTATAAACCTCACCAGACACTGCTTTTAAAATGCCTATAACTTATTCAACAACCAGGTATACAGACAGACACATGATTCGGCCATGGGCGCATCACTATATTTAGCTGTGGCACAGTTATTCACCATAATAAAATCTAAACAAAAACCATGGTGTCACTATGTAGACGATATCAGAATTTCTGATATAGCCGGATGGCAAACAACGAGTTCCTTGATTTTCTTAACTCTATATAACCAAACATACAATTCACCCTATAACTTGAAGATAGCTTGTATTCTTACACGTCTTAATAACCAACGCAATGGATGAACACCTGCAACATATAGTATCTCTAAAACTAGATACCGTAATATCGATTTACACTACGAAAGAAAATAATACACTATAAATAAAACAATAAAACTACAACAAAAACTCATTCAAGAATACCTACATATCAACATACTTCCATGCATCAAAGGTACAAATAATGTGCAGATTATTCCAGGAACGCACCCATATCTACAGCTTACAAACCATATAACATAATAGATTCATCTTTAAGAAACCCAAAGGACAAAATGGACCTGGAAAACTAAATAGTGTAGAAGATCACATACTACATCTGCAACAAAAGATACATAGGCCATTCTAACCAAGCGCAAGATATAAACATGCTTCATCAACCTTTTGAACATCAACTCGAGACAAGACACAAATCTAATGTTGACAACTGACAACAAATCATCAACATTGAACATGAAAAGACGATATGTATTCATATGTTTGTTGAAATCGAAAAAAACGACATTCTGAATAAAAGAGATGTTGGAAACTCTCTTCACTGTACCGACACGACGCGATACCTGAGCTTGAAACTTAAAAAACCAGCGACTCCTGAAAAGAAAGCGAAACCAACACTAACTTATAGATATGCATTATCACCACGTATAAAAACACGCTATGCATAAAACTCCCTTAATTTATCATCAACAGCAAGCATGCTAGAGGACATTTTGATGAAAAATCTGCAAAATTGTATAATGACCGGCAAAAGTATTTCCATATGGGAAAAATTATCCTCATCGGCAGTTTCCCTTTAAGTATAACTTTATTTTATTCTAAAGCTCTTATTTTATACTCCATAAAATGCATAATTGCAACTGTGTCTGTTACCATTACAAAGTAACAACTCAATTTATTGAAAAAAATTGAATAGGACATTGAATTTAATGTTGGTTAAACTCAATGGACCATTAAGAATAATTATCGGGTTATTAGATGGAATAATATGATAAATAAAATTAAGTAACTAAATTAATAAAGTGTTTATTTCAATTAAGTATGACAGTAAACAAAAACTTAACCTACTTCTAATTCAATAAAAAAATAAAAATTGAAATGTTAAGTAGACGAATCTAATATGGCGGATAAAAAATTAATTTTGTCCGACCTTTTCAAAATTGATATGGGGAAGATTTTAGGATCGCCCATTACGAATCTGACATTATTTAAAAAATAAATAAATATGGCAGATTAAAAATTTTGTCTGAAATCAGTTAATTAAGAATTAAAAATATTTTTTGAAACACTTAATCTGGCGGATTTAATATGGCGTCCTAAAAATTTTACATTATTCGCTTTTCTTCAAAACTGTTATAGAGGGTTCTTGAAAGTGTAAATTATGAATTTAAAAGTATTTTTTCAGAATTCAATATGGCGACTGCAATATAGCGGAGTAAAAATTTTACATTTTTCGATCTTGTTTAAATGTGGGATTGAATCGTTTTTGAGGATGTAAATAGCGAATATAAAATTATTTTAAGAAAATTTAATATGTCATATGCAATATGACGGTCCAGAAATTTTAAATTTCCGGATTTCATCCAACATTGGTACTAGGGGGCTTAAAAGGGTTTAGATTTAGATTAAATTAAGGCGTTCAAATTATTTTTTTTGAAATTCAATATAGCGGACCCAATATGGTGGATTGAAAGTTTTACCTTATTCGCATTTTTTCAGATTTGATATTAGAGGGTTTTCAGGGTCGTTTATTATGAATATGAAATGAATTTTTTACAACTATTAGGTGATTAGATACAATATGAGGAACTGAAAATTTTACATTTTCCGATTTTGTCTAAAATTGATATTGTGGGGTTCTTGGGGCGTATACAAATTCAATATGCAGTATAAAATATATCAGATTAAGAAATTTACGTCACAAATTCTTTAAATATGGATACTGGAAGGTTTTGGGGTCTATATTACCAATCTAAAATTAACTTGAAATTTAAGATTACGGACTAAATATTTGTTTGACATAATTTCCCTTGTATTTGGAGAACTCTAAGAAAAAATTTTTAGTGGTTCATTTTAGAGGGATTTACAACTTGGATAAAATGGGTACTTTTACGTCACCTTGGAGTTATTGCAAGATACACTAATCTCGATTAGTACTTAGTTCAAATAATTTATGGATATCATAATGGATTCAAAACTAAAAATCGAAAAATAAATTTTTTATAAAAAAAAATTGAACCGACTTCTAAAGGTGCGCTAAAAAATGAAAAATAACTATAAATTTTTATTTGAAATTGAAATTTTTGATGTCGGCGCCAAATTATTTCTAAACGAAATAAATAACTACTAATATATACAAATTATGGTAAGAAGCAATTACAAATAAGGGATTTTTAATCTGTTTATGCGAATCACATTTTTGCAGGTATTAATTTGATGCCGACTTCAAAAATTCTTATATCATGTATTTATAGTTATTTTTCACTTTTTAGCGCACTTTTAGAAGTCAGTTCAATTTTTTTTATAAAAATTTTATTTATTTTACCAATTGCGTGTACTTCTCTAATGTAAAGGGTATTGATAAAATGGAAAATGTACTAAGTTTTCCATTAAAATATAGGCTGATCTATAAGCACCAGTTTGATTTGAAAGAATATTTATTTAGCAGGTATTATCTGACCTGCAAACTTATTACCATGATTTAAGTTTGTAATAAAAAGTTTAAAATATCCCATACCTATTTTAATCACATTGTAAAGAATCTACTAACATGTTTATATATTACATATATCACCTGCTGTAAAATAAATGAAAAAAATTCTTAAGATCAAATCTATGGTATAATAAAACATATTTTTTTATTAAACTTGGCAACATTATACTAAAAAACACTGGAACACAATGAAATCAAAGTACAAAATATACCAACAAATCAATAAAGTTTTAGTTTGAAATAACCTATTTTCATTAAAGGATATTAAAATAAACATGCTGGTGCTAAATTTAATTCAACCAATTAAACATACAAAGAAGTGCAGAAGTTATGTCAGACATTAAAAATCCTACAGTGATTACTAAACTGGAAAAAATAATGAATACGTTTAATTTATTTACTCTAGTAATTTCCCTTAACCCTAAGATGGCATGCAATAGCTCTACATACAAAATACTACTTAAAATAATGTTTTTATATATCATCACGTTTATAAATTGTCATATGTCAGAAGTACAAAATAATATCAAGAACCCTAGAAAAATAAACAAAAGCAAGAAAATACAGACTTCTACAAACATAACAATGAAAATATTGAATCACTACAACAGAGCAAACTAACAATAGATCCAGGAGGCTTCAATGAAGCTGTACTAAATAATTCGGTGATTTAATGATAATTCCATGAATGACTTGAAAATCAACAATGCCTTTTTTGTCTACAAACCAATTTAATTCAAATACAGCCTCAGAAATAACCTATGTGATGGAAAATGAATAAAAATCCTATATCCTGCTAATATATGTGATCATAACTTATTGCTGAGACAAATTAAGATAAAAATTAAATTTAAAAATAACACGATTGAATGACAGCTAGAAAAAACTGAAACAGAATATGAAAGGTACAGCAACAGACACCCCTGGCACTTGAAATATGATCCTACATAAACGAGAACCAAGATTTAGCAAAGAAATCAAGAAACAATATCGAAGGAAGAGAAAAGCCAACTTAAAATACAAGGTAGTACAAACAACAGAACTATATGAGACTATAAGAGTTCCGAATGATTTCTCTAGAACAGACCTATTAAAAACATTAAATCACTAGCTACACAAATCAAAAACGAGCACTGCAAAAAAAACTTTTTCAAAAGGATGGAAAACTACTTTTAAGACCTCTAAAAATAGACTTGGAGGCTTGTAAGATGCTGAAGAAAAAAAACAAAAGAGTTTAGTAGCATCAGCCACATAGAAGAAGATTCCTGAAGAAGCTTTAAAAGCAACAAGGACTGTTGCATGCTTAAACTAAAGAATATCACGAAACATATATCTTAGAATCTAAACTAAATCCTGCATTTATAAAATCTATATTCAGTTGGCAGAAACTACACCAGAGACGACCAAAACAGTCTTGTAAAACAGTACAGTCTAGAGAAAAAATAGGAAATGAAACGTACATATTAATCACATGTCAATCCGAAAGATTGTAAAACTAAGCATCATTATTAGTATCAAGAAGCATTGGAACACCAAGCAAAATATGAAGTGAATAAATCCAAGAGACCAAGACGAAACGAACAATATAAAAATGAAGGAAAAAAAAAGTTGAGGAAAAATACCAATCTAAACGTATTAGTAGATATTTATCTTCAATTTAGCATCACGTTGATCATTTTATTAGCTTTTAGAAATATTATGTTATAATCTAGAATATATTTCCGATATTCATTAACAAAAATAGGTTTTTGCAATGTATATAAAAAAACTTCTACTTTTTCTCGGGTTCTCATCTGTTTGATTAAATATACACTCTTAAAAATAATTTTAAATTTAATGTAACGATTTTGTACAGTGAATAAGTTATATGTACTTTGAAATTTAAGCTTTGTACATTAAATTTAATTGAATGTTACCTTAAATTTCAATTTCAGATTTAATGTATAATTACAATAGATTCAATACAAAAATTATTAAATTTAATGCATTAACAATAAGTACATATAATAAACGGTTTATTAAATTTGCTTCCAGCACATTACTTTAAAATTAAATTTTTTTACAGTGTATAATCGTGAGTGTGCTCAACCAGCTTTTTAATTCAAGTTTTTTGAGCCGTTACTGTTGGCATTAAAATGTTTAAAGCAGGCACTACGAAACACATAAAGACCAACTTTACATGGAAGCAAATGAGAGATATAAACAGTCGCGGAACACTTTGCAATAAGAATTGATACAAATCACAGTACAAGTAACTCCAATTACATCAGCCGTAAACGGCATGTAATCCATTTATTCTATCCATTAATCACATTGATTATTTCAGCAAAAATGACCACGAATTTATTGCAAACATTGATCTAAAAGCGTCGTTTTTCAACCGTATCGACGTAATGTTATCGTTTTGCAAACCCTTATGGACTGTAGGCTGGTCTCTGTACCACTTTCTCCATCACTTGAAATTTTTATACATAATAAATACATATAAAATGTTTGACTTTGATCATTCGAGGCAATGCAGTAAACGTTAACGCAAAAAAAGCTTATCGTAGCAAAAAGAAATATGCCACTAAAAAGTGGAAAATAACTCTATAAATTTTTCTATGCAATGAAATTTTGTAATCGATATGGGGTCTTTATTTAATTTTTTTTTAATATCACTATATTTCAGATAGTAGAAACCTCTAACATTTTTTCAGTTACTCAAGTCCAAATTAAACAAATTCTTAACTACACATCTATTACTAGCAGCCTTAAGGGATTCACTATATTGAACGTTAAAAAATAATTTTAAATTCTTTATATACGCCCCCAAAAACTCCCCATATCAATTTTGAAAGATTATGGGACATGCAATTTTTTTAAGGCATCCTATTTTATCAACCACATTAAATTTTTAGAAATTAATTTTAGGTCGGTAGTTTATGGGAATAATCCAAAAAATAGAAATTTTAGCCGCTATTAGAATTCGTCACATTTAAATAAAGAAAATTAAATAAATAAAAATATTGATTCATAATGTGTGACCCCAAAAACTCTTCTTTACTAATTTTAAAAGAAATCGGACAAAATTTTTTGTCTTTTTCAGCATAAAATACGACGACATCTTGGATAGCACAAATTTCGGCCTAAATGTACTTAACTATTCATATACATAACATAAAAAATTTCAGTGCAATTGATGGAGTTCTAAGAAATTACGAGGATGGTTCGATAAGTTCTCGGCCTGAAACAGAGAGGGCGCTAGTAAGATCAAATAACTATAATATTTTGTAAGCATTAACCTTGAGATGACTCACTGCAAAGTTTCAGATTTTTGCGTTCCGTTACTTGTTTGTGGCGATCGAGTAAACACATTAGATTCGATATTTTGTGAAAGATGGATAAAATTGAAGTTCGAGCGGTTATAAAGTACTTTGTTTTAAAGGGCTTAACTCCTACGGACATTAAAAATGAGTTAGATTCTACTTTAAAGGATTATTCTCCTTCGCTTTCGATGATAAAAAATGGGCTGCTAAATTTAATCGTGGTCGTACATCAATTCAAGATGATGGGGGCTCGGGACGCCCAAAAACCGCTACAACTGACGAAATTGTCACAAAAATTCACAATATCATACTTCATGATCGCCCACTGAAAGTACGAGAGCTTGCTGGTATAGCAAACATCTCGATAGTTCATGTCCACTACATTTTACATGATGTTCTTGGCATGAGAAAGCTTTTTGCGCAATGGGTGCCGCGTTTGTTAACAGTCGACCAAAAACGCCTTCAAATGAACACTTCGCAAGAGTGTTGAAACTTATTCAGGCGCAATCCTGCTGAGTTTTTTCGACGTTTTATAACTACAGATGAAACATGCATTCACCATTACACGCCAGAGACAAAACAGCAGCCTAAACAGTGGGTAGGGGCAGGTGAAAGTGCGTCAAAAAAAGCAAAAACGGTTCCGTCGGCAGGAAAAGTCATGGCAACAGATTTTTTGGGATTCACTTGGGGTGGTGCTTATAGACTATTTAGAACAAAGCAAGACCATCACTGGAGAGTATTGCGCTTCACTACTGGACCGTTTGCAGCATGTGATTAAGGCTAAACGTCCACATATTGCCAAAAAAAAAGTGCTCTTTCATCAGAATAATGCGCCTGCACACAAATCTATGGTTATTGCTGCAAAACTCCATGACCTACCTTTCGAAGTGCTTCCACATGCGCCATATTCGCCGGATTTGGCTCCCTGCAATTACTTTCGCTTCCCAAACTTGAAAAAATGGCTCGCTGGACGAAAATTCCCATCAAATAACGAGAGTTGGGCAAATCGCATTATACTACGGGTATTAAAATGTTAAAACATCGTTGGTCGAAATATATTGAGGTATAAGGGAACTATGTTGAAAAATAAATAAAAGCATTTTCAAAAATCTTTTGTTTTCTTTATCAGGCCGAGAACTTATCGAATCATCCTCGTATTTTGATGATAAACATTGCAAAATGAGTTAAACATACCATTCCAAGTTATACTGATAACTAGTAACCATAACATTTTTATCCTGTTTAACAGCCAGATAGCACCAAATACGAATAATGTACGATAAATTACATTTCCCTTTCAAATACAAAATCTCAGGTTACTTTGCGACTGTTACAGGAGGAAACAGTTGGGTAACATGTCTATTTAGTTATCAGTTTCACCAAAAAGTAAAATAAATGAAAAAAAAAAGATTTTGCTTAATGGATTCCCCCGTAGAATTAACATATCGTCAGAACTGGGGCCCATTTTACTCCAGTCTGTGGACAAAATTCATGACATTAATTTGCCACAAGATGGGAAGTATTTTAAGTTGTAGGAAGGATCAGTACAAGAATGGATATAGAGTTTTGGACGCTGAAATAGTTTGCAATGGTGGACGTTCAAAAATTGACGAAAACATGTTTCTTGTTTCTGTAAGCTACAATATTATTTTTAGAACTTAAATTCCTTACATTTTTTGAAGATATTGATGAAACCATTACTTCAAGCTATCGCCGATTTCATTTAGTCCATTAGTTATGGCAAAAATGCAGAAAAACCGTCAAAAATGGCTGTCTTTTGCAATGTTAATAATTATTGGATAACTTTTTTAATCTTATTTTGAATCTAATGAGCTTTTGTTATTGATCAGTTCATTTGTTGCTGAGATATATTAATTTGTTTTTCCCGAGGCGCTTAATGTTGAACGCCATCATATATTTGTTTTTGAATATTTCAATTTTTTTTTATCCTTAAGATATATTTTATTACTGTAAGTAAGTCCAATAAAGAAAATTAATGTTTACCCCTTTGTTTGTGCGATATAAGCTCTATTTGTTTAGAAAAAGAAAGTACCCCTTTTTTAAAGCAATATTGCAAAAAATAGTCAACGGTTTTTTGGCATTTTTTCAATAACTAATTTACCAACTGAAACCAGCGACAGCTTAAATTAAAGGTCTCGATAATATCTTCAAAAAACTATAACGAATTTACACTCTAAAAACAATATTGCAGCTGGCAGAAACGAAAAACATGTTTTCGCCAACTTTGAAGTTCTATCATTTGTTAATACAGATTATTCGAGCGTCCAAAACTAAATAGGTATTCTTGTATTGACTCTGCCTACAAGTTAAAACACATCCTGTGACAAATTAACGTCATAAAAGATCCTTTTTCTCGTCCACAGATTGAGTATTCTATGATTGCTGGATAACTTGAAAATATTATTATTTATATTTGGAAAGATGTTACTAAGCAATGCGAAATCTTATATATCTTAAAAACCACACCGGTTTTATGCTAAACTTTCTAACTGCAGTATTAAAACTAGTAAAACATTCTAATCGTACGTCAATCCGAGAATAATGTAATGAATTTCTGGTTGCCTAGTTATTATTTTCAATGCGTAAATAATACCTAACAATATTTACCAATAAAAGTGATTTTAAAATCCTCTGTTTGTTGACGTTAATTATAATTAAATAAAAGTATTTGTTTCTGTCAAGCATCAAAATAGTCCCTATCTCATAGACAATAAACAAGATTTTGCTAAATAGAAAGCTGGTTTTGATCCAAATAAGAATAATCTTTTTTACTTATTAAGTTAGCAAAAGTAACAATATTCTTCTTCTTCTTCTAACACAGTTAACCATGCTAGTAGGCTATTACCTGTTCATTGTCATCACGTCTTCCCCGGAAGATGCGGTCCAGCATTCTCGCCATCGTTTTGGTGGTCTTCCCTGTGATCTTTTTCCTACTGGGTTATTCATTTTTGCGCTTTTAACGAGTCTACCGTCCTCCATTCTCCCTATATGTTTGTTCCAAAATCTCCGCCTTTGTCTTAACCATTTTCCTGTCCTGTATCCCGCATTGTTGTCTGATATCTTCATTCCGTATTCTGCCGTTTCGCCTTGTATACTTCTTAATGTTTTCATTTTGACTGTTCTCATCATTTGTAGAGTTCTGCCTGTATCTGGTCTTGTTTCTGCCGCGTGTGTTATGATGGATCTTAGAGCCGTTTTATATATCTTAGTTTTGCTTTCGGTATTCAGGTATTTGTTCTCCCACACAATTTCTTTTAGGCATCCCGAAATTCTATCCGCTTTCATCGTTTACTCTCTTACTTCGTTAAAAAGGTTTCCATGGCTCGTTATTACTGCTCTCAGATATTTGAAGTGATTTACCTGTTCGACAATTTTGGAGTCGATTTCCAACTTGCACCGTATTGGTTCTTTGGATGTTACTAAGCATTTGGTCTTCTCGACGTTGATGAGCATATTTAATTTTTTCGCTTTAGTGTTAAAAGAGTGCAGTAGTCTTTGGAGGTTATCTTCAGAGTCTGCAATAAGAACAGCATCATCCGCATAGCAGACGGTATGGAAGAATGTTTCCCATTTTGTATCCAGCTGTTCTGGGGAGAATTTCTATTATTTATCCATTATTAGATTAAATATGAAGGGGCTGAGCGAATCGCCCTGTCTAATTCGTGTGTTTACATATATGTCTTCCGTTGTTATATGTCCTACTCTGATTTTTTTTGCACTGGATGTTAATATCGTATATTAGCCTTTGGTTTAGACCTTTTGTTCTCATTATTTCTAAGACGTCCTTTAAGCGTACTCTGTCAAAAGCCTTGGTCATATCGACGAAGCACATTTACGCAGGTTTATTGAATTCAGTTATTTGTTTGACAATGAATATTGCGTCAATAGTGGATCTGTTCTTTCTGAAACCTTGTTGTTCTTCTCGTATACTTATGATTTTGGTGATTTCTTCCAGTATAGTTTTTGTGAATGCTTTGAGAATGCTATCAAGCAGTTATTCCTCGATCGTTTTTTGGGTGCGTTTTCTGTCCTTTTTTAAAAATGGGTATTGTTACATTATTTTTCCATTCATTCGGTATTTTTTGTTCTTCTATGATATTCTTGAATACGGTTAATATTTCATTCCATAGCTTCCATCCAATATTCTGATTTATCTAAATTACGGAATTTCAGGAACTCGCTGAAAACTTTTTGTGATAGCTCCCTATTTTATTACGGTCACATTACTGTATCATTTATATCATAAGATACTCATAAAGTTTCATACATTTTACTTCCTGATACAAATTTTTTCTGCCGGCATAATTTGTAAATTAATACAGTTTCGTGAAATAATGAAAATCCGGAATGCTTTTACGTAATTTAAATAAATAAATTTATTGGGGCGTACCAAAGCTAAATCTACTTAAAATCTGAATAAATCCTAGATTAAAAGATTAGTGGAGATTGTTGAATGAATCAGATTTAGTACGAAATTTAATATACAAAAGAATCCATGAAATGATTACATGAATATGCAAAAAAAGGATTTTCCATAACACATTTAAAATGAAAGATGCTTTGTGATTTTTGAATGCATGTAAATACAGGGAGGAAAGGAAAACTTTTGTCGCTACAAATAAAACAACCGATTTTTTTTCATAATTTCATTTTTAAATATTATCACCAGTTAAGTTATTTACAGGTTGTACACCGAGAAAATCAAGAATTAGACGGATTTTGTATTTCAGTGTATATTTTTAAATTATTACTATCGGCCAAGCGCTTTCGGTCTAATTTAGACCATCCTCAGGGCTTAGACCCTAGAAACAAGAGAATATGGTCAGCAAATAAGTTTACTCAGTACTCACCAACCACACTCACTCGTCAAAGGGCACACCTTAACTCCGCAAGTTTGAGAACAGTCTCCAGTCGCCAGCATAGCCTCCACACAGAACAAGTCGTATACAATTAAAATCTTTTTTAAAATTAAAATTAAAACTAGAACATACAACGCACTGCGTACATTGACATTATTAAAACAATAAACCTAATAACAACCCAAAAGAGTGAGGTTATGCCACACACAGTCATAGCATAATATAGCAATAAAATTTTACAAAAATTAAAATTACATACAAGTATGTGAAAGTCTGAGTAGAGATTTTCTGTATGAGTTTTATTTTTTAATTTCTTATCAATTGTATTTCAAATCAATAATTCATTGACAATGAGCAAAAAGAGAAAAAGGGCAGAAAGAAAGGGAAGTAAAAGTTTATTAATCTACAGCGTTACTGTTATCGGCCATTCTGTGATATATTTCGAACACTTGGGTTCAGTGGCGTGAAATAATTTCCATTTTTGTAAAAAAGCAACAAATTACACGAACATAGGCGTAGTTAAAATTTGTTGAAATGTGTTAACTATTAATATATTTAGAATGAAGTGTCTGAAACTGAAAAAGATGATCAAAATTACTATAAAATTGCACCCCACGCAATCACAGCTCCCAGACATTCAAATTATTTAACGATTTAAGGAAAAAGTTTGAAAATGGGGTTGCGGTCATTTACGTTGTTCATTCTTACATTGAAGCAATGGTCGGTGTTTCTCTTTATCTCCCTGCATATTTCAAGATCCTCTCTGTAATCCAAGGTTTTAGAGTTATTACCCCTGGAGTAGTATAAGATTTTACTATTATGAGTTGGAGAGAAACTGTGTTTGGTAAAACTAATAAGGTGACCAAACACAGAGGCCTGAGGTTTGTTAATATGTTCTCTAATTCGGACTGCTAATGATCTAATAGTTTTTCTTATATACGTTGAAGGACAGTCTGGGCAAGAAAGTTGATAGATCCCACTTTTTTGGATATGAGATATCAATTGTTTGTTATTGACCAGATGGGAACTGAGTTGATTTACACTCTTAAATGAAATCTTCACATTTTGAGTGTGGTTTGTTAGAGTCCGTGCTATTTTATTAGAGAAGTGACCTAAGTACGAGAGTGAAAAAAATTTCCCTTGCTGACTTTCATTGTAAGGAGTCGAGCTGTAAGCCTCTTGTTTTTAATTTTTTCTATATGTTTGTCGATGACTGTATGCTCATACCCATTGTTTACGACAATTTGCTTCAGAATATTGACTTCGTTGTTTTAATCCTCCGCTGACATGGGAATGTTGAGCAATCTATTAACATAGCAGTTTATTGAGGCCATTTTATTTTTTAAAGGGTGGTTAGAATTAGAAGGAATTATATGGTCTGTTTGGGTGGGTTTTCGAAAGATTTTGAAACTGAGAATTATTGGTTTTTCTGATTGCTAAATCTAAGAAATTAAGTTTGTTTTCGGTTTCTATTTCTAAGGTAAATTTTAGAGCAGGATGCAGAGAATTAAGACTATTTAGAACATCAATAGCCCGCTGTTCATTTCCCAGAATAATTGTAAAACAGTCATCCACATAACGAAGCCAGTTAATTATCTTGCTCTCAGAAATCAATCTCGGAATTAATGCATTTTCCAAGTTGTCCAGGAAGATGTCCGCTAAAAGAGGAGATAGAGGATTCCCCATTGCCAACCCCGAGGGTTGTTCGTAGTATTTGTTATTAAAAGCAAAAGTCCTGAGATAAACAGAACTTATGAAGGGTCATTATACTAAGTTGTTCATCACTAGAGATGCTGTTCGCTGTCAACAGATTTGATATAATCGGAAGAGTTTCCATCCTCGGAATCGACGTAAACAGATTGCATACATCGAAGGAAACAAGCAAAGAGTAGTCTGGCATGGTTACAGAGTTTAGTCTTTTGACCAAATCTGTGGAGTTCTTGAGGCAAAACTTAGGCTTTTAATTTTAATTTTACAAAAGTTTTTAATTGTATACGACTTGTTCTGTGTGGAGGCTACGCTGGCACTGAAATACAAAATCCGTCTATTTCTTGATTATCACCAGTGCCATAATTAAGGCCATGCCAACGGTGCCCAGAAACAGGGCACAGATTTTGGAGGGGCACAGAAATGACCAAACCAGAAAGATTAGAACATTTTTCAAAGGTGAAGTTATAGAAGCTCGCACAAGGCGCAGAAAAAGCAAGTTACGGCACTGATTCTCACATTTAACGTCAGTGTATTTGCGCCATCTGTCCAACGACGAACTTTCATCAGAGATTGATTTGTGTCAGATTGTAAAGTTACACTTACTAATGTATGAAATAAACAAAACTTGTTAAAAATTTTATCTGTGATATTTTAATATACTTTCTGATAAAAAGGTCCATCTTCAGTGTAACAAGTGCAAATAAGAGCGATTCTGGCACTCTTCAACTAGTAGAGTTCGTTGAAACTTTCCAAATATTTAAGAATAAAATTAATGTTTTTTTTTTCAATCTCTTTTAGATTGTTAACGTAACAAAATGGATAGAAACATGCTGTGAAGGGTTCCACGAACAAAATAGTTATTGCATAAGCTTATGTCAAGAATGTCAAAATGGATTATGCCTGAAAGGAACCTGCATATGTCAGGGTGGATGGGATGGACCAAACTGTGATTCTCGTAGGTACCTAAAACTTTTACTGATTTTTATTGCACTTTAACCAATAATATATATATATATAAAAAAAATTATCCACCTAAAGTATTTTCAAGATGACGTCACTTCCAGTTATACCGGACGTAGATGTCAACTTGCTTATTTTAAATAGAATACCCTATGTATTGTATTATTGCTTTCTACGTAAAATTCTAAACATATTTCATGTATAATGTTTTGTACTGAAGTTTCACCGTTTTGGACATATTTAAATTTGACGTTTGCGGACCAAAATTTAAATATTAATTTTTCCTATAAGAAAGTCTTTATTATTTAATTTGGGTTAGTTTTCTTGTAGATGAAGATCGACTTTAGTAGGATTTTCATGATATTTTGAAAATTATATTTAAAAAATCGTCAAAAGTCAATTTTTTCAAATAGAAAGCACCTATTTTTATAATTTTATCATATTAAGCTTTAAAAATAACGGTAACTTTGTATAAGGTTGTCTATTCCAAAAATTTGTAGTTTTCAAAATGTTAGCAATTTAAAATTTTTCTATTGTAAAAATGGCTTTTAAGTTTTGTTATTGTTTGGTCATGACGGCGAAACGTAGCGAAAATAAAACAATCGAACCCTACAGAATTGTCACTGTTTCTTGCCATTTGACATTCATTAATTATAATCATGTCGGGGCGATAAAATTATACACAGGAACATTATTTAAACTTATTTATTAGAATGTGATGAGTTATTTCAAAAACATGCGATATATATATATATATATATATATATATATATATATATATATATATATATATATATATATATGTATATATGTATATATTTAATTTTCGTGGTTATTCTTATTTAATTTTAGGCGTTCTGAATTCTACTGAAGAAACTATTTCTACCACTAAAACACTAAGTTTGTCAACAGAAAACCCAAAACACTTGTCTACGGTTCAAATTCCAATGAGAGAAATAAGCGAAGAAGTTATTACAAATGAAATTCCTTTTACTCAGGAAATTACAACAGTCAACGTCACTCAATCCCATACTTCTTTGGAAAAAGAAATAACGCTACCAATAACTTCAACACTGAGTAATACATACTCATCATTTGAGACTTTTTCTCAACATACCACGGCTTCTCCATCTAGCAAGGAACAATTGCTAAATGTGTTTAAAGGAGAAGATGTAACTAGCACTTCATCAAAGAGTAATTTAGAATTAACTTCAGGAACTAATTTGCATTACATCTCCACTACAGCAGGATATGAAACTAGAAAAACTGAAGATCGCTTAATGGCTACATATTCCACTGAAGATATATTTTTAGATACTACTGCAACAACACCTGCTACTGTTACCTCTACAGTGCCTATAAAAAATACAAAAATTGATAGCAAAGAAACTTTAAAAAACTTTAGTATTAACAATTCATATTTAAGCTCATCTAATGACATAGAAGCATTTATTTCCTCAATTACCGAAGTCCTCACTGAAGAACTGGAAAATTCAGCTTCAGATAATGATTATAGAGAATTGGGTGGACAAAGTTTAGAAGAAAAATCATCGGAATCACCCAAAATAATGCAGAATAATATATATAAAGATATTCCGATAAATGTACTCGAAGTAACCAGTAAGAAAAATAGTTTTCATAAAAATCCAGATTACGTAGCTGAATCCAGCACTCAAAATATATTAGAAGTGACCTTCAATACTGCCACTACTTTAGATAGACCAATAACTATAAAAAATGATAAGCAAGATAACATTTCTACAGGAAATTTTGATGAAATCACTGAAGAAAGATATCAAACAAAAACTTTTAACAAAGACTTTACCCCAAATACGTTACAAACAACAAACCAGCAAGATAGCAACAGTCTAATATACAGTGTATGTGCCGCATCGGTGACTACTGTATTAATCTTGATTATTGCTGTAAGTGTTTTTGCTTTAAGAAACTCTAGAAAGAAAATTGGTAAAAATAAGGGAAAGAAAGATGTAGCTACAGTTGCAGTATACACTACCAGTATTTTTCATTCCCCTTTACCAGGTAAGTTATTCAAATGTAATAAAATTATAAAAAAAATTGAACCGACTTCTAAAAGTGCGCTGAAAAATGAAAAATAACTCTAAATTTTTATATGATATTGAAATGTTTGAAGTCGGCGCCAAACTAATACCTGACAAAATGGGATACGCATAAACAGATTAAAAATACTTTATTTGTAATTACTTTCTTACCAAAATTTGTATATATTAGTAGTTATTTATTTCATTTAGAAATAATTTGGCGCCGACTTCAAAAATTTCAATTTCATATAAAAATGTATAGTTATTTTTCACTTTTAAGCGCACTTTTAGATGTCAGTTCTATTTTTTTCATAAAAATTTTATTTTTCGATTTTTAGTTCTGAATTCATTATGATATCCATAAATTATTTATACTTAATACTAATCGAAATTAGTGTACCTCGCAATGACTCCAAGGGGGCAAAAAAGTACCCATTTTATCCAGAGTTGTAAATCACCCTAAAATGAACCACTAAAAATTCTTAAGAGTTCTCCTAATCCCAGTGATTTTGTTTCAAACAAATATTTAGTCTGTCATAGTAAATCCACTATTTTAAATTTCAAGTTAATTTTAGATTGATAATTTAGGTCCTAAAACCTTCCAATATCGATATCTAAAAAAGTTGATACGTAAATTTCTTAGCCTGATATATTTTATACTGCACACTGAGATGGTATACGCCCCAAGAACCCCGCAATATCAAGTTTAGACCAAAATGGGAAAATGTAAAATTTTCAGTCCTTTACAATGTATCTTATCAACCTAATAGTAGTAAAAAATTAACTTCATATTCGTAATACACGACCTCATAAACCCTCTAACACCAAATCGGAAGAAATGCGATTAAGGTCAAATTTTCAACCCACCATATTGAATCCGCTATATTGAATTTCAAAAAAAAAAATTTTAATGTCGTAATCTAATCTAAATCTAAATTCTTCAAAGCCCCCTAGTGCCAGTTTTGGATGAAATCTGAACATATAAAATTGCATCGACCATATTAGATTTCTTAAAATAATTTTATATTCGCTCTTTATATCTTCAAAAACAATTGAGTCCTACTTTTGAACAACATCGAAAAATGTAAAATTTTTATTCCGCTATATTGGATTCGCCATATTGAATCCTCAAAAAATTATTTTAAATTCATAATTTACACCCTCAAGAAACACCTATATCAGTTTGGGAAAAAATCCAAAAATGTAAAGTTTTTAGGACGCCATATTGAATCCGCAGGATTGGGTTTTTCAAATAATATTTTAAATTCGTAATTTACACTAATAAAAATCCCTTCATACTGATTTTAGACAAAATCGAAAGATGTAAAATCTTTAATACGCCATCTTGATTCCGCCATATTTCATTTTTTTAAAATAATTTCAGATTCGTAATGTGCGATCCCAAAAACACCCCCATATCAATTTTTAAAAAAAATCGGACAAAATAAATTTTTATAGGCCATATTGAATTTTTTAAAAATAAAATTGATTTTTTCGTCCGACATATTGAAATCGCTATACTGAATTTTTTTAAAAAATAATTTTAGATTTGTTATGTGCGACCTCGGAAACTCCCCTTTACCAATTTTGGAGAAAATAGGACAAAATTGATTTTTTTTTGTCGACCATATTGGATCTGCCATATTGACTTTTTTGTCGGCCATATTGGACCCGCCATATTGAATTTTTTTTTAATTTCGGATTCGTTATGTGCAACTCTGAAAACTCCCCCACACCAATTTTGGAGAATATCGCACAAAATTAATTTTTTTTGTCCGCCATATTGGATCCGCCATATTGAATTTTTTTTAAATAATTTCAAATTCTTTGGGTACACCCTCGATAATTGATCTATACCAATTTTGGAGAAAATCGGACAAAATTATTTTTTTTTTGGCCGCCATATTGTCCGCTCAATCTTGGATTTTACTGCACCAATTTCATCCAAAAAAATATGGGACCACCGCAGCAACTTCCTGAACACAACGTGAAAAATTTCATTGCATACATACATGCATAAAAAAATACATAGGCGACGAATTGTGAACCTCCTTCTTTTATAAGTCAGTTAAAAATTATTATTTATGACAGAGGGCTAGAAAGAAGATAGAGAGGGAGTCAGTAGTGGTAGGAAAGAGGGAGAAGAAGTATGAGAACGAAAGTCAGAGAGGGAGGGGGGGGGGGGAATGTAAAAATATATTACGCGTGAACGTGTACTTTGTGAAGCCACCGATATTTTATTACTATTAATTTTTTTGTAAAAATGATTCTTTCCTTTATCTAATACACAATTTTAGAGCAAAAAGCATAAATATATTGATTTACTCAATTGGCATTAAGAAAAGTTCTATTTTATGATCGTTTCTAATATCCGACAACAATGCACGCGTTTTCCATCATAGCCGAAGTTTGTTTACATTTTTTTCGGCTCAATTTTAAAGGATTTTTCTGCGTTATTTTAACAAATTTTTGGGTACAGTTTTATAAAATTTGTTACATATATTTTAAAATATGGAAATGCGTTTTAGAGGAAGCAATTTCAGTTATTTATTAGATACAAATTGCAATTTAAATATGGTTAAATAACTGTATTTAAAAAAAAAATAAAAAAGTCACTTGACCCCGACGTGATTTGAACACGCAACCTTCTGATCTGGAGTCAGACGCGCTACCGTTGCGCCACGGAGTCTGTTAATACAAATGTCATAAATATACGATCTATTGGACTGCCAGTTCCATATCAACATTACTGTACAATATGGTGGTTCAACAATTTAATAAAGATATTTTTAAATTTTGTTACAGATAAGCAGGTTTAATGCAATGTACAATAAATAAAGCTTTTTTTAGATCCACCTACCTTTGAAAATCCTACGTATCTTTCAACAGGAGGTAATGAAAATTGGAAAGATCAAAACGAAGAAATAATGGAAGTAAAAGAATTTAATGTGGTTTTTCAAAAACCTTTCAAAATCCCGAAACTTGGTAAGATATTTTTAATTATTGTTATTTTAATCGTAATCTTCCAAAATTCGAATTCTTATATGGCGACGATTCTCTTGACTATATGGCGAAGGTGTGTGCATTTAATTGTTATATGAACTATACCAGGAGTTCCCAAACTTTTTCATTTAGCGGCGCACCTACAGATTTAGTATTTTGTTACGAAATATGTATATACAGTCGCGGTCAACAAAGTGTCGTACAAGGTTTTGTGCTTTACAAGCTGCTTACTTCATAGTAGCAGACCACAACACTTCATTGAACAAGATGGTATATTAGCACTAATGAACAAACACAGAAATGAAAACAATCAAAATCTGAGGCTCCCATATAGGCATATACTGATACACAAGAATATATTAATATAAAAGGAAAATAGGGAAAAAAAGTCAATGAGATGGGTGAGCTTAGTGATTTCCACACATTTTTTCAAAGCGAGGGAAAAGGCTTGAAACTGCACTGTCATTTCTTGCTCCATGTTGATCTTTGAGCGATATTTGCTCTTTATTACAGCTACAGCTGAAAATCTGGTTTCTAATAAATAGGATGTTGCAAAGGGAATGAGAATCCTTATAACTTTTAAACTTAGAGAGTTCAATGAGACTCTCTTCTTCTTGTGAAGTGACTTCTGGTAGAACGTGAGCATGAAAAGGATCTTGGTTCCACGAAAATTTCCCGACATTTTCTTCCGCAAGGTATTTTGCAAACCATTCGGAAAGCATAGCTTGGAAAGGTGTTTCATGAGTCTTGAGAGGCAATGAATTTATTAAAGGGCGCGTATTTATGCAAATGTGGGAAACAATCTTGACCGCCATACTCATTAATTTTTCTTATCCACAACTGCAATTTTCTCCTAAACTCCGCAATCTTCTCCAATACTTTCAAGATGTACATGTTGTTGCTTTGCAAAGACAGATTCAAGACATTCAGTTTGTCAAATATATCGCACAAATATGCCAGTTTTAGTAAAAAGTTTGGTTCGGCAGGTTATCTGGAGTTTGCATGACCTTCCTCTTCCAGAAAAGTGTGAATTTCTTGATGTAACTCGACTGCACGGAATAAGACAGTTCCACGCGAAAGCCATCGTGAACTGTAGTAAGATAGCAGGGCTGTGTTCAGGTTCCATGTCCATACAAAGTTTTTTGAATAGTCTTAGGCTTTCAGTGGGCTAGTTTTTGTGTAGTTTACTACGTCTATGATACGTTCCAATACCAAATTTAATTCACAGCTCACCGACTTTGACGCAACTGCTTCCCTATGGATGATGCAATGGGTTCACATAGCATGCGATGATTTATTGCGGATAAGTGCTTGCAATTCTTCATTGCGGCCAAACATTGATTGAGGGCCATCAGTACATACATCGATAAACTTTTCCCAATCTTAATTATTTTTTGCTATCAACTTGTCAAGAATTTCGAACAAGTCTTGAGCCTTTGCACCTTCAGTGATGCTTTTGCAGGAAGGACAGTCTTCAATAATAATATTATCATTCAGAAAGCGTACGTAACTGTGACAGAATTTGATCGTAGACTCTTGCAAACAGAATAACTTGTGAATAATGTATAACATAAACACAAGTTTTTGTTTAATTTCCACTATATTTTGTAGTTTAGAAAACACATAACGCGTTTCGCTACGATGTAGCGATGTACATCAAACATTCGAAGAAGCTACATCGTAGCGAAGCGCGTTATGTGTTTTCTAAACTACAAAATATAGTGGAAATTAAACAAGAACTTGTGTTTATGTTTTACATTATTTTTAATGGATTTCCATTTAAAAAAAAAGCCAGTACAATTCAAAGAATAAGTTGTGGTAATGTGGGCCATTTTGTCTACTATCAATTTGCTGCCCCACATTAATTTTTGTAGCTATTTTTATAACCTAGAATTAAATTTTACAGTAACAAAGACACTCTGTAAGTCTCGTCGTTCGTCTTCTCTCTTGCATCATTAGTTCAAAACAACTACGGTTTTAAACTTACCGCAACCATAACTCAGAACTTCAAGACTCAGACAAAGTTGCTAGTTAGCCGGTCAGACGACATCTTTTACTCACAGTTCTCATAGCAGTAAGTCTGCGAATTCAGTTGCGTGAAGGTTTTTAATTAAATTAAATAAAAGAAGTTTCTGAAAACACTTAGTCTATTAACAAAAATAATTAGAAAACGAATATTTACAGAGAGAAACTTAAACTAATAACAAATAACAATTATGAAGTAGCTAACATAACTGCTCCTAATGGCCGTTCTAGTAATAAAAATGTAAAACCCAATTTTGAAGATATACTGTATAAATAGCTTACTAAACATTGAACAGAAAAAAAAAAATAAAACGCGAAAAAACAGCTGTTTATATTACTTAATCAAACAGTATTCAAATCGCTAAATTCTCGAGTAGAATAGTATAAGATATTCCCTTAATTTACAATATTAAACGAAAATTAAAACAAAGAAAACCTTCATTCCCGCCGAATATTCACGTCACATAATTTTTCTACGATACTGAACTTAAAGGTACCGACTCTAATGATTTCCAGACTACAACTGAAGTTTAATATTCCTTAAAAGAGCGTCCTCGAACCTTACTCCCGTACCCCTCTATTTAGTGCCTTTTCGGGTAGTACTTCCTGTAACCGTCAATTTCATTCCCTTAAAGCTCGAAGGTTCTAGTCTCTTCGTACTGAGGGCGTTAGCTATTCTATACTGGATGCTCAATTTCCGAATTGGCCTCTGAGCGTCTTAATCTTAATTTTTATATTAACACAGTTAATCAAACTATTCTATTTCTTTCTATAACTAAAGGAATAAGATAAGATAGCATCTGTGAAAAAACCTGAGTGCCCTTTTATTCATATTGCTGGTATTTAAATCATTCTTTCTTGCAATCAGGGAAAACAGTCGCTATATTAATTCCTTTCACAGGGCAAACGTTATATTCCAGTATAATGAGCATATCTGATTATTCTTTTGTTTCCTAATAATGGAAAAATCGTTCAATATTTTAGTACATTTTAACGATTTGCATATACCATATATTAAAATCCAGGGTAGGATTTCTTCGACAGATTTATAGACAAATCTTAGAGAGGATCTTTTACTTTATGACTTCATAAATTCTGAGTTTATATATTTTTAAAAAACATATGAACGACTTTTAGATAATAAAGTTGTGATTATACTTATGTATGATAATTGATTTATTTTTCCTTTAGACTTTCATGGGTGGTAGTAAAAAAAAATATATACTACTCTGTTCCCACGGGACAATCAATATACAGAGTGATTATGTAATTACTCATTTTAGCAGAATATACTTCATGCTAAACAGTATAAATTAATTATTATTTGTTCTATTACAAAACAAATAAGGTGTGCAGTATTATTATGGTCAGTAGCCTCATCAAGTCGAAGACCAAATTCCTTACCTTTCATTATCTCTATTAATTGATCATTGAGATCCTTAACTATATGATGGATTCTTCCACTAATAGTGTTATTAGATAAATGTACCTTTGTAATTAGTTTTCCTCCGATTCTCTTACCCTAATATTAGCCATGTCAAGAGCAGCAGGTAAAATAACTTCTTCTAGAATGGTGTGAGGTTTTTCCAACTTCGCAAACCCGTATGCAATCTTGAAAGATGCTAACAGTGCGTGGCTAGATACTGAAGCTTGTTGAATGAACATGCTTTCTTGTTTTTTCTTCGAATTTTTAATGTTTAGATCTTCCCATACCTTCCCAATCATGTGCCCTGCATTGATCCATGTTTAGTCAGTGTTTCCAAATATTTTCGCCGCCATGAAACAATTTCATTTTTCTCGATAAATCAGCTTTTTCGATTGCGTTTAAGATATCTAAAATTTATTTCTTTTAAAGTTCGTTTGAAAACTCTTAATGATATTTTAGGTAATGATGTGTCGTTATTAATTTCTGTCTTAATTTGTTTAATGTTGATATTTCATTTTTGAAAAAAAAAACAGAGACTTGGCGACACAAGGCGTATTTTGTGTCATCGTCCAGGATTATTTTTTTCCGTCTGTCTGTCTTCTTTACATTTTTTTTGGTCGTTTTGTCTATAATGACTATTTAAAACCCTGAAGACTGTGTGCGAAGTAAGTTTCGTTAAAGTGCCCACATATTTCTGCAACATCCAAAGTGGTTCCTTCAGTGTTTCGTTCCCGAGTACCATGAGAAACATTTTTGTCGGTAGGCAT
Source organism: Diaprepes abbreviatus (assembly GCA_034092305.1). Classification (NCBI taxonomy): domain Eukaryota; kingdom Metazoa; phylum Arthropoda; class Insecta; order Coleoptera; family Curculionidae; genus Diaprepes; species Diaprepes abbreviatus. Next base: position 1,931,387 of record JASJET010000147.1, read on the forward strand.
CACCGTGCTATTATTATAAATGCGATCAGCTGATTGCTATTTGAGGGTCGCGAAATATGACAACAATGCGTTGTAATATTTTAATCCTTGCCCTATTAATAGGGATGGAAAGTTTTAAATCATTTATTGTTTCATGAGATGTCTATTACGCCGCTTTGTCGCTTTGATGACCGGTATTAAATGAGTTACTGATAGAAGTTATGGACTTTAAGTATAGTCGACAAATAGTAGTATAATTCAAAGGAATGTGCCAAGATCCTGATTTTTCATAAAATTCTGCTCAAATTTTTATAAGGCAAAATTAATTGAAATTCCGCAATATATTATCGACAATTTTACTTCCTAAACAAAAATTGATTTTCATCATGATCTAATATTTTTTTTATTTAATATGGCCAGAGACTGGGCTTCCTTAAATGCAACATCATACATTTAGGGTTTTATGATATCAAGATTACATATTTCGAAATTGTTGCTCTATTTTTGTCGGATAATATATACCTAATAAAAATAATATCCAATTGTCCCTAACTTTTTTGCTTTTGCTGTAATACAATATCTTGTTCATAAACCGCTAATTTAAGACATAACCCAAAATTTATTTTTCATTTAGATTGTAAACAGTATCTCTACGATCATCCACCATCAACAGGAAGTTACAGGGCCTCATCAGAAATTGATACCTTATCTCAGTACAACATCAGCAACAAATCTTTATCAGGAATAATTTTAGAACCTCTGTATGATGAGATACCTTCCAGAGAAAACCCTGCAGAAAAAAGAGATTTGAAAGGTCTTTCACAAGAAGACTGCCCTGATGATGTTCCGAAGAACAGTCGAAATTATGTTGATAATAATTCTTTATATGTAAATACCTTTGGTCGTACTGTATTTTAATAAAGACTTTTTATTTTTTGTAAAAAGGAATTTTATTTTATCAAATATTTTAAGCAAAATAGTACAACTTTAAATGCAATTAAACTACGTACAAACTTATTGTAGCTACTTAGGAATATAGTAGAATTATATTTATAAACCGTAATTTATTGATTAATTTAAAATTGAAAGTCAATGGATCCGCACATATTTTAGGATCTTCGCAAGTAAAATCAAACTTATTTCTTAATTATATCAAAGAACACTTCATTTTTTTAATGTCCTTCGAGAACTTCCTCTGGTATTAAATCTAAATGTAAATCAGTTAATGCTGATCTTCTGACTCTTCTGATACATCTGTTGCTACCTTTATATTCTTTCACAAAACCAGTGTTACAAAGGCAGAAGTCGGGTGCTGCGCATTCTCCATTTACACAACCGCCTAAGAAGAAAACACAATTATAGATAAGTCTAAAGCATTATAAATGATTTCAGGTAAGTATATGTCAGACTCTCGGCAATATACAGGGTGTCCAATTTTCGACGGTTCTAATAACCGAGATTACCCGTAAAATCATAAAAAATTGAACACCCTTATAAATATTATATAAAAATGTCAACAATATCAAGTCTTAGCTCTAAAAACTGACACCAGCCTGCATTGGTGTAGTTAGCGAGTTTTCCTAGGGGGGAGCAACCAGTCAGCCACCGCAAGGTGTGAATTTAGGTAATCAGATTAATGACAGGCACAAATCTAGGGGGCGATGGGGGTGATCGTCACCCCCCAAGAGCTCTAAAATTCCGGAAAATTGACTTGCCTGTCAGCTACATTAGAAACATGAATGTTGCTGATCCTCCCCCCCCCCCCCCCGCATTCGTCGACAACTCGCTTTTGCTACTATACTGTCTGCCAAATTGGGCCAATTTTTTCTTTGCCATTATGATATTGCCACTCTCCTGAGGCTGTATCTGCCCCTAATTAGAGATCAGCTAACTTTTTATATAATTAACAAATTTTGAAAGTAATGAAGCAAGTTAATAAGAGATACATAAGGAATGACTTGAGTGTCCTCATTCAAAATGGCGCCTTCCTCAACTCTGGAATAAAGCTAAAAGTCTGGCGATGCAGCTAAATTTAAAATGTAAAATGACCGTTAGCCATAGAATAATAAATAAAGACGCTATCAAAATTTAATATTTGTTATACTCATTAATAATACAAAATAAAAAAGATAGTGACAAACATAGACATTTTCTTGTCAATTTTGATTTGTTAAGTTTTAGTTTTCTATTGTCGATATTTCTAGGGTGGGCAATGAGTTTTGCTCCCCTCTAACTACGCCCATGCCTGCCTGAACTTTATGCCTGTGATTTTTGTGGCGAATCCTTTCCCGACTTACTTGGTAATTATTAATTAAAATATACAGGGTGTAACATAAAGGTTAAGAATAAATTGAACAGTACGAATATTCGTTTTTAAGTTACAGGGTGTTAAGAAATCCGTTTTAGTGTAATTAACTTTCGAACACCAAAAGATAATGGAACGAAATTTTAGCCAGAGCTTAATTTGGTACTTCCCTAGTGACAAAAAAAAAGACTTTATAATTTACTCAGTGGCGCGCGTACGGATATTACCGGAGATTTAAAAAAAATGTCAGATTTTTAATACGTTAATTATGACTTTACTGTTTAAAATAGTAATAATACTTCTTAATACTTACGTGTATATTTAACTTTTTTATGAACTGAAATGATTTATTTCTATGTTACTTTGTATTTAAAAAAATTACAAGGTACGACCAAATATTTGAAATAAAAAAGTACCTAAAATTGTCTTAGCCTTGTCTTAATCATGCCTTCAAGGGAAAAACGATCATTAAGTAATACAAAATGATTAAAAATGGCTTCGGAATATAAATATATATATATATATATATATATATATATATATATATATATATATATATATATATATATATATATTAACAAAGTTTGTAAAATAACCTCCATATGGTGGCGCGACGGTGAATTAAAACAGAAATATGTAAAATCGAGCACACGAAACGCGCTGCCCAAAGGATAGGGGTCGCATTTTTCGGTACTGGCAACCAAGCCTACCGCTTATTTTAGCAGCCAAAGCCACGTGTCGCACCAAAAATCAATTGATTCTATTTTATTTTAAATTACACGGACAAAAACTTATCTATTTATTTATTTATTTACTTGTTTGGCTTTGAAACACGCTGAACGATGCTCTCATGGTGGGATCGTTTGGTGCAACACGTGGCTTTGGCTGCTAAAATAAGTGGTAGGCTTGGTTGCCAGTACCGAAAAATGCGACCCCTATCCTTTGGGCAGCGCGTTTCGTGTGCTCGATTTTACATATTTCTGTTTTAATTCACCGTCGCGCCACCATATGGAGGTTATTTTACAAACTTTGTTAATCTGTGTGTTTCTTGTGTTATCGAGATGTCGCCTTTGTCGCCTTGTTTGCTGTTTTTTTATTTTAAACTCAGGTTTATAGGATGCAAAGGCGAGATGATGGTTTGTACCGAATGCGGTGGCCTGACGAGTCCCATATTAGAACGAAACAGCGCTGTCGCCATCTGTCGGATCCGAAGTTTTTCCATATTTTTGAAGTGCTCCGCACTTTTTAACACGAGAATCATGTAGATTAGCAAATTTTCACGTCCGCTTCGCCAATATTTGGTTCTATTTTATTTTATATATATATATATATATATATATATATATATATATATATATATATATATATATATATATATATATATATATGTATATATATATATATATATATATATATATATATATATATATATATATATATATATGTATATATATATATATATATATATATATATATATATATATATATATATATATATACATATATAGTTTTAAGACAACTGAGGACTTATAAGAAAATTCCATGCTTCGAAATTCGATAAAAATGCGAAAAAATGCTAACAAATGCCGTTTTTGGAGATTTTGACTTTTAAAAATCTAAAAAAATTCAAGGACATAGTTTGGCGTCTTAAAAACATTTTTTTTCGGCCCAGCTATTGTTTTAGTTTTTATTTTATTGAATTTAAAAATTTTCGAACATTCATAAAAATTTGTATTTCGCGCCAAAAAGTGTAAAAAATATCTTGTTGTAAGCAATAAAAAACCTACAAAATGAAAAAAAAATGTTTCTACGATGATTAGAACCGAAGATATCGTCAAAAAAACAAAAAAGATGTATTCTTTTTTTTTTGAAGTTATGTGACGATAAAAGCAGCTAAAAGTTCTTTGTGTTGGTACTTCTTGATGTAGAACAACCGGGTATTTTTTATTTTTTATTACCAAGGGGGCAGTTTCGACCCTCTTAATCTTAGACCCTTTTTTAAAACCAGTTGATGGTTTTTCGGTTGCTCATATCGCAATACATTCTTCATCAATTTGGGACACACTGTATATTACAACTTTACGGTTTAGAACAAAATATATATCAAAAACTAGAAATATCCTTAAAACCAATAAAACAAAATATAATAAATCCTTGAAGTACTGGCCACAACTTACCCGGACAATGAGCAAAGCATTTATGTCCATCCCAGTTGGGGCCTTCAGTGTAGCCTTTCATGCAAGCGCAAGTTTCAGGGGCAACACACTCTGCATTCAAGCAAGTTCTCGAACAATGAGCTGCACATTCAGTTCCAGTTCTATCTAAATTCCAACCGGCTTTACATGTACACTTGTTGGGGGCTGAACAAATACCATTTTTACAACCTAAAATAATATTTATGTTAAAATACGATCTTTCAAAAAAGATGAAATGAGTTCATTAAGCTGATAGAAAGATTTTAGATTTTTAGTAATTAGGACGCATACATATTCTGCAAAAAAAGGAGGATATCGTAATCCACCTAGTACAAGGCCTTGAGGAAGTCACAGAATCTAATAATCATTTGCAGTCCTGATACCAGGCCATCCACTAGACAGGGTGATTCAAAAATCGATCACGAAACTTAAGGGGGTGATTCTACTTGACAAAATAAGGGTAGAGCTTCATATAATTTTTTTTCAAAATGTCATTCGTTTTCGAGTTACAAGCCGTCCAAGTTCAAGTTTTTATTTTTTGTTTTTTGAATTACTCGCTTACAGGAAAACCGATTTGACTAATATTTGAAAGATAGGCTAAGTCTTCTGCGCTTCATCATTTTAGTAACAATTCACATTGATTGTTTGCCGCTAGAGGGCACTTTACCTACATTGAAAATTGTTTTTTTGTCATAATTTTTTAGTGTTGACAGCTACAGTAGTTTTTGGCATAATTTCTGAAAGACTGATGCCAGGCCTTTAAAAAAGGTGCTCTTTATTTACATCGCTAAACCCAACGGTTTAGACGTAAATCACCCTTAAAAATTAAGTGGTAAATTTACTTTTCTCATTTCATTACCACCAGCTACCAGGTAAATAGCTATCAAAGTATACTAGAGCTGTCAGTTTAACATCAAATAAATTCGCTTTTTAAACTATTTAATTTAAATTCTTAAAATAACTAATAATGGCTAATTACCAATATTCAAATATCGAATATTGTGATATCCATTTTTGTTATGGAAAAGCAAATGGTAATGCAGAGTTGGCAAGAAGATATTATATGGAGAGTTATCCGGAAAGAAATATCCCTCATGCTCAAACATTTTCCAGTGTGCACAGGAGGCTTGCGGAATGTGGTTCCTTTAAAAGTTATAATGGAAATAGGGGAAGACCTAGAACTGCTAGAAACGTGCAACAAGAAGAAAGAGTGCTTGAAATTATTGAAGATAATCCAGGTATTAGTACTAGAAAAATTGGGAATGAAGTGCGGCTCTGTCAGGCTAGTTCATGGAGGATACTAAGAGAAGAACAACTCTACCCGTTTTATTCAAAAAAGGTGCAGGCTCTTTATGACGATGATCGGCCGAGACGGTTGGAAATGTGCAATCAGATCCTAGCTAAGTATGAACACGATAATCGATTAATTGGCGTCATATTATTCACTGACGAAGCTGGTTTCACTCGTGATGGCATAACAAATCTACACAACATCCACACATATGCTTACGGGAACCCAAACAATGTGGTAGAAACGAAACATCAGCGTAGATTTTCACTAAATGTGTGGGCAGGGATAATAGGAGATTACCTTATTGGTCCTCATTTCTTTGATGGCCCATTAACTGGTGACGTATACTTAGATTTTATCCAAAATCGTCTCCCATTGTATCTGGAAGATATGCCATTGGAAGTAAGGGCCAACATGTGGATCCTCCAAGACGGAGCTCCGCCCCACTTTAGTATACGTGTCCGACAGTATTTGAATGCAACGTATCCTGAGCGATGGATAGGACGAAGTGGACCATTGGCATGGGCAGCGAGGTCACCAGACCTTAATCCTATGGATTTTTTCTTTTGGGGTCATTTGAAACAATTGGTGTACGATATTCCAGTAATCAACGTCGAGGATCTTCGCTTCAGGATAATCGAAAAGTGCCAAATTATTAAAGAAACACCAGAAATTTTTCATCGAGTTAGGCGACATTTTTTGAAGAGTGTTAGGAAATGTATAGAAGAAAATGGGGGACATTTTGAGAATCTTTTTTAGTTTGTTTAGTACTGTTTCATTAATTTTTATCAATTAAATGTATATCGCAATAATCCATAATATGAATATTTACTGATTAGCCATTATTAGTTATTTTAAGATTATAAATTAAAAAGTTTAAAAAGCGAATTTATTTAATGTTAAACTGACAGCTCTAGTATACTTTGATAGCTATTTACCTGGTAGCTGGTGGTAATGAAATGAGAAAAGTAAATTTACCACTTAATTTTTAAGGGTGATTTACGTCTAAACCGTTGGGTTTAGCGATGTAAATAAAGAGCACCTTTTTTAAAGGCCTGGCATCAGTCTTTCAGAAATTATGCCAAAAACTACTGTAGCTGTCAACACTAAAAAATTATGACAAAAAAACAATTTTCAATGTAGGTAAAGTGCCCTCTAGCGGCAAACAATCAATGTGAATTGTTACTAAAATGATGAAGCGCAGAAGACTTAGCCTATCTTTCAAATATTAGTCAAATTGGTTTTCCTGTAAGCGAGTAATTCAAAAAACAAAAAATAAAAACTTGAACTTGGACGGCTTGTAACTCGAAAACGAATGACATTTTGAAAAAAAATTATATGAAGCTCTACCCTTATTTTGTCAAGTAGAATCACCCCCTTAAGTTTCGTGATCGATTTTTGAATCACCCTGTATGTTCCAATACACTCCGAATTGCCTAAATAGTTCAACACTCATCTCAAAATTTAAACTGATCTAAAGGCAATAAGTTATATATTTCCAAAATAATTTTGATAAAAGCGGAATTTTGAGTTAGGAAGATAACTGTTTCCAACATCACCATTTTAAATATGGGAGTAATTCTTATGAATATATATATATATATATATATATATATATATATATATATATATATATATATATATATATATAAAATTATTTACATGTTATGTATTTACCTTGAACAATGGTCACGTGGTCATCTTGAAATCTGTGAATCTCGCGAAAATTAAATTTTCAATAGAACAAATAAATGTATACATGTGAGTGCAGTGTTGTTCCTGAATCATTGTTCAAGCTGCACACATTCTGACGAAGGTAAAAAAATTACCGAAACGTTAATGTTGTTAAAAAAAATGTAATATACAGAAAATACAACACCACCATTACATTTTAATTCCATTTTTAACGGACCATAATCTCAGGAAAAACAAACAATATATATATATATATATATATATATATATATATATATATATATATATATATATATATATATATATATACAATAAACATTATCAATGTAGAAAAGACTATTTTCAGATTCTACGAAAGTATCTGAGGTATTTTTCAGTATTTGTTGAATAAAGAATAAAGCAAGATGATTTCTCCCCATACGCGTATCGACCATGTTTAAATGTAAGTAGTTAACGTCCGTAAACATTTATATACAGGGTGATTCTCTGGGAAATTTATCGATTGATTGTAGAAAAATTATTATTAGGAAGAATCTGAAAATTTGACAGTGTACTAACGTGCATGAAGGACAGCCGACTAAAATATTTTCAAGATGGCGGCACTTTCAGCTCTACCGGAAGTAGATGTCAACTTGCTTACTTTAAATGGAATATCCTATATATTATTGCATTCTTGATTTCTACGTAAAATTCTAGAGATATTGAATGTATAATGTTCTATATTTAAGTCTCACCGTTTTGGACATATTTAAATTTTTATGTCAAGAATGACGCTTGCGGACCAAAACTTAACAATAAATTTCTCTTATTAGGAAGTCTTTATTATTTAATTTGGGTTAGTTTTCTTATAGGTGAAGATCGACTTTAGTAGTCATCTTATGATCAATGTCAAAAAAGAAAAAAAAATTATATATAAAAAATCGTCAAAAGTAATTTTTTTCAAATTTTTATAATTTTGTCATATTAAGCATTAAAAATCTCTCTATTCCAAAAATTTGTAGTTTTCAAAATATTGGCAACTCAGCATTTTTCTATTGTAAAAATGCTATACAGCTTTTAAGTTTTGTTATTAGTTGGCCATCATGGCGAGGCGTGGCGAAAATAAAATAATTGAACCCTACAGAATTGTCACAATTTGTTGCCATTTGACATTCATTAATAATAATCGTGCCGGGGCGATTAAATTGCATGCACGAACGTTATTTAAACTTGTTTATTATTTATGACGAATGTGATAGAGTTATTTTAAGAACATGCGATACATTCGGGATCCGATATCCGAAGAAACAGAAACCAACACTACCAGCTGTTAAAAAGATTATAAAAAGCTTCAAGAACTTTGGATCTATAAAAGCTAAAATACATAGAAATAAACCAGTTGGTAATAACATAAAGTTACAAAAATTATTTGAGTAGATGTTCAATTTGATGTCCTTAAACTTCCAAACATTTTTCGCACCTAAGCAGGAACTCTTTATGGGTGAGGATTAAGTTCTTCAAATGCTATTCTGACGCGCTGCATGCAATCTTCCATAGTGGTCAATGCGGTTTTGTATACTTTATTTCTGATTGTCCCCCAAATAAAAAAATCAAGTACTCTTACGTCGGGGGAGCGAGATGGCCAAAGATGTGGCCCATTCTTGGCAATCCAGTAATCATAAAACAAGTTTAGCAGATGATTGTTAACTAAATGACTGTTATGTGGAGGCGCCCCATCATGTTGGTAAAATAGATTTCTATGATCAGCTAACGACAAATTATCTAATTAGTTCACTTCCAAATTTCTCACGGTGTCCAAGTAGTGCTTACCTATAAGGGTAAAAAAACGTATTTTTTATCTGGAAGTCTTCAAAAATTTACCATTCAGATTATCTTGGTAGAATTCTAGGGCGACAATGTCGTCATTTCTTATAGCACAATACATGTTAAACTACCAAGACTCTTGAAAATTTAATTCTCTAAATGGATGTACGTTTGACCCGCTTCAATAGTGGAAAGTGCGCCGAATAAACAATCCATTTTTTGTGAATTTGGCTTCGACCGACCAAATAATATTATCCAAAAAACCAGCATGTTCTTGTGACCGAAGTAGAATCAATTGACAGAACTCTACTCTTCGTAGAAAATCAGTGCCTTTTAAAAGTCGTATCATGGAATATATATATATATATATATATATATATATATATATATATATATATATATATATATATATATATATATATATATATATATATATATATATATATAAGGATAAAAATTGTGTTTTCATAAAATCCTTAAAACTGAATAATCCAGATTCTTGCCTTGTAGATATTGTGGGATATGCGGCGAAATATTTTAAAATTATAGTTGAAATATTTTCATTATTAACAACTGGTTTATTTCTGTTTCTTATTGCTTTTATGGATTCAAAGTTCTTGAAGTTTTCTATAATCCTTTTAACAGTTGATGGTGTTAGTTTCTGTTTCAGCGGATATCGGATCGCGAATGTATCGCATATTCTTGAAATAACTCCATGTTATCCAAAAATAATAAAAAAGTTTAAATAAATTTCGTGCGTTTAATTTAATCACTCCTGCATGATTATTCTTGATGAATGTCAAATGTCAAGAAATAGTGACAATTTTGTGGGGTTCGATTGTTTTACTTTCGCCACGCCTCGCCGTCATGGCCAATTAATAACAAAACTTAAAAGCCGTATAGCATTTTTATAATAGAAAAATGTTGAATTGCTAATATTTTGAAAACTACAAATTTTTGGAATAGACAACCTTATATAAAGTTACCTTTATTTTTAATGCTTAATATGACAAAATTATAAAAATAGGTGCTTTATATTTGAAAAAATTGACTTTAAACGATTTTTTAAATACAATTTTTATTCTTCTTTTTTGACCACTCTGTATTAATAATTTTCAAAATATTATAAAAAAACTACTAAAGTCAATCTTCGTCTACAAGAAAACTAACCCAAATTAAATAATAAAGACTTTCTTATAGGAAAATTTTATAGTTAAGTTTTGGTCCGCAAACGTCATTTTTGACATTAAAATTTAATTATGTCCAAAATGGTTAGACTTAAGTATAAAACATTACACATAAAGTATGTCTAGAGTTTTACGTGGAAATCAAAAATTCAATAGTATGTAGGGTATTCCATTTAAAATAAGCGAGTTGGCATCTACTTCCGGTATAACCGGAAGTGCTGCCATCTTGAAAATATTTTAGCCGGCTATCCCCCATGCACATTAGTACACTGTCAAATTTTCAGATTTTTCCTAATTATAGCTTTTCCGCAATCGATCGATAAAGTTCCCGGAGAATCACTCCTGAAAGTATCACATCCTGGAGACTGAATATAGCTCCGCTAATGAGACCATTAGATGATTGAAACGAATATGGAGAGAGAAACAACGTGAAAATCGCGGAAAATAACTTGTCTGAAGGGAAACACGGTAACTTATTAAACTATATTATTTGATGATATTAAATTTTTAAAATATTCTTATTTTACCTCTTGGGCAGTCGGGTTGACAACTATGTCCTACCAACTTATAACCTGACTTGCAAGAACACTGGTTTGGTCCTACACATGTACCATGTCCACATCCACCTTGGCAATAGTACTCACATTTATTGGTATCTTTGTTAACTTCAAAACTAAAAAGATTTGGTCGAATTAGGAAAATGTTTACAAAACCTAAAAAAATTATCATATCATTGTTTTCTTACCCAGGAGAACAAGTACATGTTTGAGGTCCAGTACAGTGACCTCCCTGACCGCATCCACCAGTACAAAAGGGCTGGCATGACTTTCCATCAGCACTGAGTGTATGTCCATAATTACAATCACAGTATCCTCTTGTTGTGCATACTCCATTAAGACAACCAATTGGACATGTTGGGATACATTTATTGGGATTGTCAGGACTCTAAATCAATCAACAGTACATCATTATTATGACTAATTAAAAAAAATGAGCTGAACTAAAGAGTTAATAAATAAAAAATATATACAGACCTTAATGTATCCACGTCTACAAGTACAGACATTAGGAGCTGTACAGTTTCCATTTTCGCAGCCTTTTTCACAAATTGCTCTACAGTGAAGATAGGTATGAGGTATTGGTTCGTATCCTTGACAACAAATGTAAATTTTGCTTAGATCTGTTCTTGTCTAAAAGATAGGTGAGCTTGTTAGAAGGATCAAGGGGATTTAATTTTTGTTTTGGGCAATGGAATTTTATTTTTTATAAAAAGTTACTTTGTAATTAATTAAATTAAATATAAAAAAATCTCACCCCATTTCCTCGTGGTACTCCTTTTGCTCTCTGGTCCGGAGCAACTAAATCAACAGTTCTAAAAACTCATAGTCTCATTAATTTTTGCACAAACTTTACGTATTCAAACGTGCAATAAAAATTATGAACACATAATTATTTAAGATAAATTTTACAATAAAATTTGATAAAGAAAAATGAACGTACTTTTTAAATAAATGGTGAAAATTGCAAAATAACTCTATAAATTTTTATATGAAATTGAAATTTTTGAAGTCAGGGCCAAATTAATACATAAAAAAATTAATTTAGAAGAAAGAACACCTGCAACTTACTAAGCCCACAATTTTCAAACATTCATAGAGTGTTAAAAATAACTTTAAATTTAATGCAAATTTAAAGTCTATTCTATATTAAATTTAATGTTTTTGTACCAAAAATCGTGAATAATTTACATTTACTTTGAATATAAAACAATTCGTTCAAATATCAGTTCGTTGTACATTAAATTTGATTAAATGGTATCCTAAATTTCAATAAAGTAACTGCAAGATATTTCAATTTCTGTACATTAAAATTAATTCACATACACCCTAATACTAAAGGAATTTACATTATTATTCAACGTACATTGCGTGAAATTCTGGAAGATGGCGCATCTTGTATTGAACTTTTTATTTAGTATGATATAAGTTGCTTAAAGGATTCAATTTTCTTGTAGTAAGGTGTACAGCGTGGGCAAATTTTGATGCTTTTATAGACTAATTTAAAAACCGCAACTTGTCAAAAAAATCTGTCCCCCATTCTCTAGCACTTTTTTGGAGAAACATATGAATGCAAAAACAGATCATAACTATCTTGATTCGCTTACGATCTATAAGGCGATTTTCAAATTTGACTAAATTCTAATATGGTGTATAGTTGATTATTACTCAAGATAAAAAACGAAAAAAACTTTCTATGGGAATTTTTTTACGTAGAATATATCGGAGCTCTTATTTTTTTATTTCCGATTACCAGAAATGAGATTCGACTTAAAGTTGTATTTTTTTTTTAAATGGAACACCCTATATATTTTTAACTTAATAGTTTGCATTTTTTTTCCTTTGAAATACTATATCATAGTTGATATTTGTTATTATCGTAAGTCCTCAACCTTTACAAAATTTTTTATTTTGTTCGAAGGTGGGGCTGAATCGTTTTTGAGGATGCAATATGACGGTCTAGAAATTTTAAATTTCCGGATTTCATCCAAAATTGGTACTAGAGGGCTTTGAACGGTTTAGATTTCGGTTAGATTAAGATGTTAAAATATTTTTTTTTAAATTCAATATGGCGGATCCAATATGGTAAGTTGAAAATTTTACCTTGTTCGCATTTTTTCAGATTTGTTATTAGGGGGTTTTCGGGGTTGTGTGTTACGAATATGAAGTTAATTTTTTACAACTATTAAGTTGATCAGATACAATATGAGGAACTGAACATTTTACATTTTCTGATTTTGTCTAAAATTGATATTGTGGGGTTTTTGAGGCGTATACAAATTCAATATGTAGTATAAAATATATCAGGCTAAGAAATTTACGTCTCAAGTTCTTTAAATATCGATACTGGATGGTTTTGGGGCTTATATTACAGAATAAATATTTGTTTAACACAATTTCACTGGTATTTGGGGAACTCTAATATACAATAAATTTTTAGTGGTTCATTTTAGGGTAATTTACAACTTTGGACAAAATGGGTAATTTTTGCCACCTTGGAGTCATTGTGAGATACACTAATCTCGATTAGTGCTTAGTTCAAATAATTTATGGATATCATAATGAATTCAAAACTAAAAATCGAAAAAAAAATTGAATCGACTTCAAAAAGTGCGCTAAAAAATGAAAAATAACTATACATTTTTATATGACATTGAAATTTTTGAAGTTAACGCCAAATTATTTCTAAATGAAATAAATAACTACTAATATATACAATTATGGTAAGAAAGCAATTACAAATAAAATAGTTTTAATCTGTTTATGCAAATCACATTTTGTCGGGTATTAGTTTGGCGCCGAATTCAAAAATTTATACTCATTTTTCACTTTTCAGCACACTTTTGAAAGTCGATTCAAGTTTTTTTATAAAGATTTTATTATAATTCTCCTGCTAATACACAAGAAACACAATTTTTTGATTTTAATTATTAATAACCAAATAATGGGTCATAGTAGAGAGTGGAAAACATAACAAGATATCAATACGGATTGCTTTTAAGATAATAGCACAACCGGTATTTTTTTTCTCGAAAAAATCTCCTTTGATTGGTCTATAAAGCCAATGCGACTCCTTGGAGATAGCGAACCATCGGTTAAGAACCACCGTACCATATTTTCCAACACCTTCGTTAATAAGCAAACAATCTGTCATTTTAACAATACTTTTTAATAAAAAATTCGACCGCAAATTATTTAAAAATGTTAACAAACCTAATTAGCGTGAAAAAACAACTTTATAATTTAAATCAAGGTTAAGCGTCATTATTCTAAGAAGTATTATGAACATTTTATGGCTGTATTTCACATTACTTTTGTATTATATACTATAATGCTTATTTTTATTTTATTGTAAAGTAATTCCCTAGAATAGTAACTATTTAATGTTGGAATGAGAGTGAGAAATTAGGAAGAAGAAAAAATACATATTTAAAACTAAATACAGAAACAAAGATTTCCCAAAACGAGAGTAGAAGTGTTCGTTAACAGAAAAATGTTACTCAGAATGGCAAGAAAAACTGTTATTTATAGGCATAAAGTGTAGATCCAGATAAAATATGACAAGATTGATGAAATGGATATGATCAATTTTCAAAATAATATTTAAAGATCTTCACTTTAATTTATGTTTAAATTTCACTGAGTTCATGAATTCGCTGTGCTCATTGAATTTCGAAATAATGTTTTCAAAATGGCTGAAAATTTTGTTAGAATGCTATAGACTTTAGATCATAGCGAAAGCTATAATGGATTAGGTGATTGCAATAAAAACAATACATTTTCACATTTCGATTAATCCCAGCAGTTCTTGACTTGGACTATCAATTGCCGGGCGCAAAATTTCAAAATATTCATTTAATCATAAGTTGTTAAAATGTGTCAAAAAATACCATTTTGACAATTTTTTTGTTTATAACAAATTACCTCACCATTTCTCAGGAAAGTCTACAAAAACCCACAATTACAATATATATATATATATATATATATATATATATATATATATATATATATATATATATATATATATATATACTTTTAATACTAAACCTATTTAAAATAGATGAAATTCATTTTAATTGCAGATAGACTGTAACTTATAAATAAATTGTATTAAAATTATCATTTAGTTTCCTTAAAGCTTTTTTTAACTTTCCATTGATTAACTCTTATATGTTTATGGTTATGTTCTTTTAAAAAAATGATAGCTTAAAGAGGAAACGCTGAAATGCTAGAGAAAAATAGAATATATTATCAAAGATTTTAATAATATAAATATCAAAATTTTTCACTTACGGAACTTCCAAAACACAAACTCCTACTCTTTGTTGGTTCTGATTACTTCCACGAGAAGACAAATTTTGTGCATAACTTGGGACTAACAACATCCCGAACACCACAAAAACACAGGAAATTAGAAAGTTTTGGTTTTTCGATGCCATCTCACAAAATTTAAAAGTAACTTTAGCTTGATTCAATATTCCTCTGCTGTTCCGTACAGTTCTATTTTTATTTTAACGTCTATACTACAACTAATTTTAACTTAAATCTTCTGTAATGCCTAGAAAGCAGAAATAGTGTTTAGAAATAGTTAGTTTTTGTTTGCATGCATTCGTTTGTTATTTTACGTAACGATAAATACCAAATACACAATATGACTGAGAGGCCAGTCGAATTAAATTTGGAAAACAATTTAGTGTTTCTAGATATCAGCCGGAGGAAGGATGTTCAGAATGATGGTGGTAATTCATGGTTTCTTGGCCTCCATTTTTTTTTTTTTGAAAAAATTAGTACTAAATAATTAAGGTGTGAAAAAACAGTCTTTTTGAGTTGTAGAGAAAGCTTGTGCTTTTTAAAAGAAAGGTTTTAAACAAAGTTGTGTGCCCTAAAAATACCTACAAAATAAAAAAAACCATCAAAATTGGATTATTTGTTCATTAGTTATTGCAAGAAAAACACAAGAAAATGGCTGTTTCTTTAATTGTTAATAAACAATAGAAAAACATATTGCATATACTGCATAGCGCAGCAAAAGGAGCTTCTTTGGCATAAAATAAGCATACAAAATTTCAAATATTCAATAATTTTTGCACAGTGAATTTGTTAATAACTTTGGATATTGTATTTAATTGTTTATTCTCAGCGATAGGAAGGTCTTACGGCAATCTGTTGGCTCGCAAATGAAATTTCGAGGTTTATACTAGGATTATTATAAAAGAACGGAATGAAGTAGTAATTTTAAATTGTTAAAATAGATTAACAAATTTAACGTTCATTTATTTATTATAAACAAATTGAATACCTCTTCGACAAATAATGACATCGAAACGCCTATAACTGGACCTTATAGCTGATATTTTGAGCGATTTAAAAAAAAAAGTCTCTAAGACCAATAGAATCCGAGATGGATTTTTTTTTAAATCACTGTGACGTTGTTTATTAACATTAATGAATTA
Source organism: Diaprepes abbreviatus (assembly GCA_034092305.1). Taxonomy (NCBI): domain Eukaryota; kingdom Metazoa; phylum Arthropoda; class Insecta; order Coleoptera; family Curculionidae; genus Diaprepes; species Diaprepes abbreviatus. Next base: position 1,947,855 of record JASJET010000147.1, read on the forward strand.
TTTTAGCAGAGATTCACAAGGCATTGCTTAAATTCTCGTATGCGGAAGTGTTCGACTCGATTATTTAAAAATTATTAATGTAACAATAGTTTAAAGATGCAGCTTTTCCGATAAACAGTGTGGGCGCGGTGATGAGAGATGTCAGCAACACGCTGGTGAAAACTAGACTCTGACGCTTCAAATTTATTTCGCTGGAAAAATTTGGATCGTCTCAATAAATATATCGATGAAACATAAACTATATTCCAGAAAAAATTATTTTTAAGTTTAGCAATAAACAAATTGTTGCATTTTCATATATTTTATGCGTGATAACTAATTATTCGATTAACGATATTTTTAACACACTTAATGCACTTGAAACTGCGAAAAATCATTGACATTAGTCAATAATATACCATTAATTAGAAATATTACAAATCAGATTAATTTTTAATATACTCGTACCATTAATACTTATGGAGATGTTTCATGAAACAAATTGCGACAGTAATTTTTCGCCAAATAATTGATTTTACAAGAAAAACACATGAATACTTTTTTGTATATTTTACTGAGATGAACATTTTCTATATACAACATTTTCTTGTAGCATTAATATTTTTCGAGTAATTCCATATACATTAATTATTCGATTCTCCGTTTCTTGGAGATCAAGATAACCTCATTTTCGAACGACTCATTGTTTGCAATATTATTCAATTCTCGGTGGCCATGATTGGAAACTTACAACGTCATCGTCAGAGATGAAATTTTCAGATATGGATATTTACGTCAATTTCTTCGAGATTCGAACAAGTTTTGCTATTACAAGTAGAACAAAACCATAACAAACGTAAGGTATTTTCCCGAAAAGTGCAACCATATTCATCTCAATAGAATATACAAGACGAATATTCATGTATTTTTCTTGTTTGGCAGAAAATGACTGTCGCATTTTGTTTCATGCTACATCTTGGTAAGTATTAATGCTATATTAAAAATTAACCTCATTTTCAATATTTCTAATCAATGGTATAATATTGATTAATGTTTGTAAATTCTCGCAATTTCAAGCGTGTTAAAAATATCGTTAATCGATTAATTACTTATATATGCATACAATATATGAAAATTCAACAATTTGTATATTGCTAAGCTTGAAAATAATTATTGTAGGTAAATCTTATTTTATTGTCCATGTTACCAAGATACCACAAATCAAAAAAAGAAACGAAAGTTCTACGAGCAATATTCGCCGAGATAATTCAAATTTTTCCGGCTAAACGATTTTGAAGCGTCACTCTCGTTTTCACTCGCACGCTGCCGGCATCCCTCGCCTCCGCGCCCACAGTGACTCTCGGAGAAGCCGCAACTTTAAACTATTTTCAGATAATCAATTCGAAAACTTTCTCATACGATACTTTAAGCAATGTCCTGTGAATCTCTGCTAAAATAATCCCTTAATGTTAATAAACAACGCCACAGTATCTTGATGGTTTTTTCTACAACCAAAAAAAAAACTGTTTTTTTACACCTTAATTATTTTATCAAAATTTTTGCCCAAAAAAAAATTGAAGCCTAAGAAACCATGAATTACTACCATCATTCTGAACGTCCTCCCACCGGCTGACACGAGCAACAATAAATCAAACAAGCATTAAGCCCTTAAAATACTAGTGTAAAAAAGTCATTTCATTTTATTATTGAACCGGCAAAAATGAAGGACTTTATTTATTTTCAGGATACAACTATTTATCTTACATATTTAAGGCTTTATCGCAAAGTTCTTATCCTTAATTGTTATTGTTAATTATCCCTATACTAGCGACCCGCCCCGGCTTCGCACGGGTGCAATGCTGATACTAAATACACTACAGAAAAACTGTGACTATTTATTTTATTTTTACAACAATTATTACATCGGCCTTCGACGCGCTATTTATAGGCACGCTGCCGCCGCCCCGGTCGGCCAGTACCGCCGCAAGCGCTACTTCCCGCAATTTTAAATCTGTAATATCTTCGAAAATATTCATTTAAATCTTGTGCTGTAAAGGACCATATAGATCTATATTAAATCAACAATGTATTTAAGCTATTTAATTGGATAAGGATTAATGCTGTATTGGTTAAAATCGCTTCAAAATTTGCCATTATTTGTCGTAAAAAGTAAATGACAAAAAAATGTTATTGTGGGATATCCATGAGAGATAGACATATACCATCGCGGAGTTTTCTGTAGACCTTTTCAATGTGTACAAATAATTAGTACATTATTTTGATAAATCTCGTAGGGTTCAGCCTGCGTTTGCAATGTAAGCGGAAAAAAATATGATAATTAACGACGTCACATTAGAAACCTCAAAAATAACAGTATTTCTCCACTATTTAATGGATGTTATTATACATATAAACCTTCCTCTTGAATCACTCTATCTATTGAAAAAAACCGCATCAAAATCCGGTGCATAGTTTTAAAGATTTAAGCATACAAAGGGACATAGGGACAGAGAAAGCGACTTTGTTTTATACTATGTAGTGATAAGCATTTTTTTGTTGACATATGGAAACTAGACCACTATAAGATTTAAATTTCATGGCAACTACATCGGTTTTAAATATTAACCCCCTAATTCACTAACATGGTCATCTAGAAAATCTAATTTCCAAGGCAACTAGATCGGGTCTTAGTCTTAAACCTTCTTAGTGAATCTGGCTATAAATATTCTTAGTGAATCTGACTGTAAATGTCAAAATTACTTTATTTCGAGGTTTATTCGACTGGCCTATGACAATATTGATTCTATTATTAATCCGACCTAAGCAGTCGATAGCAAAATATCTTTCTCTGCATTTTTAGGCGTTTTCTTATCTTGATTAAGTTTATGAGCAAGAGCAAAAAACAATAACATTTCTAGAAATTTTTAGTTTTCCGGTTAATTGTAAACAAACATTATGTTTATTAGTTGATATTTGCTAGCAAAAATAAATTAAATTTAATCATTTTAATTAGTACAAATATTAAATATTCAGTAAACAAAATGCAGGTTATCATATGTCAAATATATTTTTAAAAAATAGGTTCTAAGATATGTTCTTACATTTTAAAAAGATCTAAATTATAGGGCTATTCTTTTGAGTCATTATCACTTTCACTTCTATCACTTGAAGTAATCATGATCACTTCAGTCCAATGACAAGTAAATGCATATTCAAAAGAACATGAAGTTATCAGTTTCACTTTGTTCACTTTGATCAATTGGTAATTACTCAAAAGAATATAGCCTATGACACGGTCTGTATTAGTTTGACCTAAAAAGATTGTTACGAAGTATAAAATTCAGAGTCTTAAAAATATTCCACACAATAAAATATAAGTTTAATTTGAAAATTAAATAATTTACAATAATTACGTAAAGTCTGGAATAAATTCATCATTTAAAAAACGCTGTTTTTTTTAACAGACTTCTAAAAGATGGAGGTTCTCAATTCGTCGACTATGTATCTCTTTTTATGTATGTACACGGATTTTAATGAAATTTTTGACGTTATATTCAGGAAGTTGCTGCGGTGGTCCCATATTTTTTTCGACGAAATTGGTGCAGTAAAATCCAAGATGGCGCTGAAAATATGGCGGCCGAAAAACTAATTTTGTTCGATTTTCTCGAAAATTAGTACTGGGGAATTTTCAGGGTCGTACACAACAAATTTGATATTATTTTTAATAAAATTCAATATGGCGGATCCAACATGGCGGACAAAAAAATCAATTTTGTTCGATTTTCTACAAAATTGGTATGGGGCAGTTTTAGGGGTCGCACATAACGAATCTGACATTATTTTTTCAAAATTCAATATGGCGGATCCAATATATCGGACAAAAAATAAATTTTGTCCGATTTCCTTCAAAATTGGTATGGGGAAGTTTTCGGGGTGGCACATAACGAATCTGAAATTATTTTTTAAAAATTCAATATGGCGTATCCAATATGGAGGATAAAAAATTAATTTTGTCCGATTTTTATCAAAATTGATATGGGAGAGTTTTTGAGATCGGACATTACGGATCTGGAATAATTAAAAAAAAATTAAATACGGCGAATCTAAGATAGCGGATTAAAGATTCTACATGTCTCGATTTTGTATAAAATCAGTATTGGGGGATTTTTGTTAGTGTTAATTTCGAATCTAATATATTTTTTGAAAAACTCACTCTGGCGGATTCAATATGGCGTCCTAAAAATTTTACATTTTTTGATTTTCTCCAAAACTGATATAGGGGGTTCTTGAGGACGTAACTTATAAATTTTAAAGTATTTTTTCAGGATTCAATATGGCGAATCCAATATAGCGGACAAAAAATTTTACATTTTTCGAATTTGTTCGAAGGTGGGACTGAATCATTTTTCAAGATGTGAATAGCGAATATAAATTTATTTTAAGAAAATCTAATATGACAGATGCAATATGACAGTCTAGAATTTTGAAATTTTGCATATTCCGATTTTGCCTAAAATTGATATTGCGGGGTTCTTGGAGCGTATACAAACTCTATATACAGTAAAAAATACATCCGAAAAAGAAGTTTACGTCTCAAGTTCTTTCAATATCGACACTGGAAGGTTTTGGGGCCTAGATTATCAATATAAAATTAATTTGGTATTTAAGATAGTGGATTTACTATGACAAACTAAATATTTATTTTACACAATTTCACTGGTATTTGGAGAATTCTAAAAATCGAAGATTTTTTAGTGGTCGATTTTAGGGTGACTTACAACTTTGGATAAAATGGGTACTTTTTTCCACCTTGGAGTCATTGCGATGGAATCTCGATTAGTACTTCATTTAAATAATTTATGGATATTATAATGAATTCAAAACTAAAAATCGAAAAATAATATTTTCATAAAAAAATTGAACCGACTTCTAAAAGTGCGCTAAAAAGTGAAAAATTACTATAAATTTTTATATGAAATTGAAATTTTTGAAGTCGGCGCCAAATTATTACTAAATGAAATAAAGAACTACTGATACATACAAATTATGGTAAAAAAGCAATTACAAAGAAAGTATTTTTAATCTTTTGTCAGGTATTAGTTTGGCGCCGACTCCAAAAATTTCAATTTTATATAAAAATTTATAGTTATTTTTCACTTTTTAGCGTACTTTTAGAGGTCGGTTCTATTTTCTTTTATAGAAATTTTATTATTCGATTTTTAGTTTTGAATTCATTATGATATTCATAAACTATTTGAACTAAGTACTAACCGAAATTAGTGTACCTCACAATAAAAATATTATTTCTTTAACGGTCGAAAGGAGAACATAACGGTAACGGATTAAATGAAATCTACGGCAGAAAAGATTTCTTTATAATTTCCTGCTGACATGTCTTAGAATTTAGATTTTATATAGACAGTTGTTTCCTGAAAATTTTATTGAATCTTTACAGCTCCACTAACGACATCATTAGTTGCTCAGAATGCCTGTGGATCTAGGACCGGAGCTGTATTTGCAGGAAATAATATATTTATCTTTTTCCTTTAATGGCCTGAAGAAGACAAACGGTAAGTTTTTAAACTAATTATAAGGCCATAAAGAGTTCTTTATATTTTATTTAAATAAGCCCCCTCCTTATAAAAATTTTAGTATCATTTCAAACTCAAAAATTTACGCATAATAAAGAAAAATAGAAAAACTATTAGAAATTAGAATTTGTTATTTAATGTATTCTCAAATTACTGTAATAAATACTTTATGTTTTGCCCTTATAATACCTGTTTTTGGCTAATTTACGAATCTTTTATATACACATAAACTGAATTAATGGTGGAAAATGCTTATTAAATAAGATTAATGGTTGCGTTAGATAACACTTGATTGAATTTTTCACCTATATAATATAAACTGAATACCGTAACGTAAATAAAATAAAGACATCAAAAACTCACCAAGGAACCAACGGATGCTGATCTCACGAGTAACTGAAACAACGATATAACGACAAATATTGTCATAAAAAAATTTATCAAAAAAAATTGTTGTTAAGTGTTTAAATTGTTTAACTTTATTTTATGCGGGGTCAAGCGAATCGAATAACAACTAAAAGAAAATAAATTAATAGCGCTTGTTTTTATATGTTAAAGATTTGTGTGTCTTGAATTAATTAGTTTTATGATATTAAGCGATAATTTTAAAACTTTTACAAACTTTTTGCATGTAGTTGATTATTTGTTCAAAAGTAAATAGCCAATAGCCTTTGAATATTTAAATAATTCTTAGAATGAACAGCGGATTTAATTTATACAGAATTATATATCAAAATTTAATTTTGACTAGAAAAATAGTTTCTAGGTATTTTTCTCATTTATACAACTTCCAACAAAAAAATTTTAAATCCATCATCAACCATTTTCTGTATATTTGTTTTTAAAGAACTTACATTATTATCTTCATTATGACAACTTAAAAATGTTGTAATATTAAAATGATTTTTAAATTATTCTCCATGGAACTCGTTTTTTAACCGACTTCTAAAAGAAGGAGGTTCTCAATTCGTCCGGAACGGCGGCACCGATTTGAATGATTTTTTTACGTTATAGTCAGGAAGTTGCGCTGGACGAAATTGATGCAGTAAAATCCAAGATGGCGCTGAAAATATGACGGCAAAAAAAATTAATTTTGTCCGATTTTCTCCAAAATTAATTCCCCCATGGGAATTTTCGAGGTCGTACACAACGAGTCTGAAAATATTTTTACAGAATTCAATATGGCAGATCCAATATAGAAGACAAAAAAATTTACTGTTTGTCCAATTTTCTCCAAAATTGGTGTGAGGGAGTTTTCGGGGTCGCACATAACGAATCCAAAATATTTTTTAAAAATTCAATATGGCGGATCCAATATGGTGAACAAAAAAAAATTTTTTCCGATTTTCTACAAAATTGGTACGGAGGGGGGGGGGGGGATTTCTCAGAGTCGTAAATAACGAATCTAAAATTATTTTTATAAAATTCAATATGGTGGATCCAATATGGCGGACAAGAAAATCAATTTTGTCCGATTTTCTCCAAAACTGGTATGGAGGAGTTTTCCGAGTCGCACATAACGAATCTGAAATTATTTTTAAAAAATTCAATATAGCGTGTCCAGTATGGCGGATAAAATATTAATTTTGTCCAATTTTTTCAAAATTAATATGGGGGAGTTTTGAAATCGCCCATTACGAATCTGTATTTATTTTTTTTAAATTAAATACGGCGGATCCAAGATGGCGGATTAAAGATTGTACATCTCTCGATTTTGTCTAAAATCAGTATTGGGGGATTTTTGTTAGTGTTAATTACAAATTTAAAATATTTTTTGGGAAACTTAATCTGGCGGATTCAATATGGCGTCCTAAAAATTTTACATTTTTCGATATTCTCCAAAAATGATATAGGGGTTCTTGAGGGTGTAAATTATGAATTTAAATGTATTTTTGTAGGATTCAATATGGTTAATCCAATATAGCGGACAAATAATTTAAATTTTTTTTCAAAGGTGGGACTGAATCGTTTTTGAGGATGTTAATAGCGAATATGTCAGATGCAATATGACGGTCAGGAAATTTTAAATTTCCTGATTTCATCTAAAATTGATACTAAAGGGCTTTGAAGGGTTTAGTTTTAAATTAAATTAAGACTTTGAAATTATTTTTTTGAAATTCAATATGGCTGTTCCAAGTTGGTGGGTTGAAAGCATTTTTTCAGATTTGATATTAGGGGGTTTCCGGGGTCGTGTATTATAAATATGGAGTTAATTTTTCCCAACCATTAGGTTGATAAGATACAATATGAGAGACTGAAAATTTTACATTTTCTGATTTTGCCTAAAATTGATATTATGGGGCTCTGGGGGCGTATACAAACTTAATATGCAGTATGTAAAATATCGGACTAAGAAATTTACGTCTTAAATTTTTGAAATATCGATATTGAAAGGTTTTAAGGCCTATATTACCAATCTATATCATATTGAATTTAAAACTAAAAATCGAAAAATAAAATTTTTATAAAAAAATTTGAACCGAGTTCTAAAAGTGCGCTAAAAAGTGAAAAATAACTATAAATTTTTATATGACATTGAAATTTTTGAAGTCGGCGCTAAACTAATACCTGACAAAATGTGATTCACGTAAACAGATTAAAAATACTTTATTTGTAATTGCTTTCTAACCATAATTTGTATGTATCAGTAGTTCTTTATTTCATTTAGAAATAATTTGGCGCCGACTTCAAAAATTTCAATTTCTTATAAAAATTTACAGTTATTGGTAAATCACCCTAAAATGAACCATTAAGAATTCTTTGATTCTTAGAGTTCTCCAAATACCAGTGAAATTATCTCAAACAAATATTTGGTCTGTCATAGTAAATCCACTATATTAAATTTCAAATTAATTTTAGATTGGTAATTTAGGCCCTAAAACCTTTGTATATGTCCCAAAAACCCCGCATTGTCAATTTTAGACAAAATCAGAAAAGTAAAATTTTCAGTCCCTCATATTGTATCTTATCAACCTAATAGTTGTAAAAAATTAATTTCATATTCGTTATAAAACGACCCCGAAAACACTTTAATACAAAATTGGAAAAAATGCGAATAAGGTAAAATTTTCAACCCACCGTATTGGATCCGCTATATTGAATTTCAAAAGAATAATTTTTAACGTCTTAATCTAATCTAAATCTAAACCCTTCAAAGCTCCCTAATACCAATTTTGGATGAAATCCGAAAATTTAAAATTTCTAGATAGTCATATTGCATCGAACATATTAGATTTCTTAAAATAATTTTATATTCGCTATTTATATCCTCAAAAACAATTCAATCCCACCTTTGAACAACATCGAAAAATGTAAAATTTTTATTCCTCTATATTGCATTCGCCATATTGAATCCTGAAAAAATACTTTTAAATTCATAATTTACACCCTCAAGAACCCCCTATATCAGTTTTGGAGAAAATCGAAAAATGTAAAGTTTTTAGGACGCCATATTGAATCCGCCAGATTGAATTTTTCAAAAAATATTTTAAATTCGTAATTAACACTAACAAAAATCCCCCAATACTGATTTTGGACAAAATCGAGAGATGTAAAATCTTTAATCCGCCATCTTGAATCCTCCATATTTAATTTTTTTTTTTTAATAATTTTAGATTCGTTATGTGCGGCTCCGAAAACTGCTCTGTATCAATTTTGGAGAAAATCGGACAAAATTAATTTTTGTGACCGCCCTATATAGGACCACCGCAACAACTTCCTGAACATAACGTAAAAAGTTTTATTCAAATCGGAACCGCCGTTCCGGAGCAATCGGTGTATATACATAAAAAAATACATAGTCGACGACTTGAGTACCTTCTTCTTTTAGAAGTCGATTAAAAATTATTATTTATGACAGAGGACTAGAAAGAAGATAGAAAGGGGTTTCAGTAGTGGTAGCGAAGAGGGAGAAGAAGTATGAGAACGAAAGAGAGGCATAGAGAAAGAGAGAGGGGAATCTAAAAATATAATACGCGTGAACGTGTACCCTGTGACGCCACCGATATTTTATTACCCTTAATTTTTTTTGTAAAAATCATTCTTTCCTTTATCCAATACATCAATAATATTGATTTACTCAATTGACATTAAGAAAAGTGCTGTTTTATGATCGTTTCTAATATCCGACAACAATGCACGCGTTTTTCATCATAGCCGAAATTTGTTTATATTTTTTTCGGCTCAATTTTTAGGGTTGTTCTGCGTTATTTTAACCAAATTTTATGTACAGCTTTACATATATTTTAAAATATGAAAATGCGTTTTAGAAGGAGCAATTCCAGTTATTTATTAGATGCAAGTTGCAGTTTAAACATAGTTAAATAACTGTTTATATAAAAAATTAAAAAAGGTTACTTGACCTCACAAACTTGACATATAAAACTGGACTGCTCATGAAAATAATTTTTGCCCCCTCCCCTTTATTGGTCGCCATTAGGTGCAATGATTTGTATGGCAACATTGAATTACCTGCTAGTTTCTTACATTGGCGTGAATGTGTCGTGGATGAATGTCAATTCTATTATTCTAACAGGTTTAGACAATAACTATCTCTTTCTATACTATATCTAAAATAATAAATCGCTCTTCCTTGTTTTACTTGACAGGTTAATTGAGTATATTAAATAAAAAAGACCAGGATAATTGTTTCTGTAAAACAATATTTAACTTGAATTTCCACTTTTAGTTTCATAAAAATTATAGTTTTTCTGTTTAAAGCAACTCCAATGAAGCTAATTTTTTTAACTTCTTTGGAACAGCGTAAATATGTAACAATTTTATTATTTTTAGATAACAAGCATGAAATGTCGGTTCTTATAAATAAATTAAAATGCTTTTTCTGACTGTTTACATATTTTATTTTTTATGATAAAACTGTTATTTAGCAATATGTGCCACAAACAAATCGAGACTATTTTTTTTAAATATCTGTTTTGAAAAAGATTGTGGAGATCAGTGGGTATTTTTGTAAATAACGTTAGTATAATCTATATCGTTCTTCGGATGTAGGGTATAAGAGGTTAACGAAAAAAGTATTAGGGCATTTATTTTTAAAAATTTTATATCATGAATTAATATAGTATATTGTTTAATGTAAGGTATCGAAATGTCCACATAATTTATTGAAAAATAAGAGAGTTTCATCATTTAAAAATAGCTTCGATTAGGTCTTTGTTAAAATTACTTTCTCCTCGATGCTTTTAGGGAACTGATATGTTAGGTATTTATATAGGGTTAACAACATTCATAATAATGTTGACATTTCCTTCATAATAACGGAGTCTTAATTTATAGGAAGTGAAGTAACATTATGTACTAAACCATTTTTATAAAAAAAATAAATAAAACTCTAAAGGGGATAGTGTTAAAGCAGTTTATATTTAATTATAAAAAAAAAACAATATTTATTAAGACACTTGAAATATAAAAAAAGCTTCTAAATACAAGAGAATTCTTACATTAATACAATCATTTTTAATCTAAATATATACATAAAGATTTACTAGCAACTTTTAATTTTTACACTAGGTCAAACTTTCCATTTACTTAACTGTTTGAGGATCTGGAATTGACCTTTCCTAGAGTTGAATTTTTGAAATGGTAATCAATCGCAGCTTCTCACTACTTTGACAAAGGATTTTCATGAAACAAATTTCCTATCTGAGCTAAAATCAAGAATTTTTGTTTTATTATGTAATAACATATTCAAACAAAAGGTTATTATCTTATTTTTAGACAAAACAAATACATAAAAGTAAAATTTATGTAATTTCCAAACATGCTTAATAATACTGAAAAATTTCATATTATATGCAATCATTTATTTCTATTTTAATATGGCATATTAATATAGAACGATATTGTTGGTTAATGCACACCTAATTCAGGACTTTTTTTTGTAGAGCCAGTGTATGTTATTAAGTCCAAGTTTAGTTGCTTCAAGAGGTTTACATCAAACAGTGCTTCATAGTTTTTTTCAGGCAGTTTATTTGTAAGAAGCACAGCACAAACTTTTTGCTCATCTTCTTGTAAAAAACTATTTCCGGAAAAATGCTCTGAACAGAGTTACTCATCTGGTGTATAAAAGAATTATTTTCATGACCAATTTGCTTCAGCTCTTGAATTTGAAGATTCTTTTCTCTTAGAAAACTAAAATATTGATAGCGTTTACAAATTATCATACATCATATCCATATGATTAAACTTGTTACCCTTAGACTTACAATTTGATTCTAAAGTAAAATTTTATATAATTATTATTGAATGACTCACCAATTAAATAAATTCCAATTTATCAGATAAGGTACTTGCACGTCTTACGATGAAGAATCACATTTTTTAAAATACCAAAAAAAACCTTAAAGTTCACGTTCCTGTTTGAAATTTTCAGTAAAAGGTTACATAAAATGTGATAAAATGCATAAAACAGCAAACTCAAAAATAAATTATTATCAAAATGAAAAGTATTCAGTCAATGTCAAAAATAACTTTCACCAATATAATGAAAACTTAGGGAATTCATTGTTGCCATTATTTGCACGTAATGGCATGGAGCATGGTGGCGTCATTTTTATTATAAGGGGAGGTATTTTGCATGATCAGTCCAGTTTTATATGTCATGTTCGTGCTTGACCCCGACATGATTTGAACACGCAACTTTCTCACCTTGAGTCAGACCTGCTACCGTGGCGCCACGGAGTCTATGACTAAAAATGTCATAAATATACAATCTATGGGACTGCAAGTTTCATATAAATATTACTGTACAATATGACGGTTCTACAATTTAACAAACTTATTTTCATATTATGTTGCAGATAATCAGGTTTAAAGCAATGTACAATAAAAACAGCTTTTTTTAGATCCACCTACCTATGAAAATCCTACGTATCTTTCAACAGGAGGTAATGAAAGTTGGAAAGATCAAAACGAAGAAATAATGGAAGCAAGAGAATTTAATGTAGTTTTTCAAAAACCTTTCAAAATCCCTAAACTTGGTAAGATATTCCTAATTATTATTATTTTGATCGTAATCTTCCAAAATTCCAATTCTATATGGCGACGATTCTCTTGACCATATAGCGAAGGTGTGTGCATTTAATTGTTATATGAACTATACCAGGGGTTCCCAAACTTTTTCAGTTAACGCCGCATGTCATGAAATACAGTTGTATTCAACAAAGTGTCGTAGAAGGTTTTGTGCTGTACAACCTGCCTACTCCATAATAGCAGAGCAGAACACTTCATTGAACACGACTGTACATTGGCACTAATGACCAAACACAGAAAAGAAAGCAACCACAATTTGAGGCTCCTTTATAGGTATATATTGAACTGATATACAAGAATATATTATTATAAAAGAAAAATAGGAAAAAAAATGTCGATGGGACGGATGAGCTTGGTGATTTCCACACATTTTTTCAAAGAGAGGGATAAGGCTTGACACTGCCACCCTCATTTCTTGCTCCACGTTGATCTTTGAGCGATATTTGCTCTTTGTTACACCTTGCAAATATCGATATGCATTGACTAAATAAACACCAGACTGTTACTCCAATGCTATAATTTTGACGCTCATAAAATGGACATAACAATAGAACACAATTCATTCATCATTATATAGTTACGAATAATTGAATATCAGTAATAAAATGTCATATACATGCCTTTGTAACAAGAATAAAAGAATTTAACTTGTTGGATTTCCGTTCAAAACGTAGCAATGTTACACATCCCTTCTTACCGACTAAAGAGTATAAACTCCTCTTTGCTACCGCACGGTTGCCACTTCCCAACAAAAGAATTGTCTCCAGGGTCTCTGATAAGAAACATGTGGTAAGTTCCTATCATTTAAACAATGAAGATTTTATAAATCCAGAAATTAAAAAATTCTTTGATTCTGAGAGTTCTTCAGATACCAGTCTTAAATAAAACTGGACAAAATAAAAATTTAGTTCATCTTAAATCATGTGTCTTAAATTTAAAGAAATTAATTTTTGATTCTTAAATTACGTCTCCAAAATCCCCCAATACCGATTTTGAAAAAACTTGAGATATGTATATTTTTAGTCTGACATATTTCACTTACTTTTACATCTGTAATGTTTACACCGTCCCCCAATTTTTAAAAGAATCCGAAAAATATAATTTTAAAATTATAATCTATACTCCCAAAAACACCCATTATCAGTTTTGGACAAAATTAGAGAAATATAAAATTTTTAGTCTTTCATATTGAATTAAAAGAAAATTATTTGAAAATCTAAATCTACACTCTCAAAAACCACCAAGTATCAATTTTGCGCAAATTCGAGTCCTCCATATTAAATTTTACATAAATAATTTTATATTCATACTTTATACCCTCATAAATCACCCAATACCAGTTTGGGACAAAATTAAGAAATATAAAACATTAGGTCCGCCATTTTGAATTAACAAAAATTAATTCGGTATGTGCGAGCCCGAAAACTCCCCCATATCAATTCTGGGGATAATTGGACAAGATTAAATTTTTGTGCGCCATCCTAGATTTTACTGAACCAATTTTGACCAAAATGATATGGTACTACTGCAGAAACTTCCTTAATATAACGCAAAAAATTTCATTTAAATCGGTATAACTGTTCGGGAGTAATCGGCCTACATAAATAAATAAATAAAGAATATAAATATAAAATGATCGTCTGATTCATGGCAATATTTGCTTTGGAAATTTAAATAAATTACAAACGGAGGGATTAAAAACTTGTACCCGTATTTTACATTTACTATCCAACACGGCAACACTGCATCGTCTCATGTCTTGCTTTTTTACTATTATTTACTATAACAAAATTTATTGAATGAGTTGGATTTAATACTTGGAAATTTCTCATTTTGCGCTCTCGCCAAAAATAGCAAAAGTAGTTGCCAAGGTGTCCATAAGCGGTGAAAGTCTTGTGTTGATTTAGTCAATGCGATATGTAAAACAGCAAAGCATGCCACATGGTCTCTGAGGAAGGCACTGGCGGACCACGCACATATAAAAGTAACTGTACTGATCGTCAAATAAACAAAAAATGTCCGGACCATGCTATGCGCCATTTTGGGTAAAGTGAAGTTATAACAACAGTGAATACGCTGTCGCCACTGAAAAATTATAACGACTAAACGTAATCGCTTACCTCCCACTGACAAGGTTTGAAGCAATTTGCATACCTTTCCGAAATTTCATCGACATAAGTAGTTTTATAAAACGAATCGTAGAAAGAGATAAAATGACAGTCTTACGTTATAACCTTACCGTATTCAATTCGTGTCAATTGAGTGTTATGTGTGGATGTGTGCAATACTATTGATCGGTCGTAAAAATAGATTAAAATTTTTTATTATATTTTTGGTTGTTAAAAGTAACTAGTCATTAAAAAAAGCAATATGTTGACGAACCGTTTCTTCAAAACGTTTTATTTTTTGAAAAAACAGTTGAAATGTTAATTAGGTGGTACCCCGTTATTTTCAGTATTTTAATTTCTAATTAAAATATCCATAGAAAGTTGAATGTCTCACAAATTTCAAGTAAATTTGAGATTATGGACATACAAAATTATTACACTAAATTCTGTTCATATCTCAATAGTATGAGCGTGCTGTTTAAAAATTGTTTTCCTACGGCTAGTTCTAATTATGAAGAGTTAAGTGTAACATAATTGTTTTCATCAACACAACTTATAAAAAATTTGAGTAATAACAAATTTTAAGATATTTAAAACTTTTATTTAAATAAGTAACATTAAATTTTATATTCAAATAAGGTTAAATGCAACATTTTACTTCCTTACGGTGTGTTAAACACTATACTACACTAAAATTATATATATATATATATATATATATATATATATATATATATATATATATATATATACAGGGTGATTCAGAAATCGATCACGACACTTAAGGGGGCGATTCTACTTGACAAAATAAGGGTAGAGCTTCATATAATTTTTTTTCGAAATGTCATTCGTTTTCGAGTTACAAGCCGTCCAAGTTCAAGTTTTTATTTTTTGTTTTTTGAATTACTCGCTTACAGGAAAACCGATTTGACTAATATTTGAAAGATAGGCTAAGTCTTCTGCGCTTCATCATTTTAGTAACAATTCACATTGATTGTTTGCCGCTAGAGGGCACTTTACCTATATTGAAAATTGTTTTTTTGTCATAATTTTTTAGTGTTGACAGCTACAGTAGTTTTTGGCATAATTCCTGAAAGACTGATGCCAGGCCTTTAAAAAAGGTGCTCTTTATTTACATCGCTAAACCCAACGGTTTAGACGTAAATCACCCTTAAAAATTAAGTGGTAAATTTACTTTTCTCATTTCATTACCACCAGCTACCAGGTAAATAGCTATCAAAGTATACTAGAGCTGTCAGTTTAACATCAAATAAATTCGCTTTTTAAACTATTTAATTTATAATCTTAAAATAACTAATAATGGCTAATCACCAATATTCAAATATCGAATATTGTGATATCCATTTTTGTTATGGAAAAGCAAATGGTAATGCAGAGTTGGCAAGAAGATATTATATGGAGAGTTATCCGGAAAGAAATATCCCTCATGCTCAAACATTTTCCAGTGTGCACAGGAGGCTTGCGGAATGTGGTTCCTTTAAAAGTTATAATGGAAATAGGGGAAGACCTAGAACTGCTAGAAACGTGCAACAAGAAGAAAGAGTGCTTGAAATTATTGAAGATAATCCAGGTATTAGTACTAGAAAAATTGGGAATGAAGTGCGGCTCTGTCAGGCTAGTTCATGGAGGATACTAAGAGAAGAACAACTCTACCCGTTTCATTCAAAAAAGGTGCAGGCTCTTTATGACGATGATCGGCCGAGACGGTTGGAAATGTGCAATCAGATCCTAGCTAAGTATGAACACGATAATCGATTAATTGGCGTCATATTATTCACTGACGAAGCTGGTTTCACTCGTGATGGCATAACAAATCTACACAACATCCACACATATGCTTACGAGAACCCAAACAATGTGGTAGAAACGAAACATCAGCGTAGATTTTCACTAAATGTGTGGGCAGGGATAATAGGAGATTACCTTATTGGTCCTCATTTCTTTGATGGCCCATTAACTGGTGACGTATACTTAGATTTTATCCAAAATCGTCTCCCATTGTATCTGGAAGATGTGCCATTGGAAGTAAGGGCCAACATGTGGATCCTCCAAGACGGAGCTCCGCCCCACTTTAGTATACGTGTCCGACAGTATTTGAATGCAACGTATCCTGAGCGATGGATAGGACGAAGTGGACCATTGGCATGGGCAGCGAGGTCACCAGACCTTAATCCTATGGATTTTTTCTTTTGGGGTCATTTGAAACAATTGGTGTACGATATTCCAGTAATCAACGTCGAGGATCTTCGCTTCAGGATAATCGAAAAGTGCCAAATTATTAAAGAAACACCAGGAATTTTTCATCGAGTTAGGCGACATTTTTTGAAGAGTGTTAGGAAATGTATGGAAGAAAATGGGGGACATTTTGAGAATCTTTTTTAGTTTGTTTAGTACTGTTTC
The DNA here is from genome assembly GCA_034092305.1 of Diaprepes abbreviatus. Classification (NCBI taxonomy): domain Eukaryota; kingdom Metazoa; phylum Arthropoda; class Insecta; order Coleoptera; family Curculionidae; genus Diaprepes; species Diaprepes abbreviatus. Next base: position 1,965,004 of record JASJET010000147.1, read on the forward strand.
ATTAATTTTTATCAATTAAATGTATATCGCAATAATCCATAATATGAATATTTACTGATTAGCCATTATTAGTTATTTTAAGATTATAAATTAAATAGTTTAAAAAGCGAATTTATTTGATGTTAAACTGACAGCTCTAGTATACTTTGATAGCTATTTACCTGGTAGCTGGTGGTAATGAAATGAGAAAAGTAAATTTACCACTTAATTTTTAAGGGTGATTTACGTCTAAACCGTTGGGTTTAGCGATGTAAATAAAGAGCACCTTTTTTAAAGGCCTGGCATCAGTCTTTCAGAAATTATGCCAAAAACTACTGTAGCTGTCAACACTAAAAAATTATGACAAAAAAACAATTTTCAATGTAGGTAAAGTGCCCTCTAGCGGCAAACAATCAATGTGAATTGTTACTGAAATGATGAAGCGCAGAAGACTTAGCCTATCTTTCAAATATTAGTCAAATCGGTTTTCCTGTAAGCGAGTAATTCAAAAAACAAAAAATAAAATCTTGAACTTGGACGGCTTGTAACTCGAAAACGAATGACATTTTGAAAAAAAATTATATGAAGCTCTACCCTTATTTTGTCAAGTAGAATCACCCCCTTAAGTTTCGTGATCGATTTTTGAATCACCCTGTATATATATATATATATATATATATATATATATATATATATATATATATATATATATATATATATATTATGATTATAATTTATTACGACATATAAATTTTAACCATACAGGCCAACAAACGAGGTCCTTCAAAATAAAAAGCTTATTTATAGTACATTTGGTCTTCAAGCCCCTACAAATCTTCACAAAATAATAAAAAGTATATTAAAGATTGAATATTCTCATTACTGGAGGTCTTCTGGCTGGCCTATGGTTACGGCCCTTGCTCGTACACAGTTCCTCTATCACCGGTTAAGTTTCAGGTTTTCTTTCAAACTTAGTGGTCAGGACAGGAAGTTTTGCAATAATCGGCTGGCTGTTTATTGAATTCATACATTAATTGATTGGTGGATAGCTTGGACGATGGATTTTAGTCATACTACATAGAGCAGTGGTTTCTACCGTTTCAAGTTTTAGGAGTGTTGGCTTCCTGCTATTACTGTATGTAGGGGGGTATGTATTTCTATTAAAGTCAGTATATTGCTTTGTATATATGAGTTGTTTTTCTTGATATGCATTTTCTTTGTATATTAGACTCCTAAGGTATTAGGCCTCTCGTATACATTTTTGTTTAACAGTTCGAAAGTGCCAATTTAAGATAATTTTGTGGTCCATATTTAGACCTAAATATTTGACTGATGGCTTGGTGCATATTATTTGGTTATTAAGTTATATAAAATAAATTTAATCCAGGGAAAAACAAAGATTACTTCACAATAATAACAACAATGACACTATTTTTTGACTTTTGACGGTAAACTTGACGTGCCAAAACGTCACTTTTACCCAAAATGGCGCAGAGCATACTCCGGACATTTTTCGTTTGACACCTCCATTACCATCTGTCATCCATTTTATTTTCAGAAATCCGTGTGGCGGACTCAATGACGAATTCACCTCCAGTTGCCGAGGACGAAACACCATATTTAGTGGTCGAAAAATACGTTTTAAAAATGTATGCAAAATGGCTGCCATTGTGCTGAATATACTTCTCATTAACACTTTTTAAGATATAAAATGGCACTCTGTCTAATATCTCAGGATTATTACAAAAGTTGCCTGCCTTAAAAATGCGCATCAATATTGCTTCACGGGTGTTCATTGGAGATTTGTATACTTCTGTTTTAAGTTACACATATTTAACTCTGGATAATATGGTGGCCATCTTACTGATGCCTCACTGCCTCTTTCAATATATCAGTTAAGATATTGGTCGTGTAAATATTGCCGAACATAGAATGGGACATCATAATTCTCAAAAATTGACAGGGCAAAATTAATTGAAATTCCACGATATATTATCGACAATTTCAGCTTCTAGAAAAAAAAATTTTTATTTTGATCTAATATTTTTTTAACGTGGACCGTGATTTGGCCTCCTTAAATGCAACATCATGCATTTATTGTTTTATAATATCAAGATTGTATATTTTTCAAAATTGTTGCTATATTTTTGTCCAATAGTATAAACCTAATAAAAATAATTTCCACTTAATCCTACTTTTTACTTTCAATGTAATACAATATCTTATTCATAAACCGCTAATTTAAGACATAACTCAAAATTTATTTTTCATTTAGATTGTAAATAGTATCTCTACGATCATCCACCATCAACAAGAAGTTACAGGGCCTCATCAGAAATTGATACTTTATCTCAGTACAACATCAGTAACAAATCTTTTTCAGGAATAATTTTAGAACCACTGTATGATGAGATACCTTCCAGAGAAAACCCTACAGAAAAAAGAGATTTGAAAGGTCTTTCACAAGAACACTGCCCTGATGATGTTCCGCAGAACAGTCGAAATTATGTTGATAATAATTCTTTATATGTAAATACCTTTGGTCGTACTGTATTTTAATAAAGACTTTTTATTTTTTGTAAAAAGGAATTTTATTTTATCAAATATTTTAAGCAAAATAGTACAACTTCAAATGCAATTAAACTACGTACAAACTTATTGTAGCTACTTAGGAATATAGTAGAATTATATCTATAAACGGTAATTTATTGATTAATTTAAAATTGAAAGTCAATGGATCCGCACAAATTTTAGGATCTTCGCAAGTAAAATCAAACTTATTTCTTAATAATATCAAAGAACACTCCATTTTTTAATGTCCTTCAAGAACTTCCTCTGGTATTAAGTCTAAATCTAAATCAGTTAATACTGATCTTCTGCTTCTTCTGATACATCTGTTGCTACCTTTATATTCTCTCGTAAAACCAGGATTACAAATGCAGAAGTCGGGTGATGTGCATTCTCCATTTACACAACCGCCTAAGAAGAAAACACATTTATAGATAAGTTAAAGCATCATAAATGATTTCAGGTAAGTATATGTCAGAATCTCGGCGGTATACAGGGTACCCAATTTTTTACGGTTTTACAGGTTATCCCCGTTAATAGTAAAAATAGGAGGAAACGGTTTCCGTGGTTATTAACAGATTTTTTCTAAACTTTTAGCGATTTTCAAAATAGCTCCGTATCTCCAAAACGACAGGTTTATGAAAAATCTGTTGGTGGCATATTGATTTTTTAAAAAAGTAGCACAGTGTCACGAAAACTTCCTTCTATTTTTACTAATAACGAAGATTACCCACAAAATCATCGAAAATGGATACCCTGTATAAATATTGTATAAAAATGTCTAAAATATCAAATCTTAGCTCTAAAAACTGACACCTAGTATAGTTAGGGAGTTTTCCTAGGGGGGGGGGGGCAGCCAGTCAGCAGTTAATGACAGCGTAACGCCTAGCCCCTCTTTTATCTATTTTTTCATATAGCTTTTCCAACTTCCCAAGGGGCTAGAGCGTCTTCAGTTAATAAATGAAAGCGTGATGAGGTCCTAGAGTACTTACTACTGCTTCGAACTTCTTTACAACTGTTTTCTTACCATTAAAACACTAATGGCCTTTTTAGATAACGTTTTATTAAAATTATATACGAGCGGCATTGGAAATCAGCGATAATTTAATAATTTAATAATTTAAATTAATTAGGGAGCAACTATAAAGTTTCTTCTATTTTATTTTTAACAAAATTAAAATTGACAAAACGCTCACTTTCCTACTAGTTACTATAGTTTATAGTCGACATTAATCTTACCCACACGTCGCGGTACGCAGGGCGAGCTAAAAGTTGAATTTAACCCATTTTAAAATTCCGCATAAATTGTCTACTGGACTACAAAACACATCCGAAAATTTTACTGTGAGAATTGTATTTAAAACCGTATTTAAAACATTTTTCACTGTGCGGCGAAACACTCTAATAGCACTGTCTAATTAATTTTTGAACTAACTCTTTAACTACCGATTTTTAACTCTTAACTCTTGATTTCGACTAACTTTCTTAATTCTTGTTCTTCACTAACTTTCTCTTTCATAGCGAGATGTCTCATATTTAAACAACATTTGCCGTGACGTCTTGGCAGAAATATGGATTTTTCGAATCTACTTATTTTACTAGATAAAGTCGCGTGATGTTGGTTCTTTACCGCAATCTTGTGATCCCGACGTTAGCAAACCGGCATTCCTTTCTTGGCATACTTTTGCAAGAAAAAGTCGCATGATCGAGACTCTATATGTTGAAATAGTGGTTTTTACCTATATCTCGTGATTTCCGACGTCACCAGACGGACATTCCTTTTTTAGCCTACTTATTTTTCGCGTTCCAAAACAAAATACGTCAAATATCTTCTGGTTTAGGTTGAAACAAGAAGTGCGCGTCTGTGATTAAATCTGAAAACCTGGGACTTAGAAGAATTTGGTCTTAAGTAAAGAAAAATAATTTAATTTTAATATTTTAATTTTTTTTTCTATTGTAGCTTTGTGTGTACTTTCAAGATTCAATTCATACTAGATCTTTAAAGAAGCTCACTATGTAGAATATATATATATATATATATATATATATATATATATATATATATATTTATGCTGAAGACATTTTCAACCATTTTGTATTAATTAATGGTCGTTTTTTCCCTTGAAGGCATGATTAAGACAAGGCTAAGACGATTTTAAGTTATTTTTTTATCTCAAATACAGTTTCGACCCTCTTAATCGGCTAGACCCTTTTTTAAAACCGTTTTTCGGTTACTCATATAGCAATATGTTCTTCATCAATTTGGACACACTGTATATTATAAGTTTACGGTTAAGAACAAAATATGTATCAAAAAGTAGAAATATCCTTAAAACCAATAAAACAAAATATAATAAATTCTTGAAGTATTGGCCATAACTTACTCGAACAATGAGCAAAGCATTTTTGTCCATCCCAGTTGGGGCCTTTAGTGTAGCCTGTCATGCAAGCGCAAGTTTCAGGGGCAACACATTCTGCATTCCAGCAAGTTTTCGAACAATAAGGTACACATTCAGTTCCAGTTATATCTAAATTCCAACCAGTTCTACATGTACACCTGTTGGGGGCTGAACAAACACCATTTTTACAACCTAGAATAATATTTATGTTAAAATACGATCTTTCAAAAAAGATGAAATGAGTTAATTAAGCTGACATAAAGATTTTGGATTTTTAGCAATTAGGACGTATTCGGCAATAAAAAGTAGGATATCGTAGTCCACCCAGATTCCTACGTAAAATTCTAGACATATTTAGTGTATAATGTTCTATCCTTAAGTCTCTACGTTTGGGACATATTTAAATTTTGATGTCAAAAATGACGTTTGCAGACCAAAACTTAGCTATAAATTTTTCCTATATAGTCTTTATTATTTAATTTGGGTTAGTTGTTTTTTTATGATATTTTGAAAATTATGGTCAAAAAAGAAGAATAAAAATTATATTTAAAAAATCGTCAAAAGTAAATTTTTTCAAATTTTTATCATAAATAAAGGTTACATTGTATAAGGTTGTCTATTCCATTGTAGTTTTCAAAATATTGGCAATTCAACATTTTTCTTTTGTAAAAATGCTATACGGCTTATAAGTTTTGTTATTAGTTGGCCATGGTGGCGAGGCGTGGCAAAAATAAAACAATTGAACCCTTCAGAATAGTCACTATTTGTTGCTATTTGACATTTATTAGTAATAATCATGCCGAGGCGATTAAATGACACGCACGAAGATTATTTAAACTTTTTTTTATGCAGAATGTGATAGAGTTATTTTAAGAACATGGGATACATTCGGGATCCGATATCCGAAGAAACAGAAACCAACACTACCAGCTGTTAAAAAGATTATAAAAAAACTTCAAGAACCTTGGATCTAAAAAAGCTAAAAGACATAGAAATAAACCAGTTGGTAATAAAATAAAGTTGCAAAAATTATTTGAGTAAATGTTCAATTTGATGTCCTTAAACTTCCAAACATGTTTTGCACCTAACCAGGAACTCTTTATGGGTGGCTCTTCTTACTGACTGAGGATTAAGTTCTTCAAATGCTATTCTGACGCGCTGTATTCAATCTTCCATAGTGGTCAATGCGGTGTTGTATACTTTATTTTTGATTGTCCCCCAAATATAAAAAATCAATTACTGTTAGGTCGGAGCAGCGAGGTGGCCAAAGATGTGGCCCAGTCTTGGCAATCCAGTAATCATAAAACAAGTTTAGCAGATGATTGTTAACTAAATGACTGTTATGTGGAGGCACCCCATCATGTTGTTAAAATAGATTTCTATGATCAGCCAGCGCCAAATTATCTAAATAGTTCACTTCCAAATTTCTCAAGATGTCCAAGTATCGCTTACATATAAGTTAAAAAACGTTTTTTGTATCTAGAAGTCTTCAAAAATTTACCATTCAGATGATCTTGGTAGAATTCTCGGGCGACGATGTCGTCATTTGTTATAACACAATACACGTTAAACTGCCAAGACTCTTGAAAATTTAACTCTCTAAATGGATATACGTTTGAGCCGCTCCAATAGTGGGAAATGCGTCGAATAAACAATCAATTTTTTGTGAATTTGGCTTCGTCTGACCAAATAATATTATCCAAAACACCAGCATTTTCTTGTTACCAAAGTAAAATAAATTGACAGAGCTCTACTCTTCGTGGAAAATCAGTGCCTTTTAAATGTTATACCATGGAATATATATAGAAATGAAAATTATGTTTCCATAAAATCTTTAAAACTGATGTTTGAAATAATCCAGACTCTAATTTTACTGGTCTTGTAGATATTGTCGGATATGCGGCGAAATATCCTAAAATTGTAGTTCCAATATTTTCATTATTAATAACTGGCTTAAATCTATTCCTTTTTGTTTTTATGGATTCAAAGTTCTTGAAGTTTTCTATAATCCTTTCAACAGTTGGTGGTATTAGTTTTTGTTTCAGCGGATATAGGATCACGAATGTATCGCATATTCTTGAAATAACTCACATTCTCTATAGATAATAAATAAGTTTAAATAATTTTCGTGCGTGTAATTTAATCGCTCCGGCATGATTATTATTGATGAATGTCAAATGGAAGAAATAGTAACAATTCTGTAGGGTGCAATTGTTTTATTTTCGCCACGCCTCGCCGTCATGGCCAACCAATAACAAAACTCAAAAGCTGTATATCATTTTTACAATAGAAAAATGTTGAATTGCCAATATTTTGAAAACTATAAATTTTTGGAATAGACAACTTTATACAAAGTTGCCCTTAGTTTTAATGCTTAATATGATAAAATTACAAAAATAGGTTCTTTCTATTTGAAAAATTGACTTTTGACGATTTCTCCAAAATATAATTTTTATTCTTCTTTTTTGACCATCATTTTCAAAATATCATAAAAAGACTACTAAAGTCGATCTTTGTCTACAAGAAAACTAACCCAAATTAAGTAATAAAGACTTTCTAATAGGAAAATTGTATAGTTAAGTTTTGGTCCGCAAACGTCATTTTTGACATAAAAATTTAAATATGTCCAAAACGGTTAGACTTAAGTATAAAACATTAAGCATAAAATATATCTAGAATTTTACGTAGAAATCAAAAATGCAATAATATATAGGGTATTCCATTAAAAATAAGCAAGTTGGCATCTACTTCCGGTATAACCGGATCTACTTCCTAATTATAGTTTTTCCACAATCGATAGATAAATTTCCCGAAGAATCACCCTATATATTTTACCTTATTTTCAAGTTTCACACTACTCCGATGTATATATAAATGTCGTTTGAATGTTAATAGTTTTAGAGTCTAGCATCGAAAGTGTCTGGAGGTATCACATTCTGGAGACTGGATATTTTATCTAAATAATGGTTTTCTGTGAGTTTTGTTGATTGATTAAAATGGCTATAGAGAGGAAAATAGAGTGAAAATCGCGGCAAATAACCTGTCTGAAGGGAAAAACGGTAACTTATTTAACTATATTATTTGATGATATTAAATTTTTAAAATATTCTTATTTTACCTCTTGGGCAGGAGGGTTCACAACTACGTCCTACCAACTTATAACCTGAATTGCAAGAACACTTGTTTGGTCCTACACATGTACCATGTCCACATCCACCTTGGCAATAGTACTCACATTTATTGGTATTTCTGTTAACTCTAAAACTAAAAAATTTGGTAAAATTAGTGAAATGTCTACAAAACCTAAAAAAAATATCCATATCATTGTTTTCTTACCCAGACGAACAAGTACATGTTTGAGGTCCAGTACAGCGACCTCCTACACCGCATCCACCAGTACAATAGGGCTGGCATAACTTTCCATCAGCACTGAGTGTATATCCATAATTACAATCACAGTATCCTCTTGTTGTGCATAATCCATAAAGACAACCAATTGGACATGTTGGGATACATTTATTGGGGTTGTCAGGACTCTAAATCAATCAACAGTGCATCATTATTATGACAAATTAAAAAAAAAAAAGTAAGCTGAACTAAACAGTTAATAAATAATAAAAAATATATACAGACCTTAATGTATCCACGTTTACAAGTACAGACATTAGGAGCTGTACAGTCTCCATTTTCGCAGCCTCTTTCACAAATTGCTTTACATTGAATATAGGTATAAGGTATTTGTTTATATCCTTGACAACAAATGTAAATTTTGCTTAGATTTGTTCTTGTCTAAAAAATAGGTGAGCTTGTTAGGATCAAGGGGATTTAATTCTTGTTCTGGGCAATGGAATTTTATTATTTTTTATAAAAAGTTACTTTGTAATTAATTAAATTAAATATAAAAAAATCTCACCCCATTTCCTCGTGGTATTCCTCTTGCTCTCTGTTCCGGAGCAACTAAATTAACAGTTCTAAAAATTCATAGTCTCATTAATTCTTGCACAAACTTTACGTATTCAAACGTGCAATAAAAATTATGGACACATAATTATTTAAGACAAATTATACAATAAAATTTTATAAAAAAAAATGAACGTACTTTTAAATAAATGGTGAAAAGGGCAAAATAACTTTATAAATTTTTTATATGAAATTGAAATTTTTGAAGTCAGCGCCAAATTAATACATAGAAAAATTAATTTAGAAGAAAGAACACCTGCAACTTACTAAGCCCACAATATTCAAACATTCATACACTGTTAAAAGTAACCTTAAATTTAATGCAAATTTGATGTCTATTCTATATTAAATTTAATGTTTTTGTACGAAAAATCGTGAATAATTTACATTTACTTTGAATTTAAAGCAATTCATTCAAATATCAGTTCGTTGTACATTAAATTTGTTTAATGGTATCTTAAATTTGAATAAAGTAACTGCAAGATATTTCAATTTCTGTACATTAAAATTAAATCACATACACCCTAATACTAAAGGAATTTACATTATTATTAACCATACATTGCATGAGATTCTGGAAGATGGCGCAACTTGTATTGAACTTTTTATTTAGTATGATATAAGATGCTTAAAGGATTCAATTTTCTTATGATAAGGTGTACAGGGTGGTCAAATTTTAATGTTTTTATAGGCTAATTTAAAAACCGCAACCTGTTCAAAAAATCTGTCCCCCCATTCCCGAGCTCTTTTTTGAAGAAACATATGAATGCAAAAACAGATCATCACTATCTTGATTTGCTTACGATCTATAAGGCGATTTTCAAATTTGACCAAATTCTAATAGGGTGTATAGTTTGATTATTACTGAAGATATCAAAAAACGAAAAAAACTTTCTATGGTCACTTTTTTTACGTATATTGACGCTCTTATTTTTTAATTTCCGATTACCAGAAATGAGATATGACTTAAAATTGAAAAAACTGTGATATAGATGACATACGCCTACCAAGATAAAATAATTCCTTACTGAATTTATTAAATTTAAAGCAAAATTTTGTAAAAGTTGAGGACTTGCGATAATAAGAAATATCAACTATGATATATCATTTCAAAGGAAAAAATAAATGCAAACTATTAAGCTAAAAATATATAGGGTGTTCCATTTTAAAAAATACAATTTTAAGTCATATCTCATTTCTGGTAATCGGAAATAAAAGAATAAGAGCGCCAATGTATTCTACGTAAAAAAGTGCCCATACACCATATTAGAATTTTGTCAAATTTGAAAATCGCCCTATAGTTGGTAAACGAATGAAGATAGCCATGATCTGTTTTCGAATTCATGTTTCTCCAAAAAAGAGCTCGTGAATGTTGGGTCAGATTTTTTGTACAGGTTGCGGTTTTTAAATTAGCCTCGAAATTTGCTGGAGGACAAAAAATCAATTTTGTTCGATTTTCTCTAAAATAGGTACGGTGGGGTTTTCGGGGTCGCACAAAACAAATCTAAAATTATTTTTAAAAATTTAATATGTCGAATCCAATATGGCTGACGAAAAAATCAATTTTGTCCAATTTTCTCCAAAATTGGCGGGGGGGTGTTTTCGGGGTCGCACATAACAAATCTGAAGTTATTTTTAAAAAATTCAATATGGCATATCCAATATAGCGGATAAAAAATTAATTTTGTCCAAGTTTTTGGGATCGCACATTACGAATCTGAAATTATTTTTAAAAAATTAAATATGGTGGATCCAAAATGGCGGATTAAAGATTCTACATCTCTCGATTTTGCCTGAAATCAGTATTGGGGATATTGGTTAGTAGTAATTACGAATTTAAAATATTTTTTTGGTAACTCAATCTGGCGGATTCAATATGGTATCCTAAGAATTTTACATTTGGCTATTTTTTCCAAAATTGATATAGGGTTTAAACTATGAATTTAAAAGTATTTTTTGAGGATTCAATATGGCGAATCCAAAATAGCGGACAAAAAATTTTAAATTTTTTATTTTGTTCGAAGGTGGGACTGAATCGTTTTTGAGGATGTAAATAGCCAATATAAAATTATTTTAAAAGAATCTAATATGTCAGGTGCACTATGACGGTCTAGAAATTCAAAATTTTCGGATTTCATCCAAAATTGGTACTAGAGGGCTTTGAAGGGTTTAGATTTAGATTAGGTTAAGAGATTAAAATAATTTTTTTGAAATTTAATATGGCGGATCCAATATGGTGAGTTGGAAATTTTACCTTATTCGCATTTTTCCAGGTTTGTTATTAGGGGGTTTTCAGGGTGGTGTATTACGAATATGAAATTAATTTTTTACAACTGTTAGGTTGATAAGATACAATATGAGGGAATGAAAATTTTACATTTTCTGATTTTCTCTAAAATTGTTATTGCGGGGTTCTTGGGGAGTATACAAATTCAATATGCAGTATAAAATATATCGGGCTAAGAAATTTACGTCTCTAGTTCTTTAATTATCGATATTGGAATGTTTTGGAGTTTATATTACCAATCTAAAATTAATTTGAAATTTAAGATAGTGGATTTACTATGACAGACTAAATATTTGTTTGACACAATTTCACTAGTATTTGGAGAAGTCTAAGATACAAAAAATTTTTAGTGGTTCATTTTAGGATAATTTACAACTTCGAATAAAATAAGTACTTTTTTGCTACTTTGGAGTCATTGCGAGGTACACTAATCTCGATTAGTACTTAGTTCAAATAATGAATTCAAAACTAAAAATTGAAAAATAAATTTTATTTAAAAAAAAATTGAACCGACTTCCAAAAGTGCGCTAAAAAGTGAAAAATAACTATAAATTTTTATATAAAATTGAAATTTTGTAGTCGGCGCCAAATTATTTCTAAATGAAATAAATAACTACTATTAAATACAAATTATGGTAAAAAAGCAATTACAAATAAAATATTTTTAATCTGTTTATGCGAATCACATTTTGTCAGATATTAGTTTGGCGCCGACTTCAAAAATTTCAATATCATATAAAAATTTATAGTTATTTTCCTCTTTTTAGCACACTTCTAGAACAATTTTTTTTTATAAAAATTTTATTATAATTCTTCTGCTAATACACAAAAAACACCATTTTTTGGTTTTAATTATTTATAACCAAATAATGGGTCATAGTAGAGAGTGGAAAATATAACATGATATCAATACGGATTGCTTTAAGAATAATAGCACAACCGGTATTTTTTTCACGAAAAAATCTCCTTTCATTGGCCTATAAAGCCAATGCGCCTCCTTGGAAGTTGCAAACCATCGGTTTAGAACCACCGTACCATATTTTCCAACACCTTCGCTAATAAGCAAACAATCTGTCATTTTAACAATACTTTTTAATAAAAAATTCGACCGCAAATTATTTAAAAATATTAACAAACCTAATTAGCGTGAAAAAACAACTTTATAATTTAAATCAAGGTTAAGCGTCATTATTCTAAGAAGTATCATGAACGTTTTAGGGCTGTATTTCACATTACTTTTGTATTATATACTATTATGCTTATTTTTATTTTACTGTATAAAGTAATTTCCTCGAAAAGTAACTATTTAATGGTGGAATGAGAGTGAGAAATTAGGAAGAAGAAAAAATACATATGAAAAACTAAATACAGAAACAAAGATTTCCCAAAACGAGAGTAGAAGTGTTCGTTAACAGACAAATATTACTCAGAATGACGAGAAAAACTGTTATTTATAGGCATAAAGTGTAGATCCAGACAAAATATGACAAGATTGGTGAAATGAATATGATCAATTTTCAAAATAATATTTAAAGATCTTCACTTTAATTTCTGTTTAAATTTCACTGAGTTCACGAATTTGCTGTAGTCATTGAGTTTCGAAATAATGTTTTCAAAATGACTGAAAATTTTGTTAGAATGCGTTTTCAACAAAAATTTATAGGTATTCATTTATACTATAGACTTTAGATCATAGCAAAAACTATAATGGATTAAGTGTTTGCGTGTAAGTAGACTAACACTTCCCTTCATATAAGGCGACTCATACGTTATATTTTATAAAACGGTATTTGCTGATAACGTTAAAAACAGTAAAAATAATACATTTTCACATTTCAATTATTCCCAACTTGTAGTTCTTGACTTGGACTATCAGTTACTGGGCGCAAAATTTCAAAATATTTATTTAATCAAGGGTTGTCAAAAAGTGGCAAAAAATGCCATTTTGAGACTTTTTTTCTTTATAACAAATTACCTCACCATTTCTCAGGAGTTTTTGGTGAAGCCATATCTCTTCATCGACTACGAAAACCCACAACTACAATATGTATCAACTTTTAATACTAAATCTATTTAAAATAGATGAAATTCAATTTAATTGCAAATAGATTGTATTCAAATTATCCTTTAGTTTTTTTTAAGTTTTCTTTTACTTTCCATTGAATAACTCTTACATCTTTATGGTTATGTTCTTTTAAAAAAAATGATAGCTTAAAGGGGACAACGCTGACACGCTAGGGGAAAATAGAATATATTATCAAAGATTTTAATACTATAAATATCAAAATTTTTCACTTACGGAACTTCCAAAACACAAACCCCTACTCTTTGTTGGTTTTGAATACTTCTGATTCCACGAGAAGACGAACTGACATAACTTGGGACTAATAACAACCCGAACACCACAAAAACACAGGAAATTAGAAAGTTATGGTTTTTCGACGCCATCTCACAAAATTTAAAAGTAATTTTGGCTTGATTCAATATTCCTCTGTGGTTCCGTACAGTTCTATTTTTATTTTAACTTCTCTACTACAACTAATTTTCACTTAAATCTTCTGTAATGCCTAGAAAGCAGAAATAGTGTTTAGAAATAATTAGTTTTTGTTTGCATGCATTCATTTGTTATTTTACGTAACGGTAAATACCAAATACACAATATGACTGAGAGGCCAGTCGAATTAAATTTGGAAAACAATTTAGTGTTTCTAGATATCAGCCGGAGGAAGGATGTTCAGAATGATGGTGGTAATTCATGGTTTCCTAGGCTTCAATTTTTTTTTAGCATAAGTTTGTGCTTTTTAGAAGAAAAATTTCAAACAAAGTTGTGCATCTGAAAAATACCTACGGAATAAAATAACATCAAAATTGGATTATTTGTTCACTATTTATTGCAAGAACAATATAATAAAATGGCTGTTTCTTCAATTGTTAATAAAAAATAGAAAAACATATAGCATATACTTCATACTGCAGCCAAGAGAGTTTTTTGGGCATAAAATAAGCATGCAGATTTCAAATATTCAATAATCTTAGCGCAGTGAATTTATTAATAACTTTTGACATTGTGTTTAATTGTTTATCTCAGCAATCGAAAGGTCATACGGCGATCTGAGGGATTATTAAAAAGGAACGAAATGAAGTACTAATTTTAGATTGTTGAAATAGATTAACAAAGTTAACGTTCATTTATTCATTAGAAACAAATTGAATACCGCTTCGACAAATAATGACATCGAAACGCCGATAACTGAACGTGATAGCTGATATTTTGAGCGAATTAAAAAAAAAAGTCTCTAAGACCAAGATAGAGTTTTTTTTTTAAAATCCCTGTGACGTTGTTTATTAACATTAATGAATTATTTTAGCAGAGATTCACAAGACATTGCTTAAATTCTCATATGCGGAAGTATTCGACTCGATTATTTGAAATTTATTAATGTAACAATAGTTTAAAGTTGCAGCTTTTCCGAGAGACAGTGTGGGTGCGGTGATGGGAGATATCGGCAGTGCGCTGGTGAAAACTAGACTCTGACGCTTCAAATTCATTTCGCTAGGGAAAATTTACATCGTTTTAACCAATATCTCGATGAAACATAGAATATATATTTTCCTGAAAAAAAAATATTTGAAAATTGAACAATTAACAAGTTATTACATTTTCATATATTTTATGCATGATAACTAATTCATCGATTAACGCATTTGAAACTGCGAAAATTCATTGACATTAGAAATATTAAAGATCAGATTAATAATTAATACTTATAGAGATGTAGCATGAAACAAATTGCGACAGTCATTTTCCGCCAAATAATTGATTTTACAAGGAAAATATGTGAATACTTTTTTGTATATTTTAGTGCGATGAACATTTTTTATATACAACATTTTCTTGTAGCATTAATATTTTTCGAGTAATTCCCTATACAATAATTATTCGATTCTCCGTTTCCTGGAAGTCAAGATAACCTCATTTTCGAACTACTCATCGGTTGAACTATTATTCAGTTTTCGGTGGCCATGATTGGATTATCACTTACAATGTCATCATTAGAAATCAAATTTTCAGATATGGATATTTACGTCAATTTCTTCGACATTCATATAAGTTTTGCCATTACAAGTGGAACAAAACCATAAGCAATGTAAGCTATTTTTTCGGAAAGTGCAAAAATATTTATCTCAAAAAAATATACAAAACGAATATTCATGTATTTTTCTTGTAAAATCAATTATTTGGCGGAAAATGAATGTCGCAATTTATTTCATGCTACATCTCGATAAGTATTAATGCTATATTAAAAATTAATCTCATTTTCAATATTTCTAATCAGTGGTACATTATTGATTAATGTTAATAAATTTTCGCAATTTCAAGTGTGTTAAAAATATCGTTAATCGATTAATTATTTATATATGCATACAATATACGAAAATTCAACAATTTGTTTATTGCTAAACTTGAAAATAATTTTTGTAGGTAAATCTTATTTTATTGTTCATGTTACCAAGATACCTCAAATCAAAAAAAGAAAGGAAAGTTCTACGAGCAATATTCGCCGAGATAATTGAAATTTTTCCGGCAAAAACGATTTTGAAGCGTCACTCTCGTTTCCACTCGCACGCTGCCGGCATCCCTCACCTCCGCGCCCACACTGACTCTCGGAGAAAAACGCAACTTTAAACTATTTTCAAATAATCAGTTCGAAAACTTTCTCATACGATAGTTTAAGCAATGCCCTGTGAATCTCTGCTAAAATAATTCCTTAATGTTAATAAACAACGCCACAGTAATCTTGATGGTTTCTTCTAAAAAAAAACTGTTTTTAACACCTTAATTATTTTATAAAAATTTTGGCCCCAAAAACATTTGAGTCCTAAGAAACCATGAATTACCACCATCATTCTGAACATCCTCCCACCGGCTGATATCTAAAAACACTAACAGCCTAATTCACTAAGATGATTTAAATTTAAAAACATCCTAAATTGACAGCAGAGGGCCTAAACTGACAAGAGCAACAATAAGTCGAGCAAGTCTTAAGCCTTAAAAATACTAGCATAAAGAATTCATTTCGTTTTATTATTAGGCAGGCTGTAAATGTTAAAATCACTTTATTTCGAGTCTAATTCAACTGACCTATGACAATATTGATTCTATTATTAATCCGACTTAGAAGCAGTCGATAACAAAGCATCTCGCTCTGCCTTTTATTAGGCGTTTTCTTGATCTTGATTAAGTTTATGAACAAGAACAAAAAACAATAACATTTCTAGAAATTTTTAGTTTTCTGGCTAATTGAAAACAAACATTATGTTTATTTTTTGATGTTTACTAGCCAAAATAAGTTAAATTTAATCATAATAATTAGTACAAACATTAAATATTCAGTAAACAAAATGTAGGTTATCATATGTCAAACATATTTTTTAAAAATAGGTTCGAAGATTTGTTTTCATATTTTAAAAAGATCTAAATTATGTCACGGTTTGCATTAGTTTGACCTAAAGAGATTATTGCGAAGTATACAATTCAAGGTCCAAAAAATATTCCACACAAAAAAATATAAATTTAATTTGAAAATTTAATAATTTACAACGATTACGTAAAATCTGGAATAAATTCATTATTTAAAAAACGCTGTTTGTTTTCTGGGTACGAATTTTTTCATGTATATTAAAAAATATATGACTCGAAAGAAGCTGTGCTATAGTCAACTTTGATTGGTTAAATAGCGTCGACCAATTCCTTTCGTAACGGGTAATTTGAAAAATGGAATTTTCAATTACTGTGGTAATAGATAATTTTGTTCCCAAAATTATTAATTACTTCGTTAATTTATAATTCCAAAAATTAAATTGTGTATTACTTCGTTAATTGATGATTGTAGGAATAAAATTACCAGTTACTTCAATGAAAACTTAATTGATAATATGAGGAAAAAAATTCCAATTATTTTATTAAGTGATCATTTTAATTTCGAAATTCATTCATAGAATGATTGATAACACTGGACAACAGCCAAAATGTATCTAAAATATAATCGACTAAATCTTACCATTTTTGGTGTGCTAAAACCGAAACTAAATTTTTCTTTTTAATATTATATCGAGTTTTAGAGATACATGATATCAGGTCTTCCTATATATTAACAATGTAACCGCAAGAATTCACGTGATATATTTGTATTGTTATGACAATCGAGGGGTGCAACATTACCAAATATAAGTTCTCTTCAAGTTAAGGAAATTTTGCACAACTTAGCAACATCGCATGGAGGATCTCCAGGGATGACCTCTCATATACGAAGTCCCAACCCTCCGGGGCTTAAAATAAGGGTAATAGCCATTTAAACCCATGTAAATAGACTTTTCTGTCTGCTTTGTACTGAAAACCTCCTGTGTACAAACAAATGACAAACGCCACCATTGCGAATATTATGGAATTGAATAGAAAATTCTCGTGTGTGGTGAGGTGACTTTTGCGTCTCAGAAGTGATCTATTGCCCCATTAATACAAAAAGCATATCAGCTGTATTTCGTTTGCATTATTGGGAATCAAGACAGACAGTGAGCGCCACATAAATGTTGTAATGCATGCGCTTCAAGTCTGAGAAACGGGTTAAATAGTAAAAAACGATCTATGCTGTTTGCTGTCCCAATGATCTGAAGAGAGTCTTCAAATCATGGTAATGATTGCTATTTTCTGCATTATACCTCGTATTGGACACAGGTATATCGAAGAAGAAAAAGTCGGTTATCAACTATGCAAATATACCATCTGTCATAAAACCTGTGCCTCGTAGTGACAAACTTCCTATTCCAGAACTCCTAGAAACATTTACTTACGAATCAGATAATAACGATATAACGATTTCTCAAGAAGAAGATATGCCATCAGCATCACAAGATCCTGATTTCACATCCAGAACGCTATACGACCAACCGCACAAGATAACCCAATCAGAATTAAACAATCTTGTGTGAGACTTAAAACTTCCAAAAAGTAAAGCAGAGTTACTAGGAACAAGATTGCAGCAGTGCAAGTTATTAGAAAACGATGTTTCAGTATATGTTTTTCGTAAAAGCCATACAGACCTAGCACCATTTTTTAACATGGAAAAGAACTTGGTCTTCTGCGGTAACAGTAGCGATTTATTGGCAGCTTTAAATATAAACTACAAGCCGGAGGAATGGAAATTGTTTATAAATAGTTCAACATTGAGTTTAAAAGCAGATATATTTATTGCATATGGGAAATATTTTGCCGTCTATTCCTATTGGATATGCAGTTCATATGAAAGAATCATACGGTAATATGAAGTACCTATTAACAAGTCTTAAATATGATAAACACCAATGGCAGATCTGTGGCGACTTAAAGATGATTGCACTTTGTCTTGAGTTGCAGCTACACCAAGTTTTGCTGTTTTTGTGTAAATGGAACAGTTGGGCAAAAGGACTTCATTACAAGAGGAAAGACTGGTCCGTTCGACAATCATTAGAGCTAGGTGAAAAGAATGTACAGCATATGCCATTGATAGACCCCAAAAAGATTTTGTTGCCACCACTGCATATCAAATTGGTCCTAATGAAAAACTTTGTTAAGGCACTAAATACAGATGGTCCAGCTTTTTAGTACCTGCGTCAGAAATTCTCAAAGGTAAGTGAAGCAAAAATTAAAGAAGATACTTTTGTTGGGCCACAGATTCGAAATATTCTGAAAGACAAGCATTGTGACAGCACTTTATCAGATATTGAAAAATGATTGGAATTACTTAAGCCTCGTGGTCACTAATTTCTTCGGAAATAAAATAACTGACAATTACGTTACACTTGTGGAAAATATGCAGTCATCGTATCAAAAAATGGGTGGCAATATATCTTTAAAGATCCATTTCCTACCATTACATCCAGACTTTTTTCCTGACAACTCCGGAGCTGTAATTCACAAAATAAAAGCAAAAAACAGGATATTTAGTATCTCTACAAGTGAAAAAGTATGTATTTTTTAATCGACTTCTAAAAGAAGGAGGTACTCAATTCGTCGACTATGTATGTTTTTTTTATTTATGTACACCGATTACTCCGGAACGGCTGCACCGATTTGAATGAAATTTTTTACGTTATATTCAGGAAGTTGCTGCGGTGGTCCCATATTTTTTTAGACGAAATTGGTGCAGTAAAATCCAAGATGGCACTTACAATATGGCGGCTAAAAAAATTAATTTTGTCCAATTTTCTCCAAAAATGGTTTGGGGGAGTTTTCGAGGTTACACATAACGAATTTAAAATATGTTTAATAAATTCAATATGTCTGATCCAATATGACAGACAAAAAAATCGATTTTGTTCGATTTTCTCCAAAATTGGTACGGAGGAGTTCTCGGGGTCGCACATGACGAATCTAAAATAATTTTTAAAAAATTCAATATGGTGGATGGAAAAATAAATTTTGTCCGAGTTTTTTTTTAAATTGATATGATAGCACATTACGAACTTGATATTATTTACAAAAAAATTAAATATGGCGGATCTAAGATGGAGAATTAACGATTCTTCATCTCTAGATTTTGCCTAAAGTCAGTATTGGGGGATTTTTGTTAGTGTTAATTACGAAATTAAAATATTTTTTGAAAAACTCAATTTGGCGGATTCAATATGGTGTCCTAAAAATTTTGCATTTTTTGACTTTCTTCAAAACTGATATAGAGGGTTCTTGAGGGTGTAAATTATGAATTTAATAGTATTTTTTCTGGATTCAATATGGCGAACGCAATATAGCTGACTAAAAATTTTACATTTTTAGATTTTGTTCAAATGTGGAACTGAATCGTTTTTGAGAATGTAAATAGCGAATATAAAATTATTTTAAGAAAATCTAATATGTCAGATGCAATATGACCGTTTAGAAATTTTAAATTTCTAGGGAGGGGGCTTTGAGGGGTTTAGATTTAGATTAGATTAAGACGTTAAAATTATTTTTTTAAAATTCAATATGGTGGGTTGAAAATTTTACCTTATTCGCATTTTTTCAAAGTTGGTATTAGGGGGTTGGGGGGTGGTATATTACGAATATGAAGTTAATGTTTACTTTACTATTGTGCTGATAAGATACAATATGAGGGACTCCGGTTTCATCTAAAATTAATATTGCTGGGTTCTTGAGGCGTTGATAAACTCAATATTGCAATATAAAATATATCGGGCTAAGAAATTCTTTAAATATCGATATTGGAAGGTTTTGGGGCCTATATTACCAATCTAAAATTAATTTGAAATTTAAGAGAGTGGATTTACTATGACAGACTAAATATTTGTTTGATACAATTTCATTGGTATTTGGAAAACTCTAAAAATCAAAGAATTTTTAGTGGTTTATCTTAGAGTGATTTACAATTATGGATAAAATGGGTACTTTTTTGCCACCTTGGAGTCATGCGAGGTACACTAATCTCGATTAGCACTTAGCTCAAATAATTTATGAATATCTATCGAAACTAAAATTCGAAAAATAAAATTTTTATAAAAAAATTGAACCGACTTCTAAAAGTGCGCTAAAAAGCGAAAAATAGCTAGAAATTTTTATATGAAATTGAAATTTTTAAAGTCGGCAACAAATTATTTCTAAATAAAATAAATAACTACTAATATATACAAATTATGGTAAGAAAGCAATTACAAATAAAGTATTTTTAATCTGTTTATGCGAATCACAATTTGTCAGGTATTAGTTTGGCGCCGACTTCAAAAATTTCAATTTCATATAGAAATTTATAGTTATTTTTCGCTTTTTAGCGCACTTTTAGAAGTCGGTTCAATTTTTTTATAAAAATTTTATTTATTATCTTGTTAAAAATAAAACAAAAGAATACAGCGGTAACGTATTAAACGAAATATACGGCAGAAAAGATTCCTTTTTAGTTTCCTGCTGACCTGTCCTAGAATTTATATTATATATCGACTGTTGTTTTTTGTAAATTTTATTGAATCTTTACAGTTCCACCATCGACACCATTAGGTGATCAAAATGCCTGTGGATCTAGGACCGGAGCTGTATTTGCAAGAAATAATATATTTATCTTTTTTCCTTTAATGGCCTGAAGAAGAGAAACGGTAAGTTTTTAAACCAATTATAAGGCCAAAAAGGTTTTTTTTTATATTTTATTTAAATGAGCCCCCTTTTATAAAAATTTTAGTCTCTTTTGAAACCCTTGATAAGAAAATCTACGCATAATAAAGAAAAATAGAAAAACTATTAAAGAATTAGAATCGCCGAAATTAACCCTAGATTTTGTTATTTAATGTATTCTCTAATTACTGTAAAAAATACCATAACATATTACGATTTGCCCTTACAATACTTTTTTTTTCTAATTTACGAATGATTTGTAAATTGGATTTATGGTTGAAAATACTTATCAAATAGGATTTAATGGTTGCGATAGATAAAACTTGATAGCATTTTTCACCTATATAATATAAACTCACCAAAGAACCAACGGATGCTGATTTCACGAGTAACTGAAACAACGATATAACGACAGATACTGTCATAAAAAGATCTATCAAAAAAATTTTTTTTAAGTGTTTAAATTGTTTAACTTTAGTTTATGCGAATCAAACACTTAATAAAAATAAATTAAGAGCGCTTGTTTTTATATGTTAAAAATTTGTGTCTTGAACTAATTAGTTTCAGGATAATAAGCGATAATTTTAAAACGTATACAAATTTTTTGCATGCAGTTGATTATTTGTTCAAAAGTAAATAGCCAATAGCCTTTGAATATTTAAATAATTCTTAGAATGCACAGTGGATTTAATTTATACAGAATTATATATCAAAATTAAATTTTTAGAAGAAAAATAATTTCTAGGTACTGTTCTGATATATACATCTTCCAAAAAAAAATTTTCAAATCCATTATCAACCATTTTGTGTATATTTGTTTTTAAAGAACTTAGATTATTATCTTCATAATGACAACTTAAAAATGTTTTAATATTAAAATGATTTTTAAATTATTCTCCATGGAACTCGTTTTTTAACCGACTTCTAAAAGAAGGAGGATTCTCAATTTGTCAACCATGTATTTTTTTTTATGTATTTACACCGATTACTCCGGAACGGCTGCACCGATTTGAATAATTTTTTTTACGTTATAGTCAGGAAGTTGCGCTGCACGAAATTGAGGCAGTAAATTCCAAGATGATGCTGACAATATGGCGGCCAAAAAAATTAATTTTGTCCGATTTTCTCCAAAATTAATTTCCCCATGAGAATTTTTGAGGTCGTACACAACGAATCTGAAAATATTTTTACAGAATTCAATATGGCGGATCCAATATGGGAAACAAAAAAATTTATTTTCGTCCAATTTTCTCCAAAATTGGTGTGAGGGAGTTTTCGAGGTCGCACATAACGAATCCAAAATATTTTTTTAAAAATTCAATATGGCGGATCCAATAAGGCGGACAAAAAAAATTAATTTTCTTTCTACAAAATTGGTACGGAGGGGGGGGGGGGGTTCTCGGGATCGCACATAACGAATTTAAAATTATTTTTATAAAATTCAATATGGTGTATCCAATATGGCGGACAAAAAATCAATTTTGTCCGATTTTCTCCAAATCTGGTATGATGGAGTTTTCGGAGTCGCACATAACAAATCTGAAATTATTTTTAAAAAATTCAATATGGCGTATCCAGTATGGCGGATAAAATATTAATTTTGTCCGATTTTTTAAAAATTAATGTGGGAGAGTTTTTGGGATGGTCCATTACGAATCTGAATTTTCTTTTAATTAAATATGGCGGATTGAAGATTGTACAACTCTCAGTTTTGTCTAAAATCAGTATTGAGGGATTTTTGTTAGTGTTAACTACAAATTTAAAATATTTTTTGGAAAACTTAATCTAGCGGATTCAATATGGGGTCCTAAAAATTTTACATTTTTCGATTTTCTCCAAAAATGATATAGGGGTTCTTGAGGGTGTAAATTTTAAATTTAAATGTATTTTTGCAGGATTCAATATGGTTAATCCAATATAGCGGACAAATAATTTAAATTTTTCGATTTTGTTCAAAGGTGGGACTGAATCGTTTTTGAGGATGTTAATAGCGAATATGTCAGATGCAATATGACGGTCTAGAAATTTTAAATTTCCGGATTTCATCCAAAATTGGTACTAGGGAACTTTGAAGGGTTTAGATTTAAATTAAATTAAGACGTTAAAATTATTTTTTTGAAATTCAATATTGCGGATCCAATGTGGTGGGTTGAAAATTTTTACCTTATTAGCATTTTTTCAGATTTGGTATAAGGGGGTTTCCGGGGTCGTGTATTACGAATATGAAGTTAATTTTTTACAACTATGAGGTTGATAAGATACCATATGAGAGACTGAAAATTTTACATTTTGGGATTTTGTCTAAAATTGATTTTACGGGGCTCTGGGGGCGTATACAAACTTAATATGCAGTATGAAAAATATCAGACTAAGAAATTTACGTCTTAAGTTTTTTAAATATCGATATTGAAAGGTTTTAGGGGTTATATTACCAATCTAAAATTAATTTGAAATTTATGATAGTGGATTTACTATGACAGACTAAATATTTGTTTGACACAATTTCATTTGGAGAACTCTAAGAATCAAAAAATTTTTAGTTGTTCATTTTAGGGTGATTTACAACTTTGGATAAAATAGGTACTTCCTTGCCACCTTAGAGTCATTGCGAGGTATACTAATCTCAATTAGTACTTACTTCAAATAATTTATGGATATCATATTGAATTTAAAACTAAAAATCGAAAAATAAAACCGACTTCTAAAAGTATGCTAAAAAGTGAAAAATAACTATAAATTTTTATATGAAATTGAAATTTTTAAAGTCGGCACCAAATTATGGCAAGAAAGCAATTACAAGTAACGTATTTTTGGTCTGTTTATGCGAATCATGTTTTGTCTTCAAAATTTTCAATTTCATATAAAAATTTATAGTTATTTTTCACTTTTTAGTGCACTGTTAGAAGTCGGTTCAATTTTTTTTATAAAAATTTTATTTAGTAATAACATCAACTACGCTAGCTGGATCAATGAAGAAGATCAAGTCTGCTAGTCAGATGGAATTTAAAAACCTCACCACCGATGAAGTCACAAGCATCTTCAAGGGACTTCATAATTGGAAAATCCTGGGTCCTTATCATGTCCAGAACTCCTTACTTAAAAGTTTTGTGGTATACACCAACGATTGACTGTTCTAAGAAATGCTGTTTTACTTGATCCACAGAAAATGTCATCGTTTCTTGGAAAAGGAGCCAAAAGATCATCATAATACACAAAATCCAAGAAAATATCAGCCAATCACCCAAAATTTCTATGCTGTACAAGGTGATCATATCCTGCTTGGCACGACATATTTATGCACACTGCGAGCGTAACAACATCATTGAAATGCAGCAAAAGAGATGTGCTTGAGACGCAATGGGTTGCAAGGAGCAATTTATTGTTAATTCGGTCATCTGCATTCAGAACTATACCAACCGAAGGAACCTTTTTGCCGCTCACGTGGACTACCAAAAAACTTTCGACTCAGTACCACATGACTGGTAGCTATACTGAGAATATATAGAGTAAACGTACATATTGTGTCCTTTTTAGAACACCTCATGTCAACTTGAAAAACTAGGATCTAAATGCAACAATATCGAGATAGATGCAATCCCAATACGAAGGCGAATATTTCAAGGAGAATCATTAACCTTATTGTAGTTCTGCCTTGCCACAAACTCACTTCCATCAAATACAGCTTCTTTATTTAGAACAATCGCGAAAGATGGTAATACTAATTTATCTTCAGTATATGGATGATCTTAAAATGATGGCTAGCACCAGTAATCAGTTGAAACAAGTGTTCAAAATTGTAGAGGACTTTTTCGAGAATATAGAAATGTTATTCAGTCTTTATAAATGTGGCATTTTAAACACAACTAGTAGAAAGATACAACTGAGAGCACCTGCTGCAGAATGGTCGAATTATTGTAGCAAGGGAGGCAAAAATTGACGAACAAACTATGATGTTCGGATTAACCAACGAGTTAATCAAACGAGGGAGGCAGATGCTGCGAACCAACCTAAACCGTAAAAGTCTATTTAAGGCATTGTGACATGGAGCAGGACGAACATAGAAAGTCTGCAGAGGAAGTCAGAATATTCCTAACAAAGGCACACAAACATCTCCTCGTAGTGCTACTGACCGTAAAATGTTATCAAGATTCCACGGAGGAAATAAATTGCTGGATGTTGGTAAATAATTGGCTCAGCAACTAACAAATAATACACTTCTTGTGCTTTACCGCGCAATATGCGAGGCAGACGACTCAACACCGCTGCAGTTAAGGGATCAGAAACTTACCCCTTATCACCATGTGACAGAATTTGATTATAGACTCTTGCCGATGACATATTGAGGTATCGTTAATTATCTTATCTATAATCATTTTTGTCCCATATTGATTAGTAACTATTTTAATAACCTACAATTAAAATTTCACAGCAATAAAGACACTCTGGAAGTCTGATCGTTCAACTTCTCTCTTGCAGCTTTAGTACCAAACACTACGGTTATTAAAGCTTACCACAACCATGACTCAGATTTTCAGGACTCAGGAAAGGCTGCTAATTAGTTGGTCAGTAGACATCTCTTGTTTTGTAGGTCTCGCAACAGCGCGCCCGCGAGATAATTCGCGTGAAGGTTTTAATTAAATTGAATAAAACAAGTTTCTCAAAACACTTGGTCTATTAACAAAATAAATAGAATAAAACGATCTATTTACAATGAGAAACTTAAAACTAATAACAATTACGAAAACTAACATAATTGCTCTTCTCAGCCGTTATTTTAACCAAAAACGTAAAACCTAATTTTAAAAAAACACGCATAAATAGCTTAATAAAATATTAAACAAAAAAAAGAAATAAAACGCGAAAAACAGCTATTTATATTACTTAATCGAACCGTATGGAAATCGCGAGATGCCCCACTAAAATAACACATGATACCCCCTTAACTTCCCGAATTAAATCAAAAACAAATCAGACAAAGAAAACCTTCATTCCCGCCAAATATACACTACGGCACAGGGTTATAGAATGGTACCGATCACCCTTATTCGAATTTCAGATTGGAACTAAAATTTACTATTCCTTAAAAGAGTGTATTCGAATCTTACACCCCCTCTCCCTTTGTTTTCCGTTTGTATCCAAATTGGGCGATGGAACCCGGTAAACGACAATTTCTTCCCTTAAAGTTCGAAGATTTGGGAGTTTTCTTACTGAGGGCGTTAGCTGTACTATACCGGATGTTTGATTCCCGAATTGGCATCTGTGAGCATCTTAATAATAATTTTTATATAAACACAATTAATAAAACTATTCTATTTCTTTCTATAACTAAAAGAATATATGTTAAAGACTGTAAAAAAAACTATTCACTTTCTTGGCTGTTTTGGCAATAAACATCTTAACTTATTATTTCTTGTGAATAGAAAAAACAGTGATTACTCAATATTCTTTTTACAAATGGCCAAACGATATATTTCTATTATAGGGAGTGTATTTGATCATTCTTTTGTTTCCTAATAATGGGAAAATCGTTCAATAATTTAAAACATTTTAACGGTATTCCACATACCATATGTTAAAACTACCCTTATCACATCTGGTTTTATATACTTAACCAGGGCAGGATTACTTAGACGGATTTATAGGCATATCTAAGAGAGGGTCTTTTACATCTTCATAAATTAACTGACTATATGTATTTTTTTTTAAAAAAACCTTTAAACGACAAAGATCATAAAAGTTAAGTTCGATAACTGATTTATTTATCCTTTACACTTTCTTGGATAGTGATAAAAAATATAACTACCCTGTTCCCACGGAATATCTATTCACAGAGTGATTATTTAATTATTTATTTTAACAAAATATAGTTGGCATTGAACAATGAAAAATAATTAACATTTGTTCCATTACAATCAACCAGATTAAGAGACGGTTCAAACCTGGCTCTAAAAGCCTTTTCATGGACTACATTCCAGTAAGGTCAACCAGGAAAATGTCAACAAATTAGTGTCGAACTACTGGTTGACGTCAGAGCAAAGGTTTCATGAAAATAAAGGCCTCCTACTAGCTATCGAAAATTATCTGAAATGCGTAGAACCAGCATGGCCAGAGCCAATAAGGATGCCTAACATCAGAGAAAATCCAGCACATAAGAGGAAGATGACTGACTCTATATACATCACTTAATAAACTAATATGTTTTAATAAGTATTTTTTAATATAATCCGTTCAATCTTTCGTGCGTGTTTTAAATGAGATAACATTGACGCTTAAAACTACTTACCCTTTTTGTTTCTTTTATCCCTAACCTGCTACTTTAATATATGCCATGTTTTATTTACTTGTCTCTCACCCCTATAGGATTAAATACTTTGCAACAATGAGACAAATGTTTTTATTTTGCTTTTTGTGAACGAGTTTACATGCTAAATTCCACATTTGTAAGTATTCCCATACCTTTAAAAATAACTTGTCCCATATCGCCCTAGTAAAAATTAAATTTCGGTAAATTTCCTTTATGTGAAGCGCTATCGTTTGCAATTTGTCATATTGCAGGTTTCTAGTTTCAGTGGCT
This sequence comes from Diaprepes abbreviatus, assembly GCA_034092305.1. NCBI lineage: Eukaryota > Metazoa > Arthropoda > Insecta > Coleoptera > Curculionidae > Diaprepes > Diaprepes abbreviatus. The sequence goes on from JASJET010000147.1 coordinate 1,992,906, forward strand.
TTAGGCTATGCATTTATTAATACTGGGTTTATCACCTTAGATTCTTGAAATATAAATAAAGTTGATATAAAATGGAAACAAAAAATACATTTTGTGACAAAATTTTAAAACTAGCTTCAGATTTAAAAATAATTTACCGTTTGATCTCTAAAAGCCATATGGACGGGTAAAGCTGATTATGCCCATGTTCTATCTGCAAACATGAAAAAAACTGTTCGATAAATCCAAGAAACTGAACCTTGGGATATTCCTACCATAATGCTAAAACATTACTCTGGAGTCACCACTTAAAAAAATATTTCAGTGTATCGGCTATTTTCCAACCTTGCGTCAATTTTTAAATTTGGAGATAAATGCGATGTAATCAACTATCATAAAATTTTAATTCAGATGAAATATTTGCTACATACAAGCGATATATTAATTCAGAGTAGCACGGGTTTTACCAGGGACATTTAACTGCAACTGAATTTCATGGCCATATTCGTTGCACAAAAACATCATGACTCAATTTACACCGATGTATGTAAGTCCTTTGATAGCATTCAGCACTCTTAAAGAAATTACCTGAAATTTAAATCTCGTGGAATTTTCTTAATTGGATCAAATATTTTCTTAGTACAAAAGCTTATAACAAATTTCCGGATTTAATTTGCAATCTTAATTTTAGATGAATAAGGAATCGAAGCTTTGGTTGGATTTTTTGTTACATGTTCTGAGCGCGTTAAAAATTTGGAATAAAATATGGGTAAAAAGAAATGTTTAATTCGATACCAAACTAAAAATATATGAAAATTAAATTAATTTTAATCATAAGAATATACGTTAAGTAGTGCTGAGATAGAACCAAAGCACACCAAAATTGTATTTCGCAAAAATGGGAAAAAGTATTTGATTCACACTGAAATTTTATTAGAGTTTTAATTAAATTAATACTAACTAATTCCAAATTTTTCGATCCTGAATATCAGTGTAGCAAGTACATCTAGTCTAGATCACGTGATCTTTTAATAGCCATTGAGAGTACAATGTGCTAGAGCCAACTAAAGCTGTCAATAAACGCTCTCACTCACACTCATCGTTGCCCGTAACGCTTCTCACTTCAACTCCAGTAGCATTTGGTTTCATGTTTGGCAGTTATTAAATACCAACAAAATAATCTGATTTATTGTAAGTATTTTTAAAAATATCTATTTCAAACGCTATTAAAATTTCAGCATGAATTAAATACTTTTTTTTGGGGTCCTTTGTCAGCACCACTCAAACCGTCTGGGGTTTTATTTTTGTGTTCAAAATCAACTTAATTTTCATATATTTTTGATTTAGTCACGAATCAAACATTCCTTCTGTAAATTTTTACCATGTCCCAAAAAAAACGACCAAAGCTCTGGCTCCCTTATTTATCTATCATAAAGTACTCTGGTGCAAAATCACAAATTAATACACTTACCGGAAATTCATTATCAACCCTCCGACTATCTCAGCTATCGATGTCAGTGTATCAACGTGTGTTGTTCAAGGAATCTTCTTGTGTTTCTCAAAGATCTCATATAGGACCTGTTATATTTCTTCTATTTATCAATGACTTCACATCCTATTTCGCATCCTCTCACATTCTACTCTACGCTGATGATATAAAATTTTGTAGCAAAACTAGCTTTAATCATAACCCCTTTCAGACTGCTCTAGATATTTTAGTCTACGAATCTTCTTCAATTCACTCAAATGCTACCCAACCAGATTTTACAAGTACGCTTATTTAATTCTTCATTCATATACAAAACCAGATTAATCCGTTAACTCTTTTGAACTAATCGATGTTTTGGGAGTGATTTTCGAGAAAGATTTATAATTCAATTTACGCATAGGAGCATTACATTCAAACGTTTTAAAATGCATCTTAGAATACTGTTCAATTATGAACTCCCTAGTAGACCTGGGAGAGTCTAAAATCAATTTACCTAATATCAATTATATAAGAACAATTTTCCATTTTACGGCCTAGCTTATAAGACGAGACATATGCTAAGAGGCGCTTAAAAGTCTAGAATACAGAAGAAAATAGATGTTCCTAATTCTATTTAAAATATAGACTTATCGACTGTGATTTTTTGCTTAATATTTTTTCTCTGGAAGCAGGTGCGGATCCAAGGGGAGCGGAGGGGCGATCTTCCTCCCCCCCCCAAGCTTAGAGCTTAGAGTTCAGGACAATACACCCCATTGTGCCTCTTACACTAGGAATGTGTATGTTGTCGGCTTCCACCCTCTCGTCGACAACTGGTTTTTTCTTGCGGTCGCCCCGCCTCAAATTTACTAAAAATAATCATCATTACTTTTCAGATAGAACAAAATTGTTGCAGGGGGTACCTCAGAGCTTCATTTTGGGACCCATATTATTCTTAATATAAGTAAACAATCTGGGAGATGAATTGACCACGGATAGCGTTTGCCAGATTGCTGACGACACATCAGTGATTCTGGCAGACACTTCTATAGCGGGACTGTATCAAAAGTGCTCAAACTCTGCATTAAAAATACAGCAATGGTGTTCTGATAACAGCCTCACTCTAAACATAATAAGACCGGACGCATTCTTTTTTCAAAACATACAACAAGGTCTGAGTCACTGCTTGTGTGGCTTGGGGGTGGATCTAGACCCACTTTGGAACACGTTAGGTTCTTGGATGTTCATTTGGACTTCTCTTTAAACTGGGAACGTCATATCTCAGCTCTTGGAGCTAGGTTTAGCAGTTTGAGTGGTGTAGTCCGAAGGCTTCGTAACGTCATCACTGCAGAGACTGTTAGGCTTTTCTACCTTGGGCAAATACAATCTCTTGTCTCTTATGGTATTTCCTTTTGGGCATCATCAAGAAAGGCTGATAATATATTTAAAATTCAAAAACGCATAATAAGCTGTATCTTCCACCTACATCAAAAGCTTCAATATCGACCATTTTTTACTCAGTTTAAGTTGCTTACTGTTCCCGTATTATACTTTAAATCTTTAGTCATGCTTGCTAAGAGGAATACGGAATTATTTCCGCTAAACAGACAGCTTTATGGGGGAAACATGGTTATGACTACCAGAGGGACGAATGACCTAAGGATACCTTTACATAACTCCACCTTCTATGAGAGAGGACCACACTATATGGCGATTAAAGCCGTGAGAATGTTACTAAGAGAAATCTGGCTTATCGAGTCGATTAACTGCTTTAAGAGACTCTTAAATGAATGGCTGTCTGATGGGTGCTTTTACTCTTTCAATTTTAATGAATAATTTTTATAATATCAATTGATATTTTTTGTTTAGTGGGTGTTTCTCATACTTTTGTATTTTGTATAAAAATTTCATTCCTTTTTAAATTGTAATGTCTTATTTTACAAGCTGTAAAACTTTTTTCAGTTCAAACTGACTCTTTTATTACTATTTTTTTTTTAATTATTTTGTATCTGTCTTTTTCTCCTTTTGTTTTCCTTTGTGTTAAGTTCCTATCGAAATGTCGATTAGTTTTTATCTTAATTGTAGTTAGATCAATATATTTATAATTCTTAACGTTAAACATTTCTTTCTCTGACGTTGCTTTTGTATATGATCATAATTTTGCTGGCAAATAAAGGATATTATTATTAAGAGCTCTGAGTTCAGGAAAATAGACATTCTGGCTCTTATACTAGGAATGTGTATGCAGCTGATTTCCACCTCCCCGTCGACAACTTATTTTTTTCTTGCGATCGCCCCATCCCCCCCCAAGAGCTTTGAGTTTAGGAAAATAGACTTGATTCTGGCTTTTAGACTAGGAATATGCATGCTGCTGACTCCCTCCCCCCCCCCTCGTCTACAACTTGTCTTACACTAGAAATGGGAATGTTGCTGACATTTCTTTCCCCGCTTTCGCTTGCTATATTGAACTTTTGTAATATCACCGGCCCCCCTCTAAGAGAGAGGCTGGATCCGCCCCTGTCTGGAAGTACCACTAAGACAAACAATACAGCAGCGACTCTTTCCTAAGTGACCATAGCACCAACTACAATTAGACTGGAATATTTTAATCAACTGGCTGTCAAAAATTTAAACTAATAAATTGTTCCTATGTAGCTAAACGTAATTTTAACCATTATGTTAAAGTAATTATCTTCAATTTTTATAACATTATTTTTTTTTCAAAGTTTTTCTTCCTATAAAAAATTAATATTATTCAAACAAAATTTATTAAATAAACTGGAATTCCTAATATCAAATGTTTAAATGACTTAGTTCACAAAAATTAATTTTTTCAGAAAGGAATTATAAAAATTTTCAAATATTCGTTACTTTTGTGCAAGAGTGTATAATAGATTATTTATAAAGAAAAACTTCGCTTTCCTTATAAAAAAAATTCCCCTTGTTATTTTCTTTAACTAATGTACAGTTAATTGCAAGACTAAAACGTCAATATTGCTCGTGATTGGGATAGTAATAGAAAATGTCACCGTAATAATAACAAAGCGGGCATACCCCAAATATTAAAATTTGCTTTATTTTATACCTACACGCTTGCGCTGTGACCCCTTTGTGTTTCCATAATAAGGCCTACTATGCTTTATAAAATTAAAGTATTGCCACATTTTAGAGAATAACGAATAGTTATAGACTTTTTTGGTAAAATGCTTTCTATTATAATGTTAATAAATACGTTATTTAGTTTAAACAATTTTTACAATTCTGAGTGTGCTGTGTATGCTAGGGCTTCGCTACTGATAGCTTATATTCTGGAAAATCATATAAAAAACTTTTTTAAATATGAAGCTTGTAGACAATGTTGAATATTGACTAAAATATGCTTGTCGGACTTGCATTGTCTTTATTTTAGTTTGTTTGTACGACGTTTCAGTAAGGTTTTATTTTTAATCGTTATCAAGTATAATATTTGATAACAATTAGAGATACAACCTAACTGAAACGTCGTACAAACAAAAAAAAAGGAAGACAATGTAAGTCTGACAACCGCATTTTAGTTTATTTTAAATATGTTTTAGAATGATAATTGTACGATGCTGATTTTTTTTTATGGGCCTACTTAAAAAGTAAGGTTACCACCCAACTTAAATGTTCTAAAGCAAAGAATCACAGACGAAATTCACGCGATTCTAAGAGCGATGCCTCAGAGAGTAATTGAAAATTTCAGTTCGATGCTAAATGACTGTGAAGAAGCGGATGGTGTGCATTTAAGGCTGATTGTTTTTCATACATAAACATTCAAAAACTGCTCTATAATTTAACAGCAATTAATCAAGTCTGAATTAATTTCGATGTTTTATTTTTTAAGATTCAAAAATGGCATTTTAAGAAACTATTGACGTGATATAACTATATAGTCCTATATAGTCTTTATTGGCTTTTAAGTCAGTATTTTACAACTTTAAACTTCTCTTTGCATGTGCAGACTTAATTGAATGATTAATTACAATTTATATTCTTATCTATATTACATATTTAGAACTAAATCTAACTTAATATATTTTATAGTCCTCGTGTAGCTGGCTGGGACTTATTGGATCGGGTCGCTCGGGAGGGGGTATACTCTTCTGTAGAAGGGACAGGGGCGGAAGGCGTTCCTGATGATGTTGTTTGCGTGGTCCGGGATCTTGTCGAAAAACTTTTGCGCAGTGGTCCTGGAAAGTTCCAGGATGGTGGAGATCTGAAGTTCCCTGTGCAGCTGATCTGTCCTCAGGTACCAGGGAGCGTCGACGATGATGCGCAGGATTTTGTTCTGCATCACCTGTAGGATGTATCTCCTCCTCTTTGGGATTTGGGCCCATGAGGTGATGCCGAACAGCATCGCCGGGCGAATGATGGCCTTGTAGATCGTCAATTTGTTCCTGAGGGACAGCTTGCTGCTTCTGCCTAGTAGTGGGAACAGGGATGCCAGGAGCCCTTGCGCTTTTGCCTTTGCCTCCAGCACGTGGTCTTTCCATACCAGTTTCTTGTCGTACAGGAGCCCCAAGTACTTGACCTTGCTGGCCCAAGGAATGGGTAGTGATATAACTGTACATCGAACAATCTGACCTAAAAATCACATGCACATCATTAGACTAACAGAAGATGGCGTATGCCGATTATGTATGGAAAATGACGAAACGGTAAAATAGCGTCCACTGTGAGGATCAAACTAAACAGCTTTAGAAAATACTCTCTGATGTTAGAGAACCTGAACAACCCGTATGACATAAACGCTAATTAATATTGTCCACAGATAAAAATCAAAGTGAAAACATTAAATCATAGCTTATTTCTTTTATAACATTCTTGTTTTAATAGATAAAATGAAAATAAATAGCTCATAATAACGCACTTCCCACTAATTTTTTTTTTCGTAACATTTTAATGTGGATTTGTGTTATTTGTTTAATTTTCTGTCACTTTTAAACATTATTTTTTTGTCAAAATAAAACAGTAATGATCTTTGGTTTAGCGACGGAGTTTTCCTAGGGGCGACAGCCAGTCAGTAAAAAACCTTTTTCTCAAGATAAAAACAATGAAAACAGTATATTTCTTTAATATTGTTGATTTTTCTAGGGTGGGCAATGAGTTTTGTAGGGTGAGCAGTGCCCAACTTGCTTCTCCCTAACCACGCCCATGGTAATGATAAAAATAATCTATAATTTGTAGAAAAAGTAACTTCTGGTGGCAAATTAAGGAAACAGTTTTACATGTTAATGAGATAATTCGTGATATTTAATCATCATAAACACTATCAATCTTAATACATTCACAACTAAATTATATATGAACAAAAATAAAAAAATTACATGGACTTAGGAAACCAATGATATTTGGACAATTTTTGGTAGAAATCATATACCTATGTTTTCTTAATGTTGTTTTTAGACATAAATTTGGCTAAAAACATGTTAAAGTCATCTAATAAACACTCTATTTTTGAAATGGAATGATATATTTATTAAATCCTTGAACAGTAGAAATATGGAAATAGGCTAGGAAGAATAAATTTGCATCCAATCCTAAATGTAATCATAGTAAACATTTACACTAGCACAAAATTTAGAAGAAATGTAAAAACTTTTATCAAACCGTCTAACTACTCTTGATTCTATGACAACTTTTAATAATAAAAAGTCTCTGACTATTCTTTAAAAGATATTGTTAGCTTATAAAAAGTTGTCTCTTCTTCTTAAGACCGTTATGAAAGACAGAGAGAGAGAGAGAGACGCATTACAAGGTTTTTTTTTTGATGTCCATTGTTTTGTTTTCCTTGCTACGTGTGTTCTTTGTTCTATATTAGGTCATATAATCCAATGTCCTTAAAAAATGTAATAACATTATTCGAGTTTTGATAGGAGAGAAGGGTATCAATTTTGTTTCCCTGCGATTGGCGGAATACATGAGTCAATACAGCTCAAAATTAGTGAGTCACTTCTACCGGTGATGGATGGTATTAAATCTCTGGAATTGTACATCGATTCAGAGTGGACATTTGCCACCCACATTTATGAGTTCGAAATTCTTGTAGAGTAATCGTGGGTTGTTCTACTGGTCGATATTCTTATACTGACCTTTTTTAATTACCGTGATCATATTTATGGCTCATTTCTTGGCGTCAAGAATCAATATAGTGTTCAAAAAGTATAAAACTCTTGCTGCCGTTTTGTTTTTGGTCTTTGCAGATTCAATCACATGCCTAGCGAAAAGACTGAACTGGGATAGTTGAGTATGGCTAACCGAAGGAAACTGTACTTTGCAGGGTTGCATAAGATTATAGTTTGGAAATGAAACGTATGAGCTGAATACTAGATATTGTGAATTATTAGTAACATCAAAACGTATGACCTTTCTTTTTCGAAAATACTTCTCATATCAAGCAGCTAAATTTTACAGTAATATTCCTGATAAGATAAAATATCGAAATCCTAGCCGTTTAAAAAATATTTATAGAGATGTTTCTAAACAGCCAATAGAGGTTAGATTTTAATTAATGTTTTGGCCTCTTTTTTTTGGAAATGTCGAGTTACTGAGATTATTTTTTTGTTGTTATTGTTAACACAACATAAACTAAAAATTATGATGGATTCTTTCAATATAAAGATATCCACAAATATACTAGACAACTGAAATCGATTATAGATTATATAATTGTTAAACAGGAATCCTTTCTGAAAATTGAAGACACTAGGGTATACAGAGTAATAGAATGCGGATTTGACCACTTTTTCTTGGGTGCAAAGATACAAATTCCCCTCAAGACAAAAGACAACGAAACAGACAATACAAACACCTCAACAATAGAACCAATATCTTATAATGTGGAAGGACTTCATAAACCTACTACAAAATATCTATTTAAGACTAGATTAGATAACAAACTTCCAACTGAATTACTGTCAGGACGCACTGATAAACTGTATGAACACATCGTATCCTCTCTACACTCCGCAGCACAAGAGACGAAAGACACGAATAGACGAAACAACAATGTTACATGAGACAAGACACTGGAAAAACAAAAATAGATAAAAAAAAAGCTTTCAACAAATGGCGAAATTCGAAAGATCCACAAGATAAAAACATATACAAAAATGAACAATCCAAATTTAAAAACATGATTAACAAAAACAAAAACGACAGGAAATGCACTGAACTAAATACACATGTAGGAGGTACAAAATCATCAGAAGCATGGAAATTAATAAAGAAACTAAGATCAGACACCACAAACAAGATTAACTTACAACCAATCCCAATCAAAAAGTGGATAACCCATTATCAAACACAGCTTACCGAAGACCGACAAGAGTACCTCATTAACTCCCCAAGACGGTACAATGTACAAGACCACTATATAGAGGTAACAAAGGAGGTGGTAAGTAGGGCTGTGGATTCATTGAAAAATAGGAGAGCAGCTAGACCTGCTTAACTGTTAAAGAACGGTACTGAAAAACTAATGTCCTTTCTTCAAGAACTATTTAACAGACTCCTAAATAATGATTATCCTATCCCAACTATATGGAAAGAAGGCTGGATAACTCCAGTCCACAAAAAAGTAAGACGCGACGAATGCTCAAACTACAGATATATAACTGTAACCAGCACAATGAGTAGAGTATACGGAAAACTGCTTAGAAACATCGTAGAAACAGAATATGACCACCAAGAACTTGAAGAACAAGCAGGTTTTAGAGCTGGCCGATCGTGCGTAGATCATATATTTAGTTGAACCCAACTTAATGAAAAGAAGGTGCCAAGAAATAGAGAGGTTCATCTGCTTTTTGTTGACCTCACAAAAGCATATGATACGGTGCCAATCCAAAAATTATGGCACGTGATGGAGATGTCTCCAATTAACAATACAGCGATTCAAGCCATCAAACAGCTATACAACCAAGCATTCTCCAGAATTAAGATCGGCAATAACTTATCAGAAAGCTTTCATGTGACCAAAGACCTTCGCCAGGGATGTTGTCTATCACCAACTCTCTTTAAAATCTACCTCAATGAAGCTTTAAAGAATTGGAGAAGATTGTGCAGTAGAATGAGAATAGAATTAAATAATGACACCCATCTATATACGCTTCATTTTGCAGATGACTAAGTGGTAGTGACCCAAGATAAAGAAGACCTCGAATTTATGACGAGGAAACTATTTAAAGAATACGCAGAATGGGGATTAACCGTCAACTGCAGTAATACTAAATATATGTGTATCGGTGGAGAAGAAACAGATTTGGAAGTGGAGGACAATATCATAGTAAAATCTTATTCTGATTATAGCTACCTTGGAACAAAGATCAATAAAAATGGACGATCTGAAGAAGAAATATTGGAGCGAATAAATAAAGGAATGCCTAAACTCACTATTATGGTCAACAAACATCTCCATGGAAAGAAAACATCTTTTATAAAATGCAATATTTAAAAGCGTTGTATTGTATGGATGTGAAACATGGCAGATAAATAAAACTTTAGAACGTAAACTGCTGGCTCTTGAAATCGACTTTTGGCGAAGATCTGCCGGAAAGTCAAGGATCGAACGGATAACCAACGAAAGAATTAGAGAGATTATGGGCGTCAAGAAAACTATTCTCGAAGAAATCGAACAACGTCAGCTAGTATGGTATGGACATGTGAAGAGAATGACGGACGAACGTCTACCAAAGCAAATCCTAAAATGGACACCAAGTGAAAAAATAAAAAGAGGAAGACCAAAAGTTACCTGGACTAAGGGCATTAACCGAGCCATGTCCGAAAGAAACTTACTTCCAGGGGATTGGGAAGACCGAAAACAATGGAGACTGGGAACCGAAAGGCCTAGAACGCTATGGAACTGGATATACATATATTGTTAAACTAATTTAGACCAGTTTTACTTATTAAATTTTATTAAACTGTTAAAGAAATTATCAAACTTTATATATTACACCTTTTTGATATTTAATTTAATGCTGTATATTTTATCTATTTTTAGTTTCATCATATATTTTGTGATTGTGACTTTCCATTTTAGTATTATATATTTGTGTATACCATCTCTTAAGTGTAAGAATAGCTAAATCAAGAGCTAAACTTAACCGGTTTGTCATTTAAAACTGGATATTGCCGGGAATTAATATTGTGTCAGATTGTTGAAAGGCCTTACCTACGATTGCTTAGTAGACGAAACCTTCCGAAATCTGACCGTGAATTATTCACAAAATTTCGTATATCTCGAGAGTGGAACACACACACAGTACATTGAAAGGGCCAGGAGGGATTTACTTGGAACATTTTTTCCAATGATAAAAACATGTACTATGAATTTTTCAAATACATGGGACAAGTTTATCCCCCCTCTTTTAATGAGAATGAGGAAAAACATTACTAATTTGCTCTTATTCTTCTTGTGTTTTGGTGTCAAACAATACCCTTCTTCCATCAAATTTATATTACGAATTTATTTCTATACATCCTGGTTTTATAGTTATACTAACCACATTTTTTACCTCAAATAGTAAATCATGCGCTTTCCTACCAACTCAGGCCTTTCCCAATATCCTTCCCTGGCAGAGATTGTCCCGCCTCCAGGTGGTTTCTGCTGCACAATAACATCTTTTAATTAATATGTTCAGATCACTTAAGGTTAGTTCGGGTTATTTCCAGTTTTCCAAACTCACTAAAACCGAGCTAAACCCGAATTAACCTGAAGTAACCAAAATTAGCTGAAAATTTTAGTTGGTTACGATTAATTTTACCCTTGTTTTTGCATTACAAAAATTAAACCATGTTGTTGATTGAGATGGACAAATTTTATAGTTTATACCACGAAAGTATTTGGCATCTGGCAATGTCGCACACGAATATTTGTCGTTTTCAGTCATACAATGATCGATGACATGGCTGAAATGTATGTTTGCTTTGTTAAAGTACAAGTTTTTCTAAAATTGCTTCCTAAAATTTGTGCAAAAATGGGTGAAATGTATTACATACAATGTACGAGGATGCTTCGATAAGTTCTCGGCCTGATAAAGAAAACAAAAGATTTTTGGAAACATTTTTATTTAATTTTCAACATAGTCCCCTTGTACTTTAATACATTTAGACCAACGATGTCCTAACATTTTAATACCAGTAGCATAATGCGATTTGTCCAACTCTGCAAAATAAGCGGTTGTCGCTGCTCTGACCTCGTTATTTGAAAGGAATTTTCGTCGAGCGAGCCATTTTTTCAAGTTTGGGAAGAGAAAATAATCGCTGGGAGCCAGATTCGGCGAATATGGCGTATGTGGAAGCACTTCAAAACGTAGGTCATGGAGTTTTGCAGCAACAACCATAGATTTATGTGCAGGCGCGTTATCATGATGAAAGAGCACTTTTTTTTGGCAAGTTGTTGATGTTTATCCTTAATCACATGCTGCAAACAGTCCAGAAGCAAAGTGTAATACTTCCCGGTGATCGTCTTGCCTTGTTCTAAATAGTCTATAAACATCACGCCATGTGAATCCCAAAAAGCTGTTGCCATGACTTTTCCTGCAGACAGAACCGTTTTTGCTTTTTTTGGCGCACTTTTAGCTGCCCCCACCCACTGTTTATACTGCTGCTTTGTTTGCTGCCATCTTCAGTCATAAAACGTCGAAGAAACTCAGCAGGATTGCGTCTAAATAAGTCTAAATACTCTTGCGAAGTGTTCGTTCGAAAGCGTTTTTGTTTGACTGTTAACAAACGCGGCACCCATCGCGCAGACAGCTTTTTCATGCCAAGAACATCATGTAAAATGTAGTGAACACGATTTATCGAGATGTTTGCTATACCAGCAAGCTCTCATAATTTCAGTCGGCCATCATGAAGTATGACATTGTGAATTTTTGTGACAATTTCGTCAATTGTAACAGTTTTTGGGCGTCCGAGCGCTCATCATCTTGAAGAATCCTTTAAACTACAATCTAACTCATTTTTAATGTCCGTAAGAGTTAAGCCCTTTAAGACAAAGTACTTTAAAACCGCTCGAACTTCAATTTTATCCATATTTCACAAAATATCGAAACTTATGTGTTCACTCGATCGCCACAATCAACGGACCGCAAACATCTGAAACTTTGTAGGGCGTCATCTCAAGGTTAATGCTTTCCAAATATTATAGTTATTTGATCCTATTAGCGCCCTCTCTGTTTCAGGCCGAGAACTTATCGAACCATCATCGTATTATTTCTAAGAATTGCATTGAAATTTTTTATGTTATGTATATGAACAACTAAGAATGTTTTTTTAAAAAATAAAAGTGCATTGTAAAGCAAAACATGGCATTTTTTGAGTTTCCCGGAGACAAAAGTAAAAATATTGGAAAACCAAGGCCAAAATCGTGTTTTATAAGTTCAAAATAAAGGGTAAGTGTTCTCCTAGGTTTCACTTATTCTAAATAATTACCATTGTTATTTTATTATTATATACGCCGTATTTTTTTGATATAAAATAAAATATTCATAAATATAAACGAAAAGAACATAAGTATTAAGTTTCCTTCTTATATATCGATTACACGATCTCTACAATACATCCCTAAAATTCGCACAATTTCCAACAAAATTTCCACCGTAGTAGGTCGGATTTTCATCCCCTTTTATCGTCGGCGCCACGCATTCCAATCGTCGCGGCTTCATCATCGTTTCGTGTTTGCTTCCGTTTAAAAAATATTAACATAAATATCACAAAAAGCTTGTAAGTACTTTATCTTTATTACAAATCTATGCTTGTTTCGTGTTCATAAATCATTCTAACACGTTATAATTGTAGATATTGAATGTTTGTGGTGAAAAAGTTATATTGATCGCGAGCTGAGAGCCAGAGAGGTCTACATTTTTTTGACAACAAGATTTCAATTCGGAATTTAATTTGTTATTCGTTCCTGTGATAATTATTAAAATATTGTTTTACAATCTTAAGTATATTCACCATCGAGGTCTATAAAAGTAATTCACAGATGATCAAATTTCAAAGGACATTTTAAAGAAATTTAATTAAATGAAATAAATGTGCTTAGAATGCTTTTTGAAAACCATTCATAATGTTTTATTGTTATTTAGTCATTTCTTGCTTGCTGCAGTAATAATAGGTAAATAGAGCAATCTCAATCTACGGCTTGTTATTCGATAAAGCTAAAGCATACGACTTGTTAAGTTAGCGACAGTCACACGATATATCTTTGATTTGATAATATTTATTAGCTTACTGATTTATCTTTTAGTAATAGAACTTTGACAGAAAACATGGCCAAATTCGTATTGGATATGCATTGTGTTCAGGCTTCGAAGCGATTGTTGACTGACGTTATTTGGTTTTATGTCTATATCTCTAGGTCAGTTAAAAATATGTCCATGCAAAATTGAATCATATAAAATTTTTATAAATTGAACCGACTTCTAAAAGTACGCTAGAAAGTGAAAAAATTTTTATATGAAATTGAAATTTTTGAAGTCGTCGCCAAATTAATACCTGCCAAAATGTGATTTGCATAAACAGATTAAAAATACTTTATTTGTAATTGCTTTCTTACCATAATTTGTATATATTAGTAGATATTTATTTCATTTACAAATAATTTGGCGCCGACTTCAAAAATTTCAATTTCATATAAAAATTTACAGTTATATTTCACTTTTTAGCGTACTTTTAGAAGTCGGTTCAATTTTTTTATAAAGATTTTATTTTTCTATTTTTAGTTTTAGGATTCATTATGATAACCATAAATTATTTGAACTAAGTACTAATCGAGATTGGTGAACCTCGCAATGACTCCAATGTGGCAAAAAAGTACCCATTTTATCCAAAGTTGTAAATCACCCTAAAATGAACCACTAAAAATTCTTTGGTTCCTAGAGTTTTCCAAATACCAGTAAAATTATGTCAAACAAATATTTAATCTGTCATAGTAAATTCACTATCTTAAATTTCAAAATAACTTTAGATTGGTAGAGATGTAAATTTCATAGCTCGATATATTTTATACTGCATATTGAGTTTGTATACGCCTCAAAAACCCCACAATATCAATTTAAAGAACCTGAGATATAAATTTCTTAGCTCGATTTATTTTATACTGCATATTGAGTTTGTATACGCCTCAAGAACCCCACAATGTCAATTTTAAATAAAATCGGAATAAGTAAAATTTTCTATCCCTCATATTGTACCTTATCAACCTAATAGTTGTAAAAAATTAACTACATATTCGTAGTACACGATCCCGAAAACCATCTAATACCAAAACTGAAAAAATGCGAATAAGGTAAAATTTTTAACCCACCTTATTGCATCCTCTATATTGAATTTCAAAAAAATTATTTTAAGTCTCAATCTAATCTAATTCTAAACCCTTCAAAGCCTCCTAGTACCAATTTTGGATGAAATCCGGAAATTTAAAATTTCTAGACTTATATTCGCTATTTACATCCTCAAAAACGATTCAGTCCCACCTTTGAACAAAATCGAAAAATGTAAAATTTTTAGTCCTCTATTTTTGAATTTGCCACATTGAATTCGGAAAAAATACTTTTAAATTCATAATTTACACCCTCAAGAACCCCCATATATCAGTTTGGGAGAAAATCGAAAAATGCAAAATTTTTAGGACGTATTGAATCTGCCAGATTGAGTTTTTCAAAAAATATTTTAAATTCATAATTAATACTAACAAAAATACCCCAATACTGATTTTAGACAAAATCGGGAGATGTAGAATCTATAATCCGCCATCTTGGATCCGCCATATTGAATTTTTTTTAAATAATTTCAGATTCGTTGTGTACGACCCCAAAAATTCCCCCATACCAATTTTGGAGAAAATGAAACAAAATTAATTTTTTTGGCCCTCATATTGTCAGCGCCATCTTGGATATTACTGCACCAATTTCGTCAAAAAAAATATGGGACCCCCGCAGCAGCTTCTTGAACATAACCTAAAAAATTTTATTCAAAATGGTGCCGCCGTTCCGGAGTCGGTGTACATACATAAAAAAAACATACATACTCGACGAATAGAGAACTTCCTTTTTTAGAAGTCGGTTAAAAAGGTAGATTTTTAAAGGAGACCTTCTTGAGATAACAGAATTTGTTTATATCTCATAAATAAGTAAAGGAATCTTAACAGAAAAAATGTTCATAGAAAGTACTTATAAAGTGTTATAAGTATGAATTTTTCAAATTTTCTAGATCTTTAGAACGTTAGGGGCTCATGACACTATGAAATAAAAAATGATATTCAGAGTGCACAAGATAAAGAGGGCGAGTATAGGAATCTCGATAACAGCAAGATATACGGATTTGGTTAATATTTGTTTAATCGTACATAACACTATTAAAATTATTTTACATATTTATAAGCTAACATAATTAGAAATAAGAAAGACCTAGTGTTACTTTTTGTTAAAATTAAAAAATCTTAAACAACATATAATATGCTCTAGGAGACAGGTCCGTACTTTAAAATTTTTTTTATAAATGTCAAAAAAGGTTCAAAATGTAATTACACCATAATATGTCAGAGACAGACAAAGATTTCAATTTTATTTGATTTTTTGATTGTTGCTTAATAGATTGTTACTGATACGAGGGACACTAGAAAGGTTTTTCTCCTAAAAATTAAACAAATGAAGATTTTTTGATTATTTTAATTAAAAAAAAAGTTCCTGTAACAGCTTTATTAATCTAACAGAAGAAATTTCCTGTTGCAATTTAAAATAGGCATCAATATGCTAATTCAACTGGTTTTTGTCTAAAGAATACACAAAACTCATTTTTTGCTGAAAAAACACTTCTTAAAACACAAATTAATGAGCATATTAAAATCAAATTTGACATATACCTCATATTTAACGGTTTCTTTCAAACCACATATTTTATCCTCTCACTTCACTACTGAGTTAAATTGATCGAAAATTAAAATAAATATGTTTGCAAAAATTTATTCACTAATCTATTATTCAAATTAAAACTGTTTTTGTTCATTAATCTCATAAAACACATCGTTTCGTGTCCAGTTATGCTTTAATAAATAACAACGTAAACGTCACAAGAAGCTGGCAAGGGCTTTATCTTTTTAGCAAATCAGTGCCTCGTTTGTGTCCATCAATCATTTTAACACGATGTAATTGTATTGCATTAATAATATGTCAAATTAAATGGATACATATCTGCCTATCGATCGAAGACTGGTCTTTGGGATATGGATTTTTTGTTGTTAGTATTGTTAATGAAATATCTGCAAAGAAATTCGTAAACAAAATATTTCACAAAAATTTTCGTAGGTCTACTTATTGTTTCCTAATTTTATGAATTTTAACGGGCTTAATTGCACTAATAAAGGGTGTTTTTTATAGAGGTATAGAACTTTTAAATGGAATAAAACAAAGATGAATTTTTTAAATTGACATGAAATTTACTTTATTCGAAAGATAACCTTCTGGCATTATAATTTAAATACGACTCTGGCATATGACCGCCACGGCTGGCTCGGACGTAGTCTAATCTGGAGGTCCAATTTTCGATGACTCTTTCCAACATTTGTGGCCGCATATCGGCAATAACGCGGCGAATGTTGTCCTCCAAGTGATCAATCGTTTCGGGCTTATCGGCGTAGACTAGCGACTTCACATATCCCCACAGAAAATAGTCTAGCAGCGTTAAGTCGCACGATCTTGGAGGCCAAATCACGGGTCCGAAACGTGAAACTATGCGCTTACCAAACGTTTCCTTCAATAAATCAATTGTGGCACGAGCTGTGTGACATGTTGCGCCGTCTTGTTGAAACCACAGCTCCTGCACATCATGGTTGTTCAATTGATGAACGAAAAAGTAAGTAATCATGGCTCTATAGCGGTCACCATTGACTGTAACGTTCTGATCAGCATCGTTTTTAAAGAAGTACGGACCAATGATTTCACCAGCCCATAAAACACATCAAACAGTCAGTTTTTCTGGATGTAACGGTGTTTCAACATACACTTGAGGATTATCATCGCTCCAAATACGGCAGTTTTATTTATTGACGTATCCATTCAAACAAAAGTGAGCTTCATCGCTAAACAAAATTCGCTTATGAAAATCGGGATCAACGGCAATCTTGTTTTGGGCCCATTCACCGAATCTGCGCCTTGCTAGGTGATCGTGTGGCTTCAATTCTTGCACGAGTTGGATTTTGTAAGCACGCAAACCAAGATCTTTCCGCAAAATCTTCCATAAAGTGAATGGACACATATCCAATTCCTGTGCACGATGGCGGATAGACTGATTCGGGTCTTCCTCTACGCTACGCTCTACAGCAGCAATGACTTCTTCTTTACGCACTGTACGACGTCTCTGTGGATGCGTATTATCATTTAGAGTAAACGTGGTGCGAAAACGTTCCATAGTTAATCGAATTAATTGCTCTGATGGACGATTATGTTGACCGTAAAATTGACGTAGTGCGCGATACGTATTTCGAACAGAACCATGATTTTCAAAATAAATTTGCACAATTTGGAAGCGTTGTTCAGGCGTCAGTCTATTCATGTTGAAATGCCAAACCAAACTAAACATAAATCACTTGACAGCTAACAAAATGGCCGCCAGTTAAAAAAGTGTTGCCAACTTAAAGTTCTATACCTCTATAAAAAACACCCTTAATTTATTTTTTTTAGCATTTGAGAATAGAAGCTTGATATATAATACGTGGCTGCTAATAAATCGCAGTACACATGACATTTTTCGTGTCGTCTTTATTTATTATAATCCTGAATTACTCCAGTCATATTTACACTCGAAAACTATTCTTTTCGAAATAAAAAATATCCCAGTTTTTTAATTTTTAGCACTCCTTTTTCTCTGATTTAACATCATGCATTGTTTTATATATATATATATATATATATATATATATATATATATATATACAAGAGTTCAGGGTTGAGAGGCCCTTAGCTGTAGTCTTTAGACTTATTGTGTTGCCTGCTATATCGGTTGTAAGCGAACAAGTTGGTTGCCTTGATCAAACTTAGCAGTCTGCTTACTTATTTATCCTCTGGGTATAAGCCTCTCGGATCACTTGATCCCTGAAGGTATCTCCAGTAGGCCAAAGCTTCGCACTCAAAGGTGATGTGTGACGTCGTCTCGTCCTCTTCATCACCTAATCTACAGAGTAGTTCTTCACTCAAGATACCAATTGCATGTAGATGAGCCCTGTCATCAGTCTGATTTATTGTCTGCTTAAACACAGAATTTCTCTGCTTAATTTGACGGAAAGATTGATCAGCAATATCCTACTGTCCCTATAGCCAGCAATGTGGTTCCAGTGGATCTGATGTGGATATGTCTACCAAGGCAGCCACCCATGAATAGCAGCTTTAATTATACACAAGTTAATGAGAAATTCTAAAATCAATTCAATCCATCCACATCGTCTTCATTTTCTTTTTTTTTTAATTATTTATAATGCATCTGATTATCAAAAATGTATATCAGCAGCATTTACTTGAAAATGGAACATTTTCATTTAAAAAAAGGTTGTCTAAATCTATTTGTCGAGAGCTAGAGCCCACTTCAGCCAAACTTTATTTAAAATTATATGTCACCGTTTCATCAAACAACCTTACCCCATCCATTATAATTTCTATATGTGCACTTGCAACAGCTTTCTGGTGCATACTATCAATTAAAACCCCCATTTCCTCTGACTTGTTTGACAGTGTATTACTTTTTTCATCATTATGCTTAATTTTAACCAATCCAAACTCCTTTCGATAGTGATTATTTAAATATAAACGCAAGTTTCTACACCATATTGCTGTTGTGACAGATTTGATCATAGACTCTAGCAAATGAACATATTGAGGTAGCGTTAGCCAATCTGTCTATAACTAAATTGTTGTCACACATTAATTTGTAACTATTTTGATAAAAATTTCACAATAATAAAGGCACTCTGGAAGTCTGGTCTTGCATCTTCTCTCTTGCAGCTTTAGTACCAAACAACTACGATTATTTAAGCTTACCAATCACAAGTCAGAACTTCAGGACTCAGGAAAGGCTGCTAATTAGTTGGTCAGAAGACATCTCTTGTTTTGTAGGTCTCGCAACAGCGCGTCCGCAAGTTAATTCGCGTGAAGGTTTTAATCAAATTGAATAAAACAAGTTTCTCAAAACACTTAAATCTATTTAACAAAAATAAATAGAAAAAAAAACGAACTATTTACAATGAGAAACTTAAAACTAATAACAATTATGAAAAAACTAACATAATTGCTCTTCTCGGCCGTTATTTTAACCAAAAACGTAAAACTCAATTTTGGTAAAAAAACACATATAAATAACTTAATAAAATATTACACAAAAAAAAGAAATAAAACGCGAAAAAACAGCTATTTATATTACTTAATCAAACCGTATGAAAATTGCGAAATGTCCCACTAAAATAACACACGATAATCCCTTAATTTCACAAATTAAACAAAGATAACCTTCTTTCCCGACGATTATACCCGTGACGTAATTATTTTACGGCACTGGTACTCACGGTACCGTTCTAACGACATTCAAATTATGACTGACATTTACTATTCCTTAAAAGAGTGTCTTCGAATCTTACACCCCCTCGACACCCCTCTGTTTCCCGTTTGTACCCATATTACCCGATGAAACCCTGTAAACGTCAATTTATTTCCCTTAAAATTCGAAGGTTTCGATCGTTACGTGCTGAGGACGTTAGCTATTCTATACCGGATGCTTGATTCCCGAATTGGCCTCTGAGCGTCTTAATTTTAATTTTTATATAAACACCATTAATAAAACTATTCTATTTATTTCTAGAACTAAAGGAATAAGATAATGTAACGTCTGTGAAAAAACCTGAGTGTTCTTTTATTCATATTGCTGGTATTTAATTCATTCTTTCTTGCAATCAGGAAAAACAGTCACCATATTGGATTCCTTTCACAGGTCAAACGTTATATTCCAGTATAATGAGTTTGCTTGATTATTCTTTTGTTTCCTAATAATGGGAAAATGGTTGAATATTTTAATACATTTTACCGGTATTTCATATACCATATGTTAAAAACTACCCTTAACACGTCTGGTTTTATTTACATCATCAGAGTAGGATTATTTCGACAGATTTATAGCCAAATCTTAGAAAGGGTCTTTTAGTTTTATGTCTTCATAAATTAACTGACTTTATGTATTTTTTTAAGAAAACCTTTAAACGACAAAGATCATAAAAGTTTAGCTCGATAACTGATTTATTTTTCCTTTACACTTTCTTGGATAGTGATAAAACATATAACTACCCTATTCCCACGAGAAATCTATTCACAG
This sequence comes from Diaprepes abbreviatus, assembly GCA_034092305.1. Taxonomy (NCBI): domain Eukaryota; kingdom Metazoa; phylum Arthropoda; class Insecta; order Coleoptera; family Curculionidae; genus Diaprepes; species Diaprepes abbreviatus. Next base: position 2,013,721 of record JASJET010000147.1, read on the forward strand.
AGTGATTATTTAATTATTCATTTTTACGGAATATAGTTCACATTGAACAGTGTAAAATAATTAATATTTGTTCCATTGTACTGTGAAGAATCAGTTGATCCTTCAACTGCAAATGCAATTAAAAAAGGATAGCATCGAATCTTCCCAAATATAAATAAAAATTTTATCACATTATTCAGCAACCAAATAGCAGGCCTCGAGTTCGAAGATATATCGGAATATATCCTTATTCTTGAATGTATTATTTAATCACCCGAAAGACGTCTAGACGCCTTCGATTTGTTTGTAATCCCTTATTATCCCTTCTAAGTGATACAACATGACCTAAATATATATAGTGTGACACATTTTTTTTTAACTAATTTGCGACATCAATATCTTCCTTTTCTATTGTGTTTATTTATCATATGTTAAATCCCATGTCACAGTACATCCAAAATTACCAGGAGGCTAACTTGGTTTTACGCTAGCCGAATTTTTTCGGTGACATTTATAAGGTTTAATCCTTATTCTAGACCGAAAGTTCTGCCAAAAACAAATAAAGCATTGACAACCGAACCCAATAGCAGATACATTCTAAGAATAAATATCTCAATTACTAAATTCCTTTAAAAATAAATAGAAATATTTACATAATTATGTCAATAATATTCAACAAGAACTAACAAAAAGTGCAACATGATAGTGTAATAGTCATTATCGTTGAAATTCTTTTATGTAGCGCCAACTTAGCGATTTTGTCAATGATTTATTTATGAAGATAACTTAATAGCTTGTTGTTTAGGCCAACTTTGTTTAGTTGGTAATAAAAATACACATGAAATTTAAAATTAAATAGAAAAAGATATCAACTGGTCTTCCAAACATTTCCCCCCTACCCTTTTGTATGTTTTTCTCTAGTTATGACCATTTGAAGCAAAAAAAAATAACGATTTAATTGATGGAATATTCTTATCAAAAGAAAATGTGAGTTGTTTCACCAAAAAGAAGAAAACAGCTGTTTTTAGGCATTTGCAACTCTGTTTCCATTGCTATTTTGAAGGAAAATTATGTCAATATTTCTATGCAATATTAACATTCCAAAATTTGATGGTAAATTGTAATATCCTCCAATTTATGCTAAAACAAACAGTCGTGGTGTTCCCTGTTACAGAATTTACGGTGGGTTAGTCAAGATATTGCTGCATGAAGCTTTGATTCTAAATAGGTCAACCGATTCCTTATTAATATTTGGACATTATCGCAACGTCATGGCAGAAAGGACTATTTATCAGGTCATCTTTTAAGTTATTAAAATTGAGAATGTCTAAGGTTCCGACGTAGTAGCCATACCTAATCTCGAGTGATTCGTATTACCTTAAGGTATGTGAGGATCGTGTTAGCATACATCAAAATCAATAAGTCCTTTAAGATCTATAAATAGTTTAAATAATATTAGGTGATGCTAATCATAGGAAGAAGAAAGTTTATAGGTTACAAAATGCTTTAAAAATTTTACTTAATAGGACTCTGAAGTCTGAAGGAATGAAGTAACGCGCAGGTATCAAAAAAAAGAGATAATCATTTGCAGTCATTAACAATACTAAATCTTAATACCTTAATACTTAAACAAGATGGTTTCAAATAGCACAGGACAGAACAGTATGGAAACAGATGAAAGGGGCCTACGTTCAGGAGTGGACAGGAAGTGGCTGAGGAAGAAGAAGAAGAACAATACCAGATGAAAATCATGGTTAGTAGTCTATGGGCCTCCAGTGGGTGGGAACGACCTTGAACCTGTTCAAGTAAATAGCGAAGAGGATCTTAAGCTGATCAAAAGCTAATTAAAATTTGATAAGCGTATCAAAACCTGATCAAAATCTGATTAGGTGATGACAACACTACCCGCTAGAACCGTGTCGATACTATTTACTTGAACAGGTTCAAGGTCGTTCCCATACACTGGAGGCCCATAGACTACTTATGACGTTCTGTACAATATAAGTTTAAGCCTATACCTATTATGTTCAAAAGAACTTGATAACTATATGAATTTATATGAAACTGAATCAAATCTCAACGAATTATATACAAAAAATATTAAAGAGTGTGAAAATAAAGCAGCTAATCTATCATCTTCAATTAATTATACCAATATTCTCAACCTTTCAAGAAAAAATATTGAATTGGAAGCAAATTTACTTCTTGAAATGAAAAAAACCGATGTATGTGAAACCAAAAAAATTACAGCCTACACACTACTTGGAGAAACTAAACAAGAATTGGCAAATACAAAAAATGATATCAGTTATTTTCTATTGGATATTAATAAATTAAATCTATCGTTGGACCAATGTAATGACAATTTTATACAAAGCTTAAGACATCAAAATAAACTCTTTGATAATCTCAATGCCTGCTTGGAAAGAGAAGAATTTCTTCTAGACCAGAAGAATCGATATGTTGTCAAGCTAACCTCCTGCAGAAAACTTAAAAATAAAACATTCAAAAAAGTATTGTAGCAACATATTTAATTATTTTTGTAATTTTATTTACCCAATATACCACTCTAATATATAAAATTTTGTTTTATTTTACCCGATATTCCACTCTAATTTATTTTTTCTACAAACTACTTTACGAAACAACAGCCTCTGGTAAATGACGTCATTGTCGATACTTCTTCAACAATAAGGCCTTTTAGGCTAAGTACTCTTTTGGTCCTTCTTAAGCTACTAGGACACTTCTTTGGCAATAAGGCCTTTTTGGATAGCGATTTTTTCAGGACTTCTTCGGCAATAAGGCCTTTTTGAATAGGGATTTCTCAGGACTTCTTTAAGATATCGTCCGAAAGGTCCCGGATTCGACCCCCGATGTATCTACATGTGAGTAAATGTTAGTATAGCCAAAGATTATTACACCTAGCGCTCAGCTATAATAATCTTTGGTATATCTTATACTATAGGTTATCTTTGGGATAATATATGCCATGAAAAAAATATAACATCCATTATTACGAATTTTATAATTATTATTGTTTTTAGTTAGATCAGCTAGTTGCTTCCCCCTATTTGCATCAATGTCAAGTTAATTTTTCTAGCAACACTACCAACTTAATAAAAAATAACAAATATTCTAATATAATCGGAACTAATTGCATCATTTATTTAAAAAATAAATTGTATACAGTATCCGGAAATAACGACCTACTCCCTGAATTTTTACGGTATATTTCAGTTATCTACAGGATATAGATACACTTATCAAAAAAACTAGTCATACTTTTTATTTTATTTACATAAAACAGTAGCTCTAGACAAATGTAAATGTTTGATGTACAAAGTAAATTTTAAAATAATAAGAAAAACTCACAGCTTTTGATGTAACTAAATTAATATGGTTTCTGTTAAAAATATTAGTTTACTTTATTTCAAATAATTATTTTGAAAGATATTTCTAATTGCCTACTTTATATCCAAAGTAAGAGCACTTCGACATGTTCCAGTCAATAATAATATGAGAGAGAGCTTAAAAGTTACAAAAAAGTTACAGAAGGCATACACGAAATGATTTTTCCAAATACCAGAGCAGACAAGAACGATAATAGCCATCTCAACGTCAGAAGAGAATAGTTACCATATCTGTCAATGAATTTCACTGCTGCTTCGAAAAAGATTCCTATTTTCGACTTAATTACCACCGCGGATTTAACAAGTATCAAAGATTCCTTTGCAGATGAGTTCAGGTGGAAGGTAAAACAAACTCTACAAAAATCTGGAGAAATGATATCCAACATAGCAAAGATCAAACAACTACTTTTAAAGAAAAGAAATTTTACACCTCTTGCTAAAGATCCTATGTCTACAATTGAAAAAACAATCTATCGCGTCCTTAAGAAACATCAACTAAGTAAACGCTACACCGGAACGAAATTCCGCATCTTTATGAACTCCCAAAATACATAAACAAGACGTGCCCTTATCATCAGTTCCCACAACTTTCCAACTTCTAAGCTGCCTTCTTCCAATCCTGAAACCATTCCGTAGAAATTATATGTGAAATAGATGTACACAACCAAAAGACCTTTTTATTAGCTTTGACGTAGAAAACTCAAGGTTCCAGTTATGACGTAGTCAAAGATTATAATGAAGAACCTTGGAAAAGTCCAGATTTTAGCAGAAAGAACATGTCTACTATCACATGTCATCATGGACTTGCTGGCCTTTGGCCAATTCTTATATCCAAGAAAGAGAAAAATTCTTCATCCAGAATGATGGACTACCAATGAAATCTTCGTTCGCTTCACCGTTAGAAATAAACATTTTCCTGGAATGGTTGAAACCGTTGTAATTAAATCTGCAAATAGGAAACCAATAGTACAGCTTAGATACGTAGAAGACACTTTCATTATCTGAAAATGAAAAATGAAAGATATAAGAGAAGTGTGAAAACCATTTCTTAGTAACAGTAAACTAAATGGGACCGTAACGTAGCAAAGATGATTCCACTCATCTGGGTCAGACTCCACTGCATTTACTTTTGTATAAATAGTTGTTTAACTTAAAAATTATATCAATTGTACTTGAAAATGCCTAGATAACTACTAGCCAAACCATTGTGATATTCAATAAGAAATAAAGACAAAAGAAATCCAACATATATCTAATATGTCGCCTTTCGGCAGGACGCTAGGTTCTCTGGAAATTTTTTAAAAATTGTGTATAACTAATAAACTATATGTTACTTTTATTGGCCTCTTTGTATTTAAAGAATATAAAATAGTGTTATGATTTTGTCTCTTTAAAATCGTTCACTGGGTTAGCAGAATAAAAACACAACACCTTTCACTAATACTTCCAATATTTATATTATCACAACTCTCTTATTACTATTACCTAATCTCCACTAAATAACTCGACTCTTAACTATATCACTATACTACTCCTATAAGGCTAACTTACCACTGCCTAACTACGCTTATTCTATCTTTATTTATATATCTAGTTATAGCACACCCTATACACAGTACCATATGAGGGGAAACACCAAGATTCACGCGTCCTATGGATTATGCCAACACAACATTTTTAGAGATAAGACTTTATTATAAATAATTTTTAACAAAAATTATTATTAACTCTTTACTTTGTAACCTGTAAATAAAGTTGTTCACGCTTCCTGTAAAATTTATTTTTTTAAAAAAGTCACTGGTCCAAAGAAGAACCAAAACTGGCGCAGTCGGTAGGATGTACTAAACGAATCGACAAAATCGCGAGCAGTTCTGTCTTAACAGTTAATTAGTGCATTCAAAAATCGGAACAAGTGACCGAAAAGAAAAAGTAATATTTTCGGGAAGGCTAGCAGAGGACAAAAATCGCCAAAGTTAGTTCGGTAGGCCTGGTGGAAGACAAACATCGCCAAAACCAGTTAGCAAGTAAAAATCAATCAAGAAACCAAGAAATTAAGTTATTTGAACTAGAAATAAGTAAAAATTAGTCAGTCAAGAAGCTAGAAGTAAGAAGACATCCTAGTCCTAAGTGCAACGAGTAAAGTGCAGCGAACAAAAGTGAAAGAAAAGAAAAACAGTGAAAGTGAAGGAAAAGTTCTTTCGTGATTGAGTGAATAAATGCTACAGGAATGATGAAAGCCACTCTACTCCTAATATTCTACATTCACCTCCTCGACGGACTAAAAATTCCAAAATTTCACGAAATAAAGGATAATCCAGGAATACTACCCTTAAAACTTGGAACGGCTCAAAACAAAATTAATGTATGGTCATTTATTCAAATATTTGACATATCTAATTTAATTGAAGAATTTATTGAATTGCAAAACCAATATTTTTTTCAGCCACAAATATCTCGAGTACTTAGCGAGAGCCAAGAAGGAACAACCAGGAGCAAATACGGAAGGTTTATCCCCAAATTCTGAAGCAAACCCCAGAATTTTCATTTAAGGGCGGAGGAGTTATAGCACAGCCTATACACAGTACCATATGAAGGGAAACACCAAGATGCACGCGTCCCATGGATTATGCCAATACAACATTTTTAGAGATAAGACTTTATTATAAATAGTGGTCAACAAAAATTATTATTAACTCCTTACTTTGTAACCTGCAAATATAATTGTTCACGCTTCCTGTAAAATTTATTTTTTTTTAAAAAGTGACTCAAATAAATCTAGAGCATAAAAGTTGAGAGCTATCTAGAAAGATGAGTCATTGTGACACTCTTTCTTTCGGCACATTATAATAAAAATGACTCATCACGTCGGAATATTTGTATATACGAAGGCATATCAATAAGTTTTAGTCGTTCGTAACAATATTAAATAAGAAAGTATATAAAGTTTTGTACATTTTTATACAAATGTTCCCTCATTTCAAAAAATAAAAATTTTTACAATACTATCATATATATATATATATATATATATATATATATATATATATATATATATATATATATATATATATATATATATAAAAACAGCTTTCCTTATTTTTCTTTTATTTTCAGAATTTAGTTAGGTGCCATGTTATCGAATTCCACCCCGTTCTTCGAGGCCGACCATACCCTCAGGAGATGAAAAATTCAGCATTAGCTTATATGCTGCTACTCCTGTACCTGCCAGTACCCTTTTATGGTCAACGTTTGACAATTCCACGTAGTTACCATTCTGAAGATGACGATGATGACCAACCGCTCCCTGATGACGATAAGGAAGATTATAGCCAAGCGAATGCTACTGACGGTAGGTTTAAAGAAAGACATAAATAAGGTTTCTTTGCGCAATAAAATCTGAAAAAATTCGGCTCTAGTAGGAACGTAACAAGACATCTATCGGTTGGCATATTGACTGTGTAAATATTGCCGATCAGCAACGGAAAAATGGGGTGGGTACCATCATGCATAGACCGTAGTTCTCACCCAAGTAAAATAAGCAAAATTTTTCAGGGGGTAAATAAGTGCGATTATCCGATAGAAATATCTAGGTTGTCAAACATTTGATAACAAAAAGTGTTTACGTCACTTTTATAACACATACGACTTAATAGCGGGTCGCTATTCAACTAGAAAACGTCATATTTCAATGTTTCACCACACATCGCCTTCACGAAACAGTATCGGATACGTTGGCATAAATCGACCTATTTTGACGCATATATATATATATATATATATATATATATATATATATATATATATATATATATATATATATATATATATATATTAAAGGACATCTCAACAGCGAGATTTCGTATATTTTAATAAACTACAGTATTTAATGACACAACACAATAACTTACAAACTCCTATTCAACTTTTCTTTTTATTAAACGACAAAACCCTGAAATAAAAAATTCTCACAAACCCCAAACGGTCTATCCCAAAATTGGATATGTGATATGACAACAAGAGGGCTAATAAGATAATGTATCTTCTTCCTTATTATTTATAATGCCTTATACAATTTTAAGAAAATTTTTTCACCAACAGTAGGCATTTAATATTCTAATATAATTGCTTTTTCCTCGCAGAAAAAGGCCTGTATGTTGGAGCACCCTGCGAATTTACCTGCAGTTCTAGACTGCAACATGTTTACTGCAACCCCGTTACCAACACCTGTGAGTGTGAAAAGAAATACCCTGTCAGACTTAGTAATCCTTACTCAGGATGTAGCAAACGTGAGTATGACATTATCTAATTGTAACATTTAAAAAAAAATACCATATCTCTGTAAAAAGTTTAAGTTGTTTCCATAAAATTTACAGAGTAACAGCCTTCAAAATGTACCCTCTTTTGGTTAACAAATTTTAGATAACAAATTTGTTGTTAACAATCCCAACTTCAAAATAAGTTTAGAATTATGCGACGGACATTATTTTTAAATTTGCATACCCTACAAATTATTGGAAGAAACCATATGTATGCAAAATAAAGATCAAAAAGAATAATTTAAAAAGTGTATGAATGATAAATACACAGTGTGGTAGTAAAAAAGCATTGCAAGATTAATCCAAGTTTAAATTATCTTAAAGATTATCAATACAATAAAAATTCTTAAAAAAAAATAAAACTTGATACTCTGTCTCAAGAAATAACTTTTGCACTAACTCTGCAGTATATAAAGCAAAAAAAATACTTTAAGTTTACACAAGAGGCTAACTATACTAAATACTAAAAGTTTACAAAAACGATAAGTTAATACAAGAAAGCTGGTCAGACATTATCCGAATACAAAGAACTATGGTACGTTGTCAATGGCAGATTAAAACTGGGTTTTCCCTTTAGATGGTTTTTTTGTTAATATATGCCTAAAGATAAAAAATATATAAAAGAATATTTTAAAAATCCGTAATTTTTAAATTCGTACGCATTTTTGGGATTAGTTCAACCCTTCTGGAGTAACTCTTCACCACGCACGCTGACCGGATTCGTAGATTTTCTCTAAAACGAAAACCGCTTGCATTTATATGAAAGCCTATAAGCTAAACTAGAGTTAATCTCCGAATCCAAGTTGTAATCATCTCGTAAGAACCAGTAACTCTCGTCGATTTTTGATGGTTAAGTTTTATGAAGAATCGCACACAATATTTAAGGGTTGTAGATGTTATGTTGTCGAAACAACCTAATGTGAGAACCACAATCCAAAACAAGAACAATCTCGTGGCCCCTGAGGACTAGTTGACCCATGAAGAGCAATCCGTTATGTCCTTAATTTCGCAGATAGACATTTTTCTTTCATAGTAGTAGACATAATGCCCTGAAATCAGATAATGTGCCCAATCAGAGTGCCGCCGTTTAATATCTGGATTTCTACTTTCAAAACATGAAGTTTTCGAGTTTTTGCATGTATTCTAATATTATTTAATTTATTTAGAACGTTTGAGGCACTGTTAAACCTTTAATTATTATTTTCCTTGTGAATAAATTGTATATTTACGACAGCACGTATAAGAGTAGTAGTTCGTTAGCTGGTAGAGTTGACTCATCGAGTTGAATGAAAACAGTTACAATGATTATGTCTGACAACCAATAATTTCTCTTACCCACCGAATATTATTAATTTATTTAATACGATGCCACCGATCTTGACTATCTTAACGCCATCCAATTGCCCCTGGAACCGCTGTCTCTCCCTTAAAAAGCTTCAGCGCTCGCTAAACGATGACATCGCCCTCGTTAGGAACCTATTAATTAATAGATGTTATTATACGTTCGAAAACACAAACTTTCTTCTTAATCGTGTTTTTTTTGAAAGCGCTGTTTTCAAATCTGGAACCATAATTTCTCAACAACGATTTAATCGATTCCGTTCTAATTTTTTAACTTCTTTGAAATACATACAAGTTGTCGTTGAATCAGCCTAGAAATTAATCTTTTATCAATTATTCCTTTAACAAGAACCTTTAATTTTCCGTATTGTTTCTTAACCTTAATCACTTTTCCGTAAAATCAAATTTCAAAAAACCAAACCATTAAAAACAAGAAAAAATACTATATTAAAAAATGCGCTGTGGATATTTTTTTATGAAAAAATGTTTATTCATTGTTAAAAGTATCTACAATAAAATTTTTATAAAAAAAATTGAACCGACTTCTAAAAGTGCGCTAAAAAGTAAAAAATAACTATACATTTTTATATGAAATTGAAATTTTTGAAGTCGGCGCCAAATTAATACCTGACAAAATGTGATTCGCATAAACAGATTAAAAATACTTTATATGTAATTACTTTCTTACCATAATTTGTATATATTAGTAGTTATTTGTTTCATTTAGGAATAATTTGGCGCCGACTTCAAAAATTTCAATTTCATATCAAAATTTATAGTTATTTTCCCTTTTTAGCGAGCTTTCAGGAGTCGGTTCAATTTTTTTTATAAAAATTTTATTTTTTGATTTTTATTCATTATGATATCCATAAATTATTTGAACTAAGTACTAGTCGAGATTAGGCTTAGGTTCAATTTTGCGTTTAAGCTCACTATGGCTAATTTATTCAATTTAACCTTATTTTGCAAATTCGTTATGGAGCAACACAGTATCATTTTCTTTATGTATGTCCCAGGGATTCTTTGAAAGAAAGCATTTCATCAAGTACAGTTTCGATTAATTTTATTTGCCATTATTTTGTCCCTTATTTTGGTATTTCACTACACTGTGCTTAGGTATTTTCTTATAAATATCAAACTTATTGCTACCTTTTTTTATATTTAGACAGATCTTGTTTTTTCCCGGCCATATATATTTGTATTCAACCCACCAATCCGCCACATTGAATTCCAAAAAAAATAATTTTATTGCCTTAATCTAATCTAAATATAAACCCTTCAAAGTTTCTTAGTAACAATTTTGGATGAAGTCCAGATATATAAAATTTCTGGACCGTCAGAGTGCATCCGACATATTAGATTTTCTTAAAACAATTTTATATTCGCTATTTACATCCTCAAAAAACGAATCAGTCTCACATTTGAACAAAATCGAGAAACGTAAAAATTTTAGTCCGCTTTATTGCATTCGCCATATTGAATCCTGAAAAAATACTATTAAATTCATAATTTACACCCTCAAAAACCCCCAATATCACCATACTGGATCCGCCAGATTGAGTTTTTCAAAAAATATTTTAATATCGTAATCCACACTAACAAAAATCACTCAATACTGATTTTAGATAAAATCGAGAAATATAGAATCTTTAATCCTCCATCTTGGATCCACCATATTTAATTTTTTTAAATAATGTCAGATTCATAATGTGCGATCCCATAAACTCCCTCATATTAATTTTGAAAAAAATCGGACAAAATTAACTTTTTATCGTTAACTTTATATTGGATACGCCATATTGAATTTTTTTTAAATAATTCAAATTCTTTATGTGCGACCCCGAATACTCCCCCATACCAATTTTGGAGAAAATCGGACAAAATTGATTTTTTCTTCCGCCATATTGGATCCGTCATGTTGAATTTTTTAAAAATAATTTCAAATTTATCATGTGCGTCCCCGAAAACTCTCCGGTACCAATTTTCAAGAAAATCGGACAGAATCAGATTTTTTTGTCAGCCCTACTAAATTTTGCAAAAATAATTGTGTACGATCCCGAAAATTCCCACATACCAATTTTGGAGAAAATCGTAAAAAACAAATTTTTTTGACGACCATATTGTCAACGCTATCTTGGATTTTACTGCACCAATTTCATCCAACAATATATGAAATCACCGCAGCAACTTCTTGAACATAACGTAAAAATTTCGTTGAAATCGGTGCCGCCGTTCCAGAGTAATCGGTGTATATACATAAAAAGAATACATAGTCGACGAGTTGAAAACCTCCTTCTTTTAAAAGTCGGTTAAAAAAATAACATAATATTAAGAATATCTACTATTTTTAAAATATCTCTACTGGAAAAAGATATCCTATTTTTTATAAAACAGCATATATTAGAAACCAAACTGATGTAAAGGAAAACTAAACCCAAACATCTTTTAATCGGTTACGTTTCTTTAAATTTTAACACCATTTCGCTTCTACAGCTATTTCAGGATTTAAAAAGATCCAACAATCCGTTGTGGAAATAATTCACCCCTTCATCAATGTAAATTACATTACGTTAGGTAACGTTGTTACTTTTGCGCTACTGGCCTTCAGCCAAAGCCAGAAAAAATCCGATAAGGCATGCAACACCGGCACTGCATGGATAAAACGGGCTTTAATGCAGTTTGAAGTTATTTTCCACTCTGTTTGTTTTTGGCAAATAGAGACTTTTATTTCCTCGATTTTACTAGAAAAACTAATATTTGTAGCAATGTTATCTTGAAAAAATAATTTAATATGATAGTGGATGCTCGTTTGGTTATTTTGTCTCGTTTTTTTCATTTATTGGAACAATGGTTATTTATGTAACGATTCGAACCATTTTTTCCCATTGTAATATAATATAATCTAGGTATACAGTATTTTCCTCACAAAGTCGAGTAAGCATTGAGGAATAATCCTTAGTGAAATCAATTCAGACTAATTTTAAGCACCCCATTTTGTTATCAAAGGAACTTGGCAAACCTGAACCTCCATATTTCTATCTTTCCAGTACCTAAATTAATTAAATTAAACACCTCGCTATTTTGACACTTAAGTTACTATTATTACATCCCTCGATCAAACAAATACATTTAAACAATAATAAAAATGTCCTAGGGGCATTAATATAAAATGAATTTCTGGATCTGGTGTTAACTCGGCCTATTTTAAATGGAAGCTGTTCTAAAAACTCTTTATCATCAATAGTGTTCCCAATTAATTTAAACAAAAACACAACACCCGCTTCAATACGCATGTGCTTCAAACTGGGAAAGTTGAATCATTCCCTCCCGTTGACAACTTGTTTTTCTTGTGATCGCCCTTCTCCTTTCCAAGAGCTTTGAGTACAGGAAAATAGAACCGATCGTGCCTTTTATATTAGAAATGTGTATGCTGCTGGCACTCCCTTCCGTTGACAACTTGTTTTTCTTGCGATCGCCCCTCTCTTTCCCAAGAGCTTTGAGTACAGGAAAATAAAACCGATTCTGCCTTTTATATTAGAAATGTGTATGCTGTTGGCACTCCCTTCCATTGACAACTTGTTTTTCTTGCGATCGCCCCTCTCCTTCCCAAGAGCTTTGAGTACAGGAAAATAGAACCGATTCTGCATTTTATATTACAAATGTGTATGCTGCTGGCACTCCTTCCCGTTGACAACTTGTTTTTCTTGCGATCGCCCCTCTCCTTCCCAAGAGTTTTGAGTACAGGAAAATAGAACCGATTCTGCATTTTATATTAGAAATGTGTATGCTGCTGGCACTCCTTCCCGTTGACAATTTGTTTTTCTTGCGATCGCCCCTACCCTTCCCAAGAGCTTTGAGTACAGGAAAATAAAACCGATTCTGCCTTTTATATTAGAAATGTGTATGCTGTTGGCACTCCCTCCCGTTGACAACTTGTTTTTCTTGTGATCGCCCCTCTCCTTTCCAAGAGCTTTAATTTCAGGAAAATAAAACCGATTCTGCCTTTTATGTTAGAAATGTGTATGCTGCTGGCACTCCCTCCCGTTGACAACTTGTTTTTCTTGCGATCGCCCCTCTCCTTCCCAAGAGCTTTGAGTACAGGAAAATAAAACCAATTCTGTCTTTTATATTAGAAATGTGTATGCTCTTGGCACTCCCTCCCGTTGATAACTTGTTTTTCTAGAGATCGCCCCTCCCCTTCCCAAGAGCTTCAAGTACAAGAAAATAGAACCGATTCTGCCTTTTATATTAGAAATGTGTATGCTGCTGACACTCCCTCCCGTTGACAACTTGTTTTTCTTGTGATCGCCCCTCTCCTTTCCAAGAGCTTTAATATCAGGAAAATAGAACCGATTCGGCCTTTTATATTAGAAATGTGTATGCTGCTGGTACTCCCTCCCGTTAACAACTTGTTTTTCATGTGATCGCCCCTCTTCTTCCCAAGAGCTTTAAGTTCAGGAAAATAGAACCGATTCTGCCTTTTATATTAGAAATGTGTATGCTGCTGGTACTCCCTCCCGTTGACAACTTGTTTTTCTTGCGATCGCCCCTCTCCTTCCCAAGAGTTTTGAGTACAGGAAAATAGAACCAATTCTGTCTTTTATATTAGAAATGTGTATGCTGTTGGCACTCCCTCCCGTTGATAACTTGTTTTTCTAGAGATCGCCCCTCCCCTTCCCAAGAGCTTCAAGTACAAGAAAATAGAACCGATTCTGCCTTTTATATTAGAAATGTGTATGCTGCTGACACTCCCTCCCGTTGACAACTTGTTTTTCTTGTGATCGCCCCTCTCCTTTCCAAGAGCTTTAATATCAGGAAAATAGAACCGATTCGGCCTTTTATATTAGAAATGTGTATGCTGCTGGTACTCCCTCCCGTTAACAACTTGTTTTTCTTGTGATCGCCCCTCTCCTTCCCAAGAGCTTTAAGTTCAGGAAAATAAAACCGATTCTGCCTTTTATATTAGAAATGTTTATGCTGCTGGCACTCCCTCCCGTTGACAACTTGTTTTTCTTGTGATCGCCCCTCCCTTTTCCAAGAGCTTTAAGTTCAGGAAAATAGAACCGATTTTGCCTTTTATATTAGAAATGTGTATGCTGCTGGTACTTCCTCCCGTTGACAACTTGTTTTTCTTGCGATCGCCCCTCTCCTTCTCAAGAGCTTTGAGTACAGAAAAATAGAACCGATTCTGCCTTTTATATTAGAAATGTGTATGCTGCTGGCACTCCCTCCCGTTGACAACTTGTTTTTATTGTGATCGCCCCTCTCCTTCCCAAGAGCTTTGAGTACAGGAAAATAGAACCGATTCTGCCTTTTATATTAGAAGTGTGTATGCTGCTGGTACTCCCTTCCGTTGACAACTTGTTTTTCTTGCGATCGCCCCTCTCCTTCCCAAGAGCTTTGAGTACAGGAAAATAAAACCGATTCTGCCTTTTATATTAGAAATGTGTATGCTGCTGGCACTCCCTCCCGTTGACAACTTGTTTTTCTTGTGATCGCCCCTCTCCTTTCCAAGAGCTTTAATTTCAGGAAAATAGAACCGATTCGGCCTTTTATATTAGAAATGTGTATGCTGCTGGCACTCCCTCCCGTTGACAACTTGTTTTTCTTGCAATCGCCCCTCTCCTTCCCAAGAGCTTTGAGTACAGGAAAATAAAACCGATTCTGCCTTTTATATTAGAAATGTGTATGCTGCTGGCACTCCCTCCCGTTGACAACTTGTTTTTCTTGCAATCGCCCCTTTCCTTCCCAAGAGCTTTGAGTACAGGAAAATAAAACCGATTCTGCCTTTTATATTAGAAATGTGTATGCTGTTGGCACTCCCTCCCGTTGACAACTTGTTTTTCTAGAGATCGCCCCTCTCCTTCCCAAGAGCTTTGAGTACAGGAAAATAGAACCGATTCTGCCTTTTATATTACAAATGTGTATGCTGCTGGTACTCCCTCTCGTTGACAACTTGTTTTTCTTGCGATCGCCCCTCTCCTTCCCAAGAGCTTTGAGTACAGGAAAATAAAACCGATTCTGCCTTTTATATTAGAAATGTGTATGCTGCTGGCACTCCCTCCCGTTGACAACTTGTTTTTCTTGCAATCGCCCCTCTCCTTCCCAAGAGCTTTGAGTACAGGAAAATAAAACCGATTCTGCCTTTTATATTAGAAATGTGTATGCTGCTGACACTCCCTCCCGTTGACAACTTGTTTTTCTTGTGATCGCCCCTCTCCTTTCCAAGAGCTTTAATTTCAGGAAAATAGAACCGATTCGGCCTTTTATATTAGAAATGTGTATGCTGCTGGTACTCCCTCCCGTTAACAACTTGTTTTTCTTGTGATCGCCCCTCTCCTTCCCAAGAGCTTTGAGTACAGAAAAATAAAACCGATTCTGCCTTTTATATTAGAAATGTGTATGCTGCTGGCACTCCCTCCCTTTGACAACTTGTTTTTCTTGCGACCGCCCCTCTCCTTCCCAAGAGTTTTGAGTACAGGAAAATAGAACCGATTCTGCATTTTATATTAGAAATGTGTATGCTGCTGGCACTCCCTCCCGTTGACAACTTGTTTTTCTTGCGATCGCTTCTCTCCTTCCCAAGAGCTTTGAGTACAGGAAAATAGAACCGATTCTGCATTTTATATTAGAAATGTGTATGCTGCTGGCACTCCCTCCCGTTGACAACTTGTTTTTCTTGTGATCGCCCCTCTTCTTTCCAAGAGCTTTAAGTTCAGGAAAATAAAACCGATTCTGCCTTTTATATTAGAAATGTGTATGCTGCTGGTACTCCCTCCCGTTGACAACTTGTTTTTCTTGTGATCGCCCCTCTTCTTTCCAAGAGCTTTAAGTTCAGGAAAATAAAACCGATTCTGCCTTTTATATTAGAAATGTGTATGCTGCTGGCACTCCCTCCCGTTGACAACTTGTTTTTCTTGCGATCGCCCCTCTCCATCCCAAGAGCTTTGGGTACAGGAAAATAAAACCGATTCTGCCTTTTATATTAGAAATGTGTATGCTGTTGGCACTCCCTCCCGTTGACAACTTGTTTTTCTTGTGATCGCCCCTCTCCTTTCCAAGAGCTTTAAGTTCAGGAAAATATAACCGATTCTGCCTTTTATATTAGAAATGTGTATGCTGCTGGCACTCCCTCCCGTTGACAACATGTTTTTCTTGCGATCGCCCCTCTCCTTCCCAAGAGCTTTGAGTACAGGAAAATAAAACCGATTCTGCCTTTTATATTAGAAATGTGTATGCTGTTGGCACTCCCTCCCGTTGACAACTTGTTTTTCTTGTGATAGCCCCTCTCCTTTCCAAGAGCTTTAATTTCAGGAAAATAAAACCGATTCTGCCTTTTATATTAGAAATGTGTATGCTGTTGGCACTCCCTCCCGTTGACAACTTGTTTTTCTTGTGATAGCCCCTCTCCTTTCCAAGAGCTTTAATTTCAGGAAAATAAAACCGATTCTGCCTTTTATGTTAGAAATGTGTATGCTGTTGGCACTCCCTCCCGTTGACAACTTGTTTTTCTTGCGATCGCCCCTCTCCTTCCCAAGAGCTTTGAGTACAGGAAAATAAAACCGATTCTGTATTTTATATTAGAAATGTGTATGCTGTT
The DNA here is from genome assembly GCA_034092305.1 of Diaprepes abbreviatus. Taxonomy (NCBI): domain Eukaryota; kingdom Metazoa; phylum Arthropoda; class Insecta; order Coleoptera; family Curculionidae; genus Diaprepes; species Diaprepes abbreviatus. Next base: position 2,030,367 of record JASJET010000147.1, read on the forward strand.
GACACTCCCTCCCGTTGATAACTTGTTTTTCTAGAGATCGCCCCTCCCCTTCCCAAGAGCTTCAAGTACAAGAAAATAGAACCGATTCAGCCTTTTATATTAGAAATGTGTATGCTGTTGGCACTCCCTCCCGTTGACAACTTGTTTTTCTTGCGATCGCCCCTCTCCTTCCCAAGAGCATTAAGTTAAGGAAAATAAAACCGATTCTGCCTTTTATATTAGAAATGTTTATGCTGCTGGCACTCCCTCCCGTTGACAACTTGTTTTTCTTGTGATCGCCCCACTCCTTTCCAAGAGCTTTAAGTTCAGGAAAATAGAACCGATTCTGCCTTTTATATTAGAAATGTGTATGCTGCTGGTACTCCCTCCCGTTGACAACTTGTTTTTCTTGCGATCGCCCCTCTCTTTTCCAAGAGCTTTGAGTACAGGAAAATAGAACCGATTCAGCCTTTTATATTAGAAATGTGTATGCTGTTGGCACTCCCTCCCGTTGACAACTTGTTTTTCTTGCGATCGCCCCTCTCATTCCCGAGAGCATTAAGTTAAGGAAAATAAAACCGATTCTGCCTTTTATATTAGAAATGTTTATGCTGCTGGCACTCCCTCCCGTTGACAACTTGTTTTTCTTGTGATCGCCCCTCCCTTTTCCAAGAGCTTTAAGTTCAGGAAAATAGAACCGATTTTGCCTTTTATATTAGAAATGTGTATGCTGCTGGTACTTCCTCCCGTTGACAACTTGTTTTTCTTGCGATCGCCCCTCTCCTTCCCAAGAGCTTTGAGTACAGAAAAATAGAACCGATTCTGCCTTTTATATTAGAAATGTGTATGCTGCTGGCACTCCCTCACTTTGACAACTTGTTTTTCTTGCGATCGCCCCTCTTCTTCCCAAGAGCTTTGAGTACAGGAAATTAGAACCGATTCTGCCTTTTATATTAGAAATGTGTATGCTGCTGGCACTCCCTCCCGTTGACAACTTGTTTTTCTTGTGATCGCCCCTCTACTTTCCAAGAGATTTAAGTTCAGGAAAATAGAACCGATTCTGCCTTTTATATTAAAAATGTGTATGCTGCTGCTACTCCCTCCCGTTGACAACTTGTTTTTCTTGCGAACGCCCCTCTCCTTCCCAAGAGTTTGGTGTACAGGAAAATAGAACCGATTCTGCATTTTATATTAGAAATGTGTATGCTACTTGCCCTCCCTACCGTTGACAACTTGTTTTTCTTGTGATCGCCCCACTCCTTTCCAAGAGCTTTAAGTTCAGGAAAATAGAACCGATTCTGCCTTTTATATTAGAAATGTGTATGCTGCTGGTACTCCCTCCCGTTGACAACTTGTTTTTCTTGCGATCGCCCCTCTCTTTTCCAAGAACTTTGAGTACAGGAAAATAGAACCGATTCAGCCTTTTATATTAGAAATGTGTATGCTGCTGGCACTCCCTCCCGTTGACAACTTGTTTTTCTTGCGATCGCCCCTCTCCTTCCCAAGAGCATTAAGTTAAGGAAAATAAAACCGATTCTGCCTTTTATATTAGAAATGTTTATGCTGCTGGCACTCCCTCCCGTTGACAACTTGTTTTTCTTGTGATCGCCCCTCCCTTTTCCAAGAGCTTTAAGTTCAGGAAAATAGAACCGATTTTGCCTTTTATATTAGAAATGTGTATGCTGCTGGTACTTCCTCCCCTTGACAACTTGTTTTTCTTGCGATCGCCCCTCTCCTTCCCAAGAGCTTTGAGTACAGGAAATTAGAACCGATTCTGCCTTTTATATTAGAAATGTGTATGCTGCTGGCACTCCCTCCCGTTAACAACTTGTTTTTCTTGTGATCGCCCCTCTACTTTCCAAGAGATTTAAGTTCAGGAAAATAGAACCGATTCTGCCTTTTATATTAAAAATGTGTATGCTGCTGGTACTCCCTCCCGTTGACAACTTGTTTTTCTTGCGAACGCCCCTCTCCTTCCCAAGAGTTTGGTGTACAGGAAAATAAAACCGATTCTGCCTTTTATATTAGAAATGTGTATGCTGTTGGCACTCCCTTCCATTGACAACTTGTTTTTCTTGCGATCGCCCCTCTCCTTCCCAAGAGCTTTGAGTACAGGAAAATAGAACCGATTCTGCCTTTTATATTAGAAATGTGTATGCTGCTGGCACTCCCTCCTGTTGACAACTTGTTTTTCTTGGGATCGCCCCTCTCCTTTCCAAGAGCTTTAAGTTCAGGAAAATAGAACCGATTCTGCCTTTTATATTAGAAATGTATATGCTGCTGGTACTCCCTCCCGTTGACAACTTGTTTTTCTTGCGATCGCCCCTCTCTTTCCCAAGAGCTTTAAGTTCAGGAAAATAGAACCGATTCTGCCTTTTATATTAGAAATGTGTATGCTGCTGGTACTCCCTCCCGTTGACAACTTGTTTTTCTTGCGATCGCCCCTCTCTTTCCCAAGAGCTTTGAGTACAGGAAAATAGAACCGATTCAGCCTTTTATATTAGAAATGTGTATGCTGTTGGCACTCCCTCCCGTTGGCAACTTATTTTTCTTGCAATCGCCCCTCTCTTTCCCAAGAGCATTAAAATCAGGAAAATAAAACCGATTCTGCCTTTTATATTAGAAATGTTTATGCTGCTGGCACTCCCTCCCGTTGACAACTTGTTTTTCTTATGATCGCCCCTCTCTTTTCCAAGAGCTTTAAGTTCAGGAAAATGGAACCGAATCTGGCTTTTATATTAGAAATGTGTATGCTGCTGGTACTCCCTCCCGTTGACAACTTGTTTTTCTTGTGATCGCCCCTCTCCTTTCCAAGAGCTTTAATTTCAGGAAAATAGAACCGATTCGGCCTTTTATATTAGAAATGTGTATGCTGCTAGCACTCCCTCCCGTTGACAACTTGTTTTTCTTGCAATCGCCCCTCTCCTTCCCAAGAGCTTTGAGTACAGGAAAATAAAACCGATTCTGCCTTTTATATTAGAAATGTGTATGCTGCTGGCACTCCCTCCCGTTGACAACTTGTTTTTCTTGCAATCGCCCCTTTCCTTCCCAAGAGCTTTGAGTACAGGAAAATAAAACCGATTCTGCCTTTTATATTAGAAATGTGTATGCTGTTGGCACTCCCTCCCGTTGACAACTTGTTTTTCTAGAGATCGCCCCTCTCCTTCCCAAGAGCTTTGAGTACAGGAAAATAGAACCGATTCTGCCTTTTATATTAGAAATGTGTATGCTGCTGGTACTCCCTCTCGTTGACAACTTGTTTTTCTTGCGATCGCCCCTCTCCTTCCCAAGAGCTTTGAGTACAGGAAAATAAAACCGATTCTGCCTTTTATATTAGAAATGTGTATGCTGCTGGCACTCCCTCCCGTTGACAACTTGTTTTTCTTGCAATCGCCCCTCTCCTTCCCAAGAGCTTTGAGTACAGGAAAATAAAACCGATTCTGCCTTTTATATTAGAAATGTGTATGCTGCTGACACTCCCTCCCGTTGACAACTTGTTTTTCTTGTGATCGCCCCTCTCCTTTCCAAGAGCTTTAATTTCAGGAAAATAGAACCGATTCGGCCTTTTATATTAGAAATGTGTATGCTGCTGGTACTCCCTCCCGTTAACAACTTGTTTTTCTTGTGATCGCCCCTCTTCTTCCCAAGAGCTTTAAGTTCAGGAAAATAGAACCGATTCTGCCTTTTATATTAGAAATGTGTATGCTGCTGGTACTCCCTCCCGTTGACAACTTGTTTTTCTTGCGACCGCCCCTCTCCTTCCCAAGAGTTTTGAGTACAGGAAAATAGAACCGATTCTGCATTTTATATTAGAAATGTGTATGCTGCTGGCACTCCCTCCCGTTGACAACTTGTTTTTCTTGCGATCGCTTCTCTCCTTCCCAAGAGCTTTGAGTACAGGAAAATAGAACCGATTCTGCATTTTATATTAGAAATGTGTATGCTGCTGGCACTCCCTCCCGTTGACAACTTGTTTTTCTTGTGATCGCCCCTCTTCTTTCCAAGAGCTTTAAGTTCAGGAAAATAAAACCGATTCTGCCTTTTATATTAGAAATGTGTATGCTGCTGGTACTCCCTCCCGTTGACAACTTGTTTTTCTTGTGATCGCCCCTCTTCTTTCCAAGAGCTTTAAGTTCAGGAAAATAAAACCGATTCTGCCTTTTATATTAGAAATGTGTATGCTGCTGGCACTCCCTCCCGTTGACAACTTGTTTTTCTTGCGATCGCCCCTCTCCATCCCAAGAGCTTTGGGTACAGGAAAATAAAACCGATTCTGCCTTTTATATTAGAAATGTGTATGCTGTTGGCACTCCCTCCCGTTGACAACTTGTTTTTCTTGTGATCGCCCCTCTCCTTTCCAAGAGCTTTAAGTTCAGGAAAATAAAACCGATTCTGCCTTTTATATTAGAAATGTGTATGCTGCTGACACTCCCTCCCGTTGACAACATGTTTTTCTTGCGATCGCCCCTCTCCTTCCCAAGAGCTTTGAGTACAGGAAAATAAAACCGATTCTGCCTTTTATATTAGAAATGTGTATGCTGTTGGCACTCCCTCCCGTTGACAACTTGTTTTTCTTGTGATAGCCCCTCTCCTTTCCAAGAGCTTTAATTTCAGGAAAATAAAACCGATTCTGCCTTTTATATTAGAAATGTGTATGCTGTTGGCACTCCCTCCCGTTGACAACTTGTTTTTCTTGTGATAGCCCCTCTCCTTTCCAAGAGCTTTAATTTCAGGAAAATAAAACCGATTCTGCCTTTTATGTTAGAAATGTGTATGCTGTTGGCACTCCCTCCCGTTGACAACTTGTTTTTCTTGCGATCGCCCCTCTCCTTCCCAAGAGCTTTGAGTACAAGAAAATAAAACCGATTCTGTATTTTATATTAGAAATGTGTATGCTGTTGGCACTCCCTCCCGTTGATAACTTGTTTTTCTAGAGATCGCCCCTCCCCTTCCCAAGAGCTTCAAGTACAAGAAAATAGAACCGATTCAGCCTTTTATATTAGAAATGTGTATGCTGTTAGCACTCCCTCCCGTTGACAACTTGTTTTTCTTGCGATCGCCCCTCTCCTTCCCAAGAGCATTAAGTTAAGGAAAATAAAACCGATTCTGCCTTTTATATTAGAAATGTTTATGCTGCTGGCACTCCCTCCCGTTGACAACTTGTTTTTCTTGTGATCGCCCCACTCCTTTCCAAGAGCTTTAAGTTCAGGAAAATAGAACCGATTCTGCCTTTTATATTAGAAATGTGTATGCTGCTGGTACTCCCTCCCGTTGACAACTTGTTTTTCTTGCGATCGCCCCTCTCTTTTCCAAGAGCTTTGAGTACAGGAAAATAGAACCGATTCAGCCTTTTATATTAGAAATGTGTATGCTGTTGGCACTCCCTCGCGTTGACAACTTGTTTTTCTTGCGAACGCCCCTCTCCTTCCCAAGAGTTTGGTGTACAGGAAAATAGAACCGATTCTGCATTTTATATTAGAAATGTGTATGCTACTTGCCCTCCCTACCGTTGACAACTTGTTTTTCTTGTGATCGCCCCACTCCTTTCCAAGAGCTTTAAGTTCAGGAAAATAGAACCGATTCTGCCTTTTATATTAGAAATGTGTATGCTGCTGGTACTCCCTCCCGTTGACAACTTGTTTTTCTTGCGATCGCCCCTCTCTTTTCCAAGAACTTTGAGTACAGGAAAATAGAACCGATTCAGCCTTTTATATTAGAAATGTGTATGCTGCTGGCACTCCCTCCCGTTGACAACTTGTTTTTCTTGCGATCGCCCCTCTCCTTCCCAAGAGCATTAAGTTAAGGAAAATAAAACCGATTCTGCCTTTTATATTAGAAATGTTTATGCTGCTGGCACTCCCTCCCGTTGACAACTTGTTTTTCTTGTGATCGCCCCTCCCTTTTCCAAGAGCTTTAAGTTCAGGAAAATAGAACCGATTTTGCCTTTTATATTAGAAATGTGTATGCTGCTGGTACTTCCTCCCGTTGACAACTTGTTTTTCTTGCGATCGCCCCTCTCCTTCCCAAGAGCTTTGAGTACAGAAAAATAGAACCGATTCTGCCTTTTATATTAGAAATGTGTATGCTGCTGGCACTCCCTCCCTTTGACAACTTGTTTTTCTTGCGATCGCCCCTCTTCTTCCCAAGAGCTTTGAGTACAGGAAATTAGAACCGATTCTGCCTTTTATATTAGAAATGTGTATGCTGCTGGCACTCCCTCCCGTTAACAACTTGTTTTTCTTGTGATCGCCCCTCTACTTTCCAAGAGATTTAAGTTCAGGAAAATTGAACCGATTCTGCCTTTTATATTAAAAATGTGTATGCTGCTGCTACTCCCTCCCGTTGTTTTTCTTGCGAACGCCCCTCTCCTTCCCAAGAGTTTGGTGTACAGGAAAATAGAACCGATTCTGCATTTTATATTAGAAATGTGTATGCTACTTGCCCTCCCTACCGTTGACAACTTGTTTTTCTTGCGATCGCCCCTCTCCTTCCCAAGAGCTTTGAGTACAGGAAAATAGAACCGATTCTGCCTTTTATATTAGAAATGTGTATGCTGCTGGCACTCCCTCCTGTTGACAACTTGTTTTCTTGGGATCGCCCCTCTCCTTTCCAAGAGCTTTAAGTTCAGGAAAATAGAACCGATTCTGCCTTTTACATTAGAAATGTATATGCTGCTGGTACTCCCTCCCGTTGACAACTTGTTTTTCTTGCAATCGCCCCTCTCTTTCCCAAGAGCTTTAAGTTCAGGAAAATAGAACCGATTCTGCCTTTTATATTAGAAATGTGTATGCTGCTGGTACTCCCTCCCGTTGACAACTTGTTTTTCTTGCGATCGCCCCTCTCTTTCCCAAGAGCTTTGAGTACAGGAAAATAGAACCGATTCAGCCTTTTATATTAGAAATGTGTATGCTGTTGGCACTCCCTCCCGTTGGCAACTTATTTTTCTTGCAATCGCCCCTCTCTTTCCCAAGAGCATTAAAATCAGGAAAATAAAACCGATTCTGCCTTTTATATTAGAAATGTTTATGCTGCTGGCACTCCCTCCCGTTGACAACTTGTTTTTCTTATGATCGCCCCTCTCTTTTCCAAGAGCTTTAAGTTCAGGAAAATGGAACCGATTCTGCCTTTTATATTAGAAATGTGTATGCTGCTGGTACTCCCTCCCGTTGACAACTTGTTTTTCTTATGATCGCCCCTCTCTTTTCCAAGAGCTTTAAGTTCAGGAAAATGGAACCGATTCTGCCTTTTATATTAGAAATGTGTATGCTGTTGGCACTCCCTCCCGTTGGCAACTTATTTTTCTTGCAATCGCCCCTCTCTTTCCCAAGAGCATTAAAATCAGGAAAATAAAACCGATTCTGCCTTTTATATTAGAAATGTTTATGCTGCTGGCACTCCCTCCCGTTGACAACTTGTTTTTCTTATGATCGCCCCTCTCTTTTCCAAGAGCTTTAAGTTCAGGAAAATGGAACCGATTCTGCCTTTTATATTAGAAATGTGTATGCTGCTGGCACTCCCTCCCGTTGACAACTTGTTTTTCTTATGATCGCCCCTCTCTTTTCCAAGAGCTTTAAGTTCAGGAAAATGGAACCGATTCTGCCTTTTATATTAGAAATGTGTATGCTGCTGGTACTCCCTCCCGTTGACAACTTGTTTTTCTTGCGATCGCCCCTCTCCTTCCCAAGAGCTTTGATTACAGGAAAATAAAACCGATTCTGCCTTTTATATTAGAAATGTGTATGCTGCTGGTACTCCCTCCCGTTGACAACTTGTTTTTCTTGCGATCGCCCCTCTCCTTCCCAAGAGTTTTGAGTACAGGAAAATAAAACCGATTCTGCCCATCTATGACATTTTTACCACGCATCTATAAAACGACTTCTAGAAGGGAATAAATGGTTTCATAGAAATGAAGACATTGCTTATTTTACAGAAAACTGATCTGGTTTTGTCTGTTTTTGTCTTATAAAGTGAGTGGTCCTACTGGTCATTTAGATTTGTACCTAAATAATTGTATTCTAAGGTAATGGTTGTTGGTTGACTCTCAATTGGCCAGGAAGAATTGACTTTTTACTGATGACCATATATTTAATCTTTTTCAGGTTCAAGTCTACACTATAAGAGATTTTAGGTTCTCTAACTCTGCAATGTTGATATGAATTGTTGTTTAGGCGTCCTCTTTTTAACAGTGTCCCTTCCTTAATACCAACCATTTTTATGATCTATCCCGAGTAAACATGGAAAAGTTATGGATATGGTACATAGCCTTATTATGCAAATCTTTTATTTCAATTTCTTCTGTCAACTGATTCATTTCTCTGATGTTTACCAATTATTTCAAGAAATGGCATCAGTTCGTCCTATTTAATCCTGTCAAATATCTTCTAATAGTCAACAAAACATGCACTTATTAGCTTTAATACAATTGACCTTTCTGCAACATTGAAACAAAACGCTTGTCTAGCACCCCAGGCATCTTAGATATCAAACAGCATGCCAGTTGTATGGACCTTGCATTTTTCTTAAATTATTTCATGTATAATTTTCAAGAATATTTTGAGACTGATAATTCTCACAACATTTCGTAGAAATTATACGTGAAATAGAAGTACAACCAGAAGACCATTTTATTAGCTTTGACGTGGAAAGTCTATACACCAACGTTCCAGTTAAGGACTCACTAAAAATCATAAGAAAGAAACTTGAAGAAGACCAGACCTTAGCAGAAAGAACATCTTTACCACCGCACGCCATTATGGACTTGTTGGAAAGTTGTTTGACCAATTTCCTATTTTCAAGAAAAGGGAAAATTCTACATCCAGGATGATGGACTACTGATGGGATCTTCACTCTCACCGTTGGTCGCAAATATTTTCATGGAATGGTTCGAGACGTTTGTAATTGAATCCACAACTAAGAAACCAAAGTTATAGCTCAGATATGTAGACGATACTTTTATTATGTGGAGTGGAAACGACGAAGAACTTCGAAACTTCCTTTTTCATCTCAACAATATCAGTTCAACTATTAAACTCACCATGGAGAAAGAAGTAGAAAATAAATTACCATTCTTAGATGTCTTGGTTGAAAGAAATGGAAGACAAATTCGAACTTCGGTTTACAGAAAAGCCACACAAACAGCACAATACCTTAATTATTCATCTAATCACTCCAACAACACCAAACAAGGAATTACAAGAAATCTCGTAGATAGAGCCTTAACTCTCTGCAACTCCAACGAGAACTTGATGAAAGAGATAGATTACATTAAAAATGATCTGACAGCCAACGAATACCCAGTATATCTTGTGGATAAATTTCTTGAACAACTCAGAAATAGGACAATATCGACAACGAATGAAGAACGAAAACCAGTATTGAACATCCCCTATGTTAAAAGCATTTCAGAAAAAGTTAGAAGGATAGGAAAACGATAAAAAATCAACGTCGTTTTCAATTGAAATAACTCTCTGAGAATTCGGCTCGCTAGGGTCAAACCAACAACTCAAAGAGACATGAAGAACTGTGTATATCAGATACCATGTAAATGTGGCAATTCCTACATTGGCGAAACAAAGAAACCTCTTGACGTAAGGATCAAAGGACACCAAAAATGCACATCTCGGGGAGAAACAGAAAAATCTGGTGCCGCCAACCATGCCTGGACTCATGGACACCACATAAAATGGTCTGAAACTAAAATACTACACCGAGGACAACATTGGGAAAACGGAAATTCAAAGAAGCCGCGGTCATACATCAGAACCCGAGTTGTTTTAGTAAACCATTTTTAGATATAAGAAAAGTGTGGAAACCACTTCTTAGTAATTGTAAACTAAAACTAAATGCAGCATAAAAATAATGGGATTTTGCCATAGCAGGCATGACTGCACCCATTTCAATTACATTCTACTGCATTTACTTTTAGTATAAATAGTCATGTAGCTAAGGGATTTATTTAGTTTCACTTGAAAACGGCTAGATATAACTACTAGCCGAAACGTCGTGATATTCAACAAAAATAAAGACAATGGAAGTCCAACAGATATTTACTACTTCGCACTGATAATTCTATTACACTCATATTTTTGCGCATTCTTAAGCCTAGTATTAAAAATACTAAGCCAGTGCAAAAGAATTTTTTCTATATTACATAGAGTGAGCCATTTTGCTTTTCCTTAATCAACGATTTTTAGAAACTCTGTATAATGTTTAAGTTTTTACATATTTAATCTTCACAAGTATCTTCTATATATGTTTTCTATTTTATCTTATATTCACCACCATATCACCTTGTTTCCTTAATTATTTTATTTATATTGAATGAGTCACATTTGCGTTCTAAATCTTCTATCTCCATTTCATGAATGAAAAAAGTGAAATATTACCGCTTTTCAAAAAAGTCGTATCGTCCCATTAGTCTACAATCGCAAGCTCTTCATGCGCATTACAACCGACTGTCACTAAAATTGGATATGTACTAACTAATAGAACAAGCAGAATTTGGTAAAGGCTACAGTATATCAAATCATCTACTTATTATGAGAACCCTAATTCAAAATACCAATGAATAAAATTAAAATCTTTACCTAGCTTTAAGTTACGAAAAAGCATTCAAGATGCGATGAACAACTACAGATTGTTTCAAAATAAACGTTTTTATATAGAATATTTATGAAGAAACTACCATCACTACATAATATAAAACAAAGTCGCTTTCTCTGTCCCTATGTCCCTTTGTATGCTTAAATCTTTAAAACTACGCACCGGATTTTGATGCGGTTTTTTTCAATAGATAGAGTGATTCAAGAGGAAGGTTTATATGTATAATAACATCCATTAAATAGTGGAGAAATACTGTTATTTTTGAGGTTTCTAATGTTATGTCGTTAATTATCATATTTTTTTCCGCTTACATTGCAAACGCAGGCTGAACCCTACGAGATTTATCAAAATAATGTACTAATTATTTGTACACATTGAAAAGGTCTACAGAAAACTCCGCGATGGTATATGTCTATCTCTCATGGATATCCCACAATAACATTTTTTTGTCATTTACTTTTTACGACAAATAATGGCAAATTTTGAAGCGATTTTAACCAATACAGCATTAATCCTTATCCAATTAAATAGCTTAAATACATTGTTGATTTAATATAGATCTATATGGTCCTTTACAGCACAAGATTTAAATGAATATTTTCGAAGATGTTACAGATTTAAAATTGCGGGAAGTAGCGCTTGCGGCGGTACTGGCCGACCGGGGCGGCGGCAGCGTGCCTATAAATAGCGCGTCGGAGGCCGATGTAATAATTGTTGTAAAAATAAAATAAATAGTCACAGTTTTTCTGTAGTGTATTTAGTATCAGCATTGCACCCGTGCGAAGCCGGGGCGGGTCGCTAGTTACAGATAAAATAAAATTAAAAGAAACAACTTCCATTAAAAGTGTCGTTCGTCAAAGGGATGTTATTTTCTCGAAAATTTTTACATTAGTGGTGGAAATTTTATTTAAATAGCTAAAGAATTGTAATATGGACATGAGTCTAAACGAAAAATCCTAAACGGTATTAGATATGTTGATGATATGATGCTCATTAGAGATAACTCTTCCGAAACTAAAAGGAATAAATACATAAATCGAGATAACTCTTTAAAGTATAAGACAAAAATAGCTAAGCACATAAAGGAAGCTCTGAAACAAAATTGCTACAATCCACAAAGTATAACTAAAACTTCAAGAGCTCACCCAGGAGAAAAGCACCTAGTTTACTTCTGTTATTAAACACATTTTTACGTAAAATTCCCCTATATTTTTGACTGTACATAATATTGTGGTACTATGCCATTTAAACCAGAAACGTGATAGTATGTCTAAACATTGGATGCTTAAATTTTATCTTTTTACAGTTGAGGAAACTTCCATGAAATGTATTACTTTCTAAATTGAAAAAAAAACATAAAATTTGAACTCCCAACGTTTAGATATTCTTTTTGTAATAAATAGTTTAAATAGCATAGCACTTCAATATTGTACACAGTACCTCAAGAAGCTGCAGTGTAGTGAAATATGTTGTACAGTTAAATAATACAATGGAACTTTAAGTAAAAATGTGTTATACTTATCACAATCGTAAACTATTATCGATTTGCACCAACGAATAACAAAATCAAATTGTTGAAAGCAACTATCTACCGATAGCAGGCAGATTACCTTACTTTGACTTATTCGAGGTCTAACAGAATCGCATATCATCTCGAAAACACAATACCATCACAACTAACAAAACCATAATACGCTCATCTCTAGAAAACCAACAAAAACTTGACTTGGAAAACCAAGGAATGTAAAAGATCGAATGGAGCACCTGCAGCAAGATATACCTAGGCTAAACTAAAGTAAAGTAAGGCCAGAAGAAAAGAAGCACAAGAAATAAACAGACGTCAGTCAGCTCTTTCCTAACATCAAATTGAGACAGGATATAAAATTGATTTTGATAATTGACAGCAAATCTAGAACATTGCAAGGCCTACTCAGCTTCAGGAAAACCTTGATGGGCAATAACGAACACCAAAATACCACAATATCCGAAAACTAGAGTTTTTGACCAGTGCTTACTAGCAATCTTAACATACCGATCACAAACTTGAACTTTAACTAAAACAAACGTCAGCATAATGGCAAAAACGCAGAGAAACACGGAGGGAGAAATGTAAGGAGAGAGATTGCTGAATAAGGAAACGAATACCTAGTCAAATAACAAAATCAAAGTAACAGAAGCCACAGAATACATCGCTTAGCTAAAGTAGATTTTCGCAGCCTACAACGTGAAATAGAAAGATGACAGATGGAATACCATGGAAAACTTGGTTTGAAAAAACAGAAATAGGATGGCTTTAGATGTGGTGGGAAGGTGATTAAAACAATTGGAGAATTTTACTGGAAGACAACGGTGAAAAAATCTGTGGAGAAGAAGTAGAAATTTACAGACATTTGTAGATGAACATATTAGGCTACTATCTATAAGGGTATTAGCAACTTAAATCGATACATTATTTTTCTTGATCAAATTAAATAGTTTAAATATGTAAAAATTGTTATTAGATTCTTACAGTGAGCAGTGGGTTTTCTATTTCTTCTATTTAAAGTTTTAAAATAAATTGTGTCAGCACTTCCACTATTATAAAAAAATAAATTTAAAAAATCTTGCAGAAAGACGGGGATATTCAATCAATAAATATCTAACTGGAAAATATAAATTAACCATTATTGTTTAGAAAAGCCTATAATTACATCATTTATAATATATTTATTACCGGAAAAATAAGGTATGATACTAGTATTTCTATGGCCTTAAAACATATGAATAATTTATCATAATACGATATCCGGACTGGCATCCACGGTTATATAAATTACTACTATTTCAACAGACGTTCCTTTACTCACGCGAATATTTAATTGTGTTGTTTCATGATCATTTAATATAGCGGGATAGAAGCAAACCCACATACAAACAAATATTCACACATTTAAAATATATATTAATGAAACTGTAAGAAATTACAAGAAATAGCATATTTTGTATCTAGTAGGTAAAATAATTTTAAGGATGATTCTGCTAAAGAGTAACTATGGAACGTTCAACCCAGGAAATAAATAAGTAGAATAAATATAATAAGATTATTAATTACAATATTTTTTAATACATAACAAGATTCCATTACTACAAAAATACTATCTTCGTTTATATATATATATATATATATATATATATATATATATATATATATATATACATATATGTGAATGGTTTGGTTATTCCGGGTTTCAATCCAAGAAGTATTGCAAAAAGCACTCTTAAATTCGAAATTTTGGAAACGCTATGTGGATATCTTTATAATATGGCCACATGGAAAAGAACACCTGGACGATTTCCTCATATACCTGAATAATATCCACCATAGAACAGGGGCGGATCCAGTCTCTCTCCTTCGGGGGGGGGGGGGGCGGTGATATCACAAAAGTACAGTATGGAAAGCGAAAGCAAGTTGTCCCGGGGGGGGGGGGGGGGACACCAGCAACATTCCCATTTCTAGTGTAAAAGGCAGGGACGGGGCTATTTTTTTTAATTTGAAATTCTTGGAGAGGGGGAGGGGCGATCACAAAAAAAACAAGTTTCCGGCACAATCGGGTCTATTTTCCTGAGCTCAAAGCTCCTGGGGGGGGGGGGGGGGTTATCGCAAAAAAAACAAGTTGTCAACGGAGGGGGGGGTTGCCAGCAGCATACACATTCCTAATATAAAAGGCAGAATTGGTTCTATGTTCCTGAATTCAAAGCCCTTGGGAATGGGAGGGGCGATCGCAAGCATACACATTTCTATACTCTATTCAAGAACTAGAGAGAGTAATGAAACTGTTACCGAAACCTCCAACGTACCTGCTTCAGTGTCCCTGGTAACTGAGAATTGCCGTAAATCTAATTATATTTAAATATTATAAGCTTTTATAAATTTACTGCAATAATAAAATTTCTGATAATTCAATTTAATTTCTGTCAGTGAGCAAAATACACCTTACATTGTGTTCTTAGTGATTTATTTTGTTTGTGCTTCTTTTTATATATTATTTGAGATTAGTGAGATACCCAAAAGATGGAGGGCATTTTTTTCTCAACGAAAAACTTATTACGATGAATGTTTATGATGCCTTAAAATATTAATATCTAGATAATAATGTTAATAGCTCTGTTGAGATGTATTCCAATATAACAGGAGTTAAAAAAAAAAAAAAAACATGTACCGAACACTGACGGAGAAAAGAACGACTGGAATTGTTAGTAATTCCAAGCTATATTCGATCACAGGCAGACGAAAAGCCTCGTTGGAAGAAGAGATGTAAATTGTAATAAAAGGAGTTGTACATACATTTTATTATGAGAAGCAGATCTCAACCGTCGACAAAATTCTAACTAAAATCAATGAAGATCGGGATTTGCCTGAAATTAAAAGAACCGAGCTCTGGAAATTGCTCAGAGAACTTAATTTTTGTTGGAAAAAACCAGATAGGAAATCTGTTCTTATAGATCGTCCGGAAAATGTCCGTTGGTGAAGGAAATATCTCTCTCAAATAAAAGGTAGAGTTGCTGGAAATAACACAACTTACAAAATTAATAATTTAACTGAACTTTTGAAAGATTTTTTTGAATAAAGTTACTGCAGATAATTGCAAAAAATCCATATAATAAAAGAAAAAAAGAAAATGTGGAAACTCGATCTCATGATCGGTGAGAGAGGAATCAATTATAATTAATTTGAGCGAAGATAGCTTCACTGACTTTGATCACGAATAAGATACGTAATGTTTAGCAGCGTTAACACAATTTATTATTTAAATTTTCTGTAACATATAAAAATTAATGACATTTGAATCCCTTTTTAGTGTTTAAATTATAATTCTGCAGATGGTTTAAGAAATAAATAAATTGGAATGTCAAATATCCCAAAAATGTTTTTAATTAATAATAAAATGACCGATAGCCCCAAAAAATTTTTAATATTATATTGAATTTATTTTTTTTATATATGTTTAACTTAGCATTTTTTGAAGGAAAAGGGCTACGTTTTAGTCTGAATGTGCCTAAAACGGTTTCTATGCCAAAATTAAAAATAATAACACTACAGTTGTGATTTGTGTTAAATATGTCAAAATTATCTATATTTTCAAATATATGTGAATTATTAAAAAATCATAAGAAATAAAATAATATTATAAAAACTTTTTATTTTAAGTTTATTACTGAAATAATGCTCTATGCCATAAATATTTAGTGATAAAATAGACCTCTTTTTGACGCCTTCCGATGCCTATGACAAGGATTAAAATCCTTTTTAACACTTCACACATCCAAATATCTATTGCTATCCAACCCATATAGTCCATTATTATAGACCGGTATTTTTGATTATAAAATTTCTAACCCATTCCTATGAAAATATATGTGTCTAACAGATTTTGCCAAAGACACAGGACTAAAGAACACAAGTAGTTTGCGAAGAAAAAAAGGTAAAAAATGAAAAACTCTTTCTAGTTCTTGAATAAACTATAGTATAAGAGGCAAAATAGGGTCTATTTTCCTGAACTCAAAGCTCTTGGGAGGGGCGATCGCCCCCAGCGTCCCCTCCCCTTGGATCCGCGCCTGCCATAGAATCCAATTCACGCTAGAAATCGAGCAAGAAAAGAAACTTCTGTTATTGACTAGAAAACCCAACAACACCCTAGGATTTAGCGTATACTGAAAGCCTACACATATTGACCGATATCTCAGTGCAGAGTCACATCATCATACCTCTCAAAAGCAGGCAGTAGTCAACACACTAATATCAAGATCTCTCCAACTAACAGAACTCGACACTAAACAAGAAGCAATAAGACAAATTTCAACAGCTCTAGAACGGAATGGTTTCTCACAATCAGATATAAAGAAAGCCATAAAAAGACAAGGGAAAACCACAACAAAAACCAAAGACCAAGATCAAACAAAAACAAAGCTATAATCCCATACATAAAAGGAATAACTGACAGAATCGAAAGAATCTTAAGCAAACACGACATACAGCCCATATTTAAACCACAAAAAACAATAGCCAACATCCTGGGAAACCCCAAAGATAAGACCAACCTTGAAAATCATGGCGTTTATAGCATTCCATGTGCAGATTGTCAGCAAACATATATAGGACAAACAAACAGGCGCATATCAGCAAGAATTCAAGAACACAAAAATAGCCTCAAAAACAAACAACCTCAGCTCTATTTCAACATCGCCAAACCACCGGACATACCATCGACTTTGAAAAAACAAAAGAAATAGCATCAGTACAGAACTACAAGGTACGCGTCATAAGAGAGGCCCTAGAAATCGAAACAGTGGGACAGCTGAATAAACGAGACGATGCTATACATATTCCAACAACATGGAAAACATTAATAAAAAAAAAAACAAGAAACTAAACAACAAAGATCAACCAATACACGAGAGACCAGCATACAAGAACCAAATATAGCACACTCGGCAGAGGGGAGGAGCCTGCGAAGCCGTTCGTCCAATCAGAAAGCGAGCCAGCAGATTCGACATTCATCAGAGGCCATGTGGCCACCATCAGTTCTCAGCGAGTAACGAGACGAACCGCACTTGAAAATGCCAAATGAGAATTTGGCGAAACGTCGTGAAAACGATTTTTTGAACGAACGGATTGAAACCCGAAATACCCAAACCATTCATTCCACCATCCGTGAAAACCTACGATATAACATATATATATTTCTGTTTTTCTTGAACCATTCAGTATCAATCTCCTCCAGCACTGCACATTTAGTTAGGAATATTTAGAATAAAGATTTATCAAGGACCTTAAATTCAATGTAATATTTTTTAAGAGATATATGGATGATTGTTTAATAGCTGTTCTCTCTAACGAAATTCTCCATGCGTTAAACAACTTTCACAGTACGTTACGATTCATATCGGAAATAGAAAAAGACGGTCAGATAAAGTTTTTAGATATTACTCTTATCCGAAGAAATAATAAAATCTTAACTGAATGGTATACAACAAGGACAGGAAGATACCTAAATTGCCATTCAAGTCATCCACTGCCTCAGAAAAATAGTCGGTCTAACAAACAGAGCCATCAGCTTGACTTCCCCTGAATTTAAACCCCAATTTAAAAAAAAAATTACAGACACCTTGTTAGGGAACAACTTTAAATACAGGAACATTGACAAAATGATAAAAGAGCGAATATACAAATTTTATAATTGGACAAAACCTCGTAATAATAATGGTACATCAAAATTTATTGCCGGGCCTTATACAAACGAACTTTCAGTGTTGATAAACAGTAGATATTTAATTTCTTGCTACAGACATACCGATTTTATGCTATCCTTTTCTAATTGCATTATTTAAACGAGTATCATCGGTACGTACTTCGAACATACCCCTGGGTACGTAAATTCTGAAAACAAAGTATGAATGTATGGTTGCCTAAATTTTTATTATTGTTATTTTCAATATGTAAACAATCTTACAATATTTACCGATAAAAATAAGTTTTTAAATCCTCTTTTTGTTAATATTAATTGTAAACTTCGCATTTATAGTAATTTCTAACACTTAAAAACACCGAAAAAAGTCACGACAAGCAATTAAACTGAAAGACAAGATAAGTTTGATGTTTATGTCTGTCAAACATCAAAAAAGCGTCTCCCCCACCGACCATAAACAGCTATCAGACAAATCTATTGTTGTTTAAATCTAGAGTATGATCGAAGGACCCAACATAATATTGTTGTCTACCACAATGCCCAAAATAAATTAAGGTCCTTGTTTACAAAATTGAAAATAAGTAAATAAATAAATAAACAAATTGACGGACCAGCCATTTACAAAGGAAAAAAATCAATTCATAAGTATAATATAAAAATCCCTAGTATCACACGTATGAACAGAAGCATAAAACCCCTTAAACGAATAGTTCTAATGTATATTCAATTCCTTGCACTAATTGCTCAAAAAAGTACATAGTAATAACCACACAATTACTTAATAAAGTTTTAATAACGACTTCTGAAAGTGCTCTAAAAAGTGAAAGATAACTATAAATTTTTATATGAAATTGAAATTTTTAAAGTCGGCGCCACACTAATACCTGACAAAATGTGATATATATATATATATATATATATATATATATATATATATATATATATATATATATATATATATATATATATATATATATATATATGTTTATGCGGATTTCACGGATTCCTCCGGCGGGAGGTCGGAGAAGCCGCGTTCAGTATTTGCATGCTTCCTTCCGATCTATCCTTTGCACAGACAGGTGCATGTCGGTACCCTGATGAGTCTAGTAGAGACGAAACATGTACCTCTGCCGTATCACTGTGGCGGGGAGGGTAAGTTTTGACTTTCTTCTCGGTATGGTGGTACAGGTAGGCCATCATCTCGATGGTGGTGGAATAGGATAAATTGTGTTCCTTAGCAATTTGTTCTAACTGTCCAACTTCTAACACAGAAGGGATATGATGGAGAGAAGTTTGCATTTACTGTTCGCATTTTACTTCATATATATATATATATATATATATATATATATATATATATATATAGAATGTCATATAATTGTTGTAACGCATATGACAAATTTGTGTTACTTAAAAATTTTAGGTTTATTTAAATATCAAGAAGTTTTGTCATTATTAGTGATAGTAATATTATTAATTGGAGGCAATTCTTCGTTCGATTACAATAAACTTATGAATCTAGCGAAAAATTTCCTAACTAGAATTATTGAGTGTACAAAATCAAATAACTCTAGCAAATATATTTCCTACATATGCGAAAAATGTTACTTTTGAATCCTATATAATATCTCTAAGATATTTTTAACAAAGGATATAAATATAACAACGTTCACAATATGTCTTTTATATTCAGGTGAAAAGCATATTTTAGCTGCTTAATAAGCCATCTGTAGCAATATAGCATTTTTGTCAATAGGTTATTTATAATATGATTTAAAAAAATTTTTCTTATATCATCTAATATAATAAATTATATTTGATTATCACCAAAATGTAGTAAATTCAGCAAAAGTAATTGAAATTTTCTATACATTGATATTAGAAAAAACTATTTTAATTCTAACTAAATGAAAAAAAAAACTTATACTGTAAGGATAGATGTACTCTATTCTAACATAGTTAGAGACAAAGCACTATCTCAAATTGCAAAAGAAAATTTCAGGAAAGAGACGTGCACGTCTCTCCCATGGCAGTGCACTGCTACCTGCAAACAAGTTTCGAATTCATTAGTTATCGTCAATACATGATACGCAACAGCATCTCAACATTAGAAAAGCGAATCCTTTAAGCAACTTATATCAGGCAAAATATGAAATCTAATACAAACAGCACCATCTCCTAGCATTGCCTGCAATCTGTATATTTAACCTTTATAGTATATGGCAACGATGAATACAATATACTTGCAGCTGAGTATGCCTACCCTATACTGACGAAAATCAATGAGTTTAAATCCGGTCTTTAGGTGGTGGTGCACTGCCATGGGCGAGGCTTCCACCCTGCCCTTGCAATCTGACATGGTACTTTGTCTCTAACCGTATTAGAACAGAAGACATCTACCCTTATAGCATAAAGTTTGTTCGGTTGATTGAAAATTAAAATAATTTATCTTATATGAATGTATTTATACATCTAACTGCAATTATATTTTATTCACCGTTGTATAAAAAATTCTATATCCTACAAAGAAAGAAAAATATTATATTTGAACAATTTAATTCACTTTAAATAAAAGCAATCGTGGGGAACGCAGAGGGGCCTTATCATCACTCCTCCTTTATAAGTCAAATTATTACGTATGAATTGTGACATAGGTTAACTAATGTTAAAATTAATTATTTTAGCTAAAAAATTGGGAGAACAATGCTATTATCACGAAGCATGTGAATATTCGGATCAACACGCATCCTGCATGCAAATCCACCACAACGCCATTTGTCAATGTCAAAGTGGCTACCATTCCGTATCTATACAGAAACCATCGAAGAAAATCTTCTGTGCGGAAGGTAAGAAATTTTCAATAGGTATAATAAATTTAAAATCAGAAAATACATTGTCAAACAAAAAAGGTTAACAGCTATATTAAAAAATGGAGCGCTAGTTACAACTAAAAATCTCATTTATCAAACCTATATATATATATATATATATATATATATATATATATATATATATATATCTGGTGATCCTTAAGTAACCGGGTGAAAGTTAGCCTTTTCAAAGTATATCATATAAACAAGAACAATTTAAACACTAGATTATTTTTTAATAATAGAATTTTTTACTTCTTTTTTAACTTTTAGTATCATAAATTGATACTAAAATCAAAAAATCTCTTTAAAATCTCGTAGTTATTTTAGCTATATCTCCCAAGGTTTCAAATATATTCTTAGATTCTATGATCCAATTTAAAATTAATATTTTTAAAGCAGGTAAAGAAGGAAACACGAAATTTAAAATTTAAAGTCGTTTATTGCAAAGTATTTTGATCAAGGAGTGTGACAATGAGATACGATTTCCCATAAACTCTTTACTAGATGTCTTTAAGCAACTAAACTGGGAATATAAGGGCATTAGCATCGATGATAGATATCTCAACCATTGATATTTTGCGAATGACGTGGTATTTAGACAAGTTACAGAAAATGCTCTCTGAGTTGAAAAATGCTTCAGAGAACGTTGGATTAAGCATGAACTTAGCAAAAACCAAAATAATGTCTCCAGAAGATTCGCCAATATATGTATGAAACAACGCAATACAAAGAGTCGCGGAATATGTGTATTTAGGCCATCTAATTGAACTTGGAAAAGAAAACCAAGAAATGGAAATAAATAGAAGAATTATAATGTCATGGACAGCCGTTGGAAGATTGGAATACGCTCTTAAAAACCCCGATATTCCCATTAATTTGAAAAAAAGGGTATTTGACTCGTGCGTTCTCCCAGTAATGACCTATAGAATGGAGACAACTACATTAACAGTTAAAGCAACCAATAAACTGCGTAGTACACAGCGAGCAATAGAAAGAATCATGCTGGGAATATCATTACGTGACCGAATAAGAGACGAAGAAGTAAAGAGACGCACTACAGAAGAGGATGTGATAAAACGCATTGATACTTTGAAATGGACCTGGGTGGGACACGTCGCTAGGTAAGACTATACAAGGTGGACAAGACATATATTGCAATGGAGATCTAGGTCGTCAAAAAGAAGTTTCGGAAGGCCGCCAAAAAGATGGATAAACGTCATAAAAAAAAGCAGGTTTAAACTGGTACCGGATTACAGAAGATAGGTTGAAATGGAAGAGACTAGAGGGGTCCTATGTCCAGGAGTGTACCAAATTGGACTGCTAGAGAGAGAGAGAGAGAGAGAGAGAAAGATTAGAAAGGAATAAATAAACAACTTCATTGGGTTATAAAAAAAATTTTTGTAATATAAGAAATTTGCCATTATTTCCATAAATTATTATATTATTTAGTTGATTGTGTTACCCCATTCTAGACAAATTATCTTAATACAGTTCTCGCCCAAGCAGCGACAACTTAACAGAATCTTTTCTGTCAGATCGATACCAATACATCATCAACAACCACAAAAAATCAACTGTTAATCCAATAGGAGTTTATTCAAAGATCTATTCTTGGACCAATACTATTCCTTATTCATAAGCGATCTCAAAGTTTCTTACCCTACTGATATCCAAAATTTTCTCTTCGTGGCAGTGGCGTAACTAAGAGTACATGCGACCCCCCCCCACACACAGATTTTTGAAAGCGCCCTACTATTTTGCACCAGTTTTGATCCTTCGTATTTATTCATTTTAATCAAGAGACTTGAGGGGGCCCCTGGATTGGTTACACCCCCCCCTGTACCGCGGGGTGGTTATTTACACCCGTGCTTCGCGGACGACACCACAATTATAAGAAAAAAAAGATTTTAAATTTTTAGTTCATGCTACGACATGTAATGGATTAACGACTAACCAATTGACCCCAAATAATAATAAAACCTTGTATTTTACACATAAACAGGATTCATCTGAAAACACGGAGTTCCTTAAATTTTCTGGCAATAAGGTTATCCTCAAGCATTTTTCTCGTTAGGTATCTTAAAAATATTGTACCATGGGTTGTCTTACTAATCTCATATTATAGCACTTTCTTCTCATCTGGACAGAATATTTGATGACGTCCCAAGAAAGTTCATTTGTTTAAATTTATTAACACTGCTATGCACGTATATTTGTTTATTCCTGCTACATGTAGAGAAAAAGGCTGAGTTAAGAGGATGTGATAAGAATAGTATATATTAAATTTTATATCAAATAATAAAAGTGTGCGCAAAAAAGGGCCTACGTCCCAGTTCTCTCATTGCTTTAGTTACCTGATTTCACCTTATAAAATCTTATAGATACATACCGTAAACTTAATTCAATATACCTTTACAAATCAGCCTCCATACATAATGTTTTCCACCTTTTCAGATATACAGGTAATAACAAAAGACTTCTCCACATTTGCTGGAGTACTATCAGGAATAGCGATATTATCAGGCCTTATATGTTTCGTGCTTCACCTTTTCAATCAGAACCTCTACGGTTCGGGTCATAGGCATCGATTCGGTAACGCCAACTTGGCTCCACCTATATTATTTTCTAGTGATCCAGGTAAGTCAAGTATCCCATTTCCTAAATTTTACTTAGTGGTGTCAAAATAAGTGTTGCATTTTGAAAAATGTGTTTGTATGATTGTTTCAAGACATACATCTGAAGGGAAATAAATGTTATATAGCAATTAAAACGTCCTTCAAATATTAATTTTTTGTGTTATAATCTGACATTTTATTATTATTATTTACAAATTTTCATTTTCTTAATTATTTCATAATTGTTCTTAAACCCACATTTACTAAAAATGTTGTTCTGTTCGATGATCTCCATGATCTCATGCCTCTTAGCATACAGCTATTGTTATAAGATTCGTTTCAAAACTATCCTAGAAAATATATTTTACTTACTAGATCTAGTAATAGGCAATACTTTGTTATAAAAGAACAGTATCTTATACAAGGTAAAACAAGAAATCGCATTTTATTTTAAGCTTATAACTTTTTTAATTAATTGATAATACCTACTTTAATATCAGTTTAATTAGACTTAAACATGTCCTAACTTGGTATAAAGTGTGTCAACTTTTATTAATAGTTTTCTTTCAGTTTATTTTTTAACCTTTGTTTTCCTAATTATTCTCTACATATCACCTAATTTAACAATTACTGATTATTTTTGGAGTATTTTGAACGTATAGAAACTCTGTACCCCAGTGGTAACATATTAATTAAATCCACCCACCTTTACAAAAATATTAACGATTTTACAATTAATATACCCAAAACATCAATTGTAAAGTTGGCAGAAAGAGATCGCCATGAGTAGATGGAGTTTGTTATCATCTCTCCCCCAACATGTCCTTGTCTCTTAATTCTAGTAAAATGCACAAAATTTCAGCAAATATATCCCAGGTTAGGTAAATCTTAGGAAGCCTAAATTTCCAAGGTAGCAAATATCTGTGAACTGTTAATAAACTTAATAAATTTTGTACACAACTGATGCAATAACTTCCTACAAATAAAGTTATAAAGCTTTAAATATGATGTGTTTTTTACCCTACCATGTGTTTTACAATAATTTGCCAACCTTGCAAACACATATCATATTGTATTCTGTGATAACTTTACCTAATTCAAGTAAGAACTGGTAATTAGCAATCAACTATCTTTAGAATTCTTAAACATCATGTGTTTAAAGCTTAAGAAGCAAGTCCAGGAACTTACAAAAAAAAATTCTATTTTACTCTATGTAGATTAGTACTTTTACCTTTTTTTATTCACTATGGCTGTTTTATGTCTTTACTAAAAACACTACACCTACAAACATTTTTATGGGGGCTTACATTAGATATTTAAAACTAATAAGGCTCTGTGCACATTTTAAAAAGGCTTATTAACACAACTAAAAAGACAAAAACTGTTTTCTTTTTCAGAATTTTTTTCTGATATGATTCTGCACAGGCCCTAACCTATTTTACAGGCTCCCTCCCGCTGCCAATCCTGGCACGCGCAGGTGCCAGCTCTCAGGCGTCCACCCGGCGTACTGAATCCTCGTCCACGAGGCGTGCCAGTAGTCTGGCAACACTGCACCGCGTGGGTGGCGTATCTACCGTGCCGCAGTCCCGAACAGGTGCGGCCCGAGCCGCCGCCATCTTGCTCTTGTCGTACTGCGATTACGTCGCAGATATGAAAGATCAAACAGCAAACATTGGTATAAACACCACAATTGCTACCTATCGCCTCCTGTAGCTCTATCAGCTGTGTTGTGTAACAGAAACATCAAAACACACATAGTTTTTTACCAACTTAAAATTAATTTTTGATGACTGGAAGGGTTAAACTTACATGAAATAGTTGTGTAGATTACATCCTGCTACCATGGAAGTATTTAAAAAAAAAACTTTTTCGTTGACAACTTGCTGCAAGAAATAAAGTGCTTTTATAATTCAGCGACTCATCATAAACTTTTAGAACAACAGAAACCTCTAAACTTATTCATTTGAGAATGAATATATCTATTGATTTGTCAAATTTTACTCTCCTCTATACTATATAATTAGAGTAGACGTTTGAAATTATAATTTTCTTTAAAATAATAAACAAAATAACTTCCTTTCTCAACGATTTTCATTAAATTATTACATTTACACATTATAAGTCAAAAGGCTTTCGACCTAACTCCGTCCTCCAAATTTAAATTATTTTCGCGTAATTACTAAAATAGCAAGATGGCAGCGGCACATAAAAGATAATTTATCAATTTATTTTTAGAGCAAATACACCTAAAATATGTGATCAAAGCAGCACACAAACACACACGAGAAAATACACTCAACACACTGCATGCTCTTTGTTTTTTGTTGACTACCTTTAGAACCAAGTTTACAGCAGTAAGTAAATACGTATATTTCTGTTGTTGAGAAAATTATTTTTCCTATTTCATTAAAAGAAAGTTATTTTTCTTTCGCATGTGGGCAAAGAAAGAAAAGTTACTTTCTGTAGAGGTAAATTTATGAAATTTTGCTATCGATGTTAAACAAGAAACTTAATAAATTTTATTTTTATATTTCTATCAACAAAGTACTTTATATTTTTATTTGTTAACTTGTAAATTATTTATATATGTGATTACGAAAAACACTATAGTATTTTGGGGGTAAGCATAGTACTTGTTAAATAATTTAGGTTCCTAATATCCGTGAGAGTTCGTACCGAAATCTTAATAAACTTAATTAAAATATTAAATAATGGGAGGTTTCTAAGAAAATTCGTGGATCTTACTTTTTAGAAGATACCTAATATTAAAGTTTTGTATATAATATGGGCTAACGTAACTAAAAAAATAGGTTTTTTAAGTAACTATAGTTATTTCAGTTTTTCAGTGATTTTGAGTTTTTCTGAAAAGAGGTAAATCGGTCTCTTGTCGGAAAGGCCGGTTTAAATCTTAGAAAACGTAAAACATTCTAAGGGGAGAAAAATTATTCATAACTTACTTCATTTCACCAATTTTTCAGTAAAACGATCCTGTTTCCTCGAGAAATAGTTTTTGTACCTATATATTTCTTCGTAATTAGAAATTATAGACTAAAAAAATGTATTATGTCCCTAAATGCAAAAGACGGAATAAAATGAATCGGTTCCTTACTTATTAATTTGCCAATACTTAGATAATGCAAGAAAAAGTCTGTTTTTAATAACAATCGAATATTCTTTTACCTATAAAATTCGTCTCACAAGTAAGTAATCATGTTTTCTAATTTTTCCGTTCTCCTAAAAGTTAAGAAAGCGCAGCAGATTTTGAAGGTAACTCCTGCCACCCCTTTTTCCTCAGAAACTAAAAAAAAGTAACAAAAAAATGGAACAAAAATGGAAAATTACAATAATAACCAAGGAAAGCATAACCTAAACACGATTGCACTTACTTCTTTCTTTTAACTTGTTCTGTTTCTAACCAGAAGTAATAATATTAATAACTAAAAGAGTAAAATTTGTGTTTTCTAATTAACATTATAAAAGTTGAACTGTTGGTTTCAGTCATGATTTTGCTATAATAAACTTGGTTTTGAAGAAAAGGTTCTAAGAAAATAATATCCAACAATTAGTATACGGTGAGGCAAGATGTACAACTAATCTATTACTCGTGTAGATGAGATTGATATTTAGATACTGCTCACTTGAATTCATCCCACCGTTCTGTTGCACATTTTTTAATCGCCGAGAAGGTACTCAAATTCCGTCTTAGATTCAAAAAAATTTTTTTAATTAGGTTTTCATTAAACTAAAATAAACATTATTTAAATTTTAATAGTCTCCTTAGTCCAGAGAACATGATTAGATTATTTGATCACATGAACACTGCATTAAAAAACTCATGTCACAAGTATCCATGTTAATTTGCTACAAATAATATTGTTTTTACTAAAACTCAAAATTTGCTAACCGTCTTATTCAACGAAACTGGTCGAAATTAAGATTTGATTTTGCAGTTTTTGCTACAAGTTGCACTTGCTTCATCTTACCTCTAATAAAATTCTAGAACATATCCTAGAACCTGAACCAATATATTTGTGTAACTTTCGAAGTTAGCTTTACTAGTGGATAATTTTAATATTTGTTTATATGCTTGCATACAGCATGGTTTATAAAATAACTTACCTGATCTATTTTGCTTTTATTATACCTATAAACGCTTGGTATTTTTGATGGATTTGACTGGATGAACTTTATATAGTAAAAAATTGATTTTTCTTTGTTGTGTAATATAAAGTTTTAATGGTCAAATTATATATATAATTCATAATAGTTTTACATGATATATTTTACTAAGGTTCGAGAAGACCAAGCATAGCTTCCATTCATAGCGCCAGCTCATTGAGAAGCTACAGCGCAAGGAGATACGAAAGAGAAAGGGAACAAAAAGAAGAGAGAGAAATGCAAAGACGATTATCGAAAATTACGTCAGCATCTACGAGTAAACTTCCTCCAACGCCCAGTCCTCATTCTACTGATGATTTATTGCCTACGTTGGAGGAAGATAAACAGGTGAGACAATAATAATTCAATTTTCAAACCAAGGTTCTTGTATCATAAATTTAAAGTATTAAAAGTACCATTCTGCTCCATGGGAATTAGATCAAAAAAGAGCTGTTTTGTTAACAAAAATGTAACATTAGTTTTTTTGCTGGAATGTGTTCATTTCGGCATCCTATAAAACATATCTCGATGGTAACTCTGAAAGACCTGTGCAAAAAAGATGGCGGATCAAAAACGATTTTCGGTTTTTTGAGTTTATCTCGAAAAGTAAAAGTTGTATCGAAAAATATTTCAAACAAAAGTTGTAGAGAATTAAAAATATAATATATATTATAGGTAGAGCCACTAGTTATCGAGATATATTTTTTTTCCACCAAAATTTACGGTTTTTGTTTAAAAAAAGACATTTATTAACAAATTACCGATTTAAAATTTAACATAAATATAGGTATTAATATTTTAAAAAAGTACGTCAAACCCTGAATCTGAGAGTTTTTTATTTTCCGAGAAACACGATGTCAAATTTGAAAATTCAACCTCAATTTTCCGTTTTCGTAATTAAGATACAATGCTCAGTTTTAATGGAAATTGTTTGTATTGTTTTATTTTTTGAAGATCTATTAAAACAAAAAATTTTCAATCGTGGGCCGTGAAATTTTGCAAAAACCAATTTTTGCAATAACTTTCCACCGGATGGATATAAAATTTTTTTAATGCATGCATACATAGATGTCTCATTACCGATCTCAAGAAAAAAAATTTAATTTTGGTTTGAAAAAAACGGTTTTTTTTTTCAAAAATTCATAATTGCGTGGCAAATGATTATTAAAGGCTCAAATTTGCAGAAGATGCTTTTATGCTTTTTAATACTTGTACTTTACTTACTTACTTATTCCGTGGCGTTACAACCCCGTGTGGGTTTTAGCCGACTTGACAATATGCCTCCATTCATTTCTGTCCTTTGCTAGCTCCATCCAGTTCTCGACATCCATAGCTTTAAGGTCTCCTGCTATATTATCCCGCCACCGGAGCCGGGGTCGTCCAAGTGGTCTTTTTCCAGTTGGGGTTTCTTCCCACACCAGTCTCACTATTCTTTCGTTAGAGTGTCTTATGAGGTGGCCTGTCCACTGGAGTCTTCTAGACTTTATTTCTTTAACTATGTTGGCGTCTGCGTATAACTCTTCTAACTCTTTGTTTGTTCTTATTCTATATTGTCCCGTTGCCCCATCCAGTAACGGGCCAAAGATTTTCCTTAGGATTTTTCTCTCCCAAACTCGCAGTCGCTCTTCGTTTGCCTTTGTTATTGTCCAAGTTTCGCTGCCGTACATCACTACTGGTCTTATAACTGTTTTATATAGATTTCTCTTTGTTCGTCTTGTTAGTTGTTTCGATTTTATCAGGTCTCGAAGGGCGTAGCTACATCTGGATCCCAGCTTGGATCCTATTGTTTATTTCTTGTGATCCGTTATTATCTTCAGTTATTGTTGTTCCAAGATACTTAAATTCTCTGACGCCCTCAAAGTTGTAGTCGTCGATGGTGATGTTCTGTCGAATTCTGTCTCTGTTTCGAATATTGCGGCTCGTGTACATATATTTAGTTTTGTTTTCATTTATTTGTAGCCCCATCTTCTCTGCTTCCTTCTCGAACCTGATAAAAGTTTCCTTCATTTTTATTCTTGTGTTTTCTATTAGATCTACATCGTCTGCAAATGCCAGCAGTAAGTTTGGTCCTTCTCAATGGAATATGGAAGTCGGTGTATCAATTCTTGCATTTCTGATTATGTGTTCTAAAGCTACGTTGAAGAGTTGTGGTGAGAGTGCATCTCCCTGCTTCAGTCCATTGTTAATCTCAAATGTCTCCGAGTACTGTTGCCCAACTCTTACCTTACATCGTAGTCCTTCCATACTCATCCGTATCAAGTTGACTAGTTTTTTAGGAAAGCCAAGTTCTTGCATCGCTGTCCACAGTCTCATCCGGCATACTCTATCGAAAGCCTGTTTAAAGTCTATGAACATCTGATGAAGCTCTCGATCGAACTCCCAGTATTTTTCCATTATTTGTTTTATAATGAATATTTGGTCAACAGTAGATCGGCCGGGTCTGAATCCGCATTGATACTCTCCAATGATTTCTTCTGTGTTCGATTTGGTTCTTTCTAACAGAATGTTTGCAAGGATTTTGTAGGTAGTATTAAGGAGCATTATTCCTCGGTAGTTGTTACATTGCTTTTTGTTACCTTTTTTGTGAATTGGTACGATAACACCTTCTTTCCATTCGTCTGGCATTGTTTCTTCCTGCCAAATACCTTGAATTAGCTTGTATATAGATCTGTATAGTGCTTCACCTCCGTGCTTCAGACACTCTGCGGGTATACCATCGCTGCCTGGGGCTTGACTTGTACTTTACCTGTGAATTTTTTGGATCCAAGAAATACACTTCCATACGATCTGTGAACCTTCGAAAATTGGGCCGAATCTAATCAAAAATACCGCTGTCGGCGGTTTGCCATAGTTCAGGCGCATTATTCATTGGCGCTTCAAGGAAACTTATGCATCACAAGTAACATTTATAATGTTGATGTTGTTTTATTAATTTATATGATAGTAACAATTTGTTTAGTCATATTAATAATTAATTTGTTTATTAACAAAGTTTTTACAAAAAATTAGAAAGAAAATCATACAAATATTCAATTATATATTACATATTCTACTGTTTTTTTTTATATTATTATTATCTAAGAGTTTATTAACAAAATTGTTACGAAAATTTCTATAAGCAAATCATATAAATATTTAATAATACATTAATAGTTTATTAACAAAACTATGCTCTTTAATTTTATAAGTTTGTATTAGAACAAATTAATATATATATAATTGAATATTTGTATGAATTTCTCTATAATTTTTTGTAAAAATGTTGTTAATAAATAAATTAATAATTAATATGACTAAAAAAATGTTACTATCATATTAATTAATAAAACAACATTAGTATTATAAATATTACTTGTGATGCATAAGTTTCCTTGAAGTGCCAATGAATAATAAGCCTGAACTATGGCAACCCGCCGACAGCGGCCTGCAGCATCCATTTTCGATTAGATTTGGCCCAATTTTCGAAGGTTCATAGATCGTATGGAAGTGTATTTCTTAGATCCAAAAAATTCACAGGTAAAGTACAAGTATTAAAAAGCACCTTCTGCAAATTTGAGCCCTTAATATTCATTAGCCACGCCATTATGAATTTTTGAAAAAAAAAAGTTTTTTTTATCTAAAATTAATTTTTTTTATGAAATCGGAAATGATACATTTAAATCCAATACATGCATTAAAAAATTTTTATCTCCATCCAGTGAAAAGTTATAGCAATTTTTTTGGTGCAAAAATTGGTTTTTGCAAAATTTCTCATCCCACGATTGAAAAGAAATTTTTTTTTAATAGATCTTCGAATTATAAATAATACAAACAATTTCCATTAAAATTGAGCATTGTATCTTCATTACGAAAGCGGAAAATTGGTTGAATTTTCAACGTTTCCATCGAATTTCTCGGAAAATAAAAAACTCACAAATTCCGAGTTTGACATATTTTTTTAGAATGATAATATCTATATTTATATTAAATTTTCAATCGGTAATTTGTTAATAAATGTTTTTTGTTAAAAAAAAACAAAAACGGTAAATTTTGCCGAAAAAAATATATCTCGATAGCTAGTGGCGCCACCTATAACTTATGTTATATGAATCTATAAGTTTTTTAATTCTCTACAACTTTTGTTTGAAATATTTTTCGATACAATTTTTACTTTTCGAGATAAACTGAAAAAAACCGAAAATCGTGACATTGTTTGTTCGACCTTTTTTTTGCACAGGTGTTTCAGAGTTACCATCTAGATATGTTTTATAGAATTCCGAAATGAACACATTCCAGCAAAAAACCAATGTTACATTTTTGTTACTGACGAAAGTCTATTTTCCATGGAGTAGTAAGTGGGAACTGAGCAATAATATTATTTTTGTATTCTACTGTCATTTGGATGCAAGGAAGTTGGTGAATGTACCAGAAGAGGAATGCTTAGAAAATCTTAAACTCGAGAGGAACATGCCATTAGCAAACATGCTTTGCACATAATTGTTCTATGAGCACAAGTCTATGAAATCCACTAATCATATAAATATTATTCTTAGATGTTTTATAATAAATATTTTTGATATTATTCAAATATTTCATACAACTATTGTCCATTTGCGTTGGCTGAACGCATGTTTAATCACATGATTAGTTATTTTTACTACAATGTCAAAAAAGTCAAAATAACCAAACTAATTTTTTTTTGCCCCTTACCCCGCTGCCGACGCCTTGAAAGTGTCCAGCCCCCGTTGGTTTCGCCTCTAGTAGAAGCATTCCTCTCTCTCCTCCAAATTCCTTATTCAAACTACATAACATGGGGATATTTGCGAAACGGGGTATTACAAAACGTGCACTCTTCTCTGAGAAGGCCTAAAAAGATAATTATTTAGATATGTAGCAATAAAAGCCCTTTTAAAATTAGAATTATATATTTAGGGAAAGTTATACACCACACACATTTTTTTTTCTTTTTTACAGACAGAGCTTACGGTCCAGGGTGGTTTTACCAATACTTCCTATGCTTAAACAGGTGTTTTTAATTTTAGTTTTTAAGGTGTTACCGTTTTAGCTTATTGCATCTAATTTTGATAGCATTTCTCTACAAATTCAGAATTTGAAAGCACTATCTGTTGCAGCAAAAATGTAAAATTTGCTTCTGCAAATACTAGGGAAATAAAATTACGGTCAGCTTTATGAAAATTTATGATATAGTCTGGACCAGCTAAAGTTTTAAACATGACAGATGACACCTGTCATTTTCTAGTGCCTTGTTCACTAAAATGTGAATAGTTGCTGAAATACGTCAGAGAGAAAATTTGGAAAAATCAGAATGATGGAAGGGAAAAAACTGCATTCACAGTTAGTAACTTTTTAAATTATCATATTAAAACTTTAGCTGCTTCGGACAATGCAGATGTATTATCCTTATCAAAAAAACGACATTGTTGTGTAAAGCTTGGGTTAATATCAAATGATCTCTGCTTCTTTTTTAAATCTTGGTACATAAAAAATAAAGATTAAGGTAAGTTGTTGGAAAATATAAAATAACCGCCAAAGGCTCTAAGAAATTTTCTTCATTCACAAAATAATGCGTGCGATGACTTACTAACTGATAATTAGTTTATTGTCCAATTCCATGTTTAGTGTATGCCCTGCGCAAAATTCTACAGGGTTAGTAAAAAAATGTGAGCCCTTCTGACAGACGTCCCTAATTTTTGTCACTTTTAACCAACCTTTCTACTTTAAAGCATCACAGATCAATTACGATGTTAGCACACAGCCACACCCAGAAGCCTGTAGGGATACAGACACAATATAAAGCAACAAATGTCAATTTCGCGAAAAGGAGATTCGCCCTTGTATTTTTTTAAATATTTACTTATTGGTTGTCAGTAGTGGTTCCATAAAAATATTTTTTTTAAATTTAAGTTTATTTATGAACTAGAGACTAAAAAAATTGAAAAAATTGTTGGCAATCAAAATTTTTTATAGCCTTGTATATACAACTTTTGATAAGAGAAATTTTTGACAAAATTTTCTGCACGTTCCAGAGAACCCCCACTGAGTGGTCCCAAAAGGCATTTCCGAAATAGGTTTATTGTAATGGAGTAAACGAGTGAAAAGATTTGTTAGTTAGTGAACTTTTCAATTGACTTCATTTATATATAACTTTTGATGAAAGTGGGTTACTTTGATGTGGTTTTCAGTATATTGTAAATAATGCCATTACAGGAGATCTTCTATGAAGAAATAACCAAAACGACAAACCTTCCCACATACTGTTAATAAGTCACTTCAACCCAGAAGTGGGGAGAAGATTAGAAGAAACTGAACACTCATTGGGCGAAAGAAATGATTAACTTTGCTCTATCCATCAAAAATAGAATTGATTTTATAATGTCAGATAACAAATGTCAACAATTTAACATCGTGTTCGACAGGAAGTAATCATCAAATGGTGAGAGCAAAATCTTAACTTTCAAAAGCAAACTGTTTTACATCCAAAATAAAACAAACAGATATAATATCAAAATAAAAACAAATACCAAGAACTCACTAAAGGGGTTTTAGAAAACAACACTGTTACAATCGAAGAACATGGTCTAGATCTACACATAGAGAAGATAATAAAAGTCCAAAGACCATATAACCAGCAAAACAACCTAAGACCTCATTTCTAAATGATAAAACTAAACATAAGAAACGACGTCGATAAAGTGGAACTGACTGAGCTAAACAGAACTATAAAGAAATTCGTAAAGATACGAGAAAACATAACACCAAAATAATACTAAGTATAATTAATGAAGGACGTAATACTGTAAAGAAAAAATAAATATTGGCACAAAAACATCAATAAAATTCAATATCGAAAAGATGAAATGCTAAACCATAGGAAAGAAATTTTAGAAGAAATAATATTATATTATTCAAACCTATTTGAACTTAACGACTGTTAGAGAGGCAAAAGCAGGAAAATTATAAGAAACGTAGAATCAGAGAAATCCCTGAAATAAATGAGAAAGAAATTCACAATGTGCTAAAAAACTTGAAAAGAACATAGGTGCTGGATTCGACAACGTATTGGCTGAAATGCTACAGGAAGGTGTCCCCGAACTGAAGCATGAAAAGATATCACTAAGATGGACAATTATACACCAATAAATCTACTGTTCTAAATATGCAAGCTTTTTACAAAAATAATTTCAAATAGAATAACAAAAAAATTTCTACCAGCTACGTGAACAGGCTGGCCTCAGGTCGGGTTGTAACACGTGCGACCATCTCCAAGCATTAAAAACAATAATCGAGAAGTGCAACCTTCGTTGACTATGAGAAAGCTTTCGATTCTATGGGCAGTACTAAATTCCTAGACCAACTGCAGAGTACGCAGGTCTAATTAAAGAGATATATGAGAACTCAAAAATGTATATTAAGACATTTGAAGATTTGAAAATAATTTTAATCAGGAAAGGAATAAGTCAATGCAATATAATATCACCAAAACTGTTTATAACAGCCCTCCAAGATGCATTCTGTCAGCTGGATTGATCAATTAAAGGAGGATATTGTTTTGTTTGGTAGAAGACAGAAGATAACAACAACAAAGAACAGCAACAACAAAGAAGTAACTAGAAAAATGAAACTAGCCTGGTCAGCATTTGGAAAAAAGATAATATAAAACCAATGTGTCCTCCCTGTATTTACTTATGGATCAGAAACTTGGAGTTACACAAAATATAACATAAAGAAAATCGGCAGTGCCTACAGAGAATTGTGTTAAAAATAAGACTATCAAATCGCATAAGACACACCAATATACGAAAGCAAACAAAAATTAAGGCGTCGCTCAAAGTTTGGCGCAAATGAAATGAGACTAAGGATGTACTGGAATGGCATCTAAGAGGAAGTAAGAGAAACGTGGATAGATCGAACATAAGATGGAGATATGACATTATGAAGATAGCTGTAGTAAATTCGCAACAGATGACACAGGACAGGCATAGTTGGAATAAAGTTGAGAAGGCATCCATCCAACATTGGATCGTGATCATGAATTTAAAACAATTTATAACTTATTTTTGGTTTTTAGTGCAATTTTCTGAAGTCGCTTCATTTTAAAATTTGTACATAATTTATTCCATATAATATATTATTTTAAAGTTACTTTTTGGTCAGAAAGAAATGTAGCATTTCTTTACTAATCCTGTTTAATCTTTTTTCTCGCACAATCTAGCACAATTTTAGCTTTGACAGTGATAAGTTTCGACGTGGGCTCAATATCTGGTTTGGGACGATGTTGCACTAAACCAGCAGTATTGAATTGAAATATTTTCTAATTAGAAATCTTGGAAATCCAGATATCATTTTGTATTTTTCAGCTAAATTAAAACTAACATTTTAATTTAGTGAAAATAAAATAAAGGTAATATTTCAATACGAAATTATATACAATACAGGATGTCCCACGACGAACTGCCGCGATCGATTTGGTTGGATGATAATTTTACCTTATTCGCTTTTCTTCAGATTTGGTTTTAAGGGGTTGGGGGTGGTGTATTACGAATATGAAGTTAATTTTTTTCAACTATTAGGTTGATAAGATACAATATGAGGGACTAAAAATTTTACATTTTCCGGTTTTATCTAAAATTGATATTACGGGGCTCTTGGGATGTATACAAATTCAATATGCAATATAAAATATATCGGGCTAAAAAATGTACGTCTCAAATTCTTTAAATATCGATATTGGAATGTTTTGGGGCCTATATTACCAATCTAAAATTAATTTGAAATTTAAGATAGTGGATTTACTGTGACAGACTAAATATTTGTTTGACACAATTTCATTGGTATTTGGAGAACTCTAAGAATCAAAGAATTTTTAGTGGTTCATTTTAGGGTGATTTACAATTATGGATAAAGTGGGTACTTTTTGCTACCTTAGAGTCATTGCGAGGTACACTAATCTCGATTAGCACTTAGTTCAAATAATTTATGAATATCGTAATGAACGACTTCTAAAAGTGCGCTAAAAAGTGAAAAATAACTAGAAATTTTTATATGAAATTGAAATTTTTGAAGTCGGCGCCAAATTATTTGTAAATGAAATAAATAACTACTAATATATACAAATTATGATAAGAAAACAATTACAAATAAAGTATTTTTAATCTGTTTATGCGAATCACATTTTGTCAGGTATTAGTTTGGCGCCGACTTCAAAAATATCAATTTCATATAAAAATTTTTAGTTATTTTTCACTTTTTAGCGCACTTTTAGAAGTCGGTTCAATTTTTTTATAAAAATTTTATTGAAATAAAATTACAAATATGTCATAAACAGGTAGACTTAGATATCGGATATTATACATGAAATATGCCTATAATTTTGCGTAAAATCAAAAAGGAAATAATATATTTAAGATAAGCAAGAAGGCATCAACTTCCGATATAACCGGAAATGCCACCGTCTTGAAAATATTTTAGCTCAATTGCCCCGATCGGCTTTAGCAAATTGTCAAATGTTAAAAATTTTCCAAAGTCTATTTTCCGAGAAATCAACCTCGGCAGTTGGTCGTAGAACACCTTGTATAATCCAAAAAGGCTTTGCAATGACTTGTTGACAAAAATTTGACAAGAAAAATAAAAAGAAAAATTTTATGTGTATTTTTTTAATGTCATATGAAACCAGATATCGGTTTTCGTCGGGACTCTAGTCACTTCTTTTAGCTTTTCAAATTTAATAGTAAAGGGTGTTTTTATAGAGGTATAGAACTTTTAAATGGAATAAAACAAAGATGAATTTTTTAAATTGACATGAAATTTACTTTATTCGAAAGAACCTTCTGGCATTATAATTTAAATATGACTTCTGGCATACGACTGCCACGGCTGGCTCGGACGTAGTCTAATCTGGAGGTCCAATTTTCGATGACTTTTTCCAACATTTGTGGCCGTATATCGGCAATAACGCGGCGAATGTTGTCCTCCAAGTGATCAATCGTTTCGGGCTTATCGGCGTAGACTAGCGACTTCATATATCCCCACAGAAAATAGTTTAGCGGCGTTAAGTCGCACGATCTTGGAGGCCAATTCACGGGTCCGAAACGTGAAACTATGGGGTTACCAGACATTTCCTTCAATAAATCAATTGTGGCACGAGCTGTGTGACATGTTGCGCCGTCTTGTTGAAACCACAGCTCCTGCACATCATGGTTGTTCAATTGATGAACAAAAAAGTCAGTAATCATGGCTCTATAGCGGTCACCATTGACTGTAACGTTCTGACCAGCATCGTTTTTAAAGAAGTACGGACCAATGATTCCACCAGCCCATAAAGCACACCAAACAGTCGGTTTTTCTGGATGTAACGGTGTCTCAACATACACTTGAGGATTATCATCACTCCAAATACAGCAGTTTTGTTTATTGACGTATCCATTAAAACAAAAGTGAGCTTCATCGCTAAACAAAATTTGCTTATGAAAATCGGGATCAACGGCAATCTTATTTTGGGCCCATTCACTGAATCTACGCCTTGCTAGGTGATCATGTGGCTTCAATTCTTACACGAATTGGATTTTTTAAGCACGCAAACCAAGATCTTTCCGCAAAATCTTCCATAAAGTGAATGGACACATATCCAATTCCTGTGCACGATGGCGGATAGACTGATTCGGGTCTTCCTCTACGCTACGCTCTACAGCAGCAATGACTTCTTCTGTACGCACTGTACGACGTCTCTGTGGATGCGTATTATCATTTAGAGTAAACGTGGTGCGAAAACGTTCCATAGTTAATCGAATTAATTGTTCTGATGGACGATTATATTGACCGTAAAATGGACGTAGTGCGCGATACGTATTTCGAACAGAACCATGATTTTCAAAATAAATTTGCACAATTTGGAAGCGTTGTTCAGGCGTCAGTCTATTCATGTTGAAATGCCAAACCAAACTAAACATAAATCACTTGACAGCTGACAAAATGGCCGCCAGTTAAAAAAGTGTTGCCAACTTAAAATTCTATACCTCTATAAAAAACACCCTTTATTTATATATCAAAACGTCCTTTATTATTCACATATTACAGTTTTATCAACCTTTTAGATTCCGCCATTAGCAACAAAAGAAGATTCAACAAGTAGCTTTCAAGAAGAAAATTTACCTTCGACTTCGAAGCAATATCCATAGTGACCTTTTAAATTCTCTCCTTCCGCTAAATCAGACAAAAAGACAATTAAAAAATTTATCGTTATTTTATATCAACATGATGTATTTGCCTAAAATGATGCCTACATTTAAAAGATATAAAATGCAAATGAGTACTTTTCTTTTAGGAACATAGTATTTGTATAACCTATAAAATTTTAACTATGTATAATAGATTTTCTTTAATAGTCCGGTCAAGTTAGCATCAAAAATAGGGGTAAGGTTACATTAATTCGTACCTTGCTAAAAATTGGCATGAATGTTGGGAACCCTATTATACACAATTTGTCAATTATCCACATCAATCCGAAGTGTGGAAAAAAATTTATTCAAGGTCAAATGTTGCAAAAATCGGTTTTTTGAGTTTTCCAGCTAAACGGTAAGTTTTATAATAAAAATAGGTGAGACAAAAATTATTCATCATGCAATTATCTATAAAAATTGTTCCTACACTTTTTTCCTAAGAATCACCATTTCGGAGATACAGCGATGCAAAATGTTGAAAAAGTTGTATTCTTCATAATATGCACACGTTTCCGCGCCACCCGTGAGGTAGTGTACATGGCGCGTTTTTTTTTACGTGGTTTCCCCGGTAGGCCTATTCCACGATCTATTGTGCTTCTGTTGAGTTAAAAAGCTATTGTATTAAATTGAAAATGGTACTATTGTAAATAACAAGAGCGGTGGAAGTAATGCGTAAATTGAGAAAATTATTCGTCTGATTGATACTCTTCTAATGGAACATAATCCATACTGTCTTGCTCTTCTTGACCCAATTGTAACTTTGATTTGAAAGACCTTGGTCGAACAGCAGTCATAATACTATGGCTAATATTTGTGCATACTAATTTCAAATGTTGTAAATTAAATCGCTTTTTTTTCAAAATAACTTTCTCCAAAAAATAAGTCAGTGACTCTGGAATTTGACTGTTAATATCTTCAAACATACGACCTGGCGGGGGGTAATGAGAATTATCAAAAACTGCAGATTGAATATCTTCTCGAATGATTGCTGCCGCAGCCTTCACGATTCTAAATCGCTCTTCTTTTTCATTTGTTGTTTTTTTTTTCGTAGCTAGCTCGATTTAAAATGTCATAGTGATTATCAACAAAACATATTAATGTTGATGCTCCTGACTTTTCTGTTAAAATAATTTTATCGCCATACTTCAACTTTAATCGTAACTTAATGGTTCTATTATCTAACGAATTGTTGCAAATATTTTGTAAATCGTCTAATGAAAATTGACAATCATCACTATTTTCGATGTGTGCAAATATTTCTTCCATTAAAAGATTCGTGATTTCAGATTGAGGACGACCGGCTTGACCCCCCGTAGTCGGTCTCAAGAAGGCATTATGACAGTCTTTATGATACTTAGCTTCGGCAGCAACTAAATCATGTTCGAACTCAATTCGAGTGATAACAGCTTTTGCTACATGATCAGAACGAGTCTGGGCTATATTCAGGATTGTTTCTTTGAATGAAAGTGTTGTTACATGAAAAATTTTACGCCGATACTTCAGTGCTTTTCTGTTTTCTAGCTCTTCATTCAATTCATTGCCACAAAATAAGCAACACTTTTTAAAACAAAAAAATGGTTCACTTACGCGTGCTCTAGTACGAGGTGGACTTATTTTTGATGTACTAGCTTGTTCTTCATCCTGTTTTCTTTTCAATGCAGCGATTGTACCCTTCCGAGTATAGTTTTTTCGACACTGCACATGAACTGTCACAGAAGTCTGGTCTTTCAGGTATTCCGAAAATTCATCACCTCTTTCAATACTTGCATTAATTAATGTCTTTAGGCCACGATCAACAGTAACTGTTTCGCTTTCGGTCAAATGTTTATTACAAATAAAGCACAACTGCGACATTTCTATTACAAACACAAAACTGCACAAATTTTGTTTGAAAATATAAGCAATAACTACGTGTTCTTACTACGAAAGAATGCTTGAGACTAATACTATTCTATCTAGGGAGGCCCTTCAAAAAGGAGCAGGTATACGAGCGTCGCCACGTGGACAATTGAATAGCAGACAGATGTTGCTCAAGGCCGTACGGTCATATAAAATGAGGAACTGGTTTTTTTTTGGAGTTTATATTTTTAAAACTGTATAATATGTATGTATACACTACGAAAATTAATATTTTTACTTATATTATCGTTCTGTAACGTATATTACGGTAATTGACATGCATATTATGAAGAATACAACTTTTTCAACATTTTGCATCGCTGTATCTCCGAAATGGTGATTCTTAGGGAAAAAAGTGTATAAACAATTTTTATAGATAATTGCATGATGAATAATTTTTGTCTCACCTATTTTTATTATAAAACTTACCGTTTAGCTGGAAAACTCAAAAAACCGATTTTTGCAACATTTGACCTTGAATAAATTTTTTTCCACACTTCGGATTGATGTGGATAATTGACAAATTGTGTATAATAGGGTTCCCACCATTCATGCCAATTTTTAGCAAGGTGCGAATTAATGTAACCTTCAATGTCTATTTTGACCGGACTATAAGCAAATTTTAGTAATTGTAAGAATATATTTGCTAAACAGGAGTGGATCCAGAAATGTGCTCTGGATGAACGGAAAAAAGATAAAATTCGGCTCCCATCAATTTTTATGGCTCCTGGCTCTGTTGATGGGAACGCAGGATTGAAATATTTTTACAAATTATAGAAGAAACATGGGTCCAAAGAAATAATGTTAAAATATTAAATAACTTTTTTTAGTTTACGAAAAAATGTTCTATATTATATTTTCAAAAGAAGCCGTCAATACCGCAAGAATTGATGCTATTCGAATTTTATTTTCTTTTCTAACCGACTTCTAAAAGGAGGAGGTTCTCAATTCGTCGACTATGTATTTTTTTTATGTATGTACACCGAGTACTCCGGAACGGCGGCACCGATTTTAATGAAATTTTTTACATTATGTTCAGGAAGTTACTGCGGTGGTCCCATATTTTTTTGGATGAAATTGGTGCAGTAAAATCCAAGATGGCGCTGATAATATGGCGGCCAAAAAAATTAATTTTGTCCGATTTTCTCCAAAATTGATATGGGGAAATTCTAGTGGTCGTACACAACGAATCTGCAATTGTTTTTAAAAAATTCAGTATGGTGGATCCAACATGGCGGAAAAAAAATTTAATTTTGTCCGATTTTCTTCAAAATTGGTGTGGGGGAGTTTTCGGGATCGCACATAACGAACAAAAAATATTTTTTTAAAATTCAATATGGGGAAACCAATATGACGAGAAAAAAAATCAATTTTGTCCGATTTTCTCCGAAATTGGTACGGGGGAGTTCTCGGAGTTGCACATAACGAATCTAAAGTTGTTTTAATATGGCGGATCTAACATGGCGGACGCAAAAATCAGTTTTGTCCGATTTTCTCCAAAATTGACGTGGGGAGTTTTCGGGGTCGCACATAACGAATATGAAATTATTTTTAAAACATTCAATATGGCGTATCAAATATGGCGGATATAAATTGATTTTGTCCGATTTTTTTCAAAATTGATATTGGGGAGTTTTTGGGTCGCACATTCCGAATCTGAAATTATTTAATATGGCGGATCTAAGATGGGGGATTAAAGATTCTACATCTCTCGATTTTATCCAAAATCAGTATTGGGGGTTTTTGTTAGTGCTTATTACGAATTTAAAATATTTTTTGGAAAAGTCAATCTGGCGGATTCAATATAACGTCCTAAAAATTTTATATCTTTCAATTTTCTCCAAAACTTATAAGGGGATTCTTGAGAGTGTAAATTATGAATTTTAGTACTTTTTCAGGATTCAAGATGGGACTAAATCGTTTTTGAGGACGTAAATAACATATATAAAATTATTTTAAGAAAATCTAAAATGTCAGATGCAATATGACGGTCTAGAAATTTTCCAGATATCATCCAAAATTGGTACTAGGACTTTGAAGGGTTTAGATTTAGATTAGATTAAGACGACTGAAATTCAATATGGCGGATCCAATATGGTGGGTTGAAAATTTTACCTTATTCGTATTTTTGCAGATTTGGTATTAGAGGATTTTCAGGGTCGTATATTACGAATATGAAGTTAATTTTTTAAAACTATTAGGTTGATAAGATACAATATGAGAGATCGAAAATTTTACATTTTCCGATTTTGTCTAAAATTGATATTGCGGGGTTCTTGGGGCGTATACAAACTCAATATTAGTATGAAATATAGTAGGCTAAGAAACTTACGTCTCAAATTTTTTAGATATTGGAAGATTTACTATGAGAGACCAAATATTTGTTTGGCAGAAGTCTAAGAATCAAAGTAACTTTATTGGTTCGTTTTAGGGGTTTTGGATTAAATGGGTACTTTTTTGTCACCTTGGAGTCATTGCGAGGTACACTAATCTCGATTAGTACTTAGTTCAAATAATTTATGGACATCATATTAAATTCAAAACTGAAAATCGAAAAATAAAATTTTCCTAAAAAAAATTGAACCGACTTCTCAAAGTGCGCTAAAAATTAAAAAATAACTATAAATTTATATATATATATATATATATATATATATATATATATATATATATATATATATATATATATAAAATATGGTAAGAAATAAATTACAAATAAAGTATTTTTAATCTGTTTATGCGAACCCAATTTTCTCAGGTATTAGTTTGGCGCTGACTTCAAAAATTTATAGTTATTTTTCACTTTTTAGCGCACTTTTAGAAGTCAGTTCAATTTTTTTATAAAAATTTTATTAATTAAGAAATTCTCTAAAAACAAATGAACTGCTTTACTTCAAGAGTATGCAGGCTTATTCAAACCATATGCCTCCAAAATGTCACCTGCAAAGAAGGAAAAACGACGATGTTCAAGGTTGTGACGTACAGCAGCAAGAACGGGCACAATGAAATTATAGTGACTATATAACTCTAAAAACAATAAATATCAGTCATTTCTACTTTAAAAAAAAATAAATCGGTTTTATTCTGTGAAATACTTGATTTAATTTGCAATTACTAGCAATCAGCTTTGCCTATAAATTATACTATTTGTATCAACAAAAATTATACTTTCA
This sequence comes from Diaprepes abbreviatus, assembly GCA_034092305.1. Lineage (NCBI taxonomy): Eukaryota > Metazoa > Arthropoda > Insecta > Coleoptera > Curculionidae > Diaprepes > Diaprepes abbreviatus. The sequence continues at coordinate 2,074,108 of JASJET010000147.1, forward strand.
CAAGGTTTTGTGTCCAATAATACATGAATGAACTTGACATACATGGATAATAAATATTCTACATTTCATACGAATGCGATTACAAGATTTTAACGTTTTCATAATGTTTCTATTGTTTACGTTATTCGTGTTAGGTTTAACACAATAATAATTATTAAAAAGCATTAATTCAGGAATTTTTTTAACCTCTTGTTGCATCTTATGGTTGAAAAGCGTGAAAATGGTTTTATTCCATTAGAAAAATAATATGATCCTAGAGAACTTTAGGTCAATTAACAGAAACAGTTTACCCCATAATCTACAAACTTAGAGACGTTAATAGAAAAAACTAAAACATATATTATATCCGTACGTCTATGTTTCATTGATTTCAGAAAAGCTTTCGACACTGTATAAATATGAGAAGGGTATTAGCTCCAGATACACTGCTGGCTAACTATATATATATATATATATATATATATATATATATATATATATATATATATATATATATATGTTTAAAATGTGTATTAAAGAAAACTACACAGGTTGGATTTTGTCCTATCTATCTAAAAGAAAAGTACTAGAAATTGTAAATAATAATCACGAAAAGACCTAAAAGGAAAATACCCAATGAAATGTATAAGAATTTTTATAATTTATTAATTGTTGTTAACTAAATGTCAATATATCTGTTAAATTTAGAAGAAATGTCATCGATAAGAGCTCTGTTAATTGTTTGTTTATTATGAAAGTATTTGGCGTCAAATAAAAAATCTTTGTCTATATGATGTTTTATTTTGCCTTTATAAATAATGTATAAAATCAAATTAGAGCTCCTAGAAACCAAAATCTTCAAAATGAATGACTCAGTAGCATGATTCAAACAATTAGCAATCATAGATAAAATATTTATAGATCCGCAAAGTTTAATCCCAAAAACGGCAAATTTACGACAATAAAATATAAACTTCGTAGATCAGATGTCGGCATGCGCACTACAAAATGATCAGGTGACCATCGACAGGACCGAACTTCGAAAATCTATTTAGTTAGTTCAATTAGTCATAAATGGCGTCTAAATCAAGCAAGTTACCAAAGTTGCAACCATGGTTGCAATCTTTAGTAAAAAAGTCGGTGTCATGTAACTTTCTTGTTCTGGAAGTCACATCATATGGGCACAAATAATATCTGAAGCAGAAGGGAATAATCCGGTCTGTGTCTACCGATGGAAGTTAGTTTAATCATTTCTTACACTGTGAAAGTAAAATTGTGAAGAAAATGTATATTACTATTTCTCTAATCTATTATATATTCTATTTTCTTGTTGTAGGGTGGGAGTGAAAAATTAACATTTTTAAGGTCCGGAAATTTATTCTCTAATTATTAAAAAATAATGACCTTCTTTTCTTTATCTTTTTTTTTTTCATTTTTTAAAAAATATTGATACGAAATGGGTTTGTCAACGGATATGCAGGATTTAAAAATAATTTTATATAATAATATTTTTCTGCCGTTATGGTGAACGGAGCATATATTTTCTTATCGTATAAATTTTTTCGACAAAATAATGAAAATATTATTTCCAATAAAATAAGTGAACAAGGTCACTGCTGGGGGTGAATAAAAAAAATATACCAACAAAAGAAATTCACATTTGTCTAACTTATTTCGTAATATGTTGCTTTTGTTAACATATTAATGAATTTTTAATTTGACGATTTCAAAGTGGGGATTGCCATGACCACATGAATCATGACAATTTCATAAAATGAGTATGGACATAACTAATCTGAATTTACTTCCAAAAACCAGTACTAATAATGAACAACGCTTTTTAACGTCATGTTCTCAATCTTCAGACATACATAATAATAAATCATAGAATGGCTGCAGAACAAAAAAAAAACATTTGAGCTAGGTGGAAACATCGGTTAAATATAAGGTAGATGAAGTTATACAAGAATATGGACATTGTGCAAATTAGCAACTGGAAAAAAGTCGTTGACAATTTGAAAAAATAATTCAAACAGAGCTTAGAAATTATAGAGCCAATAGCCGATTCTGGCTAAAATATAAACCTTGTACTGAAATATTTTATGTATATAACAAAATAATAATACATTATAATTATTGTAAGTTATATATGTATGTTTTAAAATATTCCAACTTCATTTTGAGGATGTATGTTTTTATTTATGTAAGTAATGGAATAGATGGAGAAATTTTACCATTTCTTGACATATTAATGAATGTACTTTTTTCATATGATAGAATAAACTATTCTATGGTTTGGTGCGAATTTTCAGATTTTTTTTAGAGAACTGATTGCTTAAAAGTTCAGTTTATTTTTTGGTAATCATTTGGAAAGTGCTAAAAATATAACATACTACATGTTTTGGAAATTTAATGTTATACGAAAACACTATAAATCTAAAAATGTTGTAAAGCAACACTATTTTTTACCCTATAGAGAAAAAGGAAAATAAAACAAATAAAATATGTACACATTCCATTATATTAAATAAAAACACAAAAACAAATAAAATAAATCACTTAAAACGCTATAAATCCGTTTAAATCGCACGCAACTCACAAAACAACAATAAACACAAAAATGGCGTTGAGCCGATACTGTGCTGTTTACGGATGGCGCTACGAAACAACCGATCGATAATAGGAAGTCGCTTATGCGCATGCCCTTATCTGATCAACGTCCAAAAATATGACTGGCGCCCGATGTGCAGAAACGCATTTTTTCGCCCATGGTTTGCCATTTTTTGGCTTTAGCAGCCGACAAGAGTAGGGGTCCATAGTAGAGGTCAGTATTAGCAATACCAAAGATTATTATAGCTGACGCTATAATAATCTTTGGCAATACCATTGACGAAATATGCAAATACGAATCTATTTTAAATTATTCCCAATAGAGGGTACATACCACTTCTGTCTAAGGAAAACGCGGGAAAAAGATTGAAATGTGCGTATGAAAAATTGGGCAGAAATTGTTTTTTTAAGTATTTTAAAGCAATTTGAAAAAACAATGCATAAATTATAATCTTAAAGTGATTGCCACCACTTTTAGCATTATTTCGTCCCTGTAAACCAAACACTTTTGTTTCAATTCTTCTAAAATCGATATATAAAACTAGCAAAAATGATGTAGGCAGACTATGGAAAAGGATAAAGCACACTTGTGTTGTCATGCTTTCATCAATTTGGAACAAGATTTTGTTCAAAATGAAATGCCATTTTAAGAGTTTAATAATAATTTCAAAATTAAAAACAGTAGTATTCCGTTGTGAAACAGAATAAGAACCATTATATAAATAATAAATAATCGAATGATTCGTTATCTATAAACTTTAATAGTCTCGGATACATGATAGAGGTTTTACAAGTCATGCGCTCTGAAAGACACGTGCACAGGCTTTCACAACTTAGGATGACTAGCCAGCTGTCAGCTTGTCAATATTTAATTCCTGTAAAGTGAACGTTTTTGTTCAAATTCATCTAAAATCTCATTTCAACCAGTATTTTCAAAATTCAATAGTGAAAATTTCAAAAATAAAAATGTGGGTATTTGGTTACGGTTCATTGATGTGGAAAGTGGATTTTCCATTTGAAGAAAAAGTCATAGGTTCAATCAAAGGGTTTCAAAGAAGGTTTTGGCAGCACAGTACCGATCACAGAGGAACCCCTGAAAGTCCTGGACGTGTGGTGACCCTTATTCCAGCCTCAGATGAATCAAGAGTGTATGGAATCGCTTACAGAATAAAAGAAAGTAATGTGGAAAATGTAGTGAAACATCTAGATTTCCGAGAAAAAGGTGGTTATGAAAGAAAAAATGTGATTTTTTATCCAGAGAAAGCTTCTATGGAACCATTCAACATGACTATCTACTTGGCATCTCACGATAATCCCAATTATGCTGGTCATGCTGAATTAGATGACATAGCAAAACAAGTGGTTAAATCAATAGGACCTAGTGGGCCCAATATAGATTATGTTTGTAATTTGGCAAAAATAATGAGAGAAGTGGTACCTGAAGCTAAAGATGATCATTTATTCGAACTTGAAGCCAAAGTATTAAAGCTACTGAAGCAAAATAATTCTTTTATGCAGCAAAGAAGAGAAAACTGTGATAAAGCATAAGTAGGTGTATTAATTTGTGATATCCATATTTTTTTGTAATGTTATTTATTTAAAGAGTATTGTAACTAGAAAAATTTTACCATCTGATTCTGATGTAATAGCATTTTAAGAAGAAAATAAATTTATTTTTATTTATTATAAAAGTTTTATTAAAAGAAAATTGTAATGTTGTATACAACCAAACATACACAAATACGAATGCAGTGTTGCCATATTTATTTCTTAAAAGTCGGATATTGCATAAGAGTTTTTGCAATTCAATGACGTTTTCACTGCAGTGCATATTCAGTCAGAAACGTAATGATTATATTTTATATAGTAAAATGGTGCCAAACTTAGGCGTAGGTTAATGCATAAAATTTTATTTCATTACGGAAGAGAATTATAGTGTAGTAGAAAGAATGTTAGTTGTTAGTTATACCGGTCGATATTTTTAACAAGGACAACCTGGAGGAGCAACTTCAGACGCTTTTTGTTACACTTATGTAAAACACGTTTTTTCGTCTTCTACAATGTTGTGACGAATTAAAAATCTTGTCATGTCATATTTATTATTTTAACCGACTTCTAAAGGAAGGAGGTTCACAATTCGTCGAGTATGTATTTTTTTTATATATAAATATGTACACCGATTACTCCGGAACGGCGGCACCGATTTGAATAAAATTTTTTACGTTATATTTAGGAAATTGCTGCGGTGATTCCATATTTTCTTGGACGAAATTGGTGCAATAATATCCAAGATGGCGCTGACAATATAGCGGCCAACAAAATAAATTTTGTTTGATTTTCTCCAAAATTGGTATAGGGGAATTTTAGGAATCGTACACAACGAATCTGAAATTATTTTTAAAAAATTAAATATGGCGGATCCAATACAACAGACAAAAAAATTTAATTTTGTCTGATTTTCTTCCAAATTGGTGTGGGAGAGTTTTCGGGGTCGCACATAATGGATCCAGATTATTTTTAAAAAATTCAATAGGCGGATCCAATATGGCGGATAAAAAAATTAATTTTGTCTGATTTTCTCCAAAATTGGTACTAGGGAGTTTTTAGGGCCGTACACAACTAATCTAAAATTATTTTTTAAAAATTCAATATGGCGGACGAAAAAATCAATTTTGTCCGATTTTCTTCAAAATTGGTACGGGAGAGTTTTTGGGGTCGCACATAACGAATCTGAATTTATTTTTAAAAAATTCAATATAGCGGATCCAAGATGGCGGATTAAAGATTCTACATCTCCCGATTTTGTCTAAAATCGGGGTATTTTTGTTAGTGTTAATTATGAATTTAAAATATTTTTTGAAAAACTCAATCTGGCAGATTCAATATGGTGTTTTAAAAATTTTACATTTTTCGATTTTTTCCCAAATTGATAGGGTATTCTTGAGGATGTAAATTATCAATTTGAAAGTATTTTTTCAGGATTCAATATGACAAATCCAAGATAGCGGACTAAAAATTTTACAATTTTCGATTTTGTTCAAAGGTGGGACTGAATCGTATTTCCAAAATTGGTACTAGGGGGCTTTGAAGGGTTTAGATTTAGATTAGATTAAGACTTAAAATAATTTTTTTGAAATTCAATATAGCGGATGCAATATAGTGGGTTGAAAATTTTAGCGTATTAGCATTTTTTCAGATTTGGTATTAAAGGGTTTTCAGGGTCGTGTATTACGAATATGAAGTTAATTTTTTACAATTATTAGGTTGATAAGATACAATATGAGGGACAAAAAATTTTACATATTTGGATTTTGTCTAAAATTGATATTGGGGGAGTCTTGAGGCGTATACAAACTCAATATGCAGTATAAAATATATCGAGCTAAGAAATTTACATCTCAGGTTATTTAAACATCGATATTGGAAGGTTTTGGGGCCTATATTACCAATCTAAAATTAATTTGAAATTTAAGATAGTGGATTTACTATGACAGACTAAATATTTGTTTGAGACAATTTTACTAGTATTCGGAAAACTCTGAGAACCAAAAAATTTTTAGTGGTTCATTTTAGGGTGATTTACAACTTTGGATAAAATGGGTACTTTTTTGCCACCTTGGAGTCATTGCGAGGTACACTAACCTCGATTAGTTCTTAGTTCAAATAATTTATGGATATCATAATGAATTCTAAAACTAAAATAGAAAAATAAAATTAAAAAAAAAATAACCGACTTTTAAAAGTGCGCTAAAAAGTGAAAAATAACTATAAATTATTATATGAAATTGAACTTTTTGAAGTCGGCACCAAATTATTTGTAAATGAAATAGATAACTACTAATATATACAAATTATGGTAAGAAAGCATTTACAAATAAAGTATTTTTAATCTGTTTATGCAAATCACATTTTGTCAGGTATTAGTTTGGCGCCGACTTCAAAAAGTTCAATTTCATATAAAAAATTATAGTTATTTTTCATTTTTTAGCGAACTTTTAGAAGTCGGTTCAATTTTTTTATAAAAATATTATTATAATTTCAGTTTACAGCCGGCAATAGATAAAAACTAACTCAGACGCCTGGTACTTTTTTACGTTTTACAGATTTTAGCCACGAATGTTGCTACATCTGGCTAGAATGTTCATTAACAGACTATAGAAACATTATTATGTAAAGATTTATAGGAGAGCAACATGAAAGAAATCATTAATTTTCTAGCAAATTCGCCAAAAATTTTTAGATTTTACAAAAACGTTCATAAACAAACCAGGAGAATAGCACTATAGGGGCCGATAGAGTTTCTGTAGCCCGCCTTATATAGATGGAATAGAACAAGGTCTATTTATTTCGATGCTTAAATCAAACAAAAACGCTCTACTTTAGAAAGGGTCATACATTTCGTTAAAATATATGACTCATTGATTCCATCTTAGGGAGACCAAAGATTATTATTAATACGAACGGGATGTATACCAAATATTTTTGAGGTGAGCTAGAAGCATTGTATACATACTTTTTTGAAGATACATTTTTTATTTATTAAGACATATTTTGAATAAAAAACGTTTCCTCAAATTTAAAATATTTAAAAAAATAGTAGTATGCAAATACTTTGTAGATTCACTGTATATAAAAAGTATCTCAAAGCAGTTAAAACATTTGCATCAAATATATATTATTTATGGTTAACATGGTAGCGGCCCACAGCATGGGAGTAAGTACTATAAGCAGGTTAGGGCGGAAATGAACTACTTTGTGAATCAGGTCAGAAATCTGAGCATGAAATTTTATCATCACACAATCAACGCTTGTGAATTAACCGATTATAAAGCCAATCTCATCTTAAATGTCTAAATCCAAAGATAATGTTCTTACTATTGAACCACTGTTCTTTAACAACATCGAAGGGGTTTTTGCTGCAGTTTTTTCCCCTGGAAACCAAAATTGATCACAATACTTACCACACAAATACCTATGTATGTTTCAGCACGCTAATAACAAACAAAATGCAGTCGCTGGTTTACCGAATTCTCGCGTCATAAATCATCCCTAGATTCATTCTTGCCCCTAGGCGCAACATAATGCCGTAGCATCAGCTGTAAGGGCAATTGCTGCCACAGTTGCTTGTAAGAGAGAACTTATATAATATTTATGTATTATATTTGATCATAGGGTGAAACATGTTAACTTATGAAAATAATAAAACATATTTGAGTAAGTGTCACCATAAACTTTATTTCTATTATTTTATTCGAAAAAATAAATGTTGATCTAACCTACAAACAGGCATGCACAAAACAAATTTTTAAATAAAAAGTTAACACTCTAACATAGATGTCCTTCTGACTCGTAAAATTATATTAATTAATGTTCCTAGAATACTAGAAAATAAATAATAATTTTGTGCACTAATACACTGGATATCATGCAAACAACAGATCTACCATCGAATCTGGCAACATTGTTTTATTTTGTGGCCAAGGATTTTCAGTTATTTTGCATCTCTTTCCAATGAAATAAAAACTAATATACTATCCCTTTTTAATAATTCAGATATCATTCAAATAAATTCCAAGTATTATTTATACAACCAACGATACAGCTAAAATAAGCCGTCCACCTTGGATATTATACCAAGCAGTTTCACAAAAGAAGTCTGTTCATGCTCTGCTAAAATGCTATTATCCCAGACAAACTAACTTGAATTACAAATTATTACGAAAGGTCACTTAGTTGCTAGACTGAGTGTGTCTTTGTCTGGTAAATATTAATCGATAGAGAGATATTGATAAGCAAGAAGGGCGAAAATTAACAGTTTGAAAGCATAAAAGATAGAAACACACAGGTTATGTGGTTGGAAAAAATTGTATGAACAGACTTCGAGGGAGACATTCTTTGTTTATTTAATCATATGTTATGTGTCAGTGGTATCGCGATTCCTTGTTGATTCCTTTGTCGTGTGTAGTGTGCGACGACCTTTTTTATGATTTCAAGTTGGATTTAGATTAGGATGTGACTATTTTTAACAACAATAAATTTTAACATGATCTTATACTTTGACTTCAAAATAACTCCAGAAAGTGGAATGTTAAAAAGCTGTTGGCAAGAAATTGGAATTACAATAAATAATTGTACTAGTAATTATATTTTTAATTAAAAGTGAATTAAACAGTTTCTTAATTGTATTTTACGTTTATGTACATATATTTGCTAAAAAGAAGGTAAGTAGACGGTTATTTTTCTTATGTTTTTTTATGAATTGTATTATTTGCTATTCGAGTATGCATTTATTGTTTATGCCCTTTTATATTCGTCTCCGTCGGTCTGTATGTCGTAGTATTATAACTTCTTCAGTTTTTCATGTTTCATCATAATGAGTTTTTGCTGTATTTTGTATTTGACTTGTCTGTTTAAAATTAACTACCACCTTTATATGGGTTTATATTTAAACTTTAGATTATATTCATAAAATTCAATCTTAATTAGTTTTAGACATATGTAAATCTGAAATTTTACTGTGTTCTCCTTTACTTTTCCAGCCCTTGATAATAGGTCAGCGATTTTTGGGAGGTAAAAATGACTCAAATACTGCCTGCGATCTGATTGCAGAAATGGATAGGGGAAGGTAGTAGAAATGACGTCTCATCTCGTGTCTCAACAAATTTTGGCTGGAACATTGTTTTTTTTTTAACAAATAGGTCGAAAAATGATTTTCCCCCGGTTTTTTTGATTTTACGAAAAATCTAAGGGATTTAGAGAAAAATGTTCCACAGACCAATTGTACGTCTTGAAAATATCTTCAAAATGAGTTTTTGCTTGTCCAAATCGCTTTGTAAACAAAAAAGTTATTGCAAATTAAACAGTAAAAATGGTTTATTTTTCAATTGTTAATAACTTTTTTAATATTTATTGAATTGTTTTCAACTTTTATCAGAATGTGAGTTTTAAAGTGCTTAAACAGTGTGCGGAAGTTGGGCGTTGTCGGGCCAATAGTTTTTGTAAAATTGCAATCGTTTATTAGAAAAACGAAAAAAGTGACTATTTTTGATTGGCTGTACCGTCGTCTAGGAAACTGCTATAGAGTTCTGTCAGTGCTCCTTCTCTTCGTAAAGACTTAAGCTATCATGTAGTAAAAAAAAGAGTGGATATTTTTCATATTTTGTTTATGCAAAATCGTCATGAAGATATGGGTAGTTTTTCGCTTATGATCCAAAGTGGACGGCTACAAACAGCGTCTGTTTTTCATGTTAAAGACGGCTGAACTTAAAACAACCAAGGCAACGAAAAATCACACTGTTATTTTATTTTCCTAAGATATTGACATGGCGAGAAATCAGCAGGAATCGTCTACTAGTCCCGGACAGCCTTAAATGTTCAGGGGGTGCTAAAAAGTTCCCTGCTCAAAGTAGCAAAATCTCACACTATAATGTACACATGGAACATATATAAGCGACAAACTCGACAACTTTTGAAGGAGGTTCAGCGTATGAACCTACAAATCACAGGAATAAGCGAAGTAAGATGGCTTAGATCAGGGACGTGCCGCCATGATGCTGGCATATTATACTACTCTGATTGTGACAGAAATGACACGCATCATAGAGATGGCATTTTTGTAACATCGAAATATACTCAATATGTCAAAAATTTTGTTCCAATTACCGACAGAATTTTACTTCTACAACTGAACAGTCACCCCCTAATAACATCCAGGTCTATGCACCTACAGCAGATGAAAAGTAAGACGTCATACTTGAAGTATTTTACAATCGAATAAATGATACATTGAACAGCCTTAAAAACACTAAACTAACGTTTTTGATGAAAGATTTTAATATTAAAATTGGCACCGGTCGCAAAGGCGATCTATGTGAAAGTAACAGTCGTGATGATGCATTGTTTGACTGTTCCCAAGACCAAAATATGGTAATAACAAATACCTGGTATAAAATTCACAAAAGGAAACTTGACTTGGAAAAGTCCAGGGCATACCAATCTACAAATAATAAGAAACCAAATCCACATATCCTGATTTCTAAAAGGTTGAGGAACTGCATCAAAAAAGTTACAACATGCCCGGGAGAGGATATTGGATTAAACAATAACCCCGTAGCTGCTAGTATTGATTTCAGACTTAAAAGACTGGAAAGACCTAAACAAGCTAGAAGGTTTGATTGGTCGGAGCTAGATGAAGAACGCATAGAGAACATGATCTAAACGTTAACTTAAGAAGCATAAAAATCAACGACAGTGTCAACAATATACTGCAATCGATACGGCAACAAATGGAAAATATAATAAAACAAGAAAGGCAGTGGACCGGTGAACAAACATCGATAAGTGCCTACGGAAAATCTAAATCTAATGGAAAAAATAAGGCAACATAAAAGCAATATCGACGCATACAAGATAAGACAAAAAGAAATAAAAGTAAAATTCGAGAAGCAAAGGAGAGGTAGATCTCGGACAGATGTAGAGAAATGGAAGAGCTGGAAAACAAACATGAGTATTTCAACATATATAAAAAAGTTAGAGGTCGCTGGATTATATAGTAAAGCAAATCTACATGCTTTGACAGATACCTGTAGGAAATTCATTATGGACGGTAACGAAACATTAAAAGCTTGGAGTAGATATGTCTCAACCTCAGAGTAAGAACAATGAAGGAGGCCCTGATATCCTGAAAACCGAAGTATTGCATGCCATAAATGCTGCAAAGAAAAAAAAGCGAATGGCCCTGATGGTATCTCCGTAGAACATATAAAAAAAGTTGATGACGAAACGCGTGAAGCTCTCTTGGCCTTGAACGTTCTCCTCCAAAAATGCTGTGACCAACGTAAAAATGTTTTCGTATGTTTTATCGACTACAAGAAGGCATTCGATAGAGTTCAACACGATAAGCTAATGAACATATTGAGAAATACTGGTATTGATGGCAAGGATATACGTATTATTGAAAATCTCTAGTGACAACGGAACACAGTGGTACATGTTAATGGAAGAACAACAGAAGAATGTAAGATACAACAGGGAGTACAACAAGCTTGTATTTTGCCACCGCTGCTTTTCCTCCTATATTCAGTCTTTGAACTTCCTGAAAATACTCTCAGGATCAGTAGCGTAAATAACGACCCTACAGACCCACCCGTGCGGGATGAAAATTAATAATTTCGACGTATTCAAAAATCTGCGGGGGAGGGGGGGGGGCACATACGCCAACGATCAGAATTCCGTATTTTTACAATGAAAAAATCTCTTTTGATTGGCCTAGTTATTTTATTTATGTTGTACTTATATGATAAGAAAAGGGCTATTTTTTGAAAGGTTTTTAAAAAAGTTATTATATAAAATATAAATTAATATTGTAATATACCCGGACAAGGGTGTTTTAGATGTTACAACTAAAAAATTCAAATACGAGTATTTTTTCGGCTTTTTCATTATTATTTTAAATACATTTCGGAATTTTTGCCTAGAAATTCTGATAAATAAACATTGTTTAACGTATACCATTATTACTTTATTGTGAAAGACAGAAAATGTTTTGCACTAAGTATTGATTGAGAAACCGTATAAACATTTATATAATATATACCTAGTTATCTAATAAATAACTGGTTTATATAACGATAAACAACATATCGTCGGAAATGGACTCTGGCCATAAAAGATAAAACGACAAAGTTACTAGTTTTAATTATATGTAATTTTAAAATCTAGTTACAACTGCGGAAAATTATAAAATGAATTTTTTTTCTTTAAACGAGTGCATATATATATATATATATATATATATATATATATATATATATATATATATATATATATGTATATATCAAATTCAAATGGCTTGTAAACAAAGAATGAATTGACAGATAGAAATAAAATTTTGTGTGTATTCGTATAGAAGATGAAATATTAAAATGGCTTATTAGTTTTGATACCTGTATATATATATATATATATATATATACCTTCATCACCCCTTGTTTCACTTCTTATTTAACTTTCATAATTAATAAGTGCCTTTCTACTTCTTCCTTCCCATTACAGTGGAAATGTGCTAATGTATTACCAGTTCCTAAGGTTTCTAATCCCACTACCATTTCTGAGTTTCGTCCTATTAGTATTTTACCGACATTGTCTAAGGTGCTCGAGAGGATTGTCTATGATCAGATAAGCAAATTTGTGGATTCGAGAGGCATTTTACCATCTACACAGTCGGGATTTCGCCCTTTACATAGTACAACTAATGCACTTCTCAAAGTGAGCGATGATGTGTTTGGTGCAAGTGATAGTAGTTTGACAACATCTCTTATATTACTGGATTTTAGTAGGTCCTTCGACGCTTTGGATCATACGATGTTTTTTGCAAAACTGGGATACTTTGGCTTGGGGAGGAGTGCAGTGGAGTGGTTTAGGAGTTATCTTGGAGATAGAATGCAAAGAGTGTGCATTGGCAATGAGAGGTCTGAATTTGTGACTTTCAATAGGAGTGTACCACAGGACAGCATTCTTGGGCCGCTGTTATTTTCGCTGTATACAGTTGATTTCTGTAAATTTATAAAAACTTGTCATTCTCACCAATACGCTGATGACTTGCAAGTTTACTGCTCGTTTAATTTAGTCGGTATGGCACAGGCTGCACAGCAAATTAATGATGATTTACAGATCATTTTGGAGATATCCAGAGGTCATGGACTGCGTCTGAATGGTAAAAAGTCGAAACTTCTTCTTTTTGGTTCGCACAGACAACAAATTGTAGAGAGTAATATTTTTAAAATCAAAATTGGTGATACAATGTTGACGCCGTCGGACTCTGCCGAGAACCTGGGGGTAATGTTTGACGCACAACTTCGCTTTGAGGCACATACCTCGAATTTATTGCAAAGGTGTTATTATAAGCTAAAAATTCTTTATATGCATAAAGATGTCTTAACAACTGATATAAAGTTGAGACTCTGTGACTCTTTGATATTGTCTTTGGTGTCATACTGTGACGTTGTATATTGACCAGCACTTACATTACGTAAGAGGAATAGTCTCCAGGGACTTCAGAATGCCTGCCTTAGGTTTTGCTACAGTATGAGAAAGTTCGATCATGTGACACCTTTATTTCGGGCATCCCGATGGTTTAATTTAGAGGAAAGATTCTTTATACATTTAGCAATCCGTGTTCATAGGATTGTGTTGACAGAGGCATCTTCTTATCTGTCTAATAAATTGATTCGTGGTTGTTCATGGGAGTCAAACACGTTATAGTTCCAGGTTCATTGTCCCGAAACATAGAACTGCCCTTTTTCAGAGATCTTTCATATATAATGCAGTTAAAATTTATAACTCACTTCCTAGGGATGTCGTAGCCCTTAAAAATGTCGCTAGCTTCAAAAGAGCTGTTAAATTATTTATTATTGGTACGCGTGGTCGGGTGCGGTGATTTTCTGGATCACTTGCACGTAAAAGCCCAAAAGTGTGAACATTAATGTTTTAGAATTTACATTTTTATTTTTTCTCAAATAATTTTATATTTTAGATTAGATTTACTTTTGGTTTATCGTAGATTTAATTTAAGAAAACAGACAGTTAGATGAGTAGCTATGTTAGATCTCGCCGTCCATTATTGTATTTGTTCAGTTTATATGTTAGATGCTAATAAAAAGACATTATTATATATATATATATATATATATATATATATATATATATATATATATATATACACAGGGTGTCCAAGATAAGGATCCTAAGCATGGGCATCTCGGAAACAATTGAAGATACGAGGTCGGTTAAATTAGAGAAAAGTTGCGCAATTTAGTGCTAAATTAAACGCAGTTGAAAAAATTTAAAATTTTCAAACACTTCCGGAGATTTCCGTAAAAAAACGAAATTTGGCAAAATCGTTTTTAATTTTTGCAGGCTTTATTTAAAGAGATATCAGAAAATAAAAGGTAGTTTCTCATTGCCACTTTTTATTTTTTATAATTTGGTCTAAACAAAATTTAAATCCGACGTTTCGTTTCTGAGATACCATCATGAACTTTCATTTTTTATATGGAACAAAAAAAAGTATCCTATGTATTTGATAGCATTTTTTATTACAAATTCAACGGTGTATCACACTTGCATATCAAGTGTGTAGTTCATTGGCTTTTATAAAACTGATATACCTTTCTCTCTCGCTCTCATGGAGCTCTTATGGAAAGTACTTGAACTACGTATTCGATATGCAAGGGTGATACACCGTTGAATTTGTAATAAAAAATGCTATCAAATACATGGGATACTTTTTTTTGTTCCATATAAAAAATGAAAGTTCATGATGGTATCTCAGAAACGAAACGTCAGATTTAAATTTTGTTTAGACCAAATTATAAAAAATAAAAAGTGGCAATGAGAAACTACCTTTTATTTTCTGATATCTCTTTAAATAAAGCCTGCAAAAATTAAAAACGATTTTGCCAAATTTCGTTTTTTTTCCGGAAATCTCCGGAAGTGTTTAAAATTTTTAAATTTTTTTAACTGCGTTTAATTTGGCACTAAATTGCGCAACTTTTCTCTAATTTAACCGACCTCGTATCTCCAACTGTTTCCGAGATCCCCATGCTTAGGATCCTTATCTTGGACACCCTGTATATATATATATATATATATATATATATATATATATATATATATATATATTTCGAAAAAAAAATTAAAAATGGGATTATATCTCAAAATATCGAAAAAAGTTATTAGAAAAAGTTTTAGATTTTTTGTCGATTTTTTATCAATTGCACCACTGTTACAAAATAAGACTCAACGCAATCTACATAAAACTTCTTAATTTGGACAGTGTAGTGCCATATTAAATATATATTTTTCTATAAAATCCAAATAGAACTATTAAAATTTGGTCACATGTGATGTAAAATTTATTTGTTGTTAACCCTGTATAAGGTAACTTAATAAAATAACTGTTTTTGAAAACGTAGTTTGTGCCTAAACGTAATACACATTAACATTAAGAAAATAGTTTTACGGTCAACTTATTTTTGATGCACCATTTTAAAGTACAACTATTTTTGGTATTTGAATATTAAATTAAAATAATTCAAAAATTTTAAAATTACATTTCTGTGTGCCTTTCACTGCGTTCAATACAAACAATTGTTCTTCTTGACACATCTTTAATGGAGTTTTTGATACTAGGGGGCCTTATTTCCAAAATACAGTTTCGAATCACCGTTTCCAAATAATAAACATTACGGGACGGTCTTTGTACACTCTTTGTTTTAGGTAACCCTACAAGAAACAATCAAGTGGGCTTAAATCCGGAGACCTAGCCGGCCAGTATTGCTCCATATTACGCCCAATTACTTTGTCTTTAAATATTTCCAAGAGGCGTTCTTAAACCTGTCTTGTATTATGGATGGGAGCACCATCACACTGATACCACAGATTATACCTCATTTCAATAGGCATATTATCCAAAACTTTAAGGATCTCGGTGTTAAGGAGGCGTAGATATTCTTCAGAATTTAAATTACCTCTAAAAAAAAGGCCATCAACTTGATCGTTTTAAACACCTTACGACATATTTGTTTTAAAGGAATACTGGTCTCTGCATTCTATTATAAAATTTGGATTTTCTTTAGCCCATCATTGACAATTGTGAGAGCTAACAACGCCGTTTGAAGTGAAAGTGGCCTCGTCAGTCCATAAAACGTGAAAGGGAAAGGACACATCTTCAACTTTTTTCCCTTGGTACCCAAAAAAAGAGAATCCGAAACGTATGTCAAAATCTTGTTCCTTAAGTGTATTTATAAATTTCGGTTTATAAACTAAAAAATTTATTTTCATTTTATTTTTTATTTATAGAAAATATTGTTTCTTAAAATCGTTTAATACAGTCAATAGAAACAAAACTGAATTATACTTTCCAATAACTCGGAATCTGTCGCAATATGTATACATAATCTTGTCATTTAAATGTGTAATGTATTATAATCACTTACGTTTATAAATGACTGTCGTAACCATTTGTTTAGGTAATTTTGATCAGTGTCAGAAATTATTATACGGAAAAGTTGGATGATTGCGTGCAGTTAATAAAACCTCATATTGGCTCAACTCGCTATATTTAACCAGTTTTAATAAAAAAAAATGTTCTAAATTTCTTATTTATTACAAGTTAACAAAGTCACAAGTCAAAATGGAAGAAGAAAAGCAATCTATATTGCTTTATTAGTTAAATAAAATACTTGTAATACCCGGTTTTTCTAGGCAATATATCCTACGGCAAATTTTCGTCATGAACCAATTTCAAATGGAAAGTTGATTTTATAATACCACAAGTAAATAGTTTGGAATAAAAGTTAGGGAGAGAAATAAACAATGTATGGTAGGAAAGTATAAAATAAATTTTTACAAGTATAAATTAATACCTTTTTAACTTACGAGGATGGTTCGATAAGTTCTCGGCCTGATAAAGAAAACAAAAGATTTTTGAAAATGTTTTTATTTATTTTTCAACATAGTCCCCTTGTACTTCAATACATTTAGACCAACGATGTTCTAACATTTTAATACCCGTAATATAAAGCGATTTGTCCAACTCTGCAAAATAAGCTGTTGTCGCTGCTCTGACCTCGTTATTTGAAGGGAATTTTCGTCCAACGAGCCATTTTTTCAAGTTTGGGAAGAGAAAGTAATCGCTGGGAGCCAGATCCGGAAAATACGGCGCATATGGAAGCACTTCGAATCGTAGGTCATAAAGTTTTTTAGCAACAACCATAAATTTGTGTGCAGGCGCGTTCTCCTGATGAAAGAGCACTTTTTTTTGGCAATATGTGGACGTTTAGCATTAATCACATGCTGCAAACGGTCCAGTAGTGAAACGTAATACTCTCCAGTGATGATCTTGCCTTGTTCTAAATAGTCTATAAGCACCACACTATGTGAATCCCAAAAAACTGTTACCATAACTTTTCCTGCAGACGGAACCGTTTTTGCTTTTTTTGGCCCACTTTCACCTGCCCCCACCCACTGTTTAGACTGCTGCTTTGTCCCTGGCGTGTAATGGTGAATCCATGTTTCAACTACAGTTATAGAACGTCGATGAAACTCAGCAGGATTGCGTCTGAATAAATCTAAACACTCTTGCGAAGTGTTTATTCGAAAGCGTTTTTGGTCGACTGTTAACAAACGCGGCACCCATAGCGCAGAAAGCTTTTTCATGCCAAGAACATTATGTAAAATATAGTGGACACGATCTATCGAGATGTTTACTATACCAACAAGCTCTCGTACTTTCAGTTGGCGGTCATGAAGTATGACATTGTGAATTTTTGTGACAATTTCGTCAGTTGTAGCGGTTTTTGGGCATCCCGAGCGCTCATCATTTTGAATTGATGTACGACCACGATTAAATTCAGCAGCCTATTTTTCTACTGTCACAAACAAAGGAGCAGAATCCTTTAAAGCAGAATCTAACTCATTTTTAATGTCCGTAGGAATTAAGCCCTTTAAAACAAGGTACTTTATAACCGTTCGAACTTCAATTTTATCCATGTTTCACAAAATATCGAAAGTTATCTGTTCACTCGATCGCCACAAACAAGCAACTGAACGCAAACATCTGAAACTTTGCAGGGCGTCATCTCAAGGTTAATGCTTACAAAATATTATAGTTATTTGATCCTACTAGCGCCCTCTCTGTTTCAGGCCGAGAACTTATCGAATCATCCTCGTATTTGCTCTATTTAAAAAGGTGATGTATTGGTCTGTAATTCTCTAGATCGGTTTTATCTCCCTTCTTAAATAACAATATGGTAATTGTATTATTCCATTTACTTGGTATGTTGCTGTTGTATGGACAAAGATTAAAAGGCGTTTGTATCTCCTCTAGTAGAAGTGGGCTTCCCATTTGTATTGCATTAAAAACAATGATTTCTTCGCCTTATGCTTTGTTGTTTTTACACTTTTTCAAAGCTAATGCCACCAGATTCCTAATTAATAATACTTTTCCTTGGTTATAAAGACTCCGGATCTACTGCCTCTTCTGGCTGACCCCTATATAAGGTTAAATACGTTAGGTATTTTCTTTCGATTTGATGTCAATATTGCCTCTTTATTTTTGAATTGTACCACTTTCTATCTTCCTTTATCAATCCTACATAGCATAACTTTCGTACTTCAATTCTCCTCAATTGTTTGTTTTATGTAATTAGTACGATAGTTCCTGATGTCATCATTTATAGCTTTTATCCAAGTCGTTCTATTATGTTATATCTTTCTTTACACAGGCTTATTTAAATTTTCCATCTCACTATACGATGTCTCTTGTCAGTTAAAATAAAATCCATCTCATTTCTTGATTTTCTTTCTGGCCTTTTTCATGACCAACTTCTGTAGGTTTTTTTTATAAAAGAATCTATTCAGAAGATATAAACTGTTTTGGGGGAGAAAATTCAATAATATTATAGCATTTCGTTTTGCCTTTTACGTAAGGCATTTTCATTTTTTTTTATTTTCTCCTTGTGTCAAATAATCTAAAAGTCAAAATTACATAAAACATGGTTACGCAGGTACTCACCTTTAACCTGCTTTTGTAATGGCGAATTGAAAAAACTGTAGTTTTAGAAAAACTATTTGTTGTTCATTAAATTATTTTTTTCAATAATTACTTATGGATTCTTTGACTTTTTATACTTAAAAAAATGAAATGTTTCTAAGAAGATATTTCTATTTATTTTATTTTGGGAAGATATGTTAGTTTTTAACAAGATTTGTGTAAATGTGACTCAATGCTTACACCATTCATTATTCAAATCAAAATAACAAGTTCAAGGTGGGTACCTACATATTTTTATGAATAATTAAATATATTTAAAACTGTGTTAATTTTTAATAATAATTTTTAATAGTAAGATGTATTTTTTTAATTATCTTTTAACTCGTTGTATTGACATGTAAGATTTTAACCACGTTTTATGTAATTCTGTTCTTTGACAGAAGAACACGTGTTATTGAATTAAGGCAAACAACAGCATAATGTGGATATATCCACTGCTAGTGCATCTCACACGGAGGAATCCGTGAAAGCCGTATAAACATATATACGCTATCCGGCCAGAGTTCGGCGAAGCCGCGTTCAGTGATGCATACTTCCTTCCAATCTGTCCTTTGCACAACCAGGTGCATGTCGGTACCCTGATGAGTCTAGTGAGAGCGAAACATGTACCTCTGCCGTATCACTGTGGCGGGGAGGGTAAGCTTTGACTTTCTTCTCGGTATGGTGGTACAGGTAGGCCATCATTTCGATGGTGGTGGAATAAGATAAATTGTGTTTTATAACAATTTATTCTACTGTGCAACCTCTAACACAGAAAGGATATGATGGAGAGAAGTTTGCATTTACTGTTTCGCATTTTACTTCATATATATATATATATATATATATATATATATATATATATATATATATATATATATATATATATAATCAATGAAATTGTCAATATTGATGAGGAAAAATAGTAATAATTTTCTATAAACTTTTACGCCAAAAAGATACCATAATATTTTACTAAAATTGATATAATCAATGAAATTGTCAATATTGATGAGAAAAAATAGTAATAATTTTCTATAAACTTTTATGCCAAAAGTTACCATAATATTTTACTAAAATTGATAGAATCTCGTTATACAATGACTTATTTAACAAATTAATGCTAGTAAATATAACTAAGTCGTACTGCCTTCTTCTGACGTTATTTCTGTTCTATTACGACACGGTTAATATTTTATTTGATAATTAACATATATACTTTTTCAGCAAAGTCTCTTATTCAGAGATTTAAAAGCAATAACAGAAATACAAAATAAATAAGTTTTATTGCTTTCACCTAAGCTTAAACAATGATAATTGTCATTTGTTAAATCTTGAAGTAAATATTTTTCTTAAGCTTATGTTCAAGTAGATAATGGTTTAATATATTAACAGTTGATGTTTTAAATTAAAATCTCTTTGGTTGATACATATGACAACTTAATATCAGTTAATATAAATAAAAATTTTGCTTTCCTTCTATTAAAATGATGTATAGTAAAACTGAATTAATAGAATCAATATTCAAATTAGAGAAAACTTAAATATAATGTTCAAGGCAGGGTTCAGGGAATTATTATCTGTTATATCAATCACATGATTCTTTTTTTCATTTTTGAGAACAATATTTTCATCGGTGTAGAAAGAACAATGAAGATTGATTATAAAATCGACCTCGATATTTCCATTCAGTTTTTATTTTAAATAAGTTGTCGCTATTTATTGTTGTTTAATTTCTGCAAAAAAATACTGAATGCCAGTGACGACTGGTGACCTTAGAACATAAAAAAATTCTGCATTGTACACCTACTGAAGCAAGTTACACTTTCCTGTTAAATTTTTTAATATTAATACAACGTGCTGAATCCAATTATTTCCTTATAATCACCCCATCTGATAGGGCAAACTTCATTTCATTGTACATGATTTTTTGATGCCTAGTCTTATTAATTTTTTATTTAAATACACACCTAATTTTCACCAAAAAATTTCTATTTAGCTTAACTGCATATCCAATTATTCCTATACTTAAAGTCCATAATTTCTGTCATTGACTCATCGCGCGCATAAAGGGTGCCCTGGGTTGCGCGCTGTTAGGAAAATTAATTCAGTGACGTGTACATTTCAGAAAATAATGAGTAGTGAAATTTCGTGGAAAAATCAAATTATTTTTTAAGCGACTTCTAAAAGAAGGAGTTTCTCAATTCGTCCAGTATGTATGTTTTTTACGTTATGTTCAGGAAGCTGCTGCGATGGTCCCATATTTTTTTGGACGAAATTGGTGCAGTAATAGCCAAGCTGGCACTGACAATATGACGGCCAAAAAAATTAATTTTGTCTGATTGTCTCCAAAATTGGTGTGGGAGAGTTTTCGGGGTCGCACATAATGGATCCAAAATATTTCAAAAAAATTCAATACTTCAGATCCAATATGGCGAACAAAAATATTAGTTTTGTCCGATTTTCTCCAAAATTGGTACGAAGGAGTTTTCAGGGTCGTACATAACTAATCTAAAATTATTTTTAAAATATTCAATATGGCGAATCAATATGGCGGACGAAAAGATCAATTTTGTCCGATGTTCTTCACAATTGGTACGGGGAGTTTTCTGGGTCGCACATAATGAATCTGAAATTATTTTTAAAAAATTCAATATGGCAGATGAAAGATTCTACATCTCCCGATTTTGTCTAAAGTCAGTATTGGGTAATTTAAAATATTTTTTAAAAAACTCAGTTTAGCAGATTCAATATGGTGTCCTAAAAATTTTACATTTTTCGATTTTCTCCCAAACTGATACAGGGGGTTCTTGAGGGTGTAAATTATGAATTTTAAAGTATTTTTCAGGATTCAATATGGCAAATCCAAGATAGCGGACTAAAAATTTTAAATTTTTCGATTTTGTTCAAAGGTGGGACTGAATCGTTTTTCCGGATTTCATCCAAAATTGGTACTAGGAGGCTTTAAAGGGTTTAGATTTAGATTAGATTAAGACTTAAATAATTTTTTTGAAATTCAATATGGTGGGTTGAAAATTTTGCCTTATTCGCATTTTTTCAGATTTGGTATTAGAGGGTTTTCGGGGTCGTTTATTACGAATATGAAGTTAATTTTTTACAACTATTAGGTTGATAAGATACAATATGAGGGACAGAAAATTCTACACATTCCGATTTTGTCTAAAACTTATATTGTAGAGTTCTTGAGGCGTATAAAAACTTAATATGCAGTATAAAATATATCAAGCTAAGAAATTTACATCTCAGGTTCTTTAAACATCGATATTGGAAGCTTTTGGAGCCTATATTACCAATCTAAAATTAATTTGAAATTTAAGATAGTGGATTTACTATGCTTTAAGAACCAAAGAATGTTTAGTGGTTCATTTTAGGGCGATTTACAACTTTGGATAAAATGGGTACTTTTTTACCACCTTGGAGTCATTGCGAGGTTCACTAATCTCAATTTTTTTTTTATAAAAATTTTATTCTCTCACAAATAGCTCATAAAGGCGTTTGCATTGAGACGTATTTAAGATATTAAAATGATAACATAGGGATGTCTGTATTTTCTTGGGGTATATTTTGTTATAATTTAATTTAGTCCTTAATATTTTATCCTAAAAATATGTAAATTTTATTTTTCAGAATTTTAAACCAAAATGTCGTGGTTTGAAAAAATACGAAGACTGATGAAAACAAATAACAATAATACAGAAAATGTTGACGAGAATTTAGAAACTGCCCAACAGTACAAAGAAAGATGGCGATCTATTTATGTAGTGTATTTCACCATGTTTATCATGTCACTTGGGTTCAGTATTATTGTCACTGGAGTCTGGCCGTATTTAGATAAGGTAAGCAAATCTAACAACTCGTTTTGTTTTTCTGAAACAAACATATTTTTTATTTTAAAAGTTGTTATCTTATTCCTATTTAAATTTTATAAACATATATTCGACATTATTTTATGAAATTGTAACAAAGCGTTTATGTTTATTTTATTTATAAATTAAAAATACAGTACTTTTAAAGGCAAACTAAAGCATTAACTTTAGGGTAATTAAAATTAATGGCACCGAGAAGTGAAAATATGTGGTATAATGACCCCAAATTAACAAAAAATTGTTTTCAACGTCAAATGAAATCTTTACACTTATAAAAAAAAACAAGTGGAACTTGACAATCCACCCAGGCCATTGCTTTCTTGGTAATCCTTTGCTGCGGGAAGCAGTCATAAAATGGATTAAAAGAGAACATAAAAACCACTGGATGACCAGACAGGGTTTAAACCACAGCAAGCTATTTATTGGGAATCCCGACCCGAAACTGGCAAGGAAATTACTACAAATGAGTAGAAACCAATTAAGGACTATTACGGGTATAATGACGGGACACATGGCCGTCAAAGTACATCTGAATAGAATGAATCTATATAACGGAAACCTTGGCTGCGGACTATGTGGACAAGCCGAGGAAACGGTGAAGCATATCATATGTGACTGTGAGTCACTGGTGAGATTTAGACAACAAACTTTCGGGTCAGTAAGATTGGAACCGAGAGAAATACTCACTCACTCCTTAGCAGGACTGTACAGATTGAGCCAGGGGGCTAGGTTGACAGAGTGGCTGTAATGTCTAGGGTGAGCACAATAGGCCTACTCTGGTCGCAGTGCATCCGGCTTTAGGACGGACCCGGGAATATATAAAAAAAAATCCTTTGCTTCTAATAATATCCCCATATACAGGGTGTCCCACGACGAACTGCCACGATCGATGTCTGGGGGGGGGTAATTCAGGTATACTGTCAAAATGCTCTTTCGGTTATTTCAAATGGACCACCCATATGTTATTTCATTTTTAGATTTCACGCAAAATTATAGACATATTTCAAGTGTAATTACATATTTTAAATTTTATGTCAATAGTGACGATTGCAGACCTAAACATAACTACCAGTTTGTCCTATATGAAAGTCTTTATTATTTAATTGGATTGGTTTCCATCTAGAAAGGAATCTACTTTAGTATACTGGGTGATCAAAAACTAACAATAAATATTAATTTGAAAAAATCATTAAAAGTAATTTTTTTTTATTGTAAATCCCCTATTTTTATAATGTTCTTATCTTATTTAGCACTAGCGACCCGCCCCGGCTTCGCACGGGTGCAATGCTGATACTAAATACACTACAGAAAAACTGTGACTATTTATTTTATTTTTACAACAATTATTACATCGGCCTCCGACGCGCTATTTATAGGCACGCTGCCGCCGCCCCGGTCGGCCAGTACCGCCGCAAGCGCTACTTCCCGCAATTTTAAATCTGTAATATCTTCGAAAATATTCATTTAAATCTTGTGCTGTAAAGGACCATATAGATCTATATTAAATCAACAATGTATTTAAGCTATTTAATTGGATAAGGATTAATGCTGTATTGGTTAAAATCGCTTCAAAATTTGCCATTATTTGTCGTAAAAAGTAAATGACAAAAAAATGTTATTGTGGGATATCCATGAGAGATAGACATATACCATCGCGGAGTTTTGTGTAGACCTTTTCAATGTGTACAAATAATTAGTACATTATTTTGATAAATCTCGTAGGGTTCAGCCTGCGTTTGCAATGTAAGCGGAAAAAAATATGATAATTAACGACATCACATTAGAAACCTCAAAAATAACAGTATTTCTCCACTATTTAATGGATGTTATTATACATATAAACCTTCCTCTTGAATCACTCTATCTATTGAAAAAAACCGCATCAAAATCCGGTGCGTAGTTTTAAAGATTTAAGCATAAGGGACATAGGGACAGAGAAAGCGACTTTGTTTTATACTATGTAGTGATTAAAAATAAGGATAGCTGTGTTGTATATTCCAAAAATTTGCTGAGTCAAGCATATCCTCATAGAAGAATGCACAATAGATAAGGCCTCTGTGTGTTGGGCCTAGCCTCCTCACTTTCCAGATTCAGATACAGATCCTATTGTTTTCCAATTCCGTTTAAGATTATTACTTAAAAATCAAGACTTTGCGGTGGTGTTTCGATAACTTTTGTGATATTATAAAGCACCCAGTACTTAATTTTCTTAACCTTACACTTGGCATCAGTATCTTGATAAAAATTAAACATTCTCAAAATTTTTCATCGCTTTGTTTTAAATTTTGTTACGGAATATCTAAATTTATAATCTGATCAATAATGCCCTCTATAAAATGTAAATTTCTGGTTCTTTGGCCGACATACATTTCCAAACCTTTACGGAGCATCACGAAATTTATAATAAATGTCAAAATAAAGTTATTCTTGTGTGTGCAGTGTGAAATTTGAGTCTGTACTGAAAATACCTTATCTTTTCATAATTTAGCTTCAAGTATTCCTAATAATAATCACTGTCTACAATTTTTTTTTTATTAAAGCTAAAATATTTTTTGTGATAGAAAAAGCATAATTAATAATCACAAAGTATATTTAAATATAAACGACACTACAATAAAGAATGAGAAACCACATTTCTTAGAATGTTAAAAATATTTCTGATAATTCGAATATTATTTATACTAGAAAACATTGTAAAACTTATGCAAATAACTACTTCAATCTTTTTCGCAAACAACTGTTAATTTGTAACGAATGAAACAATTTATCTGATATGAACTAATACAATATGCTTTTTACTTAATTTATGACTGATAATGATAGATAATTTGAGTTTCTGCTATTCACGTATAAAATTATTCTGAATTTCACCGAGATTTTATTTACTTTTTGACTCTGTTATGCGTTTATTAGCTAGTTATTAGCTAGGAATACATATATTTTGACTCACTCGTATCTTCAAACTGGCGAATGATATCTCTTCCTTGTACAGCGATGTGAAGAGATTTGCATTGCAGTCCACTGTAAACGGCCTGCAATTTAAGGTTAATAAATGTCATGTTATAAGTTTTATTAAAGGATCAAGACAAATGAAGGATGATTACAGTATTGATGGACTAGTTTAGACAAGAAGAAATAGCCAGTCTAGAGAGTAGACTGAATTTTGAACAAGTACTGGTACACACGATCACCCACAAATCATCAAAACATTTATCAAAAGATCTTTGATTCTAATTTTTCTAGATGATCAAAAGATGTTTGATACTGTCAAACATAAGGAGAGGAAAGGTTAAGAGCATTTAATGAATGCCGAGTAGACCATAGATCATATACATATAAAATAAATAATGAAAATTGCCTGTAAACACATTAAGGGGAATATAATCCCAACAATATGAAACAGCAATATTTGAGTCACAAAATCATGATTATTTTGATTTATTATTCTTTTTAACCGACTTCTAAAAGAAGGAGGTTCTCAATTCGTCCAGTATGGATGTTTTCTTTTTTATGTATGTACACCGATTACTCCGCAACGGCTGCACCGATTTGAATGAAATTTTTACATTATATTTAGGAAGTTGCTGCGGTGGTCCCGTATTTTTTTGGATGAAATTGATGCAGTAAAATCCAAGATGGCACTGACAATATAACGCCCAAAAACTTTAATTTTATCCAGTTTTTTTCAAAATTGGTATGGGGGTATCTTCGGGATCGTACACAACGAATCTGAAATTATTCTTAAAAAATTCAATATGGCGAACAATAAAATTAAATTTTGTCCCATTTTCTCCAAGATTTGTACGGGGTCGCACATGACGAATCTAAAATTATTTTTAAAAAAATCAATATGGCGGATGAAAAAATCAATTTTGTTCGATTTTCTCCAAAATTGATATGGAGGAGTTTACGAGTTCGCACATAACGAATCTTAAATTATTTTAAAAAATTCAATATGGCGGATAAAAAATTAATTTTGTCCGATTTTCTACAAAATTGATACTGGGGAGTTTTTAGGATCGCACATTACGAATCTGATATTATTAAAAAAAAATTAAATATGGCGGATCCAAGATGGTGGATTAAAATTCTACATCTCTCGATTTTGTCTAATATCAGCATTGTTAGTGTTAATTACGAATTTAAAATATTTTTTGAAAAACTAGAGGATTCAATATGGCGTTCTAAAAATTTTACATTTTTCAATTTTGTTCAAATGTGGCACTGAATCGTTTTTGAGGATGTAAATGGTGAATATAAAATTATTTTAAGAAAATCTAATATGTCAGATGCAATATGACGGTCTAGAAATTTTAAATTTCCGGATTTCATCCAAAATTAGTGCTAGGGGACTTTGGAGGGTTTAGATTTGATTAGATTAGGACGTTAAAATTATTTTTTTGAAGTTCAATATGGCTGATCTAATATGGTGAGTTGAAAATTTTACCTTATTCGCATTTTTTCAGATTTGGTATTAGGGTGTTTTCGGGGTCGTGTATTACGAATATGAAGTCAATTTTTTACAACTATTAGATTGATAAGATACGATATGAGGGACTGAAAATTTTACATTTTCTGATTTAATCTAAAATTGATATTGCGGGGTTCTTGGGGCGTATAGAAACTCAATATACAGTATAAAATATATCGGGCTAAAAATTTACATCTCAAGTTCTTTAAATATCGATATTGGAAGGTTTTGGAGGCTATATTACCAATCTAATATTAATTTGAAATTTAAAATACTAGATTTATTATGACAGACTAAATATTTGTTTGATACAATTTCACTGGTATTTGGAGAACTCTAAGAAGCAAAGAATTTTTAGTGGTTCATTTTAGGGTGATTTACAACTTTAGATAAAATGAGTACTTATTTGCCACCTTGGAGTCATTGCGAGGTACACTAATCTCGATTAGTATTTAGTTCAAATAATTTTTTTAAAACATAATGAATTCAAAACTAAAAATCGAAAAATAAAAGTTTTATAAAAAAATTGAACCGACTTCTAAAAGTGTGATAAAAATTGAAAAATAACTATAAATTTTTATATGAAATTGAAATTTTTGAAGTCGGCGCCAAATTATTTCTAAATAAAATAAATAACTACTAATATATGCAAATTATGGTAAGAAAACTATTACAAATAAAATGTTTTAATCTGTTTATGCGATTAAAATTTTATCAGGTATTAGATTGGCGCCGACTTCAAAAATTTCTATTTTATATAAAAATTTATAGTTATTTTTCACGTTTTAGAGCACTTTTAGAAGTCGGTTTAATTTTTTTTATAAAAATATTATTTAGAATGCTTTTAGGATAAATATTGAAAATAACTTTATTAATAGTAGATGTGTACTTTTTATAGTCTAAATAATAATAAATATTATGAACAATTCTTCTAATGATGGAAAAAAAATCAATTATTTTGCATGAAGTGCCCACGACTACCGACTACATGAATCGAGACCGTTCATTTCAATCGAAAACCGGGGAAGTCCCTCGTCGACCGTGTGGAAAACCCAGGCCATCCAAGCCTATTTTAACAATCAAATTGTATAAAGTAAGCAAGTGAAGGAAAGAAGGCACAAAAATAATATGTGGGACTATTTTATAAAAAAAAAAACAAAAAAGGAAAGTAGAACAATTTGTAAAAATGGTAATAAGAAAATGCAAGTTTTTTTTTAATTTAAAATACCATCATGGAATGTGCAAAACCTGTGGTGTTGATACAGAAGTCGCTAAAGTAATTACGGAAGAAGTTGTATTCAGCGTTCTAATCTTATGGAGTAAAGGTCCCTGAAGATACCTCGTGCAACCGTAGGCGAAACGTCCGATAATAATCCCAATTTGACACGGTCTAAGCCCAAGAACTAGCTTATATTTTAGATGTAACTAAAACCAAATATAAACTGAGTAATGTAGAGAACAACCAAGCTTTAAATACTGTGAAAGAAATGTATGAAAATATTAGATTTCTTCCGTTTATTATAAAACTCCAAGCTAAAATTGAACCATTTTCAACAGTTATGTTTTCATAGGAGGTTTTATCTACAGTGGTGGGTCTCACAAAAAAAAAGATTTGTTGAACGTTTTCTCCCAATTCTGAATCAGTTTTTATGTGCTGTCTAGTCATCAGCTTCAGTTGAAAGGACATTTGGGCTAATTCAGTTTCATGTTAGAAATAAATTAGGAATAAAAAAAGCAGGAAAATTAGTATTTCCTCTCAGATATTACAATGAATATTGGAAATGTGTGTTATTATTCATAAACTACCTACCTGTTTAAGAAATGTTTTCTTATTTATTATTATTTTTTAGTGTTTTATGTTTATTTTGTGTCATACAATATTTACACCTATATTTCTAGTTTTGATTTTTTTTATTTAAATCATGGATTAAAATAAAAAATCATATGTTTTAAATCAAACGATTTACATCGGTTGAACTCTGCATTGTAGTGATACTAATAAAAAACATACATTTAGCAAAAGCAGAAGTGGCTTCATATGCGTTGTTAGATTTTCACGTTAAAAATAGTTTTCCACGACCCTCCTCACGTGGTGAATACGTGACTTTTTAATATTTATGTATTCCTATAAATAAGTCAACATTTTTCTAATAAGTTATTATGATATACGGTAATTTTACATTTTATTTTTACCGCCAAGTACATTGTGATCATAAAAGTTAACTATCTGATTCACGAATTGAAATCAAATATTTTATAAGATGGAGCCAAATTAAATTTTGCAAACCATTAAACCCATTGTTTTTTGTAAACAGTAACTAATCAGTTTATTTTCACAATTTAGATTTGTGGAGATTAAAAAAAAATGTTCTGAATGAGAATTGTCGAATTAAACATAATACAACAGAAATTTTATAACAAGCTACTTGTTTATGGCACTAATAAACCACTGATAATAAAATTGTATAAACATTTTATATAACTTTAAATTTAGATTAAATATTTTCTAAAGGAAATAGGTAAAGTCCGTGAAATAAACGCTAGAAATTGTTATTTGTAATCTAACACTACTCGAGAATAGATTTCTATTTTAATTGAAAAAAGTTTACAAAAAGTTGGTAAATATGATCACAAAACGCCGTTTTGCTAGCTTAATTTTGATATATAAATGAAATATTTATATTTGCGTATTTATTTCATTAGTTATAATTTTATCCCTCAAAAATATTACTAGGAAAATGGCCAGGTTGGGAAAGTAGTGATATCGAAAATACCTTTATGGTGGATTCCTATTTCAAAAAATTAACAAGTAAGAATAAAAATGCCTATTAACGATTTTCACTTGCAAGTTAAATGATATACCTTACTTTAATTAAATAATATTAAAATATATTTTTTTAAATACCATGTTTTTTAAATGGACTGAAAAATACAAAATAATTTGTTAGATTGTTCTGAAAATTTGTGGTTGTGAATTTATAATAACAATTAAAATACTTGTAATGTAATGCAATCTTACTACATAAGGATTTGAATCAGTCCAAAAATGGGAATTGTCTGTATTAATAAAATTTTTATAAAAAAAAATTGAACCGACTTCTCAAAGTGCGCTAAAAAGTGAAAAATAACTGTAAATTTCTATATGAAATTGAAATTTTTGAAGTCGGCGCCAAACTAATATCTGACAAAATGGGATTCGCATAAACAGATTAACAATACTTTGTTTGTAATTGCTTTCTTACCATAATTTGTATATATTAGTAATTATTTGTTTTATTTAGAAAAAACTTGGCGCCAACTTCAAAAATTTCAATTTCATATAGAAATTTATAGTTATTTTTCACTTTTTAGCGCACTTTTAGAAGCCGGTTCAATTTTTTTTATAAAAATTTTATTTTTCGATTTTTAGTTTTGAGTTCTTTATGATATCCATAGACTATTTGAACTAAGTACTAATCGAGATTTGTGTACCTCGCAATGACTCCAAGGTGACAAAAAAGTACCCATTTTATCCAAAGTTGTAATCACCCTAACATGAACCACTAAAAATTCTTTGATTCTTAGAGTTCTACAAAAACCGGTGAAATTGTATCAAACAAATATTTAGTCTGTTATAGTAACTCCATCATTTTAAATTTTAAATTAATTTTGATTGGTAATATAGGTCTCAAAACCTTCCAATATCGATATTTAAGGAACTTGAGACGTAAATTTCTTACCTCGATATATTTTATAGTGCATATTGCGTTTGTATACGCTCCAAGAACCCCGCAATAACAATTTTAGGCAAAATCGGAAAACTTAAAATTTTCACTCCCTCACTCTCTTGTCAACCTAATATTGTAAAAATTTACTTCATATTCGTAATACACGACCCCGAAAATACCCTAATATCAAATTTGATAAAATGCGAATAAGTTCAAATTTTCAACTCACTATATTGGATCCGTCATATTGATTTTAACGTCTTAATGTAATCTAAATCTAAATCCTTCCAAGCCCCCTAGTACCAATTTTAGATGAAATCCAGAAATTCAAAATTTCTAGACCGTCATATTACCTCTGACATATTAGATTTTCTTAAAATAATTTTATATTCGCTATTTACATCCTTAAAAACGATTCAGTCCTACATTTGAACAAAATCGAAAAATGTAAAATTTTTATTCCGCCATATTGAATCCTGAAAAAAATGCTATAAAATTGATAACTTACCTCCCCAAAAATCTACTATATCAGTTTTGGAGAAAATAGAAAAATGTAAAATTTTTAGGATGCCATGTTGAATCCGCCAGATTGAGTTCTGATACTGATTTTAGACAAGTTCGAGAGATGTAGAATCTGTAATTCGCCATATTTAATTTTTTTAAAAATAATGTCAGATTCATAATGTACGATTCCAAAAACTCCCCCATATCAATTTTG
This sequence comes from Diaprepes abbreviatus, assembly GCA_034092305.1. Taxonomy (NCBI): domain Eukaryota; kingdom Metazoa; phylum Arthropoda; class Insecta; order Coleoptera; family Curculionidae; genus Diaprepes; species Diaprepes abbreviatus. The sequence continues at coordinate 2,106,074 of JASJET010000147.1, forward strand.
AAAAAAATGGGACAAAATTTATTTTTTATCCTTCATATTGGATACGCCATTTTGAATTTTTTTAAAATAATTTCAGATTCGTTATGTGCAATCCCGAAAACTTCCCCATACCAATTTTGTAAGAAATCGAACAAAATTGATGTTTTTGTCCGCCATATTGAATTTGTTAAAAACGATTTTAGACTCGTCATATTCGACCCCGAAAACTTCTCAGTACCAATTTTGGAGAAATCGGACCAAAATTGATTTTTTATCCGCCATATTGAATTTTTTAAACATATTTTGGATTCGTTATGTGTGACCCCGAAAACTCCCCCACACCAATTTTGGAGAAAATCGGACAAAATTAAATTTTTTGTCTGCCATATTGGATCCGCCATACTGAATTTTTTAAAATAATTTTAGATTCGTTGGGTACAACCCTGAAAATTTCCCCATATCAATTTTGGAGAAAATCCGTCAAAACTAATTTATTTAGCCGCCATATTGTCAGCGCCATCTTGGATTTTACCGCACCAATTTCGTCCAAAAAAATATGGGACCGCCGCAGCAACTTCCTGAACATAACGTAAAAAATTTCATTCAAATCGGTGCCGGCGTTCCGGAGTAATCGGTGTACATACATAAAAAAACATACATACTCGACGAATTGAGAACCTCCTTCCTTTAGAAGTCGGTTAAAAAGACCATTTTTGGATCCGGTCCTACGTCATAGTACCAAATGTTTACATAACATAATTTATCAACATGTATTTTTTTCAAATAAAAATTGTGAAAATTTATAAAAATTCGATAATGTTGTGCTTCATGTATATTATTTTTTTGGTAAAATTTTGCAACTTTTTATTATATACATTTACTTGACCACATATTCATTTATGTTTATTTCAAATCAAAGAAAGTTCTAAACGGTGAATTAGTTTTAAAGTCATTTCCTTTGCATGTCATTCCCGATATAAAACGTGTAAATATCAAATCTCACAAAGTAAAGTTAACACAGGAAAATTGATGTCATATTCATGCTGTGTGACCTCATTTTAATATGAAATCAGGACTATTATCACCAAATTCATGACTCATTTTGTTGAATTGTCTTATATACGATTCTTGTTTCCGATGAAATGTTTATCAACGAAATTTTATATTTATAACTAGTGCCAGGGCAAATTAAGCCACGAAATCCTGCGTTTAAGTAATCAACATGTAGACCTTGTGAAGAAGAGGATGAAACAGCCTTACACATCATCTTAGAATGATGACAAATTCAAGAACCGATCTATCCGGAAGACATACCAAAAGGTCAAACTTGAATTCGGGCGAAGCCGCATAGAGCAACTGCTGGTTTGTTCAGTATATAACCACGTACAAAAATGTTAAAACAATCAAAATATTAAAACTGTCTACACCAAATTCATACTAAACTAACCAATGACTCCCAGATAAAAAATCGTATGAAATCTTCAAAGATGATGTTCAAATTTTTTTTTATTTTACCCATAAAATGTAAACGTTTTGTAAGATGGACTATTGTTATTTTAAACCAGTGTTAAAAATTTAACACATGCATATGCATCAGGGGCGGATCCAGCCTCTCTCTTTTGGGTGGGGGGGCGGTGATATCACAAAAGTACAGTATGGCAAGAACAACAAGTTGTCAATGAGGGGGGAGGGGTGCAAGCAGTATACTCATTCCTAATATAAAAGGCAGAATGGGTTCTATTTTCCTGAACTCAAAGCTTTGGGGGGAGGGGGGGGGGCGATCGCAAGCATACAGACTCCTATACTCTATTCAAGAACTAGAGAGAGTAATAAAACTGTTACCGAAACCCCTAACGTACCTGCTCCAGTGCCGCAGGTAACTGAAAACTGCCGTAAATCTAATTATATTTAAATATATTTTATAAATTTACTGCAACATAGAATTTCTGATAGTTTAATTTAATTTCTGTCAGTGAGCAAAGTACAACTTACAGTTTTTTCTTAGTGATTTATCTTGTTTGCGCTTGTTTTTATATATTATTTGAGATTAATGAGATACCCAAAAGATATGGCTTTCATCTCTATATTTATTCCAAAATCGTTAAACCAGGGCATTTTTTCCTCAACGAAAACCTTATTACGATGAATGTTTATGATGCCTTAAGATATCAATATCTAGATAATGTTAAAAGCTCTATTGAGATATGTTCCAACATGACAGGAGTTGGAAAATCTATTATGTACCGAATACTGAAGGAGAAAAAACGACTGAAATTGTTAGTACTCCCAAGCCACATTCGATCACAGGCAGACGAAAAACCTCGTTGGAAGAAGAGATGAAAACTGCAATTAAAGGGGTTGTATATACATTTTATTGTGAGAAGTAGATCCCAACCATCTACAAAATTCTAACTAAAATCATTGAAGATCGCGATTTACCTGAAATTAAAAGAACGGATCTCTGGAAATTGCCCAGAGAACTTAATTTTTGCTGGGAAAAACCAAATAGAAAATCTGTTCTTATAAATCGTCCGGAAACTGTCCGTTGGAGACGTAAATATCTCTGTCAAGTAAACGGTAGAGTTGCTAGAAATAACACAATTAATAAAATTAGTAATTTAACTAAACTTTTGAAAGATTTTTTTTGAATAAAGTTACTGCAGAAAATTGGGAAAAATCCATATAATAAAAGATAAAACAAAATGTGAGAACTCGATCTCATAATCGGTGAGATAGAGGAACCAATTATAATTAATTTTACCGAAGATAGTTTCACTGACTTTGATTAGGAATTAGATACGTAATGTTTACTAATGTAAACACAATTTATTATTTAAATTTTTGTTTTTGTTGTATTTTATTGTTTAATGTTGTTTATATGCTTTTTTATTTTTTTATATATTTTTATTTTAGTGTGTCCCACTCTTTAATTTTAAATATATTTAATTCTAATTAGCCGTAAGTTTTTTATTATTTTATTATTGTGTTTGTGTCTTTGTCTTAAGCGTGTAGAATTAACATGTTTATCTTATTTTTTTTTGGGGCTATCGTATTTCCATATATAAAAGTAAATTAAATTAAGATATCAGGACAATAGAAATAATAATAAGTAGGTCTAATTTTAATTACAACATAAAAAAAGTAATTACATTTGAATCCGTTTTTAGTGTTTAATTGTAATTCTGCAGATGGTTTAATAAATAAATAAACTGAAACGTCAAATACCCTAAAAATGTTTTTAATTAATAATAAAATGACGGATAGCCCCAAAAATATTTTATTATTATATGGACGAATTTATTTTATATATATATATATATATATATATATATATATATATATATATATATATATATATATATATATATATATATATGTTTAACTTTTTGTATTTTTGACAATGGATATTTTGTAAGTATTTAAATTATAACTTAGAATTTTTTGAGAGAATAATCCTACGTTTTATCCATTCCTATGAAAAATATATGTGTCTAACAAATTTTGCTAAAAACACCGGACTAAAGAACACAGGTAGTTTGCGAAGAGAAAAAGGGTAAAAAATGATTTATTACTCTCTCTAATTCTTGAATAAACTATAGTATAAGAGGAAAAATCGGGTCCATTTTCCTAAACTCAAAGCTCTTGGGGGGGGGGGGCGATCGCCCCCACCCCTTGGATCCGCGCCTGATATGCATACGTCATAGTAAAAACATTTTTTATTAGCTAGATCCGTCAGCTGGAAAAGAGTTTATGGGCTTCATTGTGGCAGCCAACCCATTTGGCCAAATGTTATTTTCACCTCTGGTTGGATGGTGGAGTAATAGATTAGGTTCCATAAGAATACCATTGATATTTTCTTTATTACTGTTCACCTTTGCAAGTGCTGTCTACTCTTGTTTGGAACTTTTTGACGATCATATTAAGCACTGGATGTTATGGAGCCGGTTTCTGGTAGGAGTCAGTTCAGGTAGGGAGTATTTTTAAAACGAGATTAAAAAGAAAAGTTTAGTGTTTGATAATTTTTTTCTATTAGACATGTTATGTAAAAAGTGAAATGTTATATGTAGATTTAAAGTTATCGATATAAATACAGTTACGGGGATTTTAAGTGGCATACCTTATAACAGGTACATTATTTTTTTTTTGTTAAAATCTTCTTTTTTAGCCAATGTTGCCGCATGCCGTTCCTACCTGTCGGCTGCTACGAAGTACTCGGAAAGAACGAAGGCCGTTTCAATGATATCTTTAGCTCAAGTGCTTGGATTTGTTGTGGGGCCTGCAATTCAAGCTGCAGTTGTCCCTTTAGGTGACGAAGGAATAAGCCTCATACCTAAGTTGAGATTAAATATGTATACAGCTACAGGTAATATCATTTACTAACTATATTGTTGTAAGCTACTGGCTCAGAGATAAACAGTATATCCCTAATACTGAAATCTCCAATAAACTTTCATTTACGATTGAAATACGAGGTTGGTTTGAAAAGTACGTGCAGACAGCGAGATGACATTACTGGTGTGTATGGGGGGACTAAACAGAAGCTTGATAAACATTATGGAAACTGTGCACCTTCGATTAGAACAGTTTATAAGTAATTTCAAAATTTCCGGAGTGGTCATATGAGCTCAACAGACGCTGAATGTTCTGGACGCCCTGTGGAGGTGGTGTTGGATGACAGAAGAATGAAGGTACGTGAGATTGCTAGTGCTGTCGGCATCTCCAATGAATGGGTACATAATATTTTACACGAACATTTGGACATGACAAAGCTATCAGTAAGATGGGTGTTGCAATTGCTGACGATTGACGAAAAACGAATTCGTGTGAAGTGTTGCAAGAATGATTTGCCGCTGTTCCAGCGAAATTCTCAGGACTTTAAGCGTCGTTTCGTCACTGTGGATAAAACATGGACACATCACTATATTCCTGAGACCAAAGAACAATCTAAACAATGGGTTGCCAAGGGGAAATCTGCACCAAACAAGGCGAAGACTGTCTGGGAAAGGGTAAAACTATTGCAGGTGAATATTATTCATCATTATGGGACCGTTTGAAAACCGAGCTGCAAGAAAAACGTCCACTATTGGCCCACAAAAAAGTTCCTTTTCATCACTACAACGCACCAGCTCACGCCTCAGCAGTGATTGCCGCAAAATTAATGGATATAGGGTTCCAACTCGTTTCACAACCTCCCTATTCTCCAAACTTGACTACCTCGGACTATTATTTGTTCCCCAATATGAAGAAATGGCTGGCGGGAAAAAAATTTCATTCAAACGAGGAGGTGATTGCAGAAATGAATGGCTATTTTACAAACTTGAACAAATCATATTATTGGGAAGGGATCAACAAACTAGAGCAGCATTGGACGAAGTATATAAGCCTAAAAGGAGACTATGTTGAAAAATAAAAAAGGTTTATCGAAAAAAATTAAATAGTGTTAGATTTTGCACGGACTTTTCAAACGACCCTCGTAGATTTTAGATATTTTGAATATATTTCAAATAACTCTGCAGACAAGGTGTTTAGCTAAGAAAAATTAACAAGTTCTATATTTATTTCATAATAAGTAGGAGTATATATTCCGGTCAAAGTAGACATTCAAGGTTACCAAAATTCACATAGAGCTGAAAATTTGCACAAATGTTCGGAACACCATTACAAATAAGTTGTCAAAAGTCTCCAACGATCCCATGCTTGGAAAAAAATTTATTCAAGGTCAAAGTGGGGAAAAAATGGGTTTTTCAGCCAAACGATAATTTTTATCGTCAAAATAGCTCAGACCAAAATTGTAGATCATAAAATTGCCTATAAAAATTGTTCTTATACTTTTTTTTATAAGAGTCACCGTTTTCGAGATATCATCGCTCAAAAAGTTGAGAAAGCTGCGTTTTCCAAAATATGCACACGTTTCCACGTCACCTATGAGACAATGTACTTGACACGTTTTCTTTAACGTGGTTTCCCCGGTAGGCCTATTCCACGAACCATACTGTACTATGTATTGATTTTAAAAAAAGAAGAAATAGTTAAAAATAATCGAAGCTGTCTGGATTCTATTGAATTTAGGTCAACTATTCGTCAGATTCATTATCGTTAAATACTTCTGCTTCTTCGTCTTCTCGTTCTTCTTCTTCCTGCTAAGTGCAGTGCGGCCGAACAGCAATCATACTACTATGACTGATGTTTGTGCATACTAATTTTAAATACTCTAAATTTGATCGTTTATTCTTTAGAATTACTAGCTCCAAAAAATGCGTCAGCGATTCCGGAATCCCACTATTCAAATCTTCAAACATGGAGGATAATTAGTATTATCGAATGTTGCAGATTGGATATCTTCGCGGATGATTGCCGCAGCCGCTTCCAGGATCCTTAACCGCTCTTCTTTTTCGTTTAATTTTCTTTTTTCGTACCAAACTTGGTTTAAAATATCATGATGATTGTCTAAGCATATGAATGTTGATGCTCCGGATTTTTCAGTAATAATAATTTCATTGCCATAATTTACTTTCAACCGTACCTTAATTGTCCTATTATCTAATGTTGCATTTTTACCAATATCTTTTAATTCGTTTAATGTAAACTGGCAGCCATCACTATTCTCAATATATTTAAATATTTCCTCCATTGCAAGATTCGTAACTTCATCTTTGGGGCGACCGACTTTACCCACATTGACTGGTCTCAAGAAGGAATTGTAACAGTCATTATGATATTTAGCCTCAGCAGCAACTAAATCATATTCAAATTCAATGCGAGCAATAACAGCTTTTGCCATATCGTCATTACTATTTTTAAACCAGAGTCTTTGAATGAAAGTGTAGTTACTTTGTAGATTTTACGGCGAGAATGCAGTGCTTTCCGTTTTTCACAATCTTCATTCAACTGCTTACTGCAAAAAAAGCAATATTGTTTGAAACAAAAAGCAGAATCAGTTACGCGGCTCTAGTACGAGGAGGAGTTGTATTAGATGTATTGGCTTCTTCTTCATCGTGTTGTCTTTTAGCTGCTGCAATAGAACGCTTTCGAGTACATATTTTACGACACGTGGATTGTCACAGATTTCTTATTTTTTAGGTATTCCGAAAATTCATCAGCTCTTTCAGTACTTGCATCAATTAATGCCTTCATTGCACGATCAACAGTAACACTTCCATTTTTCGTTAAAAGTTTATTACAAATAAAACAAAATTTCGACATTTTGTCTTTTTTTTTAACTCAAACAGCACAAATAAGGTTAGAAAATATTAACGATAAACATGAAACACGTGTTTTCACTACGGAGGAAAGTTACAGACTAATAGTATTTTGTTTATTCGGCCGTTGAAAAGAGAGCAGGTATACGACCCTTGCCACGCGGACAATTGAATAGGAGGTAGATGTTTTTCAAGGTTGCACTGGCGTAGAAAGTAGAGTTTAAGGTAATATACCGATAGAAAAATATTTCAACCCGTATTACAGCTCCAGTGATGTCTGTACGCGGCGTACTTATGCATATTATGGAGAACGCAGCTTTCTCAACTTTTTGAGCGATGATATCTCGAAAACGGTGACTCTTATGAAAAAAAGTATAAGAAAAATTTATAGGTAATTTTATGATCTACAATTTTGGTCTAAACTGTTTTGATGATAAAACTTACCGTTTGGGAGAAAAACGCGAAAAACCCATTTTTCCCCACTTTGACCTTGAATAAATTTTTTTCCAGGCATGGGATCGTTGGGGATTTTTAACAACTTATTTGTAATAGTGTTCCGAATATTTGTACAAGTTTCAGCTCTATGCGAATTTTGGTAACCTTACCTCTCTTTTTAGGGCTAACTTGACCGGACCCTGGAAGAACAGCTTAATTATCTTGTGTTTTTTAGGATGGATAAATGTCTTCCTTACTTTATTAAACATCTACCTCTTCATGCCAAACATTTTTAAAGAACACAAAATAGCGGCCAAAGAAGCTATGCTTAAACAAGGAAAAAATAATGAAAAAGAGACTTGGAAGGGATCTAAACCTGACTATTTTTCAGCTTGGACATTGATTATTGCTTTTTTTGTTATGGTGTTTAACTTCATGTTACTGGAAACATTAGGTAATATTGCAGAAATAATAGTTTTATAGAATACTAGCGACCCGCCCCGGCTTCGCACGGGTGCAATGCTGATACTAAATACACTACAGAAAAACTGTGACTATTTATTTTATTTTTACAACAATTATTACATCGGCCTCCGACGCGCTATTTATAGGCACGCTGCCGCCGCCCCGGTCGGCCAGTACCGCCGCAAGCGCTACTTCCCGCAATTTTAAATCTGTAATATCTTCGAAAATATTCATTTAAATCTTGTGCTGTAAAGGACCATATAGATCTATATTAAATCAACAATGTATTTAAGCTATTTAATTGGATAAGGATTAATGCTGTATTGGTTAAAATCGCTTCAAAATTTGCCATTATTTGTCGTAAAAAGTAAATGACAAAAAAATGTTATTGTGGGATATCCATGAGAGATAGACATATACCATCGCGGAGTTTTCTGTAGACCTTTTCAATCTGTACTAATAATTAGTACATTATTTTGATAAATCTCGTAGGGTTCAGCCTGCGTTTGCAATGTAAGCGGAAAAAAATATGATAATTAACGACATCACATTAGAAACCTCAAAAATAACAGTATTTCTCCACTATTTAATGGATGTTATTATACATATAAACCTTCCTCTTGAATCACTCTATCTATTGAAAAAAACCGCATCAAAATCCGGTGCGTAGTTTTAAAGATTTAAGCATACAAAGGGACATAGGGACAGAGAAAGCGACTTTGTTTTATACTATGTAGTGATTTTTTAAGTAAAATTATTTTAACCGATGTCATATTAGGCACAAATCAATTATTTTGAAAAAAGGTCTTATATACATCATAACTTGGTATATTTAGATGTGTGTTTTGACTGTGGATGATTTACAGTCTGACATCAAGTTCTGGGGACACACTACAAAATGGAAATTTTAAATATCGTATTTCGCTCCACTGATGAGGTTATTAGGCGGTCGAAACTAATATGGGGAGGGAACCAAAGTGGAATTCAATACGATTAATTTAAGTATTTAAGTTTACTGATTTTTGGAACCAAAAAATATATATTTAAAATTTATTTTCCAAGGTTTCAATATGTGACCGATAGGCACGTAACCCTATATTTATTTTTTAATTTCTCGTGCTGCAATTATTTTAGACAATTTTTTTGAAAATGTATTTGCTTTAGGAACTCCACTAACAATGGATCAACTGGGTTGGTCCAAAAGTCAATCTCTTTGGTATATGGGACTAATAATGTCGATATGTGCATTATTTTCCATTATGACTTTTCCTTCCATACCGCTATTATCTAAACGATTTTCTGAGGTTAAACTGATGATTTGGATTGGATTTTTGTTCATGGTTTTAGGACGAATTGTTAGTACACCTTTATAAGTAAATATATTAAATTAAATTGTTTATAATTCGTTCTTAGTTTGCAACCCAAGGGCGGATCCAGAAAATTGGGGGGAGGGAGCTATAATTATTTTCAAGAAGCTAGAATGTCAGTATATATATATATATATATATATATATATATATATATATATATATATATATATATATATATATATCCATATTTTTGAACCATAGATTATATCCTATTTCTTTATTTGGTCCTTTCTTGGGTTTAAATTCTTTATTTAATAAAAAAATCCAAACAATTGATGTTTTGCCCTCTATTTAGGGCATTTTCAGTTTATTAATATACAAAATGTCAATAAAAAAGAAATTGAAAATGACCTAAATCGGGGGCGAAATGTCAATTGTTAGAATTTTGTATTAAATAAAGGACCTAAACCCAAGATAAGACTAATATGTTATCTATTTTGTTAACCGAATTTGATATATAATTGTGCTGATCTACAATTAAATTATTTATAATATCAGGAATATATATATATATATATATATATATATATATATATATATATATATATATATATATATATATAAATATATATATATATATATATATATATATATATATATATATATATATATATATATATATATTCAATTTATACAAATTATCACTTCGTTCTTTGCACACTGGCTCATTCAAATAGCACCATAAAAAAGCATCGAAAGGATTAAGATCTTTACTGTTTACAGGCCATTGAATAATTCCATGTCTTCCAGTCCACGAATTATACCTATTATTTAAATAATTGATAATTTGAACTGCATGATAGGGCAGAGTGTAAAAAATGATCAGTCTCCAGTTAAACAACCTTCGTAGAAAATCGAACCAATAATTTTATTTTTAAGAGCTCCACTCCAAACGGTAATAGACCCACTTTCTTGGCATGTGAATTTTTAGTTGCTGCTATTATAGATTCCAGCTGTTGAAAAGTTATCAACATTTTTTCTTATCTTGTGCTTTCAAACTTAACATTTCTCTGTTATATTTTACCCCGGTATTTTTCTGTTGTTATGTTACTTTTTGGACGGGCATAATTTTAGTAAGGGTGATATTTGTAGCGAAGTAATAGATATCTGTTGGACTTCCATTGTCTTTATTTTTGTTGAATACCACGACGTTTCAGCTAGTAGTTATCTTTAGCCGTTTTCAAGTGAAAATAAATAAGCTACATGACTATACTAAAAGTAAATGCAGTGGAATGTGACTGAGATGGGTGCAGTCATGTCTGCTACGGCAAAATCCCTTTTTTTTATGCTGCATTTAGTTTTAGTTTGCAATTATTAAGAAGTGGTTTTCACACTTCTCTTATATCTAATGTGGTATCCATGAGTCCAGACATGATTGGCGGCACCAGATTTTTCTGTTTCTCCTTGAGATGTGCATTTTTGGTGTTCTTTGATCCTTACGTCAAGAGGTCTCTTTGTTTCGCCAACGTAGGAATTGCCAGGAATTGGTGTTGTTGGAGTGATTAGATTAATAATTAAGGTATTGTCTTGTGTGCGTGGTTTTTCTGTAAACCGAAGTTCGAATTTGTCTGCCATTTCTTTCAACCAAGACATCTAAGAATGGTAATTTATTTTCTACTTCTTTCTGCATGATGAGTTTAATAGTTGGGCTGATATTGTTGAGATGAAAAAGAAAGTTTGGAAGTTCTTCGTCGTTTCCACTCCAAATAATAAAATTATCGTCTACGCATCTGAGCCATAACTTTGGTTTCTTAGTTGTGGATTCAATTGCAAACGTCTCGAAACATTCCATGAAAATATTTGCGATCATCGGTGAGAGTGAAGATCCCATCGGTAGTCCATCATCCTGGATGTAGAATTTTTCCTTTTCTTGAAAATAGGAATTAGTCAAGCAACTGATATTTGTATTTACGAAGTGTTTTTAAAATTTTCTTTCATCCCTTTTCTAAATATTTGCTAGCGTTTACTGTTGATTCGCTTGGATTTTCTGCAACTAAAACTTTACCTTGAAAATATAATAATATATTAAATTCTTTCTCTTCATTTGCAATAACAAATAAGATTTTTGCTCTCTGAAACATTTTTCAACACGTTAAAATATGCCCCTTGTGACTTAATGAAATTTTGTCGTAAAAGGTTTTCAAAAGCGGATAGAGCAAACACAGGCAACATATATATTTTTGAAAGGGTAATTTGAAGCTCTATTTTATTATTTCGTAATATACAGGGTGTTCCATTTAAAAAAAGGGAGTTTATTTTAAAAAAACAATTTTTCGTAAAAATTTGTTTCTTTTAGTAACATATATTTTTGTGATATAGAAAAAAATGTATTTAACACTTTTTTCTAACTCCTATAATAAAATCACCAGAGCTTGTCAAAATATAAGGAACAACTCTGAACATATTTTGGCGGGCATTTCCCCATTGGCCTCTCTCTGGATCCGTCCTTGCCACTCAATACAAAAAATAGTTTTCGACACAAATTGCTTCGATACTCTACACCATCCAGAGGATGTAACCCTTATATATTTTTACAGACCTGCATTCCATTTAGTGGACCACCACCTAAAATGTACGATATCAATTTAAAAATGAATTTGTCAATTTTTTGTGATCAAAAATTGAAAAATACAAATATGCTTTATGAATTAGACTATGCAACAATTAATGAAAGTCTCCATGAATATGATAGGTAAGAAAATAAATTTAAATCCTGTAATAAAAAAAAATTATACAATGCAAGATAAAAACGAGATTACAGGCAACGTTTTGCCTTTTTTTCTCTCCAAATCTCCAAAATCCTCTCTCACTTTGCACCCAGTTTATTCTCATTTTGTTACTTATACTTATAAAAATTTAGTTTTTCAGTATATTCATTTTCTTTATTTTAGGTACTTAAATCTCAACTCAACAAGCGAGAGTGAAATTCGTCAAATGACCTTCGATTGCGGAGACGACCTTCTGGGATGCCCATCAAGTCAAGAATGGTGTAATACCGTTCCGGCACTGACCTATACGCAGTTTCTTACAGGCTATGTTTTGACTGTTCTTGGATATCCAATTGGTATAACTTTAATACAGACCTTGTTCTCTAAATTGTTGGGTTCCAGACCACAGGTAATCGAAAATAAATAAAAATGCGTATTAATAAGAAAAGAAGCAAATAATGTTTCCCTCGATAAAATTTCTAATGCTGCAAAACTATAACGCACCATGTTGTCGAACCATTTTTTAAAACTAGACTTTCTAGAAGTTGGAGGGAAACATCTGAAAGTTTTTTTTTTTAAATGAAAACATTTATTTCTGAAAATTTTACGTCCGGATATGTAATCATGTCATGACCAAAGTAAGTTTTAGAGGTCATGTAAGAGTCAAGTGAGTTTCCGTTGACATAACTACTAAGGGAACGTATGAAGTTTTATGAGTCAGTATTTACCTCTAATGGTGACTTTGACTTTGCTCTTAAGCATTTCAAGGTCAAGCCAAGTCAGTAGAGTCTTTAACGATACAAAACAAATTTTTACTCTACCATAGTCTTCACTAGACCGTATAGTCTGATTGCTGATTTTGTTCAGCAATTGTACCGAAATCTAGACAAGTGTAAATTCACGAGAGGGGTATTCTTCGACCTAATGCATGCCTTTGACTCGTTGAATGTCAACTTTCTTGTTAATAAAATTTGAGCTCTCGGAATTAGAGGTTTCTTGATTGATTGGATAAAGTCATAGTTATCAAACCGAAAGTTTTTTGTCAAAATATCAAATCAAATTCCTGAAGGGCAGTAGTCAGTCAAACATCGACATATCTTAAGTTAGTGTGTTGGGTTGTGACAGCATTTGATCGTAGACTGCTGCAAATGGTATATTTTAGTAGCGTATGACCGTTGCGTCCACAATCATACTGCTATCCCATAATAATAGCTATTTTAAAAAGCTATAAAAAATATCCTAGTGATAAAGGCACTCTGAAACTCTGGTCGTTCCTCTTGACTCTTGCGATTTTATTACTAAACAAATAAAAATTATTTAAGACATACCACTGCTAAAACATAAATTCAGGACTCAGGAAAAGTGCTATCTAGCTGGTCAGCTCTCGCCTTTTGTTTAAAGTTCTCACAACAGTGCCTCCGCGTGATTAATCGCGTGAAGCTTTTTAATAAATTAAACAAAACAAGTTTCTCAAAACACCTAAATCTATTAACAAAAATAAATAGAAAAACGAAATTATTTAAATGAGAAACCTAAATTAATAACGATTAACAATACCAAAGTAATTAAACTAATTGCACCTGTTGGCCGTACTATTAATAAAAAGGTAACCCAAGTAAACCCAATTTTGAAAATAATACGTTTAAATAACTTTCTAAAATATAGATCAAGAAAAGAATAAAAACGTGAAAACAGCTATTTAAATTACTTAAACAAACAATACGAAAGTCGCCCCTTTCCCAAGAGAAATAAAACAGGAGATTCCCTTAATTTCCCGAAAATAAATGAAAAAACAAAAACAAATCCTTCATTAACACCAATTATACACGACATGTAATTTTCTAAGAACTGTTTCCAAGACCGTACCGCCCCTAACGGATCTCAGGTCGTAACTGAAGATTATTATTTCTTAAAAGGATAAACTTGCATTCCCCCGGTACCCCACCGATTCCCGCTGGTACCCATCTCAACCCTGTAACCATCAATTTCATTCTTAAAAGTTCGAATAGTTTCAGTCTTCCGCAGAGGGCATCAGCCATTTTATGCCGGATACTTAATTTCCGAATTGATCTAGTTTGGAGCATCTTAATTTTATTTTTTTATACAAAAGTTAATTGCAACTATTCTACGTCTTACAATAAAAGTTCAAGTCGTACAACCATACAAAAAAAATCCTATTTGCTTTCAACCATTTTCCAATTTATTCTTCTAATTTTCATCGAATAGGTAAAAAAATTGTCCACAGACGCTAGCTTTGTACAGGGTGAATCAACGATTGGATGAAGTAGGTTTGTGCCTTTTCGGTAAAATTAACAAAGAAACTATATTTATTGTTTGATACAGTTTATTTTTACGCAGATTTTAAAAATATTTAGGACTCTACAGGGTGAGCCAAAAAACTAAGACAGCATAAAGTTGTATTTTTTTAAATAGAACACCCTATATACGAATCGTATTTTCGATTTAGCTTATAATTTTAAATATTTTTTATTAAGTGTTTACTATAACAAAACTTTATAGTTTCTGAGATAATTAAGTTTAAAGAAAAAAAGTCACATTTTCAAGCATCAATTCAATCCTAAATAACGTTTTCAATTTTGTGACAAATATATTCAAATTTGGAATTTAGCAAATCCAAGGACAAGTTAACATAATTTTTACCTAATATTTGCAATAAAAGCTACAGGGTGTTGAACACATCGGCTCAAATTTGAACAAGTTTAAATGAATAAATATCTTTTTTTTTTAAATCGTACACCCTGTATATTTTCATGTTATTTAATAGAGTAATAAAAACCCTAAAAGTTTTGTTCAATATATCCTATACCTATTTATAATAGTTTTTGAAATATTTCAGTTTTTCTTATTTTCCATACTTTTTTACAGAAATAGTCTTCATTATCATAGTAGCCATGTAAAATAATAAAAAGAAACAAACAGAATGTGATTAAATATGATGAAATACATTATTCGTTATATTATAACGGCAATAGTTTAATTAAACATAATGTGAAAAAATTAACACAACAATAACGACAAGGCAAATACATATTTACTTTTATACTAAATTGAAACAAAAAAATTACCTATTAAATACTGAGATTAATTATTTCTTTTTAATAAGTGTTCGAATAAACGACCCTCTTGTGCAATGCACAAATTTAGTCTTTTTTGCAGATTTTCTCGGACCCTGGACAAAATTAGTGGCGTTATTGTTCTACAGGTATCCCTAATCCTGTTTCGCATATCTTCCACTGTTGTTGGTGGATTAACATACACCTTATTTTTAATATAACCCCATAGGAAGAAATCTAATGGGGTGATGTCGCAAGACCTTGGTGGCCACTCAATGAAACCCCCACGTCCCATCCATTTTTGCGGATATCGTTGGTCCAAAAACGCACGAACTTCACGATGGTAATGCGGAGGCGCACCATCGTGCTGGAACCACATACTGTCGAGCTCATCCCTATCGAGACCTTGAAGCAGGTGGGGTAGTTCTTCTTGTAGAAAGTTTAGGTAACTATGGCCATTTAGTGGTTCATTAAAAAAGTGGGGTCCAATAATTCGATTATGATGAATACCACACCAAACATTTAATGACCAGTGGTTTTGATGTTGCACCTCTCTAATCCAAAATGGGTTTTCTGTGGCATAATAATGCATGTTGCGTCTATTTACGGCACCGTTACTTCTAAAAGTAGCTTCATCACTAAACATTACCTTGCATAATAAATTGGGATTTAATTGAATCTCCGCATTTATTGTACGACAAAAGTTTACACGACTTTCAAAATCCTGTCCATGCAATTCTTGGTGTAATTCCATGTGATATGAATGATACCTATATTTCTTGGTAGTACGATTAGCGGTGGATTGTGATGTTTCACATAATGCTGCTAACTGACGGCTACCAATATCAGGATTTTCCTGAACATTTAACAATACTTGTAGTTCTTTTTCTTCATTAGTTACTGGTTTGTTGACCACTTTACGTTTTGGATAATCAACAGTACCAGAAGAATCAAATCTTTGCATTAAGTTTTGAAAAGTATGGGTATTAGGCTGGCGTCGATCAGGATACTTCATTTTGTAAATTCTTTGAGCAAGAAGGCAATTTTTTTGAGCCTCTCCTATTGTATAAATCATATCTATTAACTCCTTCTTTGGAAAATTCATTTTACAATATAAGATGAATGCAAAAAAAACCAAACTACACTACATAAAAACCAAAAGAAGCGATTGCGGTTATAAATTTGACACACAGAAAAATGTTCTTTTACATTGTTTTTGCCATGGCTACTATGATAATGAAGACTATTTCTGTAAAAAAGTATGGAAAATAAGAAAAACTGAAATATCTCAAAAACTATTATAAATAGGTATAGGATATATTGAACAAAACTTTTAGGGTTTTTATTACTATATTAAATAACATGAAAATATACAGGGTGTACCATTAAAAAAAAAGATATTTATTCATTTAAACTTATTCAAATTTGAGCCGATGTGTTCAACACCCTGTAGCTTTTATTGCAAATATTAGGTAAAAATTATGTTAACTTGTCCTTGGCCTTGCTAAATTCCAAATTTGAATATATTTGTCACAAAATTGAAAACGTTATTTAGGATTGAATTGATGCTTGAAAATGTGACTTTTTTTCTTTAAACTTATTTATCTCAGAAACTATAAAGTTTTGTTATAGTAAACACTTAATAAAAAAGATTTAAAATTATAAGCTAAATCGAAAATACGATTCGTATATAGGGTGTTCTATTTAAAAAAATACAACTTTATGCTGTCCTAGTTTTTTGGCTCACCCTGTAGAGTCCTAAATATTTTTAAAATCTGCGTAAAAATAAACTGTATCAAACAATAAATATAGTTTCTTTGTTAATTTCACCGAAAAGGCACAAACCTACTTCATCCAATCGTTGACTCACCCTGTACATAATAACAAATAATAATGAATTTTAGCGATTTTATTTAAATATTCTTTTGTTTTCTTATGACGGAAAAATTTGGTCAGTTTGAGAAAAAGAAAGCTCTCCCACGGGTCGCCTACATCTTGGAAATGTATTTAGCGCTAAACCTTAGACCCCCTAACAAAGTGGATGATAAAAATATTGGGTTTCTTTGATAGATTTATTTTAAATTTTCAAGAAGGTAAAACCTTTTAGATATTATGTTACACAAATTGTCTGGGTTTTACTATTTTTTAGCAGACAATTTAACTACCCTAAAAGTAATAAGACTCAGTTTAGGCTTAAGTATGATAATGGATTTATACTTCCCTGATATATAACTATTTGTGTATAGACATTGCAACGGTTCAAATCCATATACAGAGTGACTCAAATAAATTCCTCCGTTTAGTAGGTAGGCTCCTCATATCTGAAGGTCGTGATTCTTAGACATTTTAAACAGTATCTTGGAATGGAAGTGGAAATTCTCCGACCTAGTTTTTTACCATCAATTACTTTTTCTTCTTTTACAATTTTAAAGATAATTAAAAATATATCACTGTATGTAACTAACTAATTATTGTCTTTAATTTCTAGGGCGTGTGGATGGGGTTAATGACCGGCTCTGGCTGCCTATCCCGAGTAATGGGTCCAGTCTTTGTAACTTATGTATATGAAGAGTTTGGAACGGGCTGGACGTTTGGTTTTACGTCTGTAATGATGGCAGTCAGTCTGTTATGGCTGTGGTATTTCCAGAAGAGGCTCGAACCAAAGGAAATCGTAGCAAATAATGGACAGGTTGATCAAGAACTAAAGGAATTAGTGAGAATAGATGTGAATAAAGAACATATGAACGGAACAAATGAGAAAGTAACACTCTAAGTGTATTAAAATTATAATTTTGATGGATAGTATGATCTCATCCTTAGATTCTTGCCAGCATTGTTCATTTATGAATCAAAGGTATACCCATATGATTATAGGTAGTTGAAATACCTTTGTATTATATATACTGTATATACTCAGATAATCTCATCTTAAAGACTACTTAAAAAATATTACTACTTACACCAACGTGGGACCCGAATATATGTGACAATAAATAGTAAAGTAGTAATGTAACTTACTATAAGCCCATTGGAAATGGTGTCGACATACATGAAAGTATAATTGCATAAAAAAAGTGAAGACATTTTAATTTTTGCTATCAAAACTCTGAACTGAATCAAAAAAAAATATTCTAGAAACATAAATTTAACACCACGTATTCCAGAAATAAAGCTATTGCAGATCTACATTACTATGAATTTTTTTGTGGAAATCATCCAAGGATTCACTCTCGTTAAGTATTGATATGCAATTATTAAACACCCTGTAAGTCTTCCTTCCAAAATTATACTTGATTGAATAAGTTTTACATGTACTTAACTCATTATAACCATGATATTCAAACCTAGACAATATAAAAGACAATGTCTTTAGATTCTATGAAGAAATAAAATTTCTTATGCAAAACAAGTATTAGTCTTCAAGTTCATATTACAAAAAGTAACAAAACCCTGTTTTCAAGGTATTTTTACTGTTATAATGATAATACTTACCTTGAACACAGTACGAGTACAACCTCAAAACATAAGTTTTTTTAATTATAAAAATCTACTAAATAGTTTTAAAATATACCTGCTGCTAAATTATTTTAAAAACATATGTATATAGACAGTATCAAGTTTGGGCGGCCACAAATAATAGTTTTAAATTAGGTACCTGCTCATAAAATACATAATATGTGATATAAATTTATTTTATCTATTTAAGAGCCATAACGGAACTTTATATATTTTATATTATACGTTATATATTACGACTATTATCTAGTATAATAAGAATTATACGTATTTTTATAATCAACGTATTTATGTATATAGTTAAAACGGTATTGTTGAAATGAAAAGTTTTCTACAATTACTGCTGTCTTAAATCTTAAATATACATATATTCTTCTTCTTCTTCCTTCTTATATATAATAGTCCGGTCAAAATAGACATTGAAGGTTACATTAATTCGCACCTTGCTAAAAATTGGCATGAATGTTGGGAATCCTATTATACACAATTTGTCAATTATCCACATCAATCCGAAGTGTGGAAAAAAATTTATTCAAGGTCAAATGTTGCAAAAATCGGTTTTTTGAGTTTTCCAGCTAAACGGTAAGTTTTATAATATAAATAGGTGAGACAAAAATTATTCATCATGCAATTATCTATAAAAATTGTTCATACACTTTTTTTCCTAAGAATCACCATTTCGGAGATACAGCGATGCAAAATGTTGAAAAAGTTGTATTCTTCATAATATGCATGTCAATTACCGTAATATACGTTACAGAACGATAATATAAGTAAAAATATTAATTTTCGTAGCGTATACATACATATTATACAGTTTTAAAAATATAAACTCCAAAAAAAACCCAGTCCCTCATTTTATATGACCGTACGGCCTTGAGCAACATCTGTCTGCTATTCAATTGTCCACGTGGCGACGCTCGTATACCTGCTCCTTTATGAAGGGCCTCCCTAGATAGAATAGTATTAGTCTCAAGCATTCTTTCGTAGTAAGAACACGTAGTTATTGCTTATATTTTCAAACAAAATTTGTGCAGTTTTGTGTTTGTAATAGAAATGTCGCAGTTGTGCTTTATTTGTAATAAACATTTGACCGAAAGCGAAACAGTTACTGTTGATCGTGGCCTAAAGACATTAATTAATGCAAGTATTGAAAGAGGTGATGAATTTTCGGAATACCTGAAAGACCAGACTTCTGTGACAGTTCATGTGCAGTGTCGAAAAAACTATACTCGGAAGGGTACAATCGCTGCATTGAAAAGAAAACAGGATGAAGAACAAGCTAGTACATCAAAAATAAGTCCACCTCGTACTAGAGCACGCGTAAGTGAACCATTTTTTTGTTTTAAAAAGTGTTGCTTATTTTGTGGCAATGAATTGAATGAAGAGCTAGAAAACAGAAAAGCACTGAAGTATCGGCGTAAAATTTTTCATGTAACAACACTTTCATTCAAAGAAACATTCCTGAATATAGCCCAGACTCGTTCTGATCATGTAGCAAAAGCTGTTATTACTCGAATTGAGTTCGAACATGATTTAGTTGCTGCCGAAGCTAAGTATCATAAAGACTGTCATAATGCCTTCTTGAGACCGACTACGGGGGGTCAAGCCGGTCGTCCTCAATCTGAAAGTACGAATCTTTTAATGGAAGAAATATTTGCACACATCGAAAATAGTGATGATTGTCAATTTTCATTAGACGAATTACAAAATATTTGCAACAATTCGTTAGATAATAGAACCATTAAGTTACGATTAAAGTTGAAGTATGGCGATAAAATTATTATAACAGAAAAGTCAGGAGCATCAAGATTAATATGTTTTGTTGATAATCACTATGACATTTTAAATCGAGCTAGCTACGAAAAAAAAACAACAAATGAAAAAGAAGAGCGATTTAGAATCGTGAAGGCTGCGGCAGCAATCATTCGAGAAGATATTCAATCTGCAGTTTTTGATAATTCTCATTACCCCCCGCCAGGTCGTATGTTTGAAGATATTAACAGTCAAATTCCAGAGTCACTGACTTATTTTTTGGAGAAAGTTATTTTGAAAAAAAAGCGATTTAATTTACAACATTTGAAATTAGTATGCACAAATATTAGCCATAGTATTATGACTGCTGTTCGACCAAGGTCTACCGGGGAAACCACGTAAAAAAAAACGCGCCACACGGGTGGCGCGGAAACGTGTGCATATTATGAGGAATACAACTTTTTCAACATTTTGCATCGCTGTATCTCCGAAATGGTGATTCTTAGGAAAAAAAGTGTATGAACAATTTTTATAGATATTGCATGATGAATAATTTTTGTCTCACCTATTTTTATTATAAAACTTACCGTTTAGCTGGAAAACTCAAAAAACCGATTTTTGCGACATTTGACCTTGAATAAATTTTTTTCCACACTTCGGATTGATGTGGATAATTGACAAATTGTGTACAATAGGGTTCCCAACATTCATGCCAATTTTTAGCAAGGTGCGAATTAATGTAACCTTACCCCTATTTGTGATGCTAACTTGACCGGACTATAAGCAATTTGCTTGTTATGCTTCGTCTCTTTGCCTGGTTTCAGTCTATTGCGAAGTTATCACTCCATCGTTTACGGGGTCTTCCGGTGCTCCTACGTCCTATTGATGATTTGTCCCTCGTGATCTTTACTATTCTGTCGTCGGTCATGCGGTTGATGTGTTCGTTCCATTCCTTTTTTCTTTGTAATACCCAGTCATTGATGTTATCGACTTTACACACTCTTCTTATATCCTCGCTCCTATTCCAATCCATAAGTGTCCTGCCAGCTATCCTGCGCACCACTCTCATCTCTGTTGTTTCCAGTATTTGTTTTGTTTTCGAGGTTTCTGGTCTGGTTTCTGCAGTGTATGTTAATATGGGTCTTATTGCTGTTTTATAAATTCTGGATTTACTTCGATTCCTATATGTTTATTGCTCCATATGGTACTGTTAAGACAGGCGGCTGTTCTTGTTGCTTTCACGGCTTGTCCCCTCACCTCCGTTTCAACATCCCCGTATCCGGATATTTCTATTCCAAGGTATCTCGGAATAGAAATACACATATATGTATATATATATATATATATATATATATATATATATTAATTTTTCTTCAACCTTGATATATTTTTTATTTTATTTGGATATCTTCTTGGGTAATATGTTGTAAATAAATTTCAAAAGGTCGTTTTTTTCTTTCTTATATTTACTTACGACGTTTTGCACATTGTGTTGTGCTTCTTCAAATTTTTTTTTCTTAAACAGAAGATTTATTTACATTAAAAACAAAAACATTTAAAACACACTCAAACATCTTAAAACACTGAAAATTTTATATAACATATTACATTTCATTTTAAAATCATCAACAGTTGTCAATTCAAGAGTATTAAAATTATTAAATATATCTTAGTTTGATGTGATGGAATTTATTTTTTAACCTATTTCTTTGGGTGGTCCTTTCTTTATATAAAAAAAATGTTGTTATATACAGTGTCCGAAATATTTTATAGAATTAGTACAGGGTATGAAACAAGTTCATGACTTTTTCTGTTCATCTATTTATTTATTTACTTAGCGCTAGCAGGAGCCGTTTCATTTCAACAATGCCGCTTCATTAGTTGTAAGATAAAAATACTCTATTTATATACCTTCCATGAAATTTCAGTTTGAATATTTACAGTCAGTATGCCAAAAATTTTATTATATCAGCATATATATTATTCATTTACTAAGTGGCCCAGAAGCGTTTTAGATTTTACTCATGAAATTTAGCGGTGAGAATGAACCACATGGTGCGATTTATTTTAGGGAACCGTCCTTCCGAACGCTTTGCAGGATTTAAATAGTATTTCAGAGTTTTTTATTTCTACAAAATAAAGACTGTATTGAATATTACATGTTTATTTATTTATTTATTTATTTTTACCCAATATCATTTTGCAGACCAACATCTCCTTCAGAAAAAGAAGTCTGTTTTTCAGTTTCTTTCAAACATTATGTAACAATAGTATTAAAACCACCATTAGATTTACTCGGCTTTGTCCCAACCGATATTTTCGGAGACCCAAAAAGGTACAACCCCAAGTTTCTTTCGAAACAGCATTTCTCATTATTAATATTTCAGTAAAATTTGCAACTAAATCAACTTTTTTAGAATAAAAATTTGCTGTAGTTTACAAACAGTTTTTATTTTGTTTTGTAGTAAAATTTTCTATACTAAAGAAGACTTAATAAAATATTGTGCGTTTGCAGAAACTGTGACTATAAGTAACACATCGGTTAGAAAAACATTAAACGTTTGAAAAATGGCATTTTTTGCAAATTTTAGATATAAATAACTTTTGATTAAAAAAATATTTTCAAATTCTGTGCCCAACAATTTATAGTTCAAGTCAAGAACTACAAGTTGGGATTAATCGCTATGCGAAAATATAATGTTTTTATTGCTTTTTACCGCTATAAACAAATAACGTACATGCCACCATGTATGGAGGAAAGCGGAAATCTACTTACAGGCGCTCACCGAGTGCACATAATCCATTATACTTTCGCTGATCATTGCATTAATCTCTTAAATATATTGTTCCGAACGGCCGGTCTTTAAACACACTGTGTTTTTATAACCTTTTATTTAACTTCAATTCTGACAGTTTGCCAAACAATTCAAGTTACTTCAACGACTTCTCAAAATATACTGTCCCCGAAAGCCGATCTAGACCCTTTATATACACTTTTTCCGGATACCAGGATTTGCATACTACATGGTGTAATAACAATAAGAAAAAGAAATCTGTCGATTTCTAGACCTTCTGTCATAGGCGTTCCATGTCGAAAATAAGGAAATAGAATTATGTAAAAAGTTCCAGACATTCTTTCGTCGACGTCTCATGAGGAAATTAACACAAGGTTAAAATTAATTAAATAATTAATTTAGAAACTAAACCTAAATAAAACCCCACAAACTAGAAATACAAACTAATACTATACTGCTATAAAGTCGTTTATATTGCCCCCTTCCAAGTATTGATCGTCCGGACCAACCTACTTGATCTTGATAATGGGCCAAAATATCAAGATACACGGTTTTTATCTTCACATGAAGGCTTTTCTGAGTTCGGTACACCAGATCGTTTAGTCGAATGGTTAAGTTGTACGGACCTTCTCATGACTTCTGAAACTTTGGTGAAAGCCCTTTGGTTCTTTTCGGATTGTACAACCATAATTTTTCACCAACCATGAATCTACCAGTATTGGCTTTCATATCATAGCGGGTCTTCATTTTGTCGATTTCTCTTTGTAGTCGTCGCTGTATCTTTTCGAGGATGACCTGTAGGACATCTTGCTTTCGTAGTCCTTTTCACGGTCGCGGTCCTTCTCGACGACCTTTGTCGAGGCTGACCTGTAGTACGTCCTTCTTCCGTAGCTCTTTTCGTGATCAAGGTTCCTCTCGTCTCATTCTCTACGATTGCCGCGAGTACTCCTTCTATCTCTTCCGTAACGGCTCTTCCTGCTATCGCCTCCACCAGCAGTAATTTCCAGGTAATTTCGGTAAAAGTGATCGTTGTAACAGCTGGTAACAACGCATGTTATTCGAATCGTACCGGCTATTCTGATCCCTTCTTCTTGATCTGGCATAATTCACTCTAATGTGACAACCTCATACTTCAACTCCATCGCAAGCCTTGACGACAACTACAGTATCTTTTATGTCTTTGTAAACAGCAAATCCAAAACTGGAAATACGATTACTTAAGCAGAGTTCTTTAAGTTCACCATAAGGAGCAAATACTTTCTCCAAGTCACTCCTTGGAACTTCATCACATATTAACTATATGAAGCCGATAACCACCAAAATCACTGTCAGGAGCAGTACTGTTAGTTCTGCTATGAAAAGTTGGATTTTTGTTGTCATGTGTTTTTATTTGTTTCAAAATTCTTGCAACTCCCTCATCAGCTTCATAAAGATTTCCTCGTTGGTCTTACAATCATCCTGGGAAACGTTAACTCTTCTTATGATTCTTGCGCTCACCGTAGCGCAGTGTGTATGAGTGCTGTAATTCTGCAACATCTCGGCTTCTAATTAACATTTTTGAGGTTTGAAAAAAACATCGTCATTGTCATTAAATTTGAAACAAAATAGTATAGGCATGAGGTCAAGAATATTAATTATTAACAATTTTACAGCGCTATAATCATTTAAATTATTAATAACAAATTTCCAAATCATTTTTCTCAAACACAACCTCGACATTCGTAATAAGTGGGACACATACATTAGAAAAACCTTGGTGGGTCGAAACATCTTGATCGACACCAAAATAACCTAAACACCTTAAGTATTAAACTTCTATATTTTAAACACTATAAAATTTAAATCAATTAGGTGAACTAAAAAAATATAATATTCTATTTTTGTACTGCAACCTGCACCGTCCGAAATATTTCTAAAATGTGTAATTGGTGTGAATATAGCTTATTGATAAATTCTACCTATAATCCATAAACTTACTTAATCCAATCGTCGACTCATCCTGAACAGTTTAATAAATAATGGAAATGACATAGACAGCATGCAACCGAAATAAAGTCGTTAATGGATAAAGTTCTGTAAACATTTTTTGTGATTTTTGATACAATGGCAGACGCAGTTCTATAAGAAAAATAAGCAATGGACAAAATTTTTTAATCTAATAATTTTATTCCTAACTTTTTTCACAGTTCCCCGATGATACTTAAATCTAGATTTTAACAAATTCTTTAGTAAATCTTATTAATATTAGAACTTTAGAGTAGTCAGAAAAGTAAGTTTAGATCTCTCAGTAGGTAAACACCTTCCAAAAGCTTCTACAAGCAATGGTTCTCCAGCTATAGTTTCTTGATAATCCGCCAACGACACTTTTCCATCTTTATCTTTATCCATTTTCCTCATAACTATATCTACTAGATCTCTAACGCTTTCCTCCGGATCTTCCTCTTGAGGAAACTTTATTAGACAATTCCTAAAAACAAATTACCTGCTGTAGAAAACATTAGATGAAGAGACTGTTTCCGTAAAAATAAAGCAAGTTAAACAAATGGAGTTTTATTGAAAATTATGCTTCCAAAGTGGCAACAAAATATTGTATTATATCATTTTTATTTCTCTGAGTACAAAAAAAATACTGATTATCCGTTAATATTTTTTCTTAAGCTTTACCTTAAAAGTTGAAACATTTCATCTTTAGTTATAAATCCGTCGCTGTTTAAATCATACACAGCAAAACAGTAGTCTATTTGCTTTAGAACGGGACTTTTAAGAAACAAAGACATTCCGTGGAACCAACTTTCAAGTGTAATTAATCCACAGTTAATTTTATCCCATACGCAGAAAATTCTGTCCATTATCATATTTTCTGTTACAATGTCGAAGGTATTATGAAGAACTTCACGAAAAACTGTTCTATCGATTCCCTAAAAATGGCGTAAACTAATTTATTATCAAGAACTTTGTGATGCTGAGGAGCATCATTTTTCGAATAAGCAAAATAGAAATAAATTAAAAATAATTCCAAGTTCATGAAAGGAAAAGCCTGGTTAAAAATAATCAAATTTCAAAATAAATAAATTGATAATTTTCGAAAACGAGTATAAGTTTTCACTTTTCACTATTAACAAAATTTAGTAAAATTAAAATATTAAAATCAAATTATTTTTCTTTACATCAGACAAAATTTTTCTGTTGTAAATTTTATCAAACATGCGCACTTCGACTTGCACCTACTTTCTAACCTAAATATTACATCTGAATTAAAACCGTACGATGTGTGATGTACTTTTGGTTCTGAAAAAGTAAGTATTCCAAGAATGTTACTTTGCGTACGTAGAACCATAATCACGCGCTTTTTGGTGAAAAACAAGATTTGAGAAATTCCATCACGTAGACCCTCGACCACACGACTTTTGGTTGAAAATAAATTAAATTTGAAAAATCGGGTTTGTGCCAAAGCGTCACAGGAAACTATATAGAAATTCAAGATTCCTATCATTTTCACTAATTAGCAACATGTAGGAATTTTCGATAAGAAGTACATGATATTCTAATCGTACTCTGCTAAAATCGCCAGATTGTTACTACTTTGACCAGTGATACAGTTATTTGTGGCATTATTAAATGACCATGGCAGCTCCTTTTGTTTCTATCTCAATGGTGCATACTAATAAATATTTGACACCACATTTGACAAAATATAATCAGATTTTTAAGCCTAGGGTACAATTAAAATATAGGATAAAATAAAAAATATATACCTCTGAAGCTGTAACTGGGCTAGCTATAACTGAAGTTGTAGATTTTGGATTAATTTTAGAGGAAGTTTTGTTAAAAGTAACCAATTTTTTGTAGATCTTGTATAGTGCTTCGATCTCATTTCTACAAAAAAAAAAGAGACAGAATGTTAGGAAAAATTTATTTTTATTACCTTATTATAAAAAATACATGTAAAGGGTGAATCAAAGATTGGAAGAAGTAAATTTATGATTAATAGGTAAAATTTATCGGTAAACTCTATTCATTTCAACATATAGTCACTAAAAATAAACATTTTAAAAATATTTAGGAAAACACAGGGTGTGCAACAAAGCAAGATGTCATTAAGATTAATTTTTTTAAATAAGAACACCCTCTATATGAATAAATTTTTCTATTATTTATGTTATCTTCAATTTTTTTTATAATCGGTGGGATTTATCTGAACTAAATAGTTAAAACAGAGTTAAAAGTAAGTTTAGAATTGTATTTAGTCAGAGGAAAGAAGTCCTAGCAAATGTTACTTTTTTCTTGAAACTCCATTGTCTAAAAAACAATAAAATTTAGATCGATCATTAAATATATTATAAGAAAGTTTTCAGATTACATGCAAAATTTAAAAAATATAACTTCTTGCTCTGCTGTTTTTTTGACGCATCCTTTATAAAACAAATATTTTTAAAATGCGTACATTTGGTAACTATATATTGTAGTGACTATAATTTATTCATAAATTTTTCCTTAAATCCATAAACTAACTCCTTTCAGTCGTTGAATCAACTGGTACAAACAAAATTTACGACCCTTCAGAAACTAAATAAACTAGAGAAAGCTCGTTTTTCAGCAAAGTTTTATTTTTTATATCTAACGTATACAGAGTGTCCATTAAGTAATCCGGTTTTTGATTGCCGTCATATCGGTAAATCTATGCAAAATTTTAATAGACAGAATGTTAAAGGAATTTAAGGAAGTAAATTTTAAAAATAGTTTAGCTGCGTGTATCCAACTTGCTTTTTAAATATCGATATTGACTCCAAATTCGATAAAAAAAAATATAGATCGTTATACTTATGTGACAACATTTGAATATAGACTCCTGCAAAAGGAATATTTTAGGTAGCGTTGGCCGTTCCGTCTTCAATCATTCTGCTGACCCATCGTAATAGCTATTCTAAAAACCTATAAATAAATATTACAGTGTAAAGGCAATTTTTAGAGTCTGGTTGTTCCCCTTCTCTCTAGCAGTTTTAGTTCCAAACAAATACAAGTTATTTAAGGCTTACCATTACCAAAATTCAGGACTTCAGGATTCGGGAAGGCTGCTATCTAGTTGGTCAGATTTCGCCTTTGGTTTTCAAGCTCTCGTAACAGTGCGTCCGCGAGTTTAATTAAATTAAACAAAACAAATTCCTCAAAACATTTAAGTCTTCTGCTTCTTCTTCTAGGTAGAACCAAGTTCTGTTATCTACACAATGCCTCATCGATCTTTGTTTAAGGTCGAAATCCAGCTGTCTCTCCATCATTTGGGATGCCGTCCAGGCGGCCGTTCGGTGTTTGGTTTCTCTCTCATCACGGTTTTTGCTAGTCTGTCATCGTCCATTCGTTCAACGTGATCTCTCCACTGCCTACGACGGTTTCGAACCCACTTCAGAACATCCCCCACTCCGTTGTCCTCACGAATTTTTGCGTTTCTTATTCTATCTCTTAAACTTGTTCCCGTGATCATTTTCAGCGTTTTCATTTCTGTGGTTCTCATAATTTGTTTTGTCTTTGTGGTTTCATTTCTTGTTTCTGCGCCGTAGGTCAGTATCGGTCTTACACAGACCTTGTAAATTCTTGCTTTGCTCTCAACCGTCATATGTTTATTATTCCAGATTATGTCTCTTAGTTGGCCTGATATCATGGCCGCTTTGTTGGCTTGTGTGCGTACTTCTTCCGTTACTGCCCTGTTACTTGTTATATGTGCTCCTAGGTATTTAAACTTCCCAACCTGTTCGATACGTTTGTCATCAACCATTAGTTTGCATCTTACCGGTTCTTTTTCTATTACCATTGCTTGGGTTTTCTCCACAGATATCTTCATATTATACTGTTTGGTTGTTCAAATGAGATGAAAAAGCATTCTTTGTAAGTTGTCCTCGCTATCTGCTGTCAAGGCAACATCGTCTGCAAAGCATATAATCTGAACGGTGTTGTGTTCCATTGGGTACCCAATATTTGTGCTTTTTACCTCATCAATGATTTCGTCCATGATTACATTGAAAAGTGTTGGACTTAGGCTATCACCCTGTCTTATTCCTATGGATAGTGGAATTTCCTCTGTTAGAGTGTTATTTGTTTTAATTACATGGTGTTTTTGGAAGTCTATTAACAAAAATAAATAGGAAACGGAATTATTTACATTGAGAAAGTTGTAAAGAATAACAATATCAAGATACTAAAATAATTGCTCCCGTTCGCTGTTCTATTGGTAAAAATGTAAAATCCAATTTATAAGATAATACGTATAAATAGCTTTTTTAAAATATAAAACAAAAAAATTAATAAAAGCCCAAAAACAGCTTATATATATTGCTTAAACAAACAGTATTAAAGTCGCTTCTTTTGCCCAGTGAAATAAAAACAGCATATTCCCTTATCTTCCCAACTTAAATGAAAAACAAAACAAAACCTTCATACCGCTGATTTTACACGTCACGTAATTTTTTACGACACTGTTCTCAAAATCGTCTACCGACTTTAACGAATCCCAGATTGTAACTATATTCACTCTTCTTAGCTGTTTTGAAAGTAAATATATAACTCGTTACTTCTTGTGAATAGAAAAAAACAGCAATTATGCGAATTCTTTTTACATGTTGACAAACAATATATCATATTATAGTGAGGTGTTTGATTATTCTATTGTTTCCTAATAATAGGTACAATGTTCAATATTTTTATACATTTCAACGGTGTTTTGCAAATACTATATGTTAAGACCTCCCTCTGCACTTAAAAGAGGGACTTTTTTAGTTTATGTCGTAATAAATTGTCTTGGTTCATATATTATTAAGAAAACATTTAAACGACTCAAAAGCAATAAAATTGTTAAGTTTATATATATATATATATATATATATATATATATATATATATATATATATATATATATATATATATATATATATATATATATATATATATATATATATATATATATATATATATATATATATATATTATCTTGTTCCCATGGTTAAAGAATGATTATTTAATTACACATTTTAGTTAGAATATACTTATCGTTTAACAGTATAAAATAATTAATATTTGTTCCATTTTTATTACAAAAGCCCCCATTAACGTTCCCGATATCAAGATATACAAACAAAACTTGTATTTTATAACTTTTTACGAACAAAACAAATTTTGTATGGAATTTATCTATCATATTTAAATGAGCCTAATCTTAATGGTACTAGATTTTGTCGCATTTTGGATACTGAGTTTCTAAAACCTATATAACTAAAAATCAATCCATGAATTTTACTATTTTAGATTGCATTAAACGGTCAATACAAACCCTGTGAACTGAATTCGTGTGTTCAATTACACGAAATCGATTTAATATAAAATTACCCCATACAAATCCGTGATAAGATTTGAAAGGTTTGCATGTGGGTAATCGCGGAAGCGTTTCATTGGTTTTTTTTTTGTGGTTACGAAAATAATGCATGCGATTTTGGTATTTATTTTATTAAATGGATAAAAGTTCAACTTTAAAACTTTTATAGATATAAATTTAAAATTGGAAAGATTAAAATGTTTTACATACATTTCCTTATAGCTTTTAGTTAACAAAGAGTATGTACAAAATGAACATTAATAATTAAAAGCAAGGATCTGACCAAATAACTTTTATAGATTTAAATGAAATAAGATTTTGAAATATTAGGTATATTTGATAATATTACTAATTGAATTGATATCTTACCTTATAAAATTTTACCACACTTTTCAGGGATTTAATTGTAAAAATATCCCAATTAGATAATCTTAATTACCTCTTAATTATCTCATTTATATTATGTGAAATGTAAACCTATCTCGAATTTTTAATATTTCACAAACTATACTTCAAAAAATTGTATAATTAAATTAAATATGCACCATAAAACATGAGGCTAAAATTTAATTTCAGCAAACGTATTTCTTGAAACTATTTCTAAAGAAAATAAAATAACATTTTCAATAAATGCAATATTCTCACCACCGTCGATAAATATAACGGAATATCTGGATGATTTCAAATAACGTTTAATCGTCATCATCGTCATTAAGCAGAATATATCATTCATTCTAGAACATAAACTTTTCTTAATCTATTCCATTTTGTGCTATCTGAAGCAGCTGGACTCCAGTTGGTGATTCGCTTTATGTCATCAGACAGACCATTAGGTCTGCGGTTCCCCTCTATATCTGTATGTATCTTGCCACTGTAGGTAGTCTTTTTTCAAAAACAATATAGCGGTGAGTGTTCAAAGTAAATAATTTTATTTTTGCAGGATTTTAACCTATCTTTAATTATCTTTTAAAAAAATAAAAAATTTTACTTTGAAT
The DNA here is from genome assembly GCA_034092305.1 of Diaprepes abbreviatus. Lineage (NCBI taxonomy): Eukaryota > Metazoa > Arthropoda > Insecta > Coleoptera > Curculionidae > Diaprepes > Diaprepes abbreviatus. The sequence goes on from JASJET010000147.1 coordinate 2,137,725, forward strand.
GCCCGACGTTTTATTAAAAAATTGTTCTTGGGGCACGGCTACGTACAACAAAAGCGACGTTTATATAGAGTTTAAAAAAATCTCAGATAGACTATTCTACAATAAGCAATCTGTCCGTAGGATCACTATTACAATACCTAGGCACAATTGTAATTTAATAACTTCATTAACTGTTTCAAATTAAAATTTATATTGTTTAATGTATGCTCGATAACATACCATTTACACAAATCCGAAATAAATCTTTTAATTACCAAAAAAATCTAGAAAAATGACTTTTTCATCATTTCACAGTGTTGGAAAATATCTACATCTGTGTAAAAAATCCTGTTTTCCTCAGTTTTAGACCTATATTACCAAAAATAATACACTATAATTTTATATATATATATATATATATATATATATATATATAAACTTTAATTTATTCTACACAATAATCATCATTACACAATACCATTTAAAAAAAAGTTTAACAACACAATAGTATATATTCATCCACTCTAAAACAATCTACAGCTTCCCCCAGTAATACACAAGCAAAACAATCCCTTGGCAGTATCAAGTAAGCCTCAATGAAAGCATTATCATCTCTCTCGAATGAGAAACAGCATGGAAAAGATCTTCATTTTCCCAACACTCTTTTATTTCACCGTTATCCCGCCACTTCTCACCAAAAGAGGTAAAAAAATGATGTGACAAATAACCGTGAAACCAAAAGTGTCTCAATATCAAAATTTTAAGGTATGTATGTGTCTGGCACTCAAAAATTAGCGGACCTTTCTTTAGAATAAGAAAATTTTAAGTTATTTTTAAATTTTTGATAATCAAGGTTACATACCTCTAGGGAAAGTGTATTGTAGAGATATAGTTTTAACAAGTCTTCCGGGACTTTTCAAGCCTGAATTGTATTAATCTCAACTGATCTGATGATCTCCAAGAGCTTTGAGTTCAGGAAAATAGACCCTATTTTTCCTCTTATACTATAGTTCATTCAAGAACTAGAGAAAGTAATAAATCAATTTTTACCCTTTTTTTCTTCGCAAACTACCTGTCCTTTAGTCCGGTGCTATAAATACTTACAAAATACCCATTGTCAAAAATACAAGATGTTAAACATATATAAAAAAATAAATTCGTCCATATAATATCAAAATTTCGGTCATTTTATTATTAATTAAAAACATTTTTAGGACATTTGAACTTTCAGTTTATTTATTTCTTAAACCATTTGCAGAATCACAATTAAACACTAAAAGGGATTCAAATGTAATTAATTTTTATATGTTACAGTTAAAATTAGACCAACTTATTTTTATTTCTATTGCACTGACATCTTCATTTAATTTACTTTATTATTTGGATATCCGATAGCCCCAAAAAAATAAAATAAACGTGTTAATTCTAGACGCTTAAAAAAAATACACAAATACAATAATAAAATAATAAAAAAAAAATACGGCTAAAAGGAATAAATATAAAAAATTCAAGAGCGGGACACATTAAAACAAAAATATATAAAAAAATAAAAAAATATGTAAACAACATTAAACAATTAAATACAACAAAAACAAAAATTTAAATAATAAATTGTGTTTACATTGGTAAACATGACATATCAAATTCATAATCAAAGCCAATGAAGCTATCTTCGCTTAAATTAATTATAATTGGTTCTTCTATCTTACCGATCATGATATCGAGTTTTCACATTTTGTTTGATTCTTTTATATTGTATGGATTTTTTCCAATTTTCCGCAGTGAATTTATTCAAAAAAATTTTTCAAAAGCTCAGTTAAATTACTAATTTTGTAAGTTGTGTTATTTCTAGCAACTCTACCTTTTACTTAAGAGAGATATTTCCTTCTCCAACGGACAGTTTCCGGATAATCTATAAGAACAGATTTCCTATCTGGTTTTTCCCAGCAAAAATTAAGTTTTCTGAGCAATTTCCAGAGCTCAGTTCTTTTAATTTCAGGTAAACCCGATCTTCATTGATTTTAGTTAGAATTTTGTCGACAGTTGAGATCTGCTTCTCATAATAAAATGTATGTACAACTCCTTTTATTGCAGATTTCATCTCTTCTTCCAACGAGGTTTTCCGTCTGCCTGTGATGTAGCTTGGGAGTACTAATAATTCCAGTCGTTTTTTTCTCCTTCAGGATTCGGTACATAGCAGATTTTCCAACTCCTGTCATGTTGGAACATATCTCAATAGAGCTTTTAACATTATTATCTAGATATTAATATCTTAATGCAACATAAACATTCATCTTAATAAGTTTTTCGTTGAGGAAAAAATGCCTTGGTTTAACGATTTTGGAATAAATATAGAGGGAGAAGCGATATCTTTTAGGTATCTCACTAATCTCAAATAATATATAAAAACAAGCACAAACAAGATAAATCACTAAGGACACTCTGTAAGGTGTACTTTGCTCACTGACAGAAATTAAATTGAACTATCAGAAATTTTATTGTTGCAGTAAATTTACAAAAGCTTATAATATTTAAATATAATTAAATATAATTAGATTTACGGTAGTCTTCAGTTACCTGCGGCACTGGATCAGATACGTTGGAGGTTTCGGTAACAGTTTTATTACTCTCTCTAGTTCTTGAATAGAGACTACGAATGTGTACGCTTGCAATCGCCCTCTCCTTTTCTCAAGAGCTTTTAGTTCAGGAAAATAGAACCGATTCTGCCTTTTATATTAGGAATGTGTATGCTGCTGGCACTCCCCCCCGTTGACAACTTGTTTTTCTTGCAATAGCCCCCCCCCCCAAAGCTTTGAGTTCAGTCGGCAATTTGTTTTTTCTTGTGATCGCCCACTAGAAAACTAGAAATGGAAATATTGCTGGTGGCTCTCGCCCCCCCCCCCCCCGTCGACAACTTGCTTTCGCTTGCCATACTGTACTTTTGTGATATCACTGCCCCCCCCCCCTCAAGAGAGAGGCTTGATCCGCCCCTGGCTATCTTACCTTTTTTTTATCGATACTTTATTAAATTTCAAATAAAATTTTATTATTCCATCACGTGATTTTGAGACAACTACATATTTAATAGTATACTGTTAAAACTGCGAAAAAAGAACATACTAAGGACAATTAAAATCTGCAAAAATAATATAATAAAAATCAGAATCTTATAGCACACATCTACAGTAAAAATAAATATACAGATAAAAACCACTTCCCGCAAAATACATAAACTTGTTTAAATATAGTGCAAGTGTAATTCAAAACACAGACCTACCTGTTAAATAAAGTTTCCCTCCTCAACTTCTCCATCAATTTAGGCGGACACTTGTATACTTCTTTCTCTCCCATTTTGCCTCGTTTTCCTTTGCCGCCTAACTTAACGCCTCCCGTTTGGCTTGAGGTGCCTGCTCGATTATTCCGAACGCAGTGTAGGAAACGGGTAATGCCCCGTAACGCTATGGCCCCCTGGCGCATGCTGAGTCGGGGGGCCGATGGAGTTTTGGTGAGGGGCTTCGGGGTAGATGACATTCTGGGAAAAGTGCATATACATGTAATTTGGGGATTCATTATTTTCAGACACGCAAAATTGTTTTATTGACTGCATTTTGCATAATATCTGTATTTTAAATTACTATTTATAATGAGAATTATGGAAATGATTCTCTAATATATCATTATATCGGGGGTCTCTAAAAGGTCTGTACAATACGCTAGCACAAATTCCTGATGATAAAATATAATGATCTAGTTCAATTTACCCTAGTACAAAAATTGATATTTTCCGAAATACAGGGTGCCACAGTTAAAACTTTTTTAACTTTTTTGTAAATATACAGTGTGACCAGTAAATCTGCATCATATGGGATTTTTTTATTAATAGCTTTATTTGAAATTTGACTTTGGCAACAATTTCTGCTTCGATCGAGATGAAAATTAACCAAAAAAAAAGTAGTCACGTGATTAGCATTATCTGTCAAATTTTAATTTTTTACAAAAAAAATTCAAAAGTGGGGTTATATTTCAAAGTATAGAAAAAAGTTATTAGAAAAAGTATTTCTAAATGTAATTTTTAGCCCATATGCAAAATTTCAGTTGTATAAAATAATTTAAATGTTTGCCCATTTTTTTGTAAATTGCACCACTGTTGCAAAATAAGACTCAACGCAACCTACATAAAAATTCTTAGTTTTAACAAGGCCTCATTCCAGACATATTTTGTTTAAAATGGCGCCATATTAAATTTGTGTTTTTCCGTGTGTCACATATGATGTAAAATTTATTTGTTTTTGACCCTGTATAAGGTAACTTCATAAAATAACTATTTTTGAAAACTTAGTTTGTGTCTACAAGTAATACACATTAATATTAAGGTAATAGTTTAATTGAAAAGACTCAAATTTTCTAATAAAAAATCATAACATAAAAATTCCACCTTTTTAATTGATAACAAACTATTTTTGGTATTTGAATATTAAATTAAAAACAATTCAAAAACTTAAAATTCAAAATTACATTTCTTTGTGCCTTCCACTGCGTTCAATCCAAACAATTTTTCTTCTTTGGAGTTTCTGATACCACGGGGCCTTATTTCTTAAATACCGTTTCAAATCATCTTTTCCAAAAAGTTTACAAAGACCTTCCATTACGGGAAGGTCTTTGTTTGTAAACTTTTTGTTTTAGATAATTTTATGGAAACTGTACTTAAATAACAAAAGACTATTTTAACTCCTAAAGAAGGAGGTTTTCAATTCGTAGACTATGTATTTTTTTTATTTTTTTTATGTATCGACACCGATTACTCCGGAACGGCGGGACCGATTTGAGTGAAATTTTTAACCGACTTCCAAAAGAAGGAGGTTCTCAATTCGTCGAGTTTGTATGTACACCGATTACTTCGGAACGGCGACACCGATTTGAATGAAATTTTTTGCGTTATGTTCAGGAAGTTGCTGCGGTGGTGCCATATTTTTTTGGACGAAATTGGTGCAGTAATATTCAAGATGGCGCTGACAATATGGCGGCCAAAAAAATTAATTTTGTCTGATATTCTCCAAAATTAGTATGGGAGAATTTTTGGGGTCGTACACAACGAATCTAAAATTATTTTTAAAGAATTCAATATGGCGGATCCAATATGGTGGACAAAAAAATTTAATTTTGTCCGATTTTCTCCAAAATTGGTGTGGGGGAGTTTTCGGGGTCGCACATAACGAATCTAAAATATGTTTAAATAATTTAATATGACGAATCCAATATGGCGGACAAAAAATCAATTTTGTCCGATTTTCTCAAAAATTCGTACAGGGGAGTTTTCGGAGTCGCAGATAACAAATCCGAATTTTTTTTCAAAAAATGACAGATAAAAATTTAGTTATGTCCGATTTTTTCAAAATTGATATGGGAAAGTTTTTGAAATCTCACATTACGAATCTGAAATTATTTAAAAAAAAAACATGGCGAATCCAAGATGGCGGATTAAAGATTCTACATTTCTCGATTTTGTCTAAAACCAGTATTGGGGGATTTTTATTAGCATTAATTAGGAGTTTAAAATATTTTTTGAAAAACTTAATCTGGCGGATTCAATATGGCGTGCTAAAAATTTTACATTTTTCGATTTTGTTCAAAGGTGGGACTGAATCGTTTTTGAGGATGTAAAGAGCGAATATAACATTAATTTAAGAAAGTCTACTATGCAATTTGACGATCTAGAATATTTAACTTTCCGGATTTCATCCAAAACGGATATTAGAGGGCTTTGAAGGGTTCAGATTTAGATTAAATTAAGAAGTTATTTTTTGAAATTCAATATGGCGGATTCAATATGGTGAATTGAAAATATTACCTTATTAGCATTTTTTCAGATTTGGTATTAGCGGGTTTACGTCTTAAGTTCTTTAAATATCGATATTGGAATGTTTTTGGGCCGATATTACCAATCTAAAATTAATTTGAAATATAAGATATTGGATTTACTATGACAGACTAAATATTTGTTTGACACAATTTTACTAGTATTTGGAAAACAAAAAAAAAAATTTTAGTGGCTCATTTTAGGGTGATTTACAATTCTGGATAAAATAGGTACTTTTTTGCCACCTTTGAGTCATTGCAAGGTACAATAATCTCGATTAGCATGCAGTTCAAATAATTTATAAATATTATAAAGAATTCAAAACTAAAAATCGAAAAATAAAATTTTTATTAAAAAAATTGAACCGACTTCTAAAAGTGCGCTAAAAAGTGAAAAATAACTATAAATTTTTATATGAAATTGAAATTTTTGAAGTCGGCGCCAAATTGTTTCAAAATGAAATAAACAACAACTAATATATACAAATTATAGTAAGAAAACAATTACAAATAAAGTATTTTTATTCTGTTTATGCGAATCTCATTCTGTCATGTATTAATTTGGCGCTGACTTTTCAATTTCATCTAAAAATTTATAGTTATTTTTCACTTTTTAGCGCACTTTTAGAAGTCGGTTCAATTTTTTTTATAAAAATTTTATTAATAATTAGGCTTCATCTTTTAAATGTGTTATGCATGATAATAAATATCTCATAGAGTGGTGTAAGTGAATTCTGACTTGAAAAAATAAAACTGTAGATAATTGAATATATTTAAACACAGTATTAAATTATAAATCAATTGAAAAAATATATTTACAACTATACAAAAATGTTTATTTTGTTCTCCTGTAAAATGTGTGTAAATCAGTTACGTCACTTCCGAAGATGAGAGACGGTATATTTGATCGTTATACTTTAATGGGAAATCAATCAACAAATAGTATTTACTTCCTGAATGATTTTAATTGTATTAGTCTTTAACCAGTCATGATCATGTTATTATTAAAAGTGTATTTTATTAAAAATATAAGGACAACATGTATATCATATATTAGGAAATTATGTATAAACTTGAATATTCTTACTATTCCTTATAATCAATCAACTTTTATGGTTTATAAACGTATAATGATCTCATCACTTAATTGCTCCGACAGAAACACAAAAAATCTTTTAATGGTTGGTCTGACAGCATTTACACGCCAACTTGCAATCACGCGAAATCACCATAATTCTTCTTAAGACACACAAAAGGACAATCAAACTGAATAAGAATTCAACAAAATGAGATGCATGCAAAGCAATTTAAAGGAAAAAATCACTAACATATTTTACCTTAAAAGAAGATAACCAACTTTTTAAAAAAATGTGGGTCACACTGATAAATATTGACCAAATATTGTGGTAGGTTGCTTGGAGACTCTTTTATTTATTGATGGGAATATCGCGTTTCAGGATTAGTCGTTAATTTTAGTTACAGTTCCATTATATTTCCTGGTAGAAACACGTTTTTAGCTATTACTATTGTTGTAACACTTGTCTTAAAACCAATTAATTCAGACAGCTTAAACTTTACCAAAGTACAAATACAACACTTTAAGTTGGATTTATTAACAAAACCAAAGTCGTAGACATTTTTAAATATATATATTTTTTTAAATAGCATCGATTTGTTATAATAAATAAATTAATTTCCTTTCATTTGTAGTTGTCTCTTACACTACTAATAAGAATACTTATCTTTGGTACTATATTCTTCTTACGAGGAATTCTAGAATAATTATAGTGTAATATTTCTATTAAAAATCAGGTTCCAAGTTCAGTTCAGTGGAAAAATCTGCTTACAAAACATCAATCAGTACCACTTAGTAACGAAACTCGGAAACGGAACCCCAAATACTGGCAACAGGGCCGATGACGCGCAGCAAGTCTCACATCCTGATTGGCCGGAACCATTCGGAAAATGTACGCGTCCGACGCGCACACGGGACCGACAACACCCGAGTCGCGGGCGTCGGTCCACTCGTGGGCGCCATGCAGTGAGCTTTGAAAATGGTGAATGAGATTTCACCGAAACGTCAGCTGCCTTACACTCCTGAGAGGGACACAACCCATACACGGGATGCCCGAAAACCTTCGATTACATATGTATATATATATATATATATATATATATATATATATATATATATATATATATATATATATAACATATGTAATAATGAGAGTTATATATATATATATATATATATATATATATATATATATATATAATTCTCATTATTTTTAAGTTAACGAAGATTGGATATAAGACGAATAAATCTTAGTTTGTTGTCAAATATGACCTCCAAATTTCTAGCAGCTTTGGTGAAAGTAAAATCAAGTTGTGGACCATTTATTTTCAAATTAAAGTAACTTTGTAAAAATTCTAAAGATGCGGGTGCAAGAAGTTTCTGAAAGTCTATATTAATTTTTTTTTTCAAAAGTATACAATATAAAAAAAATCGGACCTAACAGGAAACCTTGTGGCACGCTTGTTCCTTGACACTACAAAAGACACCTTCACAAACTTCCCTCTATCCACGACGTAATTATGGAAAGAGGAGAACTTCTGATCATCCAGCCTGAAATAGTGGAGTTTTGCAAATAATAACTCCTCACTCACACAATCGAATGTCCTCGAACAGGCAAACAATATTAACAGCATGCCCAGATAATTGACATGTAATACCGCTGTAACCGCATCTTATCACGGAAGAAACTCTAACCTTAGCATATAGAGATTAATAGTCGATTTTTACGGTTACCAGAGACCCATAGTATTATTCCCTTAATTTAATTTTGTAATTTTGGGTGAAAAATTAAGCTTTAAAGTAATAATATTAATAGAGATTATACACAATAATCAGTAAACCATTCCATACGTTTTTTAAGGTTAAACCATTCACTAATTAAAACTAGTTCTAAGTAAATTTTCATTTCTTGATGTTACTAAATGTCAGAGTTATTTGACCCTAAAGAATATAAATTTACAAATGTTAGTCATCGATTCCAAACTGATACCTCACAGTGTTTATTATACCTTTATAATGGAAAATACATTAGTACGTTGTAAAGGGTCCATTGTTATTGGGTAATTAGTTCTTTTGCATATTTTAAATTAAGTCCAATAAATCAAAACATCATCCCTATATCAAAATTTAAGTATTAGTAAAGTTTGATTATTTGGTGGTTACAAAAATAAAGCTCATTAATTTATTAATTAATATTTTATTTCTTAAACATCGTGTAGGGCATAAATCTATTAAGAACTAATTCTTTTGAAAAATTAATGGTAATATAACATAGAGTAACAAATAAATAACTTACAATGAAATAAACGATCTAAAATTGTACACAAAAACCGATTGGATTCGGTACCGGATATGCTAAAACATGGAAATGAAGAAAAGTAATCTTTTAAAGTGGAAAAGTAAAATCTATGAATTGATGAAAAGCGTGGTCAAAACGTAAATGAGGCACATGTTTGCCCCCTAATTAGTCCCTAGGTTTAACCAAGAGCTTTCATTATATATATATATATATATATATATATATATATATATATATATATATATATATAAATTCCAGTTTTCTTTGCACTAGTTTTGTTTCATCCGTCGATGTTAAAGAAATAATAAAATCTTAAATGAATGGTATATAGAACCCACATGGTCAGGAAGATACCTGAATTTCCATTCAAATCACTTACGGTCTCATAAGAATATATAAGAATATTCTTGTTATTATTGGTGTCGCAGACAAACCTATCACCTAGACCTAATTTTAGATTTCCCATTTCAAAAAAAAAGTTAAGGGCCTCTCATTAAACATAGTTGCATTAATAAAATTATAAATTTTAAAATTCAACCTACCCTATCAAAAATAATGGTACATGAAAATGTATTGCTTTGCTTGTTCAAAAATACATAAAAATGACTACACAAATACTTAATAAAAATAGATTAAATGAACACAAATTCTGAAAAAATACGATCATATTAAATAATGTACAGAAAATAAGCTGTTCTTTTGACTACAATGAAACATTTACACAAATCTCATTAAAAATTAATATATCCCCTTAAAATAAGATAGGAAGGAATATCCTCTTAAAATATTTCATTTGTTCAGTTATAAAAAGTCGAAGAATTTATAAGTAATTATAAAAAATTAGTAAAAAAAAACACACAAGAACATTTATTCAAAACCTACAATTTACAGTTTACCAAATAACCTTGCATAAGTATGTGTAATGAAGCTACATTGTCTAGAGAAACGCGTCACTACGTTTGTAAATTAGAAGGTTTAAATTATAATATTGTAGAAATTTCGACAAATAATGTTACTTTGTCTATCGCTACTAGAAAGAATGGAAGTAAAAAATACGATAATGGACGATATAACTGAAAAGCGGTTAAAATTGGTGTGGCTCTATCGACATATACTTAGGATTTCATGGGTAAATCACATTCATAACAAACGAAGAATTAGTTCACCAAATGAATAAAAAAACCCAAATTTTTACAACCACCTAAACAACAAAGTTAAAGTATTTAGGTCATATTATGAGAAATAATTCTTCTTCTTCTTTCTCAGCCCATTGACGTCTACTTCTAGACATAAGCCTCTCCGATGATCCTCCACTGGGATCTGTTTCTCGCCTTCTGGAGCTAGTCTTTTCCAGCAAACTGTCTTATATCATCTACCCATCTGCGTTGTGGCCTGCCATGATTTCGGTTCGTTTCTCGCGGTCGCCATTGCAGTAATTTACTCGTCCACCTATCGGGCTGTTGTCTAGCTATGAAATAATTAATGTTATGGAATTGTACAACTGATTCTACTAAAAAAAAAGAGGTCTCAGTGGACAACACTTTCATGGCTTTAAAAAATCTAAGAACATGGTTTGGTATAACCACCTCAGACTATTTTCCGGCTGCAGTGAATAAAATACCAATCACAATGATAATCATCAATATCCTAAATAAAGAGGCACTAGAAGAAGACGTCATATCTTGGTTGTTATGCAGTAGATTGGGGTCGTATTACATCGTTTCTATATTCCGTTTTCTTAAAAATATATAAACTCAGTAAATTTATGAAGACAAAACTTAACGACCCTTTCTAAGATTTGACTATAAATCTGTCGAAATAATCCTACTCTGATTATGTAAATAAAACCAGACGTGATAAGGGTAATTTTTAACATATGGTATATGAAATACAGTTAAAATATATTAAAATATTGAACGATTTTTCCATTATTAGCATTATACTGGAATATAACGTTTGACCTGTGAAAGGAAATAATGTAGCGTCTGTTTTTCCTGATTGCAAGAAAGAAATAGAATAGTTTTATTAATTGTGTTTATATAAAAATTAAGATTAAGACTCTCAGAGGCTAATTCGGGAGTCAAGCATCCGGTATAGAATACCTAACGCTCTCAGCACGTAGCGATCAAAACCTTCAAACTTTAAGGGAAAGAAATTGACGTTTACCGGGTTCCATCGGGTAATATGGGTACAAACGGGAAACAGAGAGGTGTCGAGGGGGTATAAGATTCTAAGACACTCTTTTAAGGAATAGTAAATTTCAGTACCAATCTGAAAGTCGAATTAGGGTGATCCGTACCGTAGTGTATATTCGGCGGGAATGAAGGTTTTCTTAGTTTTTGATTTAATTCGGGAAGTTAAGGGAGTATCATGTGTTATTTTAGTCGGGCGTTTTGCGATTTTCATACGGTTTGATTAAGTAATATAAATAGCTGTTTTTCGCGTTTTATTTCTTTTTTGTTTAATATTTTATTAAGCTATTTATACGTGTTTTTTCAAAATTGGATTTTATATTTTTGGTTAAAATAACGACCGAGAAGAGCAATTATGTTAGTTTTTTCGTAATTATTTGAGAAACTTGTTTTATTCAATTTAATTAAAACCTTCACGCGAATTAACTTGCGGGCGCGCTGTTGCGAGACCTACAAAATCAGAGATGTCTTCTGACCAACTAATTAGCAGCCTTTCCTGAGTCCTGAAGTTCTGAGTCATGGTTGTGGTAAGCTTAAATAATCGTAGTTGTTTGGTACTAGAGCTGCAAGAGAGAAGTTGAACGACCAGACTTCCAGAGTGTCTTTATTACTATGAAATTCAATTATTGGTTATTAAAATAGTTACAAATTAATGTGTGGCAACAATTTGGTTAGAGATAGACTGGCTAACGCTACCTCAATATGTCATTGGCAGGAGTGTATGATCATATTCTGTCACAGCATCTCGAATTTGTCTAACTGACGCAAAAATAATTTTCTTACAGCCCGTGTTAAGAAAGTGGTAGTCTCAGATGTTTTTCTTTGTTGTCTCATGTTTGTGTAGTGGGTTATCATTAATAGCATCTGCAACCATTTTGGCATAAGATCCAAAAATATTTTGGGTTCAGACACAGATGTTTAATTAGATACCGACATTTTTAGGTTCACTTCATAGAAACCCAAATTAATATTCATCAGCAGTATGATTGAGTCATAAAAACAGAAACACCAGTGTTTGTAATAAAATTTTTAAAACTCATAATGTAACTAATACCAAAATTGTGATATTATTTTGTCCCCATTGAACATATGTTTTCTTACAGTTTAATATAGTAAAATTTTACGTGCTTATTTCCCACTTGATTTTTTTCACCAGTTACATACAGGTGAATAAGGGTTTTCTTAGATCTGATTAAATTTATTATATCTTACTACTGCTGTGAATACAACTCTAAATGTTTATTGCGTAGAAGAGTAAGTTCGCATTTTCATTGTCATTGTTACTGAGTTACAACATTTCTACAAATAAATATCTCCAGTCGCTTTTCATTACATAGCTATACTTACCTATCTGAACTATTTTACGTTATAAAGAATGAATAAAATAGTGACTCTATTCTTTTTTTATAATTCCTTCTATTAAAATTAAAATTAAAAAATCAAATTATCACAGTATATTGCAGTCTCAATAACCTAATACTTTTCTAAAGGATTTTGTTGATCAACCGACAATCTGGGGATGGCTTTCATAGCGGGAGCTTTACCAATATCCTCAGCTTCTTTGATAGTATCAGGAAGTTTTTTATTATGCGTTTCAGGAAACACCAACGTCAAAACGCTTGCTAAAATTGACATAACTGCAAAACTAACTAATGGTAGTGGTTCCCATATTTGTGCCTATAAAGACAAAAATAATACTTGCAAAAAAATATTTACGTTTAAAAAAAGGTTTTTTTATTCTTACATAAAATAAATAATGCAAATAACATTCGTACCAATAAAGGTGTTTGTGGAGAAACCATAGATCCAAAGCGGCCAAATGTGGAACAAATGCTCATGAAAGAATGCCTAAGGTTTGTAGGAAACATTTCACTAGCAATAATATATAGAACTGTAAAGGAAGCTGTAGCTCCAAATTTTCCTATGAGGTAAACTAAGAGCCTTCCCAATTTTAAAGCTAAAAAAATTAAATATTATTGGAATTAGGAAAAAATAATTTCGTGTTCCCAATTTGAGTAAGATATTTAATAATTTTAGCAATTGTTTCAAAATCTCATGTTTTTTAATTAAAAATAAGACCAACTTCAAAAATTGCACTTAAAACTTAAAATAATTATATACAGTATTACTACATACTTCGGTTGAAAACCTTAAACCCTTCTCAAATATTAGTTTTACGAAAAAAAAATTAATATTCTTTATACAAAAAAAAAAGGTATATTTGAACGTATTTTTAAATTTTTAACCACTTTTCATTTTTTATTATGAAAGTAATGTTTACCAAGAATCTATGTCTGCACCGCCGCGAATTTTCTATCCATTATGTATATATACATATACATATATATATATATATATATATATATATATATATATATATATATATATATATATATATATATATTTTTTTTTTTCTAATATTTTCTTGGGTATAGGTTATACCCAAGAAAATATTAGAAAAAAATATTTAACAAAAGGTTTAAGATACAAAAATAAATTATATATATATATATATATATATATATATATATAAGCTCTTGTGATACCCTTTCAGAGTCGTCTGAAAAATTTTTTTGTGGAATAAGTATTGTCTGTTCTACGCATATTTGAAATTGTAAAATTCTGAAAAATTTTAACCACCCTAAATAAATCTATTGCAAAAGCTTTAAAATGAGACCCACAACGTTATTTTTAACAAGTTATTGCTATTTTTGTGAAAAAAATACCATCTTTCGAAAATATATTCTATTTAAAAATCTACGCACTCTACAAAAAAATGATAAAGAAAAAAAATGTGCCATTTGTTAAGAGGACTTTGAAAGGGTATCACAAAAGCTTCCAAATGAGAGGTGCAAAAGTCTTTTATGATGTATAGTTTCTGAAATATAAAACTCACGTCAAGTGATCCCCTCCCTCTAGCCAAAAATTGAAGCGACTTTAAATATTGAGTTCAGCCTTAAAATAATTGGTAAGCAAGGACTTTTGAAATTTTAGAGACTTTTTTGAAAAATTCCATAATCCCATGATCTCATAAGCAAAATATCTCAAAAAACTGATGAAGTGATCTTACAATATGATTTGACTTATCCCATCTCAATAATCGCTTAAATTGTGCTGTTGGGCCCTAAAACCCTCATAAACTATTAACCAGTTAACCCCTTGGTCTAATAACCCTAAAGACTCCATAACCATATAGCCCCATACACTTCTAAACCCCTATGATCGAAACGATTGCATTTTGGTTATCTTTCTATAGCTCCGTAATCCTGTAGTCCCATAACCTCCTTACCCAAAAACACCAAAACCCCATAACTCCTTTCTAGAATATACCAAATTACAAATTTCAGTATGCATCATGTCTGCACAATGTCACGACTCATTCCAAAAACTGCGTTACCATATCGTCAGTATCCAAAAACTCCATAAAATTCACTATTGTCTTCATTTTGAATTGATTACAAGGTCAAAATCATTAGGTCATAATTTTTATTGATTTTTTGATATTAACGACATGGAAATGCAGTTTTTGGAATAAGTCGTTACATTGTGCAGATGAAATATGATACATACTCAAATTTGTGATTGGGTATATTTCAGTATATATATATATATATATATATATATATATATATATATATATATATATATAGACAAAAAAATCATGTTGTATACGAAATTCCATGCACCATCTGTAATGGAGTATATATAGGACAAACAAGTCAGCTTCTCCAAAACAGACTGCTGTCGCATAAGTCTGATAAGTAAAACCACACAGCTCTTACTAAACATGAAACCCAACATATTCATAAATTTAAGATTGAGCCTTATAAAAAAAATGTGAAATCTATGAGGCCATCAAAATTTAAAAATAAATAAATAAATAAGCAATCTATAAATGACAAAAAAGATATAAACCTATTCAATAAAATTTATTTTAACGTTTTGTAAGACACATAATCTATTATATTATTTATTCTTAAAAATTAATTAAAACAAAAATATAAACCAAAATATAACCGTGATATAAGGAAAGAAAAAAATTCCACACCAGTGAAAAAATCAAATACAAATTTTATCGCGACGCGATGTTCAGATATTGGAAAATTTTCAGTTAATATACCACAAAAAAAATCTAACGAACTAGACCAGGAGATCTTGGTGGTCATAGAACAGGTCGGCCTCCACCCATCGTTGGATTACCAAAAGTATATGTTATATGGAGACACACTAAATTGTTACAATGTGATGGAGTACCAACGTGCCCAAACTTGCAAAGACACGTCCCCTAAAAGATTATTTAAATAATGGTGCAAAAATTAGAAATAGAGTGCATCTATTAATCATTATTCTAAAACGAAAAATGCAATCAATAATTCCTAATAACCCCGCACAAAGATTAACCATAGATCTCTGATGGTGACTAGTCTGTATATGCTTGGAAATTTCCTTTATATCAAACTTGTAAATTATGAGAATATATAATACAGTGCCTGCGAAGCCAACTTCATCCGTGAGAGTTTAAAATATATTTACCAGATTTCTTGTATAATCTTAATCTATAAGTACCAAAATACAAATCTGATCTTACTTGATGGAATAAAAATGAATGACAAGCAAGCTGCACCAGTCAATAGGTAACTGGCATATAAAGATTTCTTTCTTCCAATGCGTTCCACTAGGAGGATACAGACACAATAGGCAGGAACTTCCGCAAGAGCTACAAAAAAATAAAATCCAATTTACAGTACAATGATTGTGAATTTTTATGATTATTTCTCTATTCCACTGATGATAAAGTCGAAAGTAGGCAAATATCTATGCTTCTCATTCTAACATTATAATTTACAATTCTTAATTAAGAAAAAATAATCAGTAATAAAAATTACCTGTTAATGTGAAGTCCAAGTACTTATTTCCAGCTACTAACGATACTGAGTACAAACTCAAGCCATAAAATAAAAATGTGCACGAGATCCAACACAAACAACAAGCGATAAGTCTCAACATTAGAGTGCTAGACTTTACAGCTGCTACGAGTTGGTTCTTTGAATTTTCCCAACTTTCACCAGAGTCGCTACGATCTACAAAAAAGTTTAATAGACAATGGTATGTGTTACGTGCAGTTTATTTATTTATTTAAGTACAAACTCTACAGATGCACAGATCCATTTATAGAGTAGGAATGATATTCATCTTTTAGGGAAAAATTTTGTTCTAATAATATTCTACTATTAATTTCCTAAAGCTAATTAAACTTATATTAAAAATGTCACACTGGTTTCTTATTTGATTGTACAACCTACACATTGTTATAATTGGAGAGCCTAAATAATAATTAGTACGAACAGTATTTACATAAAACGCTGACGAATTCCTGGTTCTGTAATTTGGTACATTAAAACTAAGCATAGACAATAAACTAGGATCGTTAATATTATTATTAACAAGTTTATACAAAAATGTCAATTAGGCTAAATTGCGTCTAGTTTCCAATGGCTTTAAGTTATATTTATTCATAATCTCTAATTTAGGTATATGCAATTCATATGTACATGTTTGCTTATAATATATGTATCTTAATATTTTATTTTGACCTTTTCCAAATTATCATAATAAGGACTCCATTTAACTGAACAGTACTCCAAAATGCTCTTAATATACGTGATATAAAGTGTTATAATACATTTTACATTATTAAAGCCCTTACAACTTCTTACAATAAAGTCATACACCTTTGAAGCCTTATTCATAATTGTATAGATGTAAGACTTAAAATTAAGTTGCACATCAAAAGTAACACCGAGATCCCGCATTTCACCATCCCTAGATAGCACCGCTCCATTCATCTCATATGGATATACTATGCTGTTCCTTTTAAGGGTAAAAATCATTACATAACATTTATCAATATTGAACGATAAACTATTCCTTGCAGACCAAGACGATATTTTGCTTAAGTCATCTTGAAGTTTCTGACAATCTTCGAACTTTTAAATTTTTGAATATAATTTTAAATCGTCTGCAAAGAATAGTGTTTCCGTAGTATTAACCTCATTAACCAAATCATTAATAAACAAAAGGAACAACATTGGAGCAAGATTAGATCCTTGCGGTACACCCGATGTAGCAAGGAATTATTTTGAACTATGTCCTCGAATAAAAACTTTTGCTATCTGTCTTTTCAATATGATTGAAAAAATTGTACCAATCTATTACTAAACCCAAACTGATATTTAAGTTTGTCCAAAAGTATTTTGTGTGAGACTTGGTCAAACGCCTTAGTAAAATCTGTATAGACAACATCAATTTGGTGTGTTCTTTGTCTAGACTTTCTGATATAAATTGCGTTATACAACACAAATTTGTCGCAGTTGATTTATTTTTGAGAAAGCCGTGTTGTCTACATGTTATTTTATTATATATATATATATATATATATATATATATATATATATATATATATATATATATATATATATATATATATATATATATATATATATATATATATATATATATATATATATATATATATATATATATATATATAGTATAGGAATTAATTTTTCTTGAACCATTAAATATATTTTTAGTTGGTTATTTTCTTGGGAATATGGTTCATTTTATATTGAAACTACATATATAAAGAAGTCATACTTATTGTATATATATATATATATATATATATATATATATATATATATATATATTTATTTTTCAGGACGTTTCGATTCTTTCGAATCTTTTTCAACTGACGGTTTCGTGGAATGCTACAAAAATGTACATTTTTAATATTATTATATATGCAATAGGAGGTTAAAAACTTACCATTAAGAACAGAGATTTTTGTTTTAAACAAAAATTAATTACATCATAAACCAATTATAATCACTCATTCTTTTGTGTATTCACTTTTCAAAAGTATTTTTAACAGTCCAGTTAGAAGAATGGACACTACATTTTTAACCTTATAACTGCCTTGACTTGACTGAATGTGGAACCCAGATGGTGTATGTTTTAGGTACTTTAAGTGGCGTAAAAAGTTTGGGTCTTTTAATTGAAGTGATATTTTTCTGAAAAAATATCGTGATTCAATTTAGGAGAATTGAAGGCGGAGAATTATTCTTATTTATTGTTTTATTTATTTTAGAAATTCCCTTATATTGGTTTATTTTAATATGTTGAAATAAATTTGATTTAGGTTATTGATGTCTGTTTTATCGTTTACGGCGTTCGGATTTTTTTTTTATTGCAATCATTTCGTAAAATTCTCGTTTTCCTTTGTTAGTTTCAGTTTTCAAGATTTTTGTATTTTCATAATCAAAGGTGTGCTTGTGTTTCATTTCGTGTTTTTTTAGGGCTGTAATATTTTTTTTGTCATATTTATGTCCATTTAGAGTACCTAAAACATACACCATCTGGGTTCCACATTCAATCAAGTCAAGACAGTTATAAGGTTAAAAATGTAGTGTCCATTCTGCTAACTGGACTGTTAAAAATACTTTTGAAAAGTGAATACACAAAAGAGTGAGTGATTATAATTGGTTTATGATGTAATTAATTTTTGTTTAAAACAAAAATCTTTGTTCTTAATGGTAAGTTTTTAACCTCCTATTCCATACATAATAATATTAAAAATGTACATTTTTGTAGCATTTGCCGAAACCGTCAGTTGAAAAAGATTCGAAAGAATCGAAACGTCCTGAAAAATAAAAATATATATATAAGTATGACTACTTTATATATGTATTTCAATATAAAATGAACCATATTCCCAAGAAAATAACCAACTAAATATATATATATATATATATATATATATATATATATATATATATATATATATATATATATATATATATATATATATATCATTCCTCTCCATTTTGTCTTTTCTTGGGTATAGGTTCTGGAACTTAAAATCAAAAAAAGACAAAATGGAGAGGAATAATATAATTTATGGTTCAAGAATCAAGAAAATATATATATATATATATATATATATATATATATATATATATATATATATAATCGATTCAAATATTTTTGCAGGGCATGACAAAATAGCAATTGGTCTATAATTTTTAATGTCTGCTAAATCACCTTTTTTAAATACTGGGCATGTTTTGACCTCTTTCCGCATTTTAGGAAAACAACCTGTACTAATTGACATATTAAACAATATTCTAAGCGGTTCCGCAAAAA
The DNA here is from genome assembly GCA_034092305.1 of Diaprepes abbreviatus. NCBI lineage: Eukaryota > Metazoa > Arthropoda > Insecta > Coleoptera > Curculionidae > Diaprepes > Diaprepes abbreviatus. The sequence continues at coordinate 2,157,331 of JASJET010000147.1, forward strand.
ATCCAATCATACCTTTAATTATATACGATCGTATATTGTCAGGTCCAACTACTTTGTTAATTTAAAGACTTTTGACCGCATCACAAACATCATCATAATCGTTTTAATTTTGTCAATATTCAACGAAAAAATAGTTTTACCTGTTACTAAGAAATCCAGTGTTTCCAGTTCTTTTTCGGAAATTTCTTTTCCATTGACCTCGGCTAGTTTCCTTATTGTGTTTTTCGCTGCATCTAATCGCCCTCTGCTGAGATTCCATCTTATAGATTCTGGGATGAGCCAGAGATAAGATATCAGCAAAAATGGTGGAATGTAAGATATCAGGAGAAGTGACCTAAAAAATAATATGTATTCAAATATCTTACGAAGTATGTAGTGTTTTATTTCCTAAATTTAAGGTAATTCTAATTTGTACCTCAAATATATCTTCAGAACAAATTTGTAATGCTCTAAAGAAGATACCATGTTTGCTTAACTCGATAAATACGTACTTCCAAGATTTAACCATCCAAGCCGCTGTTGCTACTATTACTTCTCCCACTGCGTAGCAAGAACTTATCAGTATGCCGGTAAGGACTCTTTTCTTTGGACCAACTAATTCCACACCTGCAGAAGATGAATAAGAACTTTAATATAAATAAGCATTTGTAACGGGAAGAATTTTATCTGTTGACATATGCACATAATTGAATGAAAGATATTTTAAACGACTTTATTTGGTTTCACAACTGCCTATGGGTTTGTCGTAGTTGGCGCATTGTTGGCTTGGCGCTTCATATTTGTCGACAAATGCTTTGAAAATTTAATACGACAATAGAGACGCTACTTGCGCGCGTCACGGGTGCGTCACGAAAGCGCCACATGAGCGTCACGGGCGCGTCACACCATATTGATATACACCTATTTGCCTCTAGAACTATTTTTGGTTTATTTAGCCCTAAGAGGTTTATTTTCAAATAAATGAGACACCCTAGCCGTGGTAAAGTTGCGAGATGATAGGACAAAAAGAGTCCGAGAATGAGGTGTAGAAGTAATAATTTCTCGTGCCGTGAAGTGGACCTGAGACGAGAAATCAAACTTACAAAACGAAAATTTTAGATTTAGATTAAACAGTCATCATTTTCTACGTATAAATACACACATACATATATACATACACCTACCTAAGACAAAACTACAGATGTAAGTGCCAGACCCAAAAGCAGCGTCCAAAAATTCAAATATCAGAAAGAGTTCATATGTTGGCATAAAGGTTCTTATGCATCCACATATGGAGCAAAATACCATACCCCATACCAAAAGGACTCTTCTTCCATATCTGAGAAAAATTAAAAAATAGAATATAAAAAAAACTGAAAATTTTATTAATCATCATTTTTCCAACAGAATTCTGAATTTTTTTAAATGAAACTTTTGAATGCTCCAAAATTAACTCCTCATTAATTTCCTGTTTTCGGTTTATAATGTTGACTTCATAAAAAATAGTTTTTATTTTGTGTCATCTATATATATATATATATATATATATATATATATATATATATATATATATATATATATATATATGTATATATATATATATACACACATATATATATATATATATATATATATATATATATATATATATATATGGTGGCCTAAAGTTTAATAACACCGTTATGATAAAAGTAAGAAAAACTATTTTATATAAAAGTTGTAGAAGATATGTTCATAATTCAAATTTATCTTTACTTATATAGGATTATATGAAAAAGTAGGAGAGTCAAAAATTGGGACACCCTATATATTTTTGTATATTTGAGTTGCTTATAAACTACTCTATATGTGTGTCCGAAATTGGTGATGACAGCATTGCAATCTCGAAAACTATAAGAAATAGAAAGGCGGTTATGTAGAAAGTTTTAAGCAATTATGTCAATAGGTTATATTTTTTAGAAAAAATCAATGCAATTTTTTAAAACAACGTGTATTCTAACAAAGTATAGTCAAATCCAGTTAAGATAAATATACGAGCGCCTTAACAAAAATTGATGGGAATTTAAATAGAATAAACTATATAAATACACGATGTCATATTTAAAAAAAAAGTTTTAAATAATTAATGAATTTTGTTAATTTAACATATCTGCAAAATGTACCCTATTTAAAATAATAATAATTTTGTGGGTTGAGATTATTTCTTTAACCTTTATCTATAACAATTACAGATGTTTTTGTTATCATTGATGTTAGTTGAAACATATTACAAATTTTATTAAACCAGGTTTTTTTCAAAATTTAGAGATGTTTCTAATTAATTTCGCAATGCCGCAAAAAAATGTGTAACTAATTCCAAAATTATGGAGAGAATTTTGTGAGGAACCCAAATATGTAGAGTATCCCATTTAAAAAGAGATTTGCACTCCTACTTTTCCATATCACCCAGTATAACCGAAAATAATTTTGGAACATAACATTTATTAGGCTTTGACATACTCTTAGGTCATCCTGTATCTAAAACATTTAAATAATAACACTTACCTGTCAGAAATAAATCCGCTGATAATTAATCCAAAAAAGAGACCAACATTATTGATTGTTCCAACCATAGCTAATTTCCATAAATTATTGTCACACTGAAGATTGTACTAGAAAAGGATAAATAAAATTTCAAGACAGATTATGCCACTTCCAAACCACCAACACACATTTAAAATTTTATAATTTTAAAATAAAATAAAAAAATATCTGAACAAGATAAATTGTCATACGTAGAACATTTCAAAATTTATAATTAGATAAATTTTCTGTGTTTTTCGTTTAATAGTATTAGTTTTTTTTTTATTAAAACGTGTAGTAAGTTACCTACCTATATCGAAAATGAGCTAAAGTGTCAAATAACAAAGCTGAAGCCACATGAATAAAAATTAGGCTGTACGTCGCGTTTAGCGAAAAATCTTTCTACAGACGAACAAATTTTCGTAAATGTTCACGAACTTATTTTTTAATAAATTTTCTGTAATCAATTTTCAAAATATTACAATCATTTACTATCTAATACATATATTAAAATAAAAAAAATAAATAAATATTAACTAAAAAAAGATGTGTCAATCCGGTCCTGTCCACGGACAAAGTACGCAAATGAAGTGTAGTCGATTTTAAAGAAATACAGTCTTATATACCTCACTGAATTCATTTTATGGTATTTTTTCTCCCACGTATTCCCTATATTTTAATATGTACGCTCATTAAAATTCAACAAATTCTCACGCACAGCTTGTCACAAGCAGCCTCCTGACAACATACTTGCCATGTTTGTAAAGTTTCGTTGAAATCGGTTTAGCCGTTTTGAAGATTAACCCATACAGATACACAAACAGAAAAAAAGCAACGTGAATCACTCCTGACAAACCTCCTCTTCGTATCTGTAAATATTCATCGAAATCGGTTCAGCTGTTTCGAAGATTAACCCAACACTTCAATATTATTTATAGATAAATTGAAATTTTCCCCGAAAATATTCTTCCCCCATACCGCATTCAGCCAACAACTCCTACAATATAGATACTATAGGAGTTGTTGATTCAATAAACAACCCAAATTTTTGTTGGTGCAGATCCGACTTAAGCCGAAAAAATAACAAAAAAATCTTACCTCCCTTAAAATAGTTTGTTCCACGCCTTTATACACAAAACTATCACATCGTTCGACAATATCTTTATTAAAATTTCCACTTGAACAATTCATATTAAGCTCTGTATCATTTGTAAAAGCCAGGAACATTGAGCATTTTTCTGGACGGCCATTTGTAAACGGTATTGCATTTTCCAACCACGGTTGGGAAAAATCTGAATTGTCCGATTCGCATCCTGGAATTTTACATCTGGAAACAAAAGTTGATGGATTATTTAAGATCTAAAATATAAAATTTAAGGGAGAAAATAATTTTTTAATATTTCACCCAAAATTAAAATGCCGAAAAATTAATGAAGTGCTTATATACTATACAGTTTGTCCAGGTTTTATCCCTTTTTATTAGGGATCCGTACCCTAGAATCATGTTGTTCCGTCCGTCTGTTTGGCACAATCTTGTAAATTCGCAATTTTTGTTCCTAGTTAAAAAGAAGGGATGAAAAAATTTCGTTTATTCCATTAAGTAGTGGTAGGTCTTCAAAAAAATTAAATGTGTGACATAATGCTTTCTATTTAGTCGCGTCATTCGCGAAAATGTTTCTTTTTCTCTGCCTGAAAGGAGAATTACATATATAACAACTATTTAAATACGACAGATAGATTTCTTTATTCCTTACTGAAATTTTGATTTTTTTAAAAAACCTTCATGGGTGTGTTTTACACGCAGACCCTTTTGGTATTTTATAAGACTAAAGCTTTTTATAAAACAGCACGACGTGAAATTTGTACTTTAAATAAAAATAGTCATTTCTTGTAGATTTTGAGTCGCAGAAGTGCTCCATCACATCAAGTTTTTTAAATATTCTAACCTAAAAAAGTAAAAAACGCGATTTTGGCCTATATTTGAGGTTATGTTATTTTTTCTCAAAAATCTCTACATAACGTTTTAAAGTATAAGTATTACTTTTTCAAATGCCGTCGAGTTTGTACAAATATCTTCCCTTTTCATCGAGGTTGATTAAGAGTTTATATATGTCGCAAAATTTTTTATTTAATACTTTCTTTATAACAAAATATATCGTAATAACGATATCGACTCCTATGAACATATTTATTTTTGTAAATTGCAATTGAAGCATTTATTGAAAAAATAATGAATTTTACAATAATTTGTTTAAACAAATTGTTTAAACAAGTTTATTTTGAAAAACTAACGATTAATTTGGATTTGGTGATGCTTTCATAGCGTTAAAACATCAATGGTTTACCAGAATTGTCGCTTTAAAACTTATCGGTCACGAAAAATGAAGGTTTTCGAAACTTGAAAAATTCTCTAAATATGAAATTTTCAAAATTGAATAGCTCGAAGCAGACTCAGCACCATTTGAAAGGGTAAGGCTTATATAAAAAATGTCGTGATGATACATAACCTCAAATATATTCCATAATGACGTTTTTACACTGCAACCCAAAATCTACAAGATAGAACTAATCTTATTCAGTGTATAAATTTCACGTCGTGCTAGGTAATAAAATCCTCGTCTACAATTAAATATGGACTTCCAACTGAGAGCTAAAGTTTTTCTTTGTTTATAAAATATTCAAGAGAACCAGATCTGCACTATAAAGCGAGCGATTTACTGGGAGAGAACTTTAATCATCATATTGTAATACATATTTAAATAATTACTTTGGAATGTTGTATACCAAAACTGCCCGACCAAAAAAATATGCCTATTTAAAGTCGCATAAATTTCGACATCCTGCTCGTCAATAAAATTATTAAAATCCCTCATGGTTCCACCTCCGTAACACTTTTAATGGTACGAAAACTTGCCAATTGATTTCAATAAAAATTATGAATGACTAGATGATATTGCGGTAAATGATTATTCAAGCTAAGTGTGTAATCATAATTCATTCAAATGGTTAAAACAGTAATCTTTTAAATCTAAATATGTCATTCAATTTGGTTAGCTGAAACGTACTGAGGAAGTGACATTTGATTGTATTAAAATGGCGAATTTATTGTTCAATTTAGTACATAAATTTCACAAATAAATAGAAATATTTGTGTGGATCTTCGATCATACTCTAGATATAAACAACAATAGATTTGTCTGAAGGCTATTTATGGTCGGTGGGGGAGACGCTTTTTTGATGTTTGACAGACATAAACATATTTACATATCTTGTCTTTCAGTTTAATTGCTTGTCGTGAGTTTTTTCGGTGTTTTTAAGTGTTAGAAATTACTATAAATGCGAAGTTTACAATTAATATTAACAAAAAGAGGATTTAAAAACTTATTTTTATCGGTAAATATTGTTAGATTGTTTACATATTGAAAATAACAATAATACAAATTTAGGCAACCATATATTCATACTTTGTTTTCAGAATTGACGTACCCAGGGGTATGTTCGAAGGACCTACCGATGATACTCGTTTAAATAATGCAATTAGAAAAGGATAGCATAAAATCGGCATGTCTGTACCAAGAAATTAAATATCTACTGTTTATCAACACTTTTTGAAATATAAATAAAAATATTATTACGTTATTCAGCGTTCAAACAACTGGGCCCTAGTTCTGACGTTATGCTACTTCTACTGGGGTATGTTCGAAGGTGTGGATTAGCACAAAAAGCGGAAATTCCCTAAGAGGTCATGCTTCGAAAATTAAATAAAATATAAAGAAATCTTCAAGGTAGCTAAATGAGATTTACAAGTTTTTTTTCTTCAGATCGTTAAAGGAAAAGTACACAGTTTATTTCTTGCGAATTGCACCCTGGTTCTCTCTTCAGATGCGTTACGCAAAAGTTACATATCAATAAATCGGTAACGAAACAAAATTCGAGACGATAAAGATAAAAGTAATTTTTTATTCCCTGAAAGAATGATATTCAAAAAAAAAAATTTCGTTTGCATTTTATGTGTCTTTTTGCTTATTATCAGTTTTATCATCTTGACTTACAAAAGAAAGGATCCAAAAGGAACACATAAAAAGGCAAACGAAGATCACAGATGGCAATGGGTAGGATATGTGACAATGGGTAGAATATGTGACAATAGGGGATTAGACCAGGGCTTATCTGTAAAATATTGGGGTTTCGTGGATGTGAAATGGAACATGGAGATTTTTACATGAGAGCCTTCAGAATAACCTGAGTAACGATAAATTTGATATGCGTCAATTCAAAAAGTTGGGCAACATTGTTTTTATTAATAAAAATATAAAATTAACACATTTAACTTTCTCTGAGGACCTTTATATTAGAGCAAAGAAAACTTTATGCCATGATAAAATAACACGCTAAAATTCGTTAGGATCGAATAGATAGTTTTTGCACAATAATTTTACAATTCGAGTTCGTTTACAAAAAGTTCAAGAATCAGGTCTGTATTGTTTATAGATTCACCGTTACAGGCTGTCAACTTTGACAGTTTGTTTCTCGGAAACTAATTGACGGATTTGATTTTTTTTTCACGAAGAGAAACGTCTCTCCAAGTACTTCCAAACCATTTATTGCAGAAAAAAATCCAATGAAAATCCGCCGAGATAGTCTATTTGTTTATAAGCAAAAATATCAACAATGTCTTTAAACAATTCCTGAGGGCGTCCAAATCATCCGATTTTGATTCTGAAAAAAGCGTTAGAAAACTTGAGTTCCCTACTATATGTTGAAAATAAATTTAAATATGTTAACGTGATATTTTTGACTCAGACAAACTTGAAAAATGGTTACTTTTTGGAAACGAACATCCGTCACATTTTAAACAAGAAGTTCATGAACATTTTATTAATGACTTTCCTAATAAATAGATAGGGTGTAATAGACCAGTTCCTTAGCCTGCATGCCCTCTGGACCTTCCGAATTTTTTGCTTGGGAATATTTATAACCATGCAGGATAGAAGTATTGGTGGACAATAAGGTTTAATTTTTGCTACATCAAGCAAGATTGTTCGCGAATGAAACCAATAGTGGCCACTGTGAACAACTTTTAAAGACTACCAGAACTAAAATGCAATGAATTTATTGGTAAGCTTGTATCTCCATTATTTTGCAACTTTAATATAAGCCACTTTTTGGTTAAATGATTTATTTTATTGATTGTTACAACCTGTTAAAATAAATGTTTCAACTTTAAGAACATCCCGCATATCTTGTATAGCTTCAAATCTATATAATAGGTTTTTATAATGAAAATACAATTTTGTTATATATTTAATATTATTTATTGCTTTGCACAGAAAAGTCATAGAATTTATTTAGATCCTGTCATGTTGAATTCTTGACTAACTGTCCAACACTCTTTTGATTTTCAGATTTTTCACGTGTTACCTCATCGTTAGTATCAACCCATATATTTTCTATGGGGTGAGATTTAGGCTTTGAACTAGCAATCCACGTTTTTTCTGTTCTTTTAGAAATCTCTTCAATTGTCGACTCTTATTCTTAGGATCATTAAAGGGCTTAAAGTTCCATTTCAAAGACATCTCACTTTCTATACAACTCAGCATTTTCTCCACATAAATATCAGCTGCCATAATGTTTTTGATTTAAAGTGAATAATCCAGAAATAATACGACAAAAAAATTCCATATCATTAATATCAATTTAAAACCCCCACGTTTGATGAGATGTTTTACATATATTTTTTATCGACAACACTTTTTAAAAAGTACCAGGAAATGTATAGAAATGAATGAAGGTAATTTTGAAAACGTATTGTAATTCTTTTTCTTTTTTAAAATATTAATTTCGAGTTAAAATTTTGATTTTCTTAAATAAAATAAAAAAAAAAGATTATTTACCTGTTTTTGTTGTTTCAGTTATCAGATTACATTTTAGATCTCTAATCACCAGATTTAACTAAATTTGAAGCATGGTTTTTGGCTCTTTGCTTCCTTGAAAAACTGATTTTATTGGTAATAAAAACTTTAAATCCATTTTGCATTTGAATAAGAACTACCTTTTTTATTATGTATTATTTTATCTTTTAAATGAGATATTGTTTTTCCAATAAGTCAAAACTTAATGAGATGATAAAAAATATATATGTAAAAAATAATATTTGAATTTCAGGGAAAGTGACCTCTAGTGGCATAGCAGAAAAAGATTTTTATAACAGAATGATAAAAGTCATTAAGCGTAATCTCTAATCGCAAGATGTTAAAAATAAGAAAAAAAATTTAACTTTAACAGGCTGTAACTCTAAAAGTATTGAGTTTGCAACTTTTCGTTATATAATTTACTACATTTATTTTACTATGTAGAATTACCTCATCAAGTATTCTGATGCATTCATTATCCGAATAATCTATATATTGCTTGGCAACCTACATCTTACAGGATATGAAAAACCCGAGCTAACATAATATATATTTTTTAATCGACTTCAATAAAGAATATGAAGGACTGGATGCAGTTTTCAACTTGTTTTCAAGGGTTTTCCGAGGGGGTTTTATAGAAATATTTCTAAGGTAGATTCATTTTTCTTTGTATATAATCTGCTAATCAATAAATTTAAAGCCACGATCTAATCGAAAATAATGTACTTAAAATTATTTAGATATTTACCTATAGTCCAAATCCATCGCAGTAAAAACATAGGCAATATGCCCCATAGAATGTAATATGACGGCAACACATACCAAACTAAAAACATAAATTTGATACTTCCCAAAATCACCAAGATGATATAAAATCGAATCCAAAGAATTGTCTATTTTTGATTCTTTTATCGTCATTTCGAAAGAATTAAATTTTGGTCACTAAATTTTAACACCCAGGGCACGAAAATGAAAGTATTTATAAAATTTATCTTTCGGAGACAAGATTTATTTTTTATATATACATATATCTTGTTAAGGAAGAAAATTAATTTGCACTAAATACAAAAATAAATAAATATTTTTTTATATTTCAACTGCATTTGTTTTTAATATAGGTCGGTTCGCGACACCGTTGGATCTAAACTACAATAATTTTTCAATGCGACCTCAATATATAATGTTTAAGTCCCACAATGTACTACTGTTGTTCGTTATTTACCTTTATTATTTAATAGAACAAAGATATTAACTTTAAAGACGTCCTGTAAAGCTAAAATAAAACTAAGTAGAACCATTTTCATATCAACTAGTCATGCTAACAAGTCAAAAAAAGAAAATTACTTTTAAAGTAACTCCCTAATTTTTATAAAAGTTTAAATAGGAGTTGTAAATTCATCCAAAATACAACGCATAGTAAGATTTTGTGCAAGGCCTTTGTACATCTATCGCAAATTTGTTTCTTATTTATCTCGGTACATTAAAAAAAATATACGTGGACTTTACCAGCAATCCTCATTTCATTTTGATTTTTTTAATTGTGAGTTTTGAAGATCTAAGTTATTCAAATTTCAATTTAAATCGAATCTTTTTAGTTATCCTATTTTTTTTTAACAAACTTTATTAGTATTACTAAAATTTGTTTGTTTGATTTTTCTAAAGATTTAATAAAACGTAAAATGTGAATTTCTGGTTAATACGAAAGTTGAAAATTCCGGGTTATCAAAAAAAATTTGGATTTTGTTCCAAACATTTTGAGGAATGTATTTTTTTACGATCGACACCTAAACAAGAGTTTGACCAGTGGAGCTATACCAATCACCAAAATATCTGCAGCCAAACAAGATATTCTGTTATGTTTACTTTTTAGTATGTAATGTTTTAATTTTTAATCTGTTAACTCTGTGTAGAAAAATGTTGTGTCCTTTTTTTTTGGTTAAATGGTTTTGAATTTATGAATCTTTCTTCTTTCGTCTTTTTTGTAACTTAGCTACACATTGCCTCAGCTTCCACAAATGCAAAATTAAATTAGCGTAACGAGCATTGTTTTGTTATATTTTTAACAAGACATGAATGGTTATTGTATACCTAGGTGTTTGATTGTTAAGTAGTTAATAGATTTGTTAACTGTAATATATAGAAAATGAATTTTCTTCTTATAATATTGTTGAGCTAATAAATAAATAATTCCAAATATGCATATACCTCTACATTTTATTTAATTGTTTTTAAGCGACAAAGAGATCACAATAAGTACCTACCAGTAGACCCTATAAGCCCATCATTGTCCACCCAACAAGACAAACCAAGAAAGAAAAGTTTAAGACAAAGATAATTTAATGAATAAGGAAAAGCAAGATTAAAAAATTGTTTCCATATTTATTTTTACATAAGAACATATTCTGGCTCAATATATTGGTTTGATATAGGTTACTTTTAAACATTGTCTCCAAAATTTTTATTATCACTTTGAGTAACAAATATTTAATTTTGGGGAATTTCTGTGAATTAAATTATATGGTTTGTCCTGTAAGATACGCCACTGTGTTATCAGGATATGTGGCAAGTGGCATCTTCTCGCTTTCCTAATCTTAGACATGAAGATTTGACCATATTTAATCTATGGATTTGACCGTGAAGGAGCTGGCAAAGAGGATTCATATTAATTATTGTGAATAATCTTTGGAGCTGTGTTCACGTTAGATCAGTGTTGTCACCTCTACCGATTTTTCGGTAGATCTACCGATTTTCACTTCAATTACCCGATCTACCGAAATATCCTTGACTTATACCGCATTTTGGGCTTAGACAGTGAAGGAGGTTTTTTTGGAAAAAAAATCCTATCTTAAGATCGACTTTTTTTATAAAAATACCCCGATTGAAATATCAAATAAAATTAATTTAGGAAGTTGCTCACTCGTAATATAAACGTGTTTTAAAAGTTGCCTAATGAAAAGATAATAGTCTTCTGCTCTGCATCTGCTCTCTATGGACAAGCTAAAGAAGTATTTATTTCAATAATAGGAAACCCCAAAACACTTTTCTGTATAACTTCTCAGTGAATCTCCGAAATATATTTGTTGTGAAACCCTTCAATGAATTCGCGATTTTTAAGAAGAACTAACTTACTTTCTACGATTTAGGACATGAAAATTAAGTGATGTATCAGAAAAATCCTTTTAGCGTTCATACTTTGAGCATACACTATGCAATGCTCCGCGAATGTTACACGGGAAAGAGAAAAAGGGAGAGGGTGCGAATACGAGATCATGCTATTTCTCTCCCTCGGAACGTTTTGTTTTGTTCACCACCCTCATCGAAGCTCTGCATGCTGGTAATGTATAATATCGAATAAATCGTTGGCTATAGTTGATAATATGCCATTTTGTAAATCTACCGAAAATTATCGAAATTTGCCGAAATTCTACCAAACAATTATCGAATTCCTTTCATCCGAGGGTGGCAACACTGCTTTAAATTCAGCGTATCATGTCAGTTGATCAATCTATGCGTATGAGCAGGAATGTAAACAGCAGTCGACGATATAGGTCTTCCATGTTGTGCCAAAACCAACTAGTCGCTCTCGCACGAAGCATTTCCATGTAAAGCATCGCCTAATGTTCCGGAAATATTTGCTACGCTGCAATCAAGCCTTTTGAGAATCGTAGAACGATCAACTCTGAGTGATCTACAACCATCTGTTTGCCGAGACTCTTCGGTGAACTGAGGAAAATAAACCATGACAATGCTAGCTCTCACACATCGGCTCAAATAAGTGACTTTTTGAGCACTCAAAACATGAAATTGAAAGGTCATCCTCCGTACAGCCCTGATTTGGTACCCAATAATTTTTTTTGTTCTCATACATGAAGAACAAACAGCATTATCAATGATTTTCCACGCCATAAGAGGCGTTTACATATTTTAAATTAAGTACAATAAATTAAAATATCGACATTTCATCGAAATTTGGATTTTTGGTAACTTTTATGGATTTCCCAGTTTCGAAAATAAAACACATTAATTTATTAATTAATATTTTATTTCATCATAAACCTATTAAAAACTAAATTCTTTTAACAAATCAAAGGTAATATAACATAATATCTAACAAATAAATAGCTTATAATGAAATAAACGAGCTAAAATTATAAAATTTAGGTTTAGTACACAGAAACCGATAAAATCAAAATGGATTTGGTACAACATATACTAATACATTGGAATGTAGAAAAATGATCCCTTAAAGTGGAGCAGTAAAATCTGTGGACTGAGGAAAGCGTGATCATCAAGTGAATAATGCACTTATTAGTTCATAGATTTTACGATCAGCTTTCACATTAAAATATTACCTACTATTTGTATGTTCTTGGAACATAGAAATGTATTCTTTTTTGAGAATAACTCTAAACTAAAATAAAATATTTCAAGTTTGTCTCACATCCACTGGTACCGGTCGTAGCCCTGTCCATTTAAGTACAGGATTATTTTATGTTAAAAACTATGACAAAGAAATGGACTTATTTAACCTGAGTCACATTTATACAAATCTCAATAAAAAATAATAATATATCCTCTTAAAATAACACAAAAAGGAATATCCTCTTAAAACATCTCATTTTCAGACATAAAAAAATCAAAGAATCCATAAGTAATTATAAGAAAAATAGATTTAAAAAAAGAACCGTTATTCCAAACCTACAATTTGGAATTTACCAATTATTGAATAAAATTAAATAATTTTAAAATTATGTTCATTTTTAATTGTAAGACGCGTTTTTCTTATTATCTTTTAACTCTTTATATTAACATGTAACCTTGTTTTACGTAATTTTGGCTTTAAAATGTTTGGAGGAAAAAAATGTTATTAAATTCAGGGAAAAAAATAAATTACAAGAGAAACACGTTGTTTTTTGAACACCTGCGTATGAACCTAACCTAAGAAAACTATGTGGCCGAGAAAACGGTAAAACATATCATATGTGAATATGAGTCACTAGAGAGAAGGCGACAATAAACCTTCAGGTCAACAAACTTAGAACCGAGGGAAGTACACACTCACTCCTTAATAGACCTATACAAATTAATCCAGGAGACTAGGTTAACAGAGTGGTTGTAAATGGGTGAGCACAATGAGGCAACTCTAGCCACAGTGCATCCGGCCGAGCTACAGTGAATAAAGTACAAGTTGCAATGATTTTCCCCAATAGGCACCAGAAGAATATGCTATATCTTGGACGTTATGTAGTACCTTGAGGTGGTATTGGTTGCTACATTCTGTATTACTATAAAGAAATAATTTTCCTCTCATCTGCCCACAAAATTTTATACGATTTGATTAATGGCTATTCTAGATATTTACTGGCAATCTGTTATTTTGTACAGAGTCCTTAAGAAAAATTCTAATACACAGTTTAGCTTTTTACAGATAACCACCGTTCTGAAGGAAACATCTACTTCTACAGCATCTTAAATTTGTTTGTCTGTCGCAAAAAGAATTCCCTAAGAATCCTAACAATGGACGTTGAATCAGATCACATCGTTTTGAGTTCCCATAATTCTAACAAAATCCAAATTAATATTCACAAGCAGTATGATTGAGTTATAAAAATAGAAAACTCTTTTTTAATAACATTTTAACACCCATAAAGTAATTAGTACCAAAATATTGCTAATATTTTGTCCCCATTGAACACATGTTTCCTTATAATTTAAGAAAACAAAATTTTACCCATTTACTTTCCCCTTAATATTGTTCACCAGTTAAATGCGGGTGAACAAGGACTGTAAATAATTCTAAAGTAGTTTTTATTTTGGTAATCATAACTTTCTACTCATAAATATATCCAATTATCTGTCATTGCATTATACTTACCTATCTGAATTATTTCTCGTGACAAAAAATGAATGAAAATAGTAACTCTCTTAGGTCTACTCTCTACCTTTTTTTACAATTCTTATCACTAAATTTAAAATTAAAAAGTCAAATTATCACAGTATATTGCAGTCTCATTAACCTAATACTTTTCTAAAGGATTTTGTTGATCAATCGACAATTTAGGAGTAACTGTCATAACGGAAGCTTTACCAATATCCTCAGCTTCTTTAACAGTATCAGGAAGTTTTTTGTTAAGCGTTTCAGGAAACACCAACGTCAAAATGCCTGCTATAATTGACATTGCTGCGAAACTGACTAATGGTAGTGGTTCCCATATTTGTGCCTACAAAGACAAAAATACTGCTTTTAAAAACATTTTCTTGTATAATTTACAAAAAAAAAATTGTTTTTTATTGATGCACACAAAATACTGGTTTTCATTTCAACAATAGAAATTTAAAATAAATATTGTCAATAATATACGTACCAGTAAAGGTGTTTGTGGAGAAACCATAGACCCACAACGGCCAAATGTGGAACAAGTGCCCATGAAAGAATGCCTAAGGTTTGTGGGAAACATTTCACTTGTGAGGACATATAGAACCGTAAAGGAGGCTGTAGCTCCAAATTTTCCTATGAGGTAAACTGAAAGACTTCCCCATCTTGAAGCTAAAAAATGAAAAATTATTTCGTATTTCAAATTTGGTTCGTTCCTGCAATCTGGCAATTTCATAAATGACACAAATGATTTAAAAAATCCATCTTAGACTATAAATACCAAATTACACGTATGAACTTACTTGATGGAATAAAAATAAATGCCAAACAAGCTGCACCGGTTAATAGATAACTGCCACATAAAGATTTCTTTCTTCCAATGCTTTCCACTATGAAGTTACAGACAAAATAAGCAGGAACTTCTACAATAGCTACAAGAAAAAGTAATTCAATACAATGATTCTAAATTTACATGATTGGTGTAAGAATATCTATGCTTCCGATTATAAAGTAAAGATCTACAATTTTTAATAAAGAAATATTTGTGCAGAGAAAATAGTAATAAAAATAACCTGTTAATATGAAGTCCAAGTAGTTATTTCCAGCTACTAGTGATACTGAATTCAGTGTCAAGCCATAAAATAAAAATGTGCACGTGATCCAACAGAAACAACAGGCAATAAGTCTTAACATCAGAGTGCTAGACTTTACAGCTTCTACCAGTTGGTTCTTTGATTTTTCCAGACTTTCAGCAGAGTCGCTACGTTCTACAAAAATAACATTTCAAATTACATGTAGTTTAACCAATTAAAGCTTTTGTATCTTCATTCTTACAAATGCAGGATTTAATATAAACTGTTTTATATGTAGAACAAACGGAATAGGCTATTTTGGTGCCATTTTTTAAAATTATTTATTCAAAATTTGAATTTAAATACAAAAGTTGCCTTAATTTTGTCAGTATCTAACGCTGAGGTTAGCAAATTTATGATTAAGCACATACCTGTCACTATGAAATCCAATGTTTCCAATTCTTTTTCGGAAATTTCTTTTCCATTGACCTCAGCTAGTTTCCTTATTGTATTTTTCGCTGCATCTAAACGTCCCTTACTCAGGTTCCATCTTATAGATTCTGGTATGAGCCAAAGATAAGATATCAGCAAAATTGGTGGAATGTAACAAATCAGGATAAGTGGTCTGGAAAAATAATAATATTTTTTAAAGTTTTATTTCCTAAATTAAAAATGATTCTAGTTTGTGAACTTCGGTTACTATAGCTGGTAATAATTAGGTGAAAAAGAAACAATAAACTCTGGTATCATTTTAACCCTCAAGCACATTACATTATCTGATTTTATCTTTCATCTTTAGAGCACCAGAAAGAACAAGTTTTCTAGTTAAAAGACAATAGCGTCATTCAGAACATAGTGACTAGTTTATTGATATATTGAGTTCCAAAATGGAGGTACTAAATCTTCTGGCAATTCTTTAAATTTAACAAAATGAAGCATTTGAAAAAAAACGACCAAAAATTGATTAGAAGATAAAGAAACTATTTTTAAATAGCTATTTTGTACC
Source organism: Diaprepes abbreviatus (assembly GCA_034092305.1). Lineage (NCBI taxonomy): Eukaryota > Metazoa > Arthropoda > Insecta > Coleoptera > Curculionidae > Diaprepes > Diaprepes abbreviatus. The sequence continues at coordinate 2,173,738 of JASJET010000147.1, forward strand.
ATCTTAAATCAACTGTAAAACAAATAAAATAATATAAATGTATCTTCAAAACTAACAAGAAAGGTACCTGAAGCGTCCAGCTTAAATTTTAATGAAACTTCAATATGTTGTAAAGGGTACAAAAATAAGAGATACCTTTTTTTATCTGCGGAGATTCATTATAACGGGGTGAAAACCGCCCCTAAAATTCACCCCTAAAAACAGTGTTTTTAAAATACGTCAGGTTCTAAGTGAGATACCTTCACAAAACAAAATGGAAATTACTTGCTATTTGAAATGATATTAAAGTATGGTATTTTAACCCCAAGGATATCGTCCATTATTTTTTATTAGGGTAAACCATATATTTGCGCATGTAATTTAATTCTAAAAATTAGGAAATTTAATGGAATTGTTTAAGAATATTTTTTCACGAATGCCATAAGTAACTTAAATTGACGGGTTTTGGGGTTTCTAAATTTAAACTACCCCACCCCAAATACTTTTTTTTACATCTCAAGTTCTAATTGAGATATATTTTCAAAACAAATTACTTATTATTTGAAATGATGTTGAATTATGGTATTTTCACTCCCAAGGATATCAACCGTTATTTTTTATAAGGGTAAGCCATCTGTTCACGCCCGTATTTTGATTCTAAAAATTACGGAATTTAATGAAATTATTTGAAAATATGTTTCTCACGAATACCATAATTAACTGAAGTTGACGTGTTTCGGGGTTTCTAAAAATAAACCAGTAAAAGAGGGTGAGTAACCCCCAAACACTTTTTTTAATATCTCAATTTTAAATTAAGATATCTCTACAAAACAAAATGGCAATTACTTGCTATTCGAAATAATGTTAAACTATGATATTTTCACCCTTAAGGATATCATCCTTTATTTTTTATAGTGGTTTTATTTTATTAGTTTATTTTTAGAAACCCCAAAACCCGTCAACTTAAGTTGCTTATAGTATTCGTGAAAAAAATATTTTCAAATAATTTCATTACATTTCGTAATTTTTAGAATTCAATTATCTGGGCTAATAGAAGGTTTATCCGTATAAAAAATAAGGGATGGTATTCTTAGGGATGAAAATACCATAGTTTAAAATTACTTTCAATAACAAGTAATTTCCTTTGTGTTTTGTAAAGATATCTCAATTAGAATTTGAGATTTAAAAAAAAGTATTTGGAGGTGGCGCACCCTCTTCTATGATTTTTACTAAACAATTCCATTCAATTTAGTAATTTTTAGAATTAAATTACGTGCGCAAATTTATGGTACACCCTAAAAAAAATGAAGGATAATATCCTTGCGGTTGAAAATACCATACTTTAACATCATTTCGAATAGCAAGTAATTTCCATTTTGTTTTGTGAAGCTATCTCACCTGGAACCTGAGATATTTAAAAAAAAACACTGTTTTTAGGGGTGAACTTCAGGGTTTTCACTCCGTTATAATGAATCTCCGGAGATGAAAAAAAAATACGTGTCTGTTATTTTTGTACCCTCTACAACATATTGAAGTTTCATTAAAATCGGAGCCGGACACTTCAGGTACCTTCCTTGTAAGTTGTAATGCTTTAAAAGGGATGCTTTTTCTCTACTCCGTAAATACATACTTCCAAGATTTAACTATCCAAGCTGCTATTGCCACTAGTATTTCTCCCACTGCATAGCAAGAACTTATTATTGTGCCAGTAAGGACCCTTTTCTTTGGACCAACTAATTCCACACCTGCAGAAGAATATTGATTAATATTTCACACTGTATATGTAAGAATTTTATTGTACTATTAAAAAGGTAATTTGCCATCAACATATACAAACCAGCATGGTTCAAAAAGACTTCGAAAAGTCGAAATATATTCAAATTTTTGATTCATTATTCTGTCAAATTCTAATAAATTAATATTTATCTTAAACAACTATGAAATAAATTTAATTTTATACATTTTTTTGATAAATAAATAAAACTAGTTTTGGCTGACAACATTGACGTAGGTGAAATTTTTATGTTTATGTTAATAGTATAGGAATGTTATAATTTAAAATTTAGATAAGAGATAAAAAAAAGCTTTACGGTTCATATAACTTATTAAACAAATTCAACGGCTAAAAAGATTTCTATGTGTCCCATTTAAATTTTTAATCGACTTTTAAAAGAAAGAGGTTCTCAATTCGTCGACTATGCATTTTTTTATATATGTACACCGATTACTCCGGACCGGCGGCCCCGATTTGAATGAAATTTTTTACGTTATAATCGGAAAGTTGCTCCGGTGGTCCCATATTTTTTTGAACGAAATTGGTGCAGTAAAATCCAAGATGGCTCTGACAATATGGCGGCGAAAAAAATTAATTTTCTGTGATTTTCTCCAAAGGTATGAGGAATTTTCGGAGTCGTACACAACGAATCTTAAATTATTTTTAAAAAATTAAATATGGCGGATCCAAGACGGCGGATTAAAGATTCTACATCTCTCGATTTTGACTAAAATCAGTATTGGGGGATTTTTGTTAGTATTAATTACGAATTTAAAATATTTTTTGGAAAACTCAATTTGGCGGATTCAATATGGCGTCCTAAAAATTTTACATTTTTCGATTTTCTCCAAAACTGATATAGGGACTTCTTAAAGGTGTAAATTGTGAATTTGAAAGTATTTTTTCAGAAATAAATATGGCGAATCCAATATAGCGGACTAAAAATTTTACTTTTTTCGATTTTATTCAATGGTGGGACTGAATCGTTTTTGAGGATGTAAATAACAAATAAAAAATTATTTTAAGAAAATCTAATGTGTCAAATGCAATATGACGATCTAGCAATTTTAAATTTCCGGATTTGATCTAAAATTGGTACTAAGGGGCTTTAAATGATTTATATTTAGATTAGATTAAGACCTTAAAATTATTTTTTTGAAATTCATTATGGGGGTTCCAATATGGTGGGTTGAAAATTTTACCTTATTCGCATTTTTTCGGATTTGGTATTAAGTGGATTTCGGGGTCGTGAATTACGAATATAAAGTTAATTTTTTACATCTATTAGATTGATAAGATACTATATGAGAAACTGAAAATTTTACATTTTCCGATTTGGTCTAAAATTAATATTGCGGGGTTCTTGGGGCATATACAAACTCAATATGAAGTATAAAATATATCGGGCTAAGAAATTCACGTCTCAAGTTCTTTAAATATCGATATTGGAAGGTTTTGGGGTCTATATTACCAATCTAAAATTAATTTGAAATTTAAGATAGTGGATTTACTATGACAAACTAAATATTTGTTTGATACAATTTCACTAGTATTTGGAGAACGCTAAGAAGGAATTTTTAGTGGTTCATTTTAGGGTGATTTGCAACTTTGGATAAAATAGGTACTTTTATGCCACCTTGGAGTCATTGCGAGGTACACTAATCTCGATTAGTACTTAGTTCAAATAGCTTCTGAATATCATAATGAATTCAAATCTAAAAATCGAAAAATAAAATTTTTATAAAAAAATTGATTATACTTCTAAAAGTGCGCTAAAAAGTGAAAAATAACTATAATTTTTTTCGTTTTTTCGTCGGCGTCAAATTATTTCTAAATGAAATAAATAACTACTAATATATAAAATTATGGTAAGAAAGCAATTACAAATAAAGTATTTTTAATCTGTTTATGTGAATCACATTTTATCAGGTATTAGTTTGGCACCAACTTCAAAAATTTCAATTTCATATAAAAATTTATAGTTATTTTTCACTTTTTAGCGCACTTTTAGAAGTAGGTTCAATTTTTTTTTTATTTTTAAGCTCCTCACTGCTCCGGTGGATATATAGATATCGTCTGACTGACGATATTTTTCAGTCTGGCATTGAAAATATCAGTAGGTTTAACAATCCACCGACATGTTTCGAAATTTAGATTTTATATAAACAATTATTTTCTGTGTATTTTGCTCTTGATTCACTACAGCTCCACTGACGAGACAGTTAAGTCATCGAAACACGTATGGAGAGAGAACGTGAGTTAAATTTGTACGAAATAAGCTGCCAATCTATTTCATTTGACGGCCCAAAGGTGAAAAACGATAACCAATCAAACTATAGGAATCTTCATATGATTTTAAAATATTCCAATTAATAACTTTAAACAATCCACGGATGTTAGACGAAGTAAGAAAATAATTTATTTATACTTTTTTGTTAAATTAACGAAGTGAACATCAAATAGTCACTTTTCGCGAGAATTACTCACATAAATCGCATTAAATGACTAAAAATAAACTTACTCAACACCCGATTGCTATTTTAGAAAAATATAACATGTTATTTGCCAGTTAATAACTAATGACTAACACTCTTCCTTTGTAATTAAAATGTTTATTTCCCTTTTTGACATTAAATAATTGTTATCCAATCAGGATAATTTGTATATTGAAAATCAGAATTGTAAAGAATAAAGCTTAAGACTTAGAATTAAGAAAATGTTCACCTTGTCGCACATGGTCAATTTCAAAAAGAAAATGTAATAATTAACAGGTCGCTAGGGATTTAATTTATATAATTACGTCAGCTGTTACCTGGGACTTTGTCCAGGTAGACCTCGTGAGATTTTTTTTGAAAGTTTTGAAATACGCGTGATGAAATGACACGACCAACATTTATTTGTAGAACTATTTTTAATTTATTTATCTCTAAAACGCTTTGGTTTAAAAAAAATAAGGTGTGAGTACCTACCTAAAACAAAACCGCAAATATAACTACCAGATCCAAAAGCGGCGTCCAAAAATTCAAATATCAGGAAAAGTTCATAAGTTGGCATAAAGGCTCTTATGCATCCACATACAGAGCAGAGTACCATGCCCCATACCAAAAGGACTCTTCTTCCATATCTGAATAAAATTAAAAAATAAAATACTAAAAAAATACAGGAAACTTCTTTATCCATTTTTCCAAGTAAATTTTTACCCCCTAATTCACTAACTTTAAAACTAGTCTAAATTTAGAGTAGAGGGTTTAAATTGGCAAGTACCACAATAAACCAATCAAGTTTTGAACCTTAAAAATGCAAGGATAAAAAATTATTTTCTTTTATTACCGAAAGAGCCAACAAGAAAAATTTTGTTTATTTTCCAGAGACAGGTATTTCTTATACCAACTGTTAGGCTTAATTTCTAGATTTTTATCCTCAAAGTCCCTATATGAGGGTTTATTTATGCACAATATGCAACATAAATTCTAAAAATTTCATAAGAAAAACATAACTGGCTAACTTAAAGCTAACATAATTTTTTCAGAAATCGCAAAAAATTATTTTTCACCCTTAAATTTACATCCCATTTCACTCCGATAACTCGCTAGTGGTTCGGATTTTTTTTCTTCATTTACCGTAATATTTTTTTAATTTTTCAGAATGGTGAGACGAATTTTTTTGCATTATTTCAGAGCTAAGACGACTGAACAAACATATGAAAAGCAGGAACATATGTACCTTCTCGAGCCCTCTACCTTAAAAAAATATGTAAAATATTTAAATGAAAACACTTACCTGTCAGAAATAAATCCAGAGATAATTAATCCGAAAAATTGACCAACGTTATTGATTGTTCCAACCAAAGCCAATTTCCATAAATTATTGTCACATTGAAGATCGTACTAGAAGGGAATAAATAAAATATATAAATTAATACATTACTCTCCCAAATACAACCTTTGAACAAATTTCTATTTATTCTCTCCCAATTTCAAGTCAGATTTTACTACGGCCAAAATACCAACATAAATTTATAATTTTATAATTGTAGTATCTACATACAGCAGTTTCATTCATATGATTATCAATATACCTCTATCAATAGAAAATTTCAATAAAGAACTTAACATTATATACAAATGACGATTAAAAATGGCTATAATTTTAAAGAAAAAATAGTTTAAGAGATCAACCCAGCTGATATATCCTTCAAATAATAACTTAGATAACTCAGATTTGAAAACTTGAACTTTTACAGGGACACACTAAGTAGTAACACATTTTAACAAACAAGGGTTTAAAAATGTTTCCCGCACCAATCATAATTTAGATAAATTTATAAAAAATAATAAAAGTAAAACTAAAAAAGAAAACAACTCAGGTGTATATCAGTTGAGTTCTGGTTCTTGCAGAAATATATATATTGGCCAAACAGGTAGATCATTCAACAAAAGAATACTTGAACATACAAGAAGTTTCTTAAATAATAAAAATAATTCTAATTATGTAAAACATTTACTTGAGAATAATCATATTTTTAATGACAATTTTAGAATCCTACACGTTGAAAGGAAATACCATAAACTAAATTATCTAGAATGTTTGAGAATAAATAATTTGAAATTATTTAGCTTATTACTTAACGTAAACGCGCAAATTTCATGCGACAAATTTTAAAGGAGTACAGCTTCTCCTTTCATTTACACCATCAATTTCAATATGAACTCTCACTAAATTTACGTGGAAATAAATTGAACTTTGTAGCGAAAATATTTGTTCCGAATGCCTCATTGAATCAACAACTCCTACAAAACAAATATTTTAGGAGTTGTTGATTCAACACACCACGCAGATTTTGGTTCGATGCAGATCCGACTTAAGCCGAAACAAACGACTTACCTCTCTTAATATAGTTTGTTCCACACCGTCATATACAAAACTATCACATCGTTCGACAATATTTTTATTGAAATCTCCACTTGAACAGTTCATATTAAGCCCTGTGTCATTTGTAAAAGCCAAATACATTGAGCATTTTTTTGGATGGCCATTGGTAAACGGTATTGCATTTTCCAACCACGGTTGGGAAAAATGTGAATCGTCCAAATCACAATCTGGAATTTTACATCTGAAAAAAATTTATCAATTATTTAAGATCTAAAACATAGGGTTTAAGGGAAAAGATATTGCAGTTCACATTAAAATATCTAATAAAATGTTTATAAAAAAATTGAACCGACTTCTAAAAGTGCGCTAAAAAGTGAAAAATAACCATAAGTTTCTATATAAAATTGAAATTTCGGCGCCAAACTAATATCTGATAAATGTGAACTTTCTTATTATAATTTGTATATATTAGTAGTTATTTATTTCATTTAGTAATAATTTGGCGCCGACTTCAAAAATTTCAATTTCATATAGAAACTTGTTATTTTTCACTTTTTAGCGCATTTTTAGAGGTCGGTTCAATTTTTTTTATAAAAATTATGTTTTTCTATTTTTAATTTTAAATTCATAATGATATCCATAAATTATTTGAACTAAGTACTAATCGAGATTAGTTTACCTCGCAATGAATCCAAGGTGGCAAAAAATTACCCATTTTACCCAAAGTTGTAAATCACCTTAAAATGAACCACTAGACATTCTTTGATTCTTAGAATTCTCCAAATACCAGTGAAATTGTGTCAAACAATTAGTCTGTCATAGTAAATCCACTATCTTAAATTTCAAATTAATTGTAGATTCGTAATATAGACCCCAAAACCTTCCAATATCGATATTTAAAACGTAACGTAAATTTCTTAGCCCGATATATTTTATATTGCATATTGAATTTGTATACGCGCCAAGAACCCCGCAAATCAATTTTAGACAAAATGGGAAAATGTAAATATTTCAGTTCCTTATATTGTATCTTATCAACTTAATAGTTGTAAAAAGTTAACTTTATGTTCATAACAAAATATCCTAAAAACCCCCTAAAACAATTCAGTCCCACCTTTGAACAAAATCGGAAAATGTAAAATTTTTAGTCCGCTATATAGGAATCGTCATATTGAATCCTGAAAAAAATACTTTTAAATTCATAATTTACACCCTCAAGAACCCTTATATCAGTTTTGAAGAAAATCGAAAAATGTTAAACTTTCAGAACGCCATATTGAATCCGTCAGATTGAGTTTTTCAAAAAATATTATAAATTCGTAATTAACACTAACAAAAATCCCCCAATATTGATGTTAGACAAAATCAAGAGGTGTAGAATTTTTAATCCGCCATCTTGAACCCGCCATATTTAATTTTTTAAAAATAATTTCAGATTCGTAATGTGCGATCCCAACAACTCCCCCATATAAATTTTGAAAAAGAATCGGACAAAATTAATTTTTTATTCGCCATCTTGGATCTGCCATATTGAATTTCTTAAAAATAATTTTAGATTCGTCATGTGCGACCCCAAAAACTCCCCAGTACCAATTTTGGAGAAAATCGGCCAAAACTAAATTTGTTTGTCCGCCATATTGGATACGCCATATTGAATTTTTTAAAAATAACTTTAGATTCGTTGTGTATGATCCCAAAAATTCCCCCATACCAATTTTGGAGAAAATCCAACAAAATTAATTTTTTTGGCCGCCATATTGTCAGCGCCATCTTGGAAATTACTGCACCAATTTCATCTAAAAAAATATGGGACCACCGCAGCAACTTCCTTTACATAACGTAAAAAATTTCATTGAAATCGGTGCCGCCGTTCCGAAGTAATTGGTGTACATACATAAAAAAAACATACATAGTCGACGAATTGAGAACCTCCTTCTTTTAGAAGTCGGTTAAAAATGAGCGAAATGATTATATATCAAACAGTTTGTCCAGGTACTTAGAACATTAATGTGAGGGGAAGATGTTATTTTTTTTTAGTGGTCTGTATGCTAGAATGTTCATCCGCCCCTTCGTCCTTACTTCTGTTTGAAAAGAGGAGCTCATCGATTAGTGGATAAGTCTTCACAAATGTGTCAGATAATGTTTTTTATTTAGTCGCACCATTTGCTAAACATGAACCTCCAAAATCACTTTTAAAATATTAAAAATTTGACATAATAGCACTTACTAAATATATTCAATGGAAATTATTACAGTTATGTTTATTAATTAATGAGATGTAAAAAAACTTTGTTAACGTTTATTTGGCGAATGCGCCGGGCAAACGTGTATGCCTCTTGTTTTGCTTCAATATTTTCTTTTTCAAAATACGTAATAATTTAATAATTTTAATTACAAATTTTGATTATTTGTATGTTTTTATTCATTTGAAAAAGAGATTACAAAATAATGAGTCGAATAATCGATAAAGTACAGTAAGACTTTTATATATTTTTTAAATGCAATGTATATATTCAAAGTGAATCAATCAAATAAATCAATAATTGAATGCGTTGCCTTCCTGTTAATTTTAATTAACTTTTTATTGGCTAAATGATTTTATAATTTGTCATGAAATGTTTTTCTTATTGGGAAAATCTAAATTATACCAATTACATAGTTATGTACTCGAATTCTAAAATAGCTACGGAACCCTATCATGTGCGTGTTCAACACTCAGTTTTCTTTTATTATTTTTTACAAGACCGAAGGTTTTAATATTAATTTTTTGAAGGGCGAAGCAGGTTAAGGAAAAACTATAATATAGAAAAAATCTCTCCACCAACTGATTCCGTTCTATAGCTGATATAAGCACAATATATTTTTGGACATTATTAGAACAATTACAGGCAACATTGTTAAAGGTCAAAGAATAATTCTCCCGGAAAGGGACTATTTAATGTTCACTCCGGAAAATAATAAATAAATTATATATTAACTGTTTAAACGTTTATAGAGTTATATAGTCCAGAATATTTGTTAAATGCCGCAAACAGAATTAATTCTTTTTTTTTTTGAAGATACAGGGTAAAATTCAAAAGTTTACAATTTTTATAGTGCCCTCTAAAGTTCTTAGTTGAAAAAATATTACATTTTAAACGACTTATTTTTATAATACTTCAAGTGTAATCTAACAGTGTAATCACAACTTTAAAACGAGGTGTGGTTAAAAAGTTATGGATCCCAATTTAGTTATTTTAAATGGAACACCCTCTATATATTCTATATTTCCAGATGTTAAAATAAAAAAGGATGCTGGATTTTGCAATTTTTCAATTAAAAACCTTAGTAGAAAATAAATAAAAAACAAAAGAAAGTGTTATGATACTTATATTTAAACTTAAAACTTATTGTTTGTTTAATAACAACACAAGACAATGTAAAAATCATGGTTCATGAGTTTAGACCGTGTCAAATTGGAATTATTATCCGACGTTTCGTCTACGATTGCACGAGGCATCTTCAGGGATGTGTACTCCACCAGATTAGAACACTTTGTTCTAACTTGACGAAAATAAACATCGTCATTAATTTAAATGGCGTGCCTCCAAACAATTGTTTTTTTTTTGTTTATCATGACAAACTCAAATTATTTGAAAATATATCGTTAAATTTAAAAATAACACTTTCTTTTGTTTTTTATTCATGGCTTTACTACTATTTTTAATGGAAAAATCGCGAAATCCAGTTTGCCTTTACATTTTGACATAGAGGGCGGTATATTGTTATAAATATAATTAAAAACTCTACCTTATCATCTTAAAATATATAGAGTGTTTCATTTAAAATAATCAAATTAGGATGAATAACTTTTTAACCATGCCTCCTATTAAAGTTGTGATTACACCATTAGATTACGCTTAAAATAAAGTCGTTTAAAATATTGTAATACCTTTTTAATGAGAACATTATAGGGTATTAAAATAATTCTGTACTTTTGAATTTTACCCTGTATTTTTAAAACAAAAAAAAATAAGTTCTGTTTGCAGCATTTTTAATTTACCTAAAAACATCTCTTGAATGTACATAATTTTTTTACCAACTTTAATTGTCAATGGGAAACCCCGTTAAAAGTTTTTTAATTTGGAAAACCCTGTACTTTTCGAAAATATCTATAAAATTAAGTTTATCTTAATAGAACTTTCCATAGTTGTTTAATTTGGTAAACAGAATACATTTTACTTGAAAAATTATTTGTTTAGAAAATATTTGCAAACTTTTGTGCATCAAATCATCGAACATTTAATAAAATCAGGTTGATCCCCGTACGGATAATAGTCTTAGTTTTAATAGTGTTTTCTAATAACTTAACCTCCCTATCTTTAGAACTTCGTTTTTTCAACAAATAAAATAATACCAATCTATAAACAACCTTAGCGGGGGACATAACGTATAAAAATTATATTTATGTAGGTTAAATAAACTACCTTGATTTTGAAATATGAAAAGAATATAAAAAATCTTCAACACTTTCTATTGATATGAAAAGGTTAAGGTTTGATAATAGTAAAGCAAATATGTCATTATTATACTTTTTATCTGTTGCATACAATCACTACGCTACATATTTTTATTACTTCTTATCGAAAGCAGAGTTTTTTCTGCGTACGAGGGAAATTTAAAAAATTATGTACATTACGGTAAAAAAAAAACATCACATGCTAATTATAAATATAAATCAGAGAAAAGTTGCCTTGCTTGGGGGATATTTGAGATACGTTTACAGGGATACTAAATTTCTTCTTCTTCTTCTTCATCCAGCCCTTTGCGTCCACTGCTGGACATAGTCCTCCCTCATTCTTATCCATTGTGCTCTATCTTGAGCGATTTGCATCCAATTTGCTGCAATTCTCTTGAGATAGTCAGTCCAACGAGTAGGGGGTCTTCCTCTACTTCTTTTGTCTAATCTCGGCCTCCACTCGAGTAATCTCTTCGTCCACCTTCCATCACTGATTCGAGCGACATGTCCGGCCCAGTTCCATTTGAGTGTGGCAATTCGGAAAATTACGTCGGTAACTCCTGTCTTTCGTCTCAGGTCTTCATTTGTAACTCGGTCACGCAGCGATATACCTAGCATTGACCTTTCCATTTTTCTCTGAGCTATTTGCAGCGTTTTAGAAGTTGCTGTTGTCAATGTCAAAGTTTCGGCACCGTAAGTCATAACCGGTAACACCCATTGGTCAAATGCTTTACGTTTTAAATAAATTGGTATATCGTTTTTAAAGATGTCTTTAAGTTTTCCATAGGCTGCCCATGCGAGATTTACTCTTGAGATTATCGGAAAACAAAACTATGTCGTCCGCGAACCTCAAATTTGTTATTCTTTGGCCGTATACATTCAGGCCTCTTTTTTCCCAGTTAAATTTTTTACAGACCTATTCTAGTATTGCAGTAAACAGTTTAGGCGATAAGGTATCACCTTGTCAGACTCCTCTGCCAATTGGGATATGATCCGTATTTCTGTGTAGTTTCACCGACATAGTTACATTCCTGTATATATTGTAAATTAACTTTGTGTATCGATAGTCAATGCGGCATGCTTTTAATGCTTCCATAATTTTGTCAAGCTCTACCGTATCAAAGGCCTTATGGAAATCTACAAAAGCCAGAACGAGTGGTTGATTGTATTCGATAGTTTTTTCTATTACCGTTTTGATGCTCTGTAGGTGATCGTTTGTTTCAAACCCAGTACGAAACTCCGCTTGCTCTATTTGTTGGTAGAAATCAAGTTTTTTCTCAACTCGATTCGCTACTATTCTTGTTGGGAGTTTATATAGGTGACTAAGAAGGCTTATTGGTCTGTAGTTTTCCAAATCATGGGGATCTCCTTTTTTGTAAATCAAAATTACCTCAGCATTGTGCCACTTGTCGGGTATTGTACTTACTATTAGTAGATTACGAGTTGAAAAATCTTTTTTTTTTAATTCGATATCCCATTAAGAAAGAAACTTAGGCATTTTAAAAAATTTGTTTAATATCTCGATATAAAAATCTCTTCTAAAATTAGATATTGACATCTAAAGTTTTTCTTTTGGACAGTACAATACCTAAAAAGGTCTTTTATTTTTTTAAGTAGACAAACACCTCCGATTTTGATTGCTACACTACACCATCTTCGCCTGGAGATTTGTTATTCTTGGTTTTTTTAGGGCTAGTTTTATTTCGTCTATTGTAATTTCCGGCATTTGTTCTGATCCTTGGTTGACAATGTCCTTTTTCCTTGTCAATATTTCTGGTACTTGATCTTTGCTATTCTCTTTGTTTTGGCTTCTGTATGGTAATTTGTAAAAATCTTCGACTAATTTAAGGATTTCCTCTCTGTCTGTTGAAAACTGGCCATTCTTATCTTTCACTTTGATTATTCGTCTTGTTCCCGTTCTTAGTTTTCTTCTCAATACTTTCATACTTTTATTGTTCTCAAGGGTATGTTCGATCTGTTCTTGATTGTATTTTCGAGTGTCTTGTCTAACAGCTTTGAATATTTCTTTATTTATTTTTTGTAGTTCGCCAGCTTTAGTGTCCGTTTTGCTTCTCATTCCTCTTCTTTTCTGCATTAGTTATCTCGTATTTTGACTGAGCTTCTCTTCTTTTTGGGTTTTAGGACAAAATTTGTTCTGACTTTCTAGTAAGGCAGTTGTTAATTTATTATTTAGGTCTTTAGCGTCAGTTTCTGCTTCAGGGCTACTAATTAGGTCGGCAATACACTGCTGAAAACCATCTACATCTGATGGTTTCATCCATGGTCTCCCTTTAGTATTCTTGATCATCCTATATCTCTCCTTTTTTAAACATATTTCTATTTTACCTCGTACCATTCTATGATCGCTATTGGTAGCAAACCTGTTTAATACCGTAATGTCTTTAACTATGTGGTTCTTGTCGGTGATAATGAAATCTATTTCGTTCCTTGTTCTTCAATCGGGACTTTGCCATGTCCATCTTCTATGTGGTTTCTTTTGGAAAAATCTGTTCATTTGGTATAGTTCATGTTGCAGCAGGAATCTTAACCAAGCCAAAGTTTCCCAGTGGCGTTTCTATAGGGTTAAATTTCATTCCTATTTTGGAGTTAAAATCACCACATTTTACATTATTCGGAAATTTTAGGAAAAAGTTAAAAACTTACAAGAATTATTTTTTAAATCTCTCATTCATTTTGAACTTTAGAAAAAAATATTTCTTATGAAAATGCCTTAGTTTTTCTTATCTATAAAACAACGTTATTAAAATTTGTCTAAAAAATATGAACTTTTGAAGGAAATTTTAATCAAAGATTGAGCTTATAATAAGGTGGACAAAAAAATAATATTGTCCGTTTTTCAAAATAGCAGATTGTGAATCTAAAATTGTTTTTTAAAATTAAAATTGCTAATCCAATACGACGAATTAAAATTTTTAGATTTTCTGACTTTGTGCAAAATCAGTACTGAGCGGCTTTTGAGGGTACAAATTACGAGTTCATATATATATATATATATATATATATATATATATATATATATATATATATATATGTTATATCGTAGATTTTCACGGATGGTAGAATGAATAGTTTGGTTATTCCGGGTTTCAATCCGTTCGTTCAAAAAATCGTTTTCACGACGTTTCGCCAAAATCTCATTTGGCATTTTCAAGTGCGGTTCGTCTCGTTACTCGCTGAGAACTGATCAGTTCTATATATATATATATATATATATATATATATATATATATATATATATATATATATATATATATATATATGAATAGTTTGGTTATTCCGGGTTTCAATCCGTTCGTTCAAAAAATCGTTTTCACGACGTTTCGCCAAAATCTCATTTGGCATTTTCAAGTGCGGTTCGTCTCGTTACTCGCTGAGAACTGATGGTGGCCTCTGAAGAATTTCGAGTTTTGTTTAGTTGGCTCGCTGCCTGATTGGGTGGGCGGCTTCGTAGGCTCCTCCCCTCTCCCGAGTGCGATATATTTTGTTCTTGTATGCAGGTCTCTCGTGTACTAGTTGATTTTTGTTGTTTTCTTTCTTGATTTTTTATTAATGTTTTCCACGTAGATGAAAAATTTATAGCATCGTCTCGTTTATTTAGCTGTCCCGCTTTTTCGATTTCTAGGTACCTTGTAGTTCTGTACTGGTGCTATTTCTTTTGTTTTTTCGAAATCGATGGTATGTCCGGTTGTTTGGTGATGTTGAAATAGGGCTGAGGTTGTCCGTTTGTTTTTGAGGCTATTTTTATGTTCTTGGATTCTTGCTGATATGCGCCTGTTTGTTTGTCCTATATAAATTTGATGACAATCTGCACATGGAATGCTGTAAACGCCATGATTTTCAAGGTTGATCTTGTCTTTGGGATTTCCCAGGATGTTGGCTATTGTTTTTTGTGGTTTAAATATGGGCTGTATGTTGTGTTTTCTTAAAGTTCTTCCGATTCTGTCTGTTATTCCTTTTATATATGGTATTATGGCTTTGTTCCTTGTTTGATCTTGGTCTTTGGTCTTTGTTGTAGTCTTTTCTTGTCTTTTTATGGTTTTCTTTATGTCTGCTTGTGAGAAACCATTCCGTTCTAGAGCTGTTGAAACGTGTCTTATTTCGTCTTGTTTTGTGTCAGGTTCTGTTAGGCGGAGAGACCTTGATACTAATGTGTTGACTACTGCCTGCTTTTGAGAGGGATGATGATGTGACGCTGCATTGAGATATCGGTCAGTATGTGTGGGTTTCCGATATACGCTGAAGCCCAAGGTGTTGTTGAGTTTCCTAGTTAATAGCAGGTCCAAAAAAGGAAGTTTCTTTTCTTGTTCGATTTCTAGCGTGAATTGGATTCTGTGGTGGATATTGTTAAGATATATGAGGAAATCGTCCAGGTGTTCTTTTCCATGTGGCCATATTATAAAAATATCATCGACATAGCGTTTCCAAAATTTTGGTTTTAAAGGTGCCTTTTGCAGTGCCTCTTGTTCGAAATATATCATGTAAAGGTTGGCTATGACTGGTGAAACCGAAGACCTCATAGGTGCGCCATCTGTTTGTTTGTATATATGATTATTGAACATGAAATATGTGTTCTTTAGGCAGTGTGCTGCAAGTTCAATTGTGTAGTCTGGAAAAACCTCGTTCATGGCGATTTTGTCCAAAGCCTCATCCAATGGTATGCTTGGATATAGCGATTTTATGTCGAGGCTTGCTAAGATGTCATTTTCTTCGAGGTGAATGTTTTTGATCATTTTAGTCAGATGCTCGGAATTTTTCACAAAGGAATCAGCCAGTTCGACTCTTGGTTGCATGATACTTGCTAGATATTTTTCCAGTTTTTGTGTAGGAGATCCCACGGAGCTCACTATTGGTCTGAGTGGTGCATTTGTTTTATGTATTTTTGGTAAGCCATATAGTTTTGGACATCTGCTTGATTTTTCTCTTGGTATTATAGATTTTTCAATTTCTGGGTCTAGTTTTGAGGCTTTTATCTTGGCTTTCGTAGTTTTTTCAAGGTACGTTGTTGGATCTCTGTTGGTTTGTTTGTAATGAGTTTTGAAATGAGATTTTGGCGAAACGTCGTGAAAACGATTTTTTGAACGAACGGATTGAAACCCGGAATAACCAAACTATTCATTCTACCATCCGTGAAAATCTACGATATAACATATATATATATATATATATATATATATATATATATATATATATATATATATATATATATATTTTAATTCAATATGAGGGACTAAAACTGTACCATTTCCCGAATTTTTTTAAAATTGGTATATGGAAGTTTTCAGGGTCGTAGATTATAAATCTAGATTTAATTTCTAAAAATTTAATGTGGCCGATCTAATGGGGCGGACTAAAAATGTTCCGATCTCGTCCTAAATTAATATTTTGTTTTTTGAGTAGATTACGAGTTGAAAAATCTTTTTTTTAAAATTCGATATCCCTTTAAGATAGAAACTTTGGCATATTAAAAATTTGTTTAATATCTCGATATAAAAATCTCCACTAAAATTAGATATTGACATCTAAAGTTTTTCTTTACCTATAAAAATGCACGGGAACCTAATCTGCTATATACCGAGAAGGAATTTTAATCATACCCCATCATATTGTAATATATATATTTAAATAATTACTTTGGAATGTTGTATACCAGAACTGCCCGACCAAAAAAAATACCTATTTAAATTCGCACAAATTTCGACATCCTGTCAAAAAACATTCGTAAATAAAGTGATTAAAATCGCACGTGGTTTCACCTCCGTATTCCTTTTAATGGCACGAAAACGTGCCAATTTAGTCCAATAAAAATTATGAATGGCTGGATGAGATTGCGGTAAATGATTATTCAAGTAAAGTGTGTAATCATAATTCATTAAAATGGTTAGAACAGTCGTAGAAAATTTTAGCACGTACTTTTTTAATTCAATTATGTCATTCAATTAGGTTGGCTACAGCGGACTGAGGAAGTCACATTTGATTTTATTAAAATGGTGAGTTTATTGTTCAATTTAGTCCGTAAATTTCACAAATAAAAACAAATATTTGTGTGGATTGGCACAAATAGCGGAAACTCCTTAGAGAGTTATATATAGAAAATTAAATGAAATAAAGGGTGTTTTTTATAGAGGTATAGAACTTTTAAATGGAATAAAACAAAGATGAATTTTTTAAATTGACATGAAATTTACTTTATTCGAAAGATAACCTTCTGGCATTATAATTTAAATATGACTTCTGGCATATGACCGCCACGGCTGGCTCGGACGTAGTCTAATCTGGAGGTCCAATTTTCGATGACTTTTTCCAACATTTGTGGCCGTATATCGGCAATAACGCAGCGAATGTTGTTCTCCAAGTGATCAATCGTTTCGGGCTTATCGGCGTAAACTAGCGACTTCACATATCCCCACAGAAAACAGTCTAGCGGCGTTAAGTCGCACGATCTTGGAGGCCAATTCACGGGTCCGAAACGTGAAACTATGCGGTTACCAAACGTTTCCTTCAATAAATCAATTGTGGCACGAGCTGTGTGTCATGTTGCGCCGTCTTGTTGAAACCACAGCTCCTGCACATCGTGGTTGTCCAATTGATGAACGAAAAAGTCAGTAATTATGGCTCTATAGCGGTCACCATTGACTGTAACGTTCTGACCAGCATCGTTTTTAAAGAAGTACGGATCAATGATTCCACCAGCCCATAAAGCACACCAAACAGTCAGTTTTTCTGGATGTAATGGTGTCTCAACCAGGGGCGGATCCAGCTTCTCTCTTTGGGGGGGGGGGGGAGCGGTTATATCACAAAAGTACAGTATGGCAAGAAAAACAAGTTGTCAACGGGGGGGGGGAAGGGGGGAGTGCAAGCAGCATACTCATTCCAAATATAAAAGGCAGAATGGGTTCTATTTTCCTGAACTCAAAGCTTTTGGTAGGGGGGGGGAGGGGCGATCGCAAGCATACAGACTCCTATACTCTATTCAAGAACTAGAGAGAGTAATAAAGCTTGCGCTTGTCTTTATATATTATTTGAGATTAGTGAGATACCCAAAAGATATGGCTTTCACCTCTATATTTATTCCAAAATCGTTAAACCAGGGCATTCTTTCCTCAATGAAAAACTTATTACGATGAATGTTTATGATGCCTTAAGATACCAATATCTAGATAATAATGTTAAAAGCTCTGTTGAGATATGTTCCAACATGACGGGAGTTGGAAAATCTACTATGTACCGAATACTGAAGGAGAAAAAACGACTGGAATTGTTAGTACTCCCAAGCCACATTCGATCACAGACAAACGAAAAACCTCGTTGGAAGAAGAGATGAAAACTGCAATTAAAGGGGTTGTATATACATTTTATTATGAGAAGCAGATCCCAACCATCTACAAAATTCTAAGTAAAGTCAATGAAGATCGCGATTTACCTGAAATTAAAAGAACTGATCTCTGGAAATTGCTCAGAGAACTTAATTTTTGCTGGGAAAAACCAGATAGGAAATCTATTCTTATAGATCGTCCGGAAAATGTCCGTTGGAGAAGGAAATATCTCTCTCAAGTAAAAGGTAGAGTTGCTAGAAATAACACAATTAATAAAATTAGTAATTTAACTAAACTTTTGAAAGATTTTTTTGAATAAAGTTACTGCGGAAAATTGGGAAAAATCCATATAATAAAAGAATAAAACAAAATGTGAGAACTCGATCTCATAATCGGTGAGATAGAGGAACCAATTATAATTAATTTTAGCGAAGATAGTTTCACTGACTTTGATTAGGAATTAGATACGTAATGTTTACTAGTTTACTACAATTTATTATTTAAATTTTTGTTTTTGTTGTATTTTATTGTTTAATGTTGTTTATATGTTTTTTTATTTTTTATATATATTTTTATTTTAGTGTGTCCCACTCTTTAATTTTATATATATTTAATTCTAATTAGCCGTAAGTTTTTTATTATTTTATTATTGTGTTTGTGTCTTTTTCTTAAGCGTGTAGAATTAACATGTTTATCTTATTATTTTGGGGCTATCGTATTTCCATATATAAAAGAAAATTAAATTAAGATATCAGTACAATAGAAATAAAAATAAGTAGGTCTAATTTAAATTACAACATAAAAAAAGTAATTACATTTGAATCCCTTTTTAGTGTTTAATTGTAATTCTACGAAATAAATAAACTGAAACGTCAAATACCCTAAAAATGTTTTTAATTAATAATAAAATGACCGATAGCCCCAAAAATATTTTATTATTATATGGACGAATTTATTTTTTTATATATGTTTAACTTTTTGTATTTTTGACAATGGATATTTTGTAAGTATTTAAATTATAACTTAGAATTTTTTGAGAGAATAATCCTACGTTTTAGTCTATTATCATAGACCGGTATTTTTGATTATAAAATTTCTAACCCATTATGTTGACCGTAAAATGGACGTAGTGCGCGATACGTATTTCGAACGGAACCATGATTTTCAAAATAAATTTGCACAATTTGGAAGCGTTGTTCAGGCGTCAGTCTATTCATGTTGAAATACCAAACCAAACTAAACATAAATCACTTGACAGCTGACAAAATGGCCGCCAGTTAATAAAGTGTTGCCAACTTAAAGTTCTATACCTCTATAAAAAACACCCTTTATAAATAAAACTTCAAGGTAGTTGAATGAGATTAAGAAGTTTTTATTCTTCAGACCGGTAAACCGAATTCCATCCTGATTCTTCCTCCACACGCACGATACTCCAAACGTCATTGGATACTCCTGTCACCTGACCGCCATCGAAAACACTATGTCTCTTTTTAAACGTAAGCCAATTTTCTTCTATAGAATCCATAGTCTATATATTTAACTTCTATGTCTATGTGCATGACAGAAAAAATGTAATCGCAAGACCATCTGACACATTGTCAATTGCAAAATAAAGGAGAGAAAGTAATCAATACATATGTAAATAGGGAATGAAAATGATAAAATTACAGACAAAAAGGAAATTCCAGGATTATTTGGTTGATATTTCACAACAAATATGGCATCAAAAATAAAGGAACAGTTCAAAGGAAATATTTCTAGAAATCCAACAAGGGGATTGGCAATGCATGAGTGGGTGTTCTTGGAATCAGTTACTAATGAAGTAAAAAAATTGTAGTAAGTCTAAAAGTGAAAAGTCATGTAGGCCTGATAACATATCACCATTTCTATTAAGGAAAATCGGCCATACGATGCACATCAATCAAATAATACTAAAATGTTTCATACCACTATGAAGCTTGCAATAATAACTCCAATTTTCAAAAAAATGGATTACTTGGATATGAAAATCTACAGGTCCATCTCCATGCTAAGCACTTTCTCAAAGATCTTCGAGCGAGCATAATAAAATAGACTTCAATTGTTTCTGGAACGATACAGTATTTTCGGATATGAACGAAATGTATTTTGAAGAATTAAATCAACGGAGACAGCAGCATAGCAGCTAGTTCACTTCATTCCTAAACAACTGGAGTTAAACAATATAGTGTTGGGAATCTTCTTTGACTTAACCAACAGTTTTGACACGTTCAATCTTAGCTTTATGGAGGAAAAGCTGTGCAGCGTTAGCATGTCATATTTGACTGAAAGAAAACTGATAGTGAAAACATAGGACACTTGATCTTCTGAAAACAGTTTAAACATCGAAATACCTCAGGAATCAGTTCTTGCCCCAGTAATACTTTTTCTGTTTGTGAATGACTTTTTATTAGTTGGTATCAGCATGAAATTTTTGGACGATATATCAGTTGCAACATCAGCAAGAAACCAGCTAGAAATATAAAAGAAATTCAATGACGTCTGCATGTAGATGAGCAAGTGGTGTTTTTTGAGTCGCCTGGTCCTTATTGAAAAAAAAAACTGACAAATTCTATTATATCGTTATATTCTAGAATGGTCTATCCACACTTGAGCTATAATGTTATACTATTGGGTCTATGAGCTATAATATTATACTGATATGTGGACTGAGATAACAGGAATCCTACAAAAACGTTTCCAAAGGCAACCGCATATTAACACTACCATCAATACATACTTGGAAGTCCAACATCCACGCATACCGAATAAGAAACTGTTAGAAACTGCATCAGAGTCTATAAGATAAAAAATGCGTCACTTGTGACCAGTTCAAAAGCATCTGAAATCGCTACTCGTCAGGAGCTTTCTACAACTTCAGGAAATACATGAAAACTTGAAAAAAGAGAAATTGAATCATTTATTTTATTTATAAAAAGTATAAAAGAAAAATGTAAAATTTCTTTAGTAATAGTAACTATTTCGTTTCCATTTTTTTAATTAACCAAAATGTTTGCAACTTATGTCCCTGTAACATATATGTTATAATTTTAAACCGTAAAGAAAACAAAAAACAAGCTTTAAATAATATTTTTAATTATTAATTGACGAAACTCATTATCATTGGATCAAACTCATATCATGTAAGATGATTGTTAATGAATAAATGAATATTGATTTCAATTTAATGTACAATAAAAGTAATTCAGGAATTCAGGGAAACAAAAAGAAGTATTACTAACCCTGAAACCCTGAAAGAGATGACGTCAAAAGATAAGTAGGAAAACACTGGTTTCAGTTGGCAAAAAAACAGGAGAAAGTAGAAATTCGAAGGATAGGCTAATGTCGTGCAGTGGACCATGGTGGACTAAACAAAAATGAAAATAAAATCAAGTGGTATTTATCAAAATAGAATTATTGGACCAAATCTGTTTAATGAACTATTTAGCGACCTAAATCTCTCTCTCTCTCTTTCCCCCTCTCTCAAGAAAGTCGTCGTTCATTTGTGAACCGAAGTTAGTGCCGCATGTATCCTACTCGCTCGACTTGGACTTCAACGCTTAGCCCAACGGTAGCCCAAGAAGAATAAAATAAATTTATGTCGTAATTTTTGTATTTTCCTTATTAGATCAAAAACTTTTCATCCCATCCTTCCCCTTAATTATGTTTATAAATACATATAACATAATATATTGTTATATGAAAAATGTTTTTTTTTTCTAAAATATGGGAAAATAAATCTTGTTTATCACCACCTAATTGCACCTCATTATTAATAATTGCAGTATTTAGAAAATTAAGCATTGTTTCGTTTAAAAATATAAAATAAGATATGTTTTCTAATTACAAAAAATAACACGTACTCAACTGTATTAAATTACGTATAAGAGCTCGTGATACAGAGTATTTAAGGGAACAATGAATCAAGATAGAAGACCCAATCCCCTCTAAGCTGAAGAAATTGAGAAATAAATTTTCTATATTCTTGAAAACGATCCAACATGGAGCCCAAAATGAAGTTGCTCAAAGTAAAGTATAAAAGACTGTACGTCAAGAACAATTTTATCCATGTCATTATCAAAAAATACTAAAGCCACAAAATCATATCATAAAAACTGAATTCTGCTACTGGCTTCTACAGTAATGCTACTTAAACGAAACTCTTACTAGATTTATTTTAGCTATATACGAAACCACATTTAATGTGGTGTGGTGCCATTTTGGACAGTATAAAATTCGCACTGTTTCAACATACACAGAAAAGTCCAAAAACTTGCCGGCACCAATAAACAAAAGCAACTCAATATACTTTATAACAACGGAAAGAAAGTCACAGAGATAGAACAAAAATTAGAAACATGGAAGAATTACATTACAGAACTCTTTGAAGATGAAAGACGACAAACTAATCTTGAAAATATAGAAGGGGAGATAAGCCCGGACATTATTAAAGACGAAGTGATATACGCAATGAATAGGCTAAAGAACGGGAAAGCTCCAGGTCCAGACCAACTGCCAGTGGAAATTCTTAAACTGATAGAGGAGAATCAGGTTCATATCCTGGTAGAATTAATCAATACCATATATAGAACAGTAATGAATGAATGAATGGTTGTTATCAACTTTTATAACCCTCCCAAAAAAGAAAAATGCCAAGAATTGCTCTGACTATCGTACAATAAGCCAACTTATCGAAACATTAGTAAAGAGAAGGATAGACCTCAGAGACATAAGAATAATTTCAAGCCTATACTATGACCAAAAAGCGGCAATTCGGATAGACGACATAACATTAAAAGAAATAGAAATATAGAGAGGTGTTCATCAAGAGTGTGCACTTTCACCAATTCTCTTTAATCTCTACTCGGAAGATATAGTTAACAAGGCACTTGGTGATCTGGACATGCGCATTAAAATTAATGGCATGACAATAAATAATCTGAGGTACGCCGACGATACAGTTCTTTTAGCAGGAACACATGAAGACCTACAGACGCTAACTAATAAAATGGTCCAGTAAGCGAAGAATATGGACTATAACTGAACATAAACAAAACAAAATATATGCTGATGGCAAAAACAACTCAGGACATTCATTCGTAGGATATATGTAAAGAATCAACCTATTGAAGGAGTAAGAGAATACAAATACCTGGGCACAAGCATTAATGAAAACAATGACAACTCCCAAGAAGTACGAATAGGAATTGAACAGGTCAGAAGGACATTTGCAAAAATGAAGAGGCTTTTTTGCTGCCGAGATTTAAATCTTGAACTAAAAATACGACTGATGAGATTTTATGTGCTATATGTACTATACTATGGGATGGGAGCCTGGACACTGAAGATGATTGACGTGAGGAGCGTGGAGGCATTTGAGATATGGATATACCGGAGAATGCTGAGGATTTCATGGGTAGAAAGAATAATCATCGGGGAAGTAACGAGACTTATGCATAAGGAGAGAGAAGTAATTTTAACAATTAAGAAAAGAAAGCTGCTCTATATGGAACATGTCATGAGCGGTAAAAAATATCAAATACTACAGATTATTATGCAGGGAAGGAGATCAATAGGAAGAAGAAGAAACTATTTAGAGCTGCAGTCTCAAAAGTGAGAATCGCCCTGATGATTGCCAACCTTCGAAGCGTATAGAAGAAGGTCACATTTTAAATTTCGATTCAGAGAATGTTTGGATTGATTTAATAAATGGCATGTTGATTGGATCAGACATTTTCCACCTCGATTAAAATGTGACAATTATTTAAATTTTCTTCAAAACTTTTGCTGGAATAATTAGAAAACAGTCCATTGAATGTAAGATAGCCCATGTGGTTTCTACAAGATGGAGATCTGCCAAATTTTAGACAAGATGTTCATAAACATTTAAATAATGAGTTTCCGAATAAGGGGCAATAGACATAAAACTCCACGCTATGGGAAAGTGAATAACTTGGAAGAGCTAAGACAGTGAATAGAAAATGCCAGTGAAATTGTTCGTGAAAAATAAGATTTAATTTTTTATATATTTGTAATGAATGCTTAATGTATTTACTAACGGTTTCTACACAGTGTCTTCCGCGACAAACTACAACTGACGATCTCCTGGAAAATAGGGTTCGGAAAATTTTAAAAATTTGGCATCTTACTAAAGTTGATAGGAAAAATTTGGCCAAAATATTTAATGCAAAATTATAGACATATTTTATGTATAATATACTTTACCTAAGTCTAACTTTGACGTATTTTAAATTTCATGTGACACGAAAATATATCTAAAATTCTGCGTAGAATCTAAAAATGAAATTCCATTTAAAATAAGCAAGAAGACATCAACTTCCGGTATAACTGAAAGTGCTACCATCTTGAAAATAGTTCAGCCGAATTGCCCCCTGCCAAATTTTAAAAATTTTCATGGGACACCCTGTATATTCTGTATTCAGTTGTCTTGTCATTCGGACCGAAATCCGTTTTGTCTCTCTTAATTTAAAAAAAAATACTGCACTTTAATAGAAAAGAAAGTATTAACACACATTTGGGCTTTTATTTTTACTCTTATAGTATTTCTATTTAATTTTAATCATTAATACCAGTATTATCGTGGTATTCTGTTCAATTTTAACAGTTGTTCCCAATATCATATAGAGGGTCACGAAAATATGTTTACAAATTCTTACCAAAAGCAAATAAATTCGAAGACCTCGGGGCTCAGAGTTTCCTTCCTATGCCTGGCATGTCTAATATTTATAACAACGAATTATCCCTTAGAATAAGCATATCCTCAGAACTAGGGCCTGGGTGTTTGATTAATGAATAACGTAATAATAACTTTATTTACATTTGGAAAAATGTTAATAAACAGTAGAAGATCTTTTATTTCTTGATACACACACCGATTCTGTGCTATCCTTTTCTATTGCATTATTTAATGCTAGTCGATACGTCATTTCTAGAATAAAGTAAAAGTATGAATTTGTGGTTGAATAGTTATTATGATTTACAAGTCAAACGGCTTCGCACTCCCTCCAGGGATTATTTACTCATACCAGGTATACAAAGACACCAAAAGTATGAAGCTCTGTGGGAACCCTTTCCATGTTATCGGGTCCTAGGTGACGTTGTCTGCTGTACTTCCTACGAACTTTCGGACGGTTAGCGCGGTTGCTAGGAGAATTGCTTTCTGCATCGGCTTATACAGATACTCACTAAGGCCCAGTCCCTTGATGTTCTGCAGAAGGTTCTTTGGTATCACTCCAGTTGTTGACAGTATTATGGGAATCGTCTGGACGCAGTTCATTGTCCATTGTCTTCGGATTTGGACCTCCAGATCTCTGTATTTGGCGATCTTCTTGTTGTATTTTGGCCTTAGGTTGTTGTTGTTAGGCACAGCAATGTCGATTAGTGTAGTTCGCCTAGAAATTGTATCTATTAGTATAATGTCTGGTCTATTATGAGCTACTGTTTGATACGTTAGAACCGTTCGGTCCCAATATAACTTGAACCGGTTGTTCTCAAGAATAGGTTCCGGATTGTACTTATAATAAGGCACTTTCCTTGTGCTGAATTGTCTCCGATGTTCGACAGCCATATCTGAATTGATCATTTTCTATTGAGGGATCTCAAATGATGAACTTCCGATAGTTCTTCGTCGGAATAACCTGGTCTTGGATAGCTAACAGGAAGCCCTCCGTTTCCGGAAACATCTGTCCTGAAATCAACCAGTAGTTCGACGCTGAGTTGTCGACATTGTCCTGATTGACCTCATTTAGATGCCGTCCATGAAGTGGCTTCCGTAGCCAGGTTTGTAACTTCTCTTGGTCTGTTTGGTGGTGAGAAGTAATATCTTGTTCCCTCAACTGTAGCGGCGTTGAATCGTCTGCCTCGTATATTGCTCGATGTAGTATGAAAGAGTCCGCTAACCTGTGGAAATATGAACGTAAGTTTATTATTTGTTGGTCGAGCTGTTTACCAATATCCACCAATCCTCTTCCTCCTTGGTGTCTTGGAAGCATTGTACGTTCAATAGCACTCCGAGGGTGATGTTTTTGTGCTTTTGTTAGGAGTGTCCTTATTTTTCTTTACAGGTTTTGGATGTCCGTCCTGCAAAAGAGTAGCTCAGCGCAGAGCAAGCATACGTGTTGAGCGCTTTAAACAAATTTCTACTATTTAAATTAGTTCGTAATATCCGCCTTACCCTCCTGACAAATTCGGCTGTCAATTCGGCCTTCATAGTGCCATGGTCAATTCTTTTAGCCTGTTTCATACCTAGAACTTTGTATGTTTGGTCTTGTACCTCTTTAGCCGTCCTGCAATAACAGAGAACTTCTGTTTCAGCGAATCAAAGCGTTGCTGAGCAGTAACATTCGCTGAATCTTGTTGCGAATGATATCGGACACGATTCATGATTTCTTCAACTCGCCTTTGCAATCGACTAGTTCTTGTGCCCCTGATATACTCCGTCAGCTGTCCTATATCTTTTCGAAGATTTTCAATTTTCTTATTTAGACGTCTTTTCCATGGTGGTGTGTTGGGTTCTGTTCTTGCTGATCGGCGCTCTGTTGTAACTTTAATTTCTAGAGCTCTAGCTATAGCAGTCGCGGCACAGTAAATGGTCATATGTAAGGACTCCAGAGTGTAGGCAACTAAAACATAAACTGGTAAAATCCGATTGTTCATGATGTCTAACATGGCACCCAGTTTTTTGGATGGAGTTTATTATTATCATTATTATTATTTTCAATATTTGCCAATAAAAGTAAGTTTTTAAATTATCTTCTGGTTGATATTAATTGTAAACTTGGCATTTGTAGTAATTGCTAACTAAAAAGAGTCACGACAAGCAAAAAAACTGAAAACAAAATTAAATATAAATATTTATGGTAATCAAACATCAAAAAAGCCCCTCCCACACCGACCGTATACAGCATATAAACAAAATTATTATTGTCTAAATGTACTGGTACAACCGAATATTTATAATTTCTTTTTTCTATATTAGCTTATTTTATGGCCTTCTACTATGGTTCCTATCTCCGCATTTATTTAAACTTTATGAAAACACGTTAAAATCTGGTTTCATGCTTCTTAAAAAAAACAACTTTTTACTTCTTTTTTTTTAACATGTCTGCATTTAATTAAATTTGACAACGTAAAAGGATTATATAATGAATACTTTTGCTCATCGTTAATTCTATACTAAACCTAATTTGGAATTAATATTTTATTCCTAAAACTCAAATTCATTAAAGTATACATTTTTGCCATTATCATTTAATTTTACTTATGTTAATGTGATATTTTTTTTACTTCGATACTTTCTCAATACTTCATAATCGATAATAAGAATAATAGTTTAAAATTTTTTAAAAGTGAATAATTTCACCTACTTTTGCAAGTGCAGTTGAGTTATTGATTCACCGATGGCAAAAATTACTTCATTTGTTGATTACGAAACTTGTTAGACAGATAAATAATAATTATTAATCGACACATTTATTCTGTCAAATTGAGGTTTAAAAAACTATAATGCGTCATTGAGCAACATTCATAAGACGAGTTTAAAATTCGAAAATCTCTCTGAATAATAATTATATAAAATCTCTAATAACATTGGTCTTATAAAACGCCTTGTATCGGTTGTCTGGTATTTTGTATATTGTAACATCAGATTAGGCAAGGCTTGATCTTCAAGTCCTATTTTAAAATTGCAATATTTTTAATTTTATAATATTATACAAGGTCTATACAAGCGCTAGCACAAATTGCCTTACTCCAAAACTCGATAGTTTTCGTAATACAGGGTGTCAAATCTATAATTTGTTAAACTTTTTTTGTAAATATTTTATAATAGCTTAATTTCTCCAAAAAATGATGTTAGCGTAATAATGACCTGAAAAGAACAAAGTCAAAAACAAACCACACCAGAAAAATTTGATTCAATTTTTTAATTAAATCACAAGTAAATGTTCGAAATCACTTGCGTTTTCATGTACACGAAGATTATTTCTACGAAGAAAATTGAACTGCACCCTTTTCAACATCGCTGGATCAGTTTATCATCCGTTGAGTTCCCCATAAAAAGGTATACATAGGTGTTAAATCAGGTGAACTGAGTGGCCAATTTGCAGCAGCATAATTTTCTCTGCCGATTTATGAATTTGGAAATTTCTTATTTAAATGATTTATAATATTTATTGTCAAGTAGGGAGGGGGTGCACCGTCGTTTATGAACCATATATTTTGTCTAGAACCATTTAAAAGTGATGGTAAGAAGACAGGACCAATTATAAATCTATCAATGGTATCTGCCCATGCGTTAATTTTAAATTCATGTTGACAATACGCAACCTTTATTGCAGACAGGTTTTTGTGGGCATAAACAAGTTTTTTATGTAAATATGATACCTCTTCTTGTAAAGCAACACTGATCAGTCAATGTGGAGTGGAATTTGCAGAGAATAAACTGTCTGCCCTACCTTAACCGACAATAAGGAGAAAACACAAGTTTCTCAGATGTATGAGCCGTAAATTTATCTTATTGGGACACCCTATAAATATGTTAATTCAAGCGTAGGTATTTTTAATATTTTCAACCTTCCTTAGAGTCTCAGTGCCTAAATGAAGTTAATTCAATTCCTTGTGTATAAATCTTTTTTCGTAATTCAAACCTTTCATTGCACTATGCAGCAAAAGACCAAATACAACACAAGAGTTTCAAACATTCCTGCAAAAAAACTACATTTCCTTAACTTAATTTTGGATATCGATAAAAAAAAAAGAGAAAAACATGAATTAGTCTCTTAAAATAAAGCCTATAAGCGAATATGTAAATATATGAGAAAATTTCGTAAAATATTAAAAAAGAAAACAATGCAATATGGGAAAAATAAAAATAATTTCCAATTGTAAAGAGTAAAAAATAAATTTTTAATGGATTTATATTTTAATTAATTTTACTTCAAACTTTTTGGAAGTCAGCCCCAAATTTAAAATTTATGAAAATATCTGCAAACCACACAAACGCACTGTGGCAAAAGGATATGAAACACAGATCAAAACCTATGTAAACATTATAATAATGATATGGAAATGAAGTCGGTTAAAAATACCATTTGACTTAGAATTAATTTGAAAAAAACTGCTTCAACTACTGCGGTACCGGCTTCAAAAAAGTTTATAATTAAATCTACAATTATTAAATTAATTGCATAACAAAACAAATTTATTTTTTACTTTTTAACCGACTTCAAAAATAAGAAAATTCTACATTCGACCGCTATGTATTTTTTTATGTATTGTTGTGGAACTTAACATCTTACCACCGCTTTCCGGCAAAACTGGACTTAAATAGAAGTCCAATTTTGTGAAAAGTACAAGGATGTCTGGGAAAGATACCGGTGGATCCCACTGATGAGTCCACCACCGGTATCGGGACGAAACATCCGTACATTTTAGGTGGTCGTAAATTAGATTGTGATTATATGTCTTTAACACCAGAGACATGATTGCAACATAGCGCCCGCGCAGGGACGTCGAGATGGAAGGCCGTCGAGTCGTGGCTTTGTGTTAAAGCCGGTACCCTACTTTGGAAAGACCACCTAGGATGTCCGTTCCACTTCCTTTTCAGGCCTGTGCTTTCTTACGTCTTGGACTGTACGACAGTTAAAACCGGAAAGCAAATGCCTTAGGAGGGGGGAGGCATGTTGTGGAACTTAACATCTTACCACCGCTTTCCGACAAAACTAGACTTAAATAGAGGTCCAAGTTTGTGGAAAGTACAAGGATGTTTGTGATACCGGTGGATCCACCACCGGTATTGAAACGAAACATCCGCACATTTTAGGTGATCGCAAATTAGATTGTGGTGTCTTTAACACCAGAGACATGATTGCAACAGTATATACGTCGATTGTTCCAGAAAGTTCATTTTGGCCAAAGTTGTTTTAATAAAATCCAAGAAGGCGTGTATAACATGACGGACAAAAAAAGTTAATTTTGATCCATTTTCTCCAAAATTGGTATGGAGACCCTTTCGGGATCGTACATAACGAATCTAAAATTATTTTTAAAAATTTAAAATTGAATATGACGGATACAAAATTTTACGTCTCTCGAGTTTGTCCAAAAATTACATCCTAAATACCATCCAGTTCGTTAAAATCGAATAAGGCAATCGAGCGTTACATTATTTTTTGAATAATAATATATCTTGATTCCCCCTGGTTTATTTTAGAAGTTAAAGCAAAAAGTTAAGTACAAAAATTTCAAAACATAAGCAGTAGATATTAAAAGCATAAAAGAGCACGTAGCATTATATTTGATCTTTTTGGGAAATTATAATTTTTCTATTTTATATAATAAGATACAACCTCTTATGGCTTATTGAGAAATTTAATAATTTGTTCTTAATTCAACTTATAGTATATTTTTTTCCGAAATTGTACTGCCAGTCGATAGCCTTAACGGAAGATACATATATATATATATATATATATATATATATATATATATATATATATATATATATATATATAATCTGCTAATATATCAATAAATTTAAACGACGTTCTAGTCAAATATAATTAGGTACTTACCTATAATCCAAATCCATCGCAGTAAAAACATAAGCAATATGCACCATGGAATGCATTATGACAGCAATACATACCAAACTAAAAACATAAATTTGATACTTTCCAAAATCACCAAGATGATATAAAATCGAATCCAGGGAATTGTCTATTTTTGATTCTTTAATCGCCATTTCGAAAGAACTAAATTTTGACCACTAAATTTTAATACCTAGTATGCGAAAATGAAAGTAATTATAAAACTTGACTTTCAGAAACAAGTTCACTGAATTGTTTTTTTTTATTACGTATATAATTCTTATTTAGAAAAAAATAATTAACTTGCACTAAAAAAATTAATAAATATTTTAAGGTACTTATTTCTAAATTGCATTTGTTTTTATTATGGAAAGGTTCGCGACACCGTTGAATATAAACTACTATAATTTTTCAACGCGACCTCTATATATAATTTTTTAAGTCCCACAATGTAGTACTGTTGTTCGTTATTTACCTTTATTATTTAATAAAATAAAGATATTAATTTTAAGGACGTCCTGGTAAAGATAAGGCAAAACTAAATAGAGCTATTTACATACCATGTAATTATGCTAAAAAGTAAAAAAAAAAAAAGGAAATTGCTTTTAAAATGACTCTAATTTTTAAAAAAGTTTCAAATTAGACTGCGAAATTAATGAAAAATGCAATTCATGGTAATATGCTGAGCCAGTTTTCGTAGATGCTATTGCAGGAATCAATGTAAGGCCTTTGTACCTCTCTAGTTAATTTGTTTTTCATTTATCTAGGCACACTAAAAACGTATAGGAGGCTAAAGTCTATATATTCTAGCGGCCTGTAACACAAGTTCATCCTAATTTTTTTTTAATTGCATATTCTTGAAATTGAACTCTGATTATCAATTTTATACAGGGTATCTGTACAACTTACTTATTTACAAACTTACTGAGGTGATTTTATATTGTAAAATAAAGATAGTAATTTAAAAACATGTCAAGTGTCCTAGTTAAAGATAGTTTATCTGATTTTTAATCCGTAATTAATTTATTTTTTAACCGCCTTTAAAAAGAAAAGGAGGTTATCAATTCGATGTGTATATTAATAATAGTACAACTTGCATCGGCAGCAGTGCTGCCCCCACCATTCTTCTCCTTTCCCCGTATTTTGCAGACTTTTTGATACAAAACAAAAATATAGCCTTGTAGAATGATACTTCTACTTTCAAAATCTTTTTACAAAATTAAAATCAGACTATCCATGGCGCATCTAGCCGCGCTGAAAGTGTACTAAAAATTTTATATGACAATTGTGCAAAAGCTAATAAATCGACAGCGTCTGATTTTGGCAAGCATAAAGTACATATAAATTGCTAACATTTCGCGACGGGTCAGCGCTACAACTTGAAAAATAATGGAGATATGAATTTTTGAAAAAACGCTGAGCTTTCCGCTTTTTCCTGATTTTCTTCGATACTAATGCTGTGATTGTGTCAATCCAGGGCTCATTTGGTTGGTATTTTTATTCTCTACATTACACCAATGAGATTGCTTTATTAGTTTTGATTTTATAAGCAAAAAACAAAAAGAAATGCAATTTTATTGTTTTAATTGTTTATAAAAAATTAATGGATAGACTAAAGAAAGTGGGAAATAACAAAATATCACTAATGGAGAGCTATCTCGATGGTCGAAGTCAGAAGGTACGAGTTAATAATTTTGTCTGTAAGGAAATTCCAGTCCCTTCGATGGTGCTTCAGGGATTTCACACTGGACCACTTCTATTTAGTCTTTTTTTAACCGACTTCTAAAAGAAGGAGGTTCTCAATTCGTCGCGTATGTATTTTTTTTATGTATGTACACCGATTACTCCGGGACGACGGCACCGATTTGAATGAACTTTTTTACGTTATGTAAAGGAAATTGCTGCGGTGGTCCCATATTTTCTTGGACGACATTGGTACAGTAAAATCCATGATGGCACTGACAATATGGCGGCCAAAAAAATTAATTTTGTCTGATCTTCTCCAAAATTGGTATGGGAGAATTTTCGGGGTCGTACACAACGAATCCGAAATTATTTTTAAAAAATTCGATATGGCTGATCCAATATGGCGTACAAAAAAAATTTAATTTTGTCCGATTTTCTCCAAAATTGGTATAGGGGAGTTTTCGGGATCGCACATAACGAATCCAAAATATTATAAAAAAATTCAGTATGGCGGACAAAAAAATCAATTTTGACTGATTTTCCCCAAAATTGGTACGAGTGAGTTTTCGGGGTCGCACATAACGAATCTAAAATTATTTTTTAAAAAAATCAATATGGCGGATCCAATATAGCGGATAAAAAAATCAATTTTTTCCGATTTTTTTTAAAATTGATATAGGAGAGTTTTTAGGATCGCACATTACGAATCTGAAATTATCTTAAAAAAATTAAATATGGCGGATCCAAGATGGCGGACTATAGATTCTACATTTGTAGATTTTGTCTAAAATCAATATTGGGGGATTTTTGTTAGTGGTAATTGTGAATTTAAAGTATTCTTTGAAAAACTCAATCTGGCAGATTCAATATGGCGTCCTAAAAACTTTACATTTTTCGATTTTCTCCAAAACTGGTATAGGGGATATTGAGGGTGTAAATTATGAATTTAAAAGTATTTTTTCAAGATTCAATATGGCGAATCCAATATAGGGGACTAAAAATTTCACATTTTTCGATTTTGTTCAAAGGTGGGACTGAATCGTTTTTAAGGATGGTTAATGGTTCATTTTAGGGTGTTCATGACCAAGGTACATAAAATAAAAATGAATTAATAAGTTGTTCTAGTTAGCTTATAAGTATGATGTGACTGATATATAGATTTAGGTGCCTTAACGAGAAAATAAAAATTTAATGGTAAATAGTATCCTAGTATGAAAAACAAAAACAGGAATAATAAGGAAATAAAATTTTTATTGAGAACTATTGTTCGAAATCATAATTAATTACCTTCCGATGTACGCAAGTAATTAATAAGTATTATCATTTTATAATTATTAAATGTAAGACTGAAAAATTCTAGGAATACTTATTGTTAACCCAGATGTAAAAAAACTTTAGGAAATGGTAATGTTCATTAAAATTAAAATAATATCTTATAATGTGAATTGGGACTGGTTTCCCCAGATTTGAAGTTAAAACTAAAACGATCAAATATAGTGTTAAGAATAAAAAGAAAAAAAAAGGTTAGGATTAGTTTTATGAAAGGATCTAAAACCTGTTAAAGCACTTTAACAAGAGGAAGAATCTTTAGTAAAACTGAGTTAGTTTGATACGATTATCAGCGTATTATAAGGAGTTCTTCAAGGAGTTCCTGTAAAAATATTTCCAAAGTAGCTTTATTGCAAGGAGTTAACTAAAAACAATTAGTGGTTAGCGAAATTTTTCACGCATTGAAGGGACAGTGGCGTAGCGTGAAGAGAACTCGGCCCATATAGCATTTTGCTAAAGGTAGCAAATTTCGAAAAAAAAAATATTTTGACTTGATTGTATTTTGATTTTCTTATTGATTGAGGGAATCTATGAGTAACAGAGTATGATCGGGGTGATCATACAACCTTAGTACGTTTCTTTATAAATGAAGACTATTTGCCATATATACAAATATGTCCGTATTTGTACGGATTTTCAAAGTCTAACAGGGCGAATAAATCAATACAGATTTCCAGATTTACATTTGAAATGCAAATTTTTAAAGATTTTCGTTGTCGGTATAAATTTCTCCAAAAACTACCCCGCCCAATTATTTGCAATATTTGCGTTTCGATAACAGTCCCTTACAGATCAAGAAAATGACCACAAAAAATGAACATATTACAAGACAAAACGGTTATAAAAAAGGACATATAGACAAGGTTCGAAAAAACAAACGCTTGGCCACGAAAAATCGCAAAAACCAAGAGAATAGCTCCAAAGTTATTGTTCCTTATGTGAGAGGCACCAAAGACAAAATCGCAAAAATTCTATCGGTATGTGAAAACCTGTCTACAAAAGTTATAAGGAAAGTCATCGAAATTGTAAAGAGGTCCAACAACTTAAATAGTAGAGATGATAGCCAGCGAGTGCCTAATACTTGGAAAAATCTGCTTACAAAACATCAACCAGTAGCTTAGTAACGAAACAGATTACAACTCGGCAACGCAACTCCAAACACTGGCAACAGGGCCGATGACGTCCACCAGGTCTCGCAACCTGGTTGGCCAGAACCATTCGGAAAACGAACGCTCCCGACGTACACACGAGACCGACAGCACCCGAGTCGCAGGCGTCAGTTCGCTCGTAGACGCCGTACAGTGTGCTTTGAAAATGGTGAATGAGATTTCGCCGAAACGTCAGGGACTCAGCACATACACGGGATGCCCGAACCTTCGATTACATAAATAAATAAATATATATATATATATATATATATATATATATATATATATATATATATATATATATATATATATATATATACTAATTCGACCCCGTAGGAATCCGAAGATCTAACCTCTTTACACTCCCACGAAAATAACCGGTCTTTAAAAAAATTCGTATCTCCCAAACTAGTCGTGTGATGACAATTCTGAAAGAGGACACACACTTGCAAATTTTAAGTCATTATCTAACATTTTCAAATCAGAATTTATAATATCTTCCCTTCGATATTCTCATGGTGCACAATCGATTTAACACCCCGAATTAGTATATAATTGGCAAGTTTGACGATCAAAGAACAGAAAAACAATGGAAAAAATGTCAAAATTTTTCGTCTCACCAATCTACTCAGAATTAAATTAAAAGTAATAATTTCAATTACGCTGGTGCCGACTTCAACAAATATAAAACATTTTTCAATTTACTTTTGATTTTTTGGCTCAATTTTTTAAGTAAATTCATTTTTTTAAAAATAATTTCTTAGAAAATCATTTTACAACCTAAAAAATCAGTAACCCTGTACAAGTAAACTTATCTCCAATACCATTTCTCCAGCGCATAAAGAATACTAATTGTCAGTGTTACGTCGAAGGTGACGGGCAAGGATACTTACGCAAAATAAAAGTGCAGTTATTTATTTATTAAAAAAAAATATGTGATATCAAAGCAGAACAATGAAAATCGGATTTAGGCTTTGTTTGAATTAATTGTTTTTTTTTAATATAAATTATGGTTGATAATAAGTGTACAGTTTAAAAGTAAAAGCATTATTACGAAAATGAGGAACTAGCATATTTTTTATTAATTTCCGAAAACAACCAGTTATAACTGTATCGTTAATTACAAAAAAATCGTACAAAGAAGTAGTAAATTAAATTGTTACTAAACAATATAAACCAATCCACAAATCAAGTAACGCTCTCTGTTTTTTTTTTTCGAAATTTTTATTATATGTAACTTTTTAACTTATATTTGATTAAAAAAGGTTTTCTTATTGGAAATTTTGTTGACTTTAAAATTTTAGTACTTTACAGTAGATATAATCCTAAAAAGAGGCAAGAAACTTGCACAAGTAATAACCAAACTATTAGATGATTGACTCGAAAGAGAAGCAACATTGAACACCTGGAATAATGCCAGTTAAATTACAATCTTTCAGTACTGGGAAAGTACTCATTCTAAAGATTAATAAAAAGGAAGCGATTTGCTTCCATTTAAACACTAAACAAGCACATCTGGAGTCTGAAGTATATTTTATTAACAAACTACTGCATTACAACTCATATCCAAAATACCTTGGTGTCACAATGGAAAGAATACTCAAATTTCAAAAAAGCATATAGAAAATATCGCATAAACTATGTGGAACAACCTGGGGTGCAAAACCTTCCACTCTTACGACCTCAGCTCTTAGCCTGGTATACTCTGTTGCCGAGTACTGCTTTCCGGTATAGCTAAACGATAAGGGTTGACATAAAACTCAACGCCTTGAGGTTAATTAGCGGAAGCATAAAAAGTACTCCCACTTCTTGGCTTCCAGTTCTGAGCCATATCCCCCAAAGGTTGAAATCTAGATCTCCCCCAATCTTATCAGCAAGAAGGTGATTTCAACACGACCACAGGATAAAAGGATTCGTGGGTAACCCAAGTTCTACCTCCTCATACTGGACCCTACCATGTGCCTGCCAAAAATAGAGCTAAACCGCTATGAATGGAAGACATTGAACAGGACTAGAACTTCCCATGGCGTATGTCGAGACTAAATTTATTTAGAAAACAGTTCAATAACAAATTTTATTTACAAAATTTAGGCCTACCAATGGGTTCTCCTCTTAGCCCTCTCCTAGCAGACATTTTCATGTCAGACATAGAAAACAAAATTCTTAATTCCCCTTTAAGCAAAAACCATGTTCAATTTTCGTATAGATATGTGGACGATGTTATAGCATGTTTTAAAGGTACTACTAGACATCTTCAAAAATTCTTACAATACATTAATAATTGCCATCCAAAAATTCGATTTACTCTGGAAACTGAAAATAACCATAAAATAAATTTTATAGATCTCACCATATCTCACCTCAATAATCAGTGTAATTTTAAAATTTTAGAAAACCAAGGTTGATCTAATGACTTTTTACAACACAAAATCGCTGCATACAATTCAATGATACATAGGCCATTCTCTTTACCTCTCTCTGAAGAAGATTTTCAAGAGAAACTAAATATCATTGAAAGGATTGCAATATCAAACAATTTCTCCCAACAAACTATAAAGAAATTAATAACTAAAAAACAAAAACAACTAACCTTTAATTCAATATATCCCAAAATAAAAAATGGTAACGATAGTTCATCTTATATATCTTTGTCATACTGTGGTACCCTGTCAGAAAACATAGCTAGTACTCTTTCCAAACATAACATAAAAGTAGCTTTTAAATCTCAACATAATCTGTCCACTATCCTTTACAGTGCTAAAGATAAAATTAATAAATTTGATAAATCAGGAGTTTATAAGTTAAAATGTTCAGAGTGTGATAGCGTGTACACTGGACAAAGTGGTAGAAGCTTTAAAACTCGTTTTTTAGAACTCTACCGATCATATAGACAACAAAAAACAGACTCGAGCTCTGCCAACCATTGTTTAGAACATAACCACAGTTTTCCTAATTTAAGCAACACTGACATATTACATTATTCAACAAAGGGCCAAAAGTTAAATATCCTTGAATCTTTAGAAATATATAAACATAGTATAAATAAAAAAGTAAATTTGCTTAATGACCAGACAGAACTTGGGTATTCCCCGTTATTTGTTGTTACCAAATAATAATTAGTTCCCAAAATTTAGTACCTCCCCTTTGTAATAATGTAATTTCTCAGGTAGTTTTTATTTATTGTTAAATTTTCTCATGTTTCTGTATTGAATACTTAGTCTACCTTTGTAATTCAGTTTGAAAATGACTCTGTGAGTTGAAACTGTTTTCTAAATAAATTTAGTGATATAAAACATATTAGTTCATTTTTAAACATTTCCCTAAAAAAATTGTAAGTGGGTTTTTGATTCGTTTTGTTATACTACATGTCCAATTAGTATCCAACTGAGATACGTGCCCAAAAAGTTTGAAAAACAGTGCTGCAGGATTTCTAAAAATTTACATTTAATCGTATAATACAAGATTATCCAAAAATTCACTACTTGTTCTAAAGTAGATTTAAATATAAAATAATTACTGTTATTTGATCATAAACAACAAATGTATTTCAAGAATAGAGGATGATTTAAAAAATGTCTCTTATGGATGTTTTCAAACTTACTAAGAGGCAAAGAAAAACTCAAAATAGAAACACATTTTTGCTTAAAATATAAATATTATTATTAAAAGAGGGCTTAGAAAAAAAAACTATTAGAACATACACCCCTAATAATGACGATACTATTTTTTAGTTATTTCATCCTGTTTAGTAAATTCTAAAACTTCTGTTTTGAAAATTAAAATAAAAATTATTTTGTGATATCGTTTAAAACGAAAAAGAATACTTATCAGAAACCCAAATACAAAATTAAATTTTCTTTTTTCATCTCACATTATTTTTTTAGTTTTATTAGTTACGAATATATGATTGGCGTGATTTTATTTAAATCAACCTGTATAATCCATTTGGATATAAGCATTTTTAAGAATTAACTTTTTTTTTTAATTTACCGGAAATTCGAAATTCGCAACTATTAAATAAATCTAAATAAGAATTTATATTACATACATGTATGTATACTGTGAATTGAAAAGAAAATGAAAGAAATACTTGGGTCGAAAATTTTATGATCTCATGATCCGAGATAAAATGTAATCGAATTTGATGGTCGACATATTATTGTAAATCAGGTTAAGGCTATTTTCCTTTAAAAACAATGTAAATAAGTATTACGAGAAGCACTAAAAAAGTTCTGTTTCAAGTGGTTACCGCCTGAAAAATGACGTCTTCTGAGGTGCCTTTTCATAATTTTTTTGTACACAATTGCAACCGTTTATCCCGCTAGGCAGAAAAATTATCATTTTTTAGGGCGTGTGAAAGTTTTTTTGACGAATCTTGCAGAGACGTACGAAGGAATACTTGTTCCTAAAAACTTGCACCGATATTTCCTTAAAAAGGGTCACCAAGTTTTGCAAAATAACTTCTGCAAAAAGTACATCAAAAAAAGATTTATTTTTCACTTCCAAACAAATTAAATAATGCAGTTATTTCGAAACCTACGTATTTGAAATTGATGTCATTCGAAAGATAATGGAAAAACGAATATTCTTTTTAGAGAAGAAATAAAACTACTGGCTGAAGAAAAAAGAAATGCATACATAAAATATATAAATAACAAAACCCAAGAGGAGTATAACATATATTAAGAAATAGGAAAGTATAATAAATGACCCATCCATCAAGTAAAGAAGAGCTATTGGGAAAAATTCTCCAAAAGATTTTTACGGTGGACAGAAAAAGATTTAGATCATGCCTCGAAAAAGGAAAAAGCCAGTGACGATAAAGTGCTGATTACCAAGGTAACACATTCTCTCTCTCTCTGTCTCTCTTTGTCAACCTCTGTCCATCCACTCCTGGATGTAGGTCCCTCTCAATTGTTTCCATCTTTCTCTATTCTCGCCAATCTCATCCACTGTTTGCCCGCCACTGTCCTTACGTCTTCCCATCTTTTTTGAGGTCTTCCCGTGCTTTTTATTGTCTCCCTCGATCTCCATTCCAGGATTCTTCGTGTCCATCTGTTGTCCTCATATCGGGCTATGTGACCAACCCATCGCCAATTCATCTTTGCAACCTCCTTCACGATGTCTTTGACTTTCGTTCTGCGTTTAATCTCGGTGTTTCTAATCCTGTCTCTTAATGATATTCCAAGCATGTTTCTTTCCATCGCTCTTTGGACTGTTTCTGATTTTTAGCGGACTTTTTGGTGAGGGACATGGTCTCTAATCCATACGTACACACCGGTAATATGCATGTGTCGTATACTTTTTTTTTGAGATTTATGGGAATTGAATTATTTTTCAGAACGTATGCAAGTTTACCGAAAGCAGCCCATGTCAGCCGTGTTCTTCTTTTCATTTCAGCATCCTGGTTTGATTTCCCTAGTCTGATGTCATGACACATTAACATGGAAAAACCATTTTAGAAACATTCTGGACAACCAAGAATAAAGCGACGAAGATAAAGACATCAACATAGAACAAACGATACTTAAATCTGAATAGAGAAAAGCGCCAGATACAACTAACGAACATAACTAATAACATAAATAACGAACTCATCAAATATGGAAGTCCAGAAATCAAGAAGGAAATTACTAAATCATTCCAGAAAATCATATCCCATGAAGAAACACCTACTAAATGGAAGACCAGCATAGCTATAGCTATTTATAAATGAGAAGCCAAGCTCTATAATAAAATTAATAACAAAGATCCTATCAGAAAAAATCAAGGTCACTATCTACGAAGAATAAAAAGGCTTTAGACAAAATAAATCAATAATAGATCCCTGATCTCAAACAAGCTTTTGATCGAGTCCACCTGAAGGATGTAATAAATATTCTTCAAGAACATAATGTTAACGATGTGCTCTACATCATAAACAAGTTGAACCAAAGTAATATCACCAAAGTAAAAATATATGTTGGCCTCCAGATGCTGTACCAATAGCAACTGGTCCTCGACAAGGAGACAGTTTAAGTCAAGTACTTTTTAACGGTATAAGGACGAAATAATTAGAAATATGAGAGAACTTTATGCCGAATACAAAATGGGAAACAGAGTCATCAAAATATTATGCTCTGCTGATGACGTCATACTTTTAGCCGTAACTGAGCTTGACTTACGCAGATTCACCACAATATCACTGCGCTTCAATACGGCATTCTCTACCAAAAAAACGCAGATATTAGTGAACTCAAGAGAACTAATTAGATTTAAATTTGCCTTTAGGACAAAAGCATTAATCAGGTGATGAAAGTCAAGTATCTCCAGATGGATCAGATATGAACCTAATTAATAAAGTACGAACGCAAAAAAAAATACAGCAAGTCAAATATGGGGGGATTTCAGATACATCATTTGGAGAAATAAGCGTGTGACCATCGAAAGCAAGTGTGTAGGGACTTCTACTCAAGGTTTTTTTAAAAGTAATAAACG
Organism: Diaprepes abbreviatus; assembly: GCA_034092305.1. Lineage (NCBI taxonomy): Eukaryota > Metazoa > Arthropoda > Insecta > Coleoptera > Curculionidae > Diaprepes > Diaprepes abbreviatus. The sequence continues at coordinate 2,215,461 of JASJET010000147.1, forward strand.
GACACATTTATAAAGAATTTGAAAAAGGGATAGATGATAGTCAGTTTGGATTCAGAAATGGTATAGGCACCAGAGACGCGTTGTTTGCACTTAATGTGCGTTCACAGAGGTGTATGAATATGAACACCAATATACACATTTATTATGTTGACTTCGAGAAGGCTTTTGATAAAATTAGTCATGAAAAACTAGTCGAGATTCTAAGAAGAAAAAACATAGACAACAAAGATTTAAGAATAATAACTTACCTATATTGGAATTAACGCTCACAAATAATAGTAGATAACGAAACAAGTCCGGAAATTGAAATAGGAAGAGGAGTGAGACAAGGATGCATTATGTCACCCCTACTATTCAATGTGTACAGTGAATCGATTTTCGAAGAAACACTGTTGACAAAGAGTAAGGGAATAATGATAAACGGAAGAGCTGTAAACAACATAAGATTTGCAGACGACACTGCTATCATAGCTAGCTCCACTAAAGAACTCCAAGCACTAGTGAACGAAACAAATAACGTTTGCGAGCAGCACGGATTAAAAATGAACACCAAAAAGACTAAATATATGGTAATAACTAAAAAACAAAACATGCAAACAAGCATAAAGTTGTGAGGTGTGAATTTAGAAAAAGTGCAAAAATAGAAATACTTGAGCACATGGATAACAGCAAATAATGAACAAACAACAGAAATAAAAACGAGAATAGAAATGACAAGAAGTGCGTTTGTAAAACTGAAAACCAGCAGAGATATCACTCTAGAACTAAGAATGACATATAATGAGAGGCCAGCGATACGAGTTGCTTAGATTGATCATGCAGGGTAAAATAGAAGGAAGAAGAAATATCGGTTGAGAAATTTGAGAGAGTGGTTCAATTGTAACTCAGTAGAACGTTTTCGAGTAGTGACAAATAGAGTGAGAGTGGCAATGATGATATCCAACCTCCGATAGGAGATGACACCTGAAGAAGAAAAAGGGACTTCTACAAAAAAGTTCTTCAAGTAATTATCTCCTAAATTCTACCGCATTTTAAATCCCACAATTTTTCTTATAACTTTTTTTTAAACTTAATTTTCACAACTTTCTGAAAATAAGTCGCCAGCGTGTATTGCATTTCTCAAAAAATTCCACAAATGCATGTAGCGTTTTTTTTTCGGGAAATTTAAGTGACTGCGTTTTTATTTTTGATCGCGAAATAAAAATCACAATGTGGTTTCTTTATAGAAACCACCGCTAAAAACAGGTGGGGCATATTTAATGCAATAATTGTAGATCCGATTTGGTTGATAGAATAACTTTTTTGCAAAGATTTATTTATAGTTTTGTCAGGTACAATTATCAGTTTGGTGATAGGTACGGTATTGTTCTCTTCGGTTTTTCTTATAAATTTGCCGTATTTTTTTTTAAATAAATTCGCATAGAAGTTTATATTCACGCTTAACCTGCGTTAGAACAGTAGAAAATATATATTACATATTGATGCAAAATTGAAGGTAATAAACAAGGTTGCTTATACAAAATAAAAATGTACATAAATGTTTAGATAATTACTTAAACTGTCAGAGGTTTTTTCAAAGTCGTGTTTCTGGCAAGTTATTTTTTAAGGAAGCTTTGTTTGATTAACCGGCTTCAAAAGTCAACTTTTTTCAATGTCTGCTCATACATAATTTTTAACAGGACGGAGCTATTTTGATTCAGTTTTCAGCATGTTGGAGCAAATTCCATACTAGGCTTACTGTTTTAAAAACTGAAGAAACATAAAAATTTCCTGCATAGTACAATAGAACAGCTTCAGCTTATTAGGTTTTCGATAGTCTACTTTCTAGGTTACATGCTGTAGTTCTTGCATCGCTCCTCGGGCTTCTTTTAAGTTATTCCTAATTACGTGATCGGCAAATTTTGGGATAACTAAGCTTTCTGCCATCAGTAGTAATTCTTTTGTTTTCCCACTATATCACCTTAAATGCATATTTTAGAACAACCTTCTAAAATACTCTCTTCTAGATTTTAGTATGTAAGAGCGTGTTGATTTATTATTGTAATGGTAAGCTTTTAAAATTGAGCATGAAATAAATAAAATTAGTAATTAATTTTTGTTCCCTGACACGTTCACCTTGTGAACATGGATGAAGCAATTGTTCTTGAAAAGTTTCATGAATAACCTATTTTTAACCGACTTCTAAATAAAGGAGGTTCTCAATTCGTCGACTATGTATGTTTTTTTATGTATATACAACGATTTCTCCAGAACGGCGGCACCGATTTGAATGAATTTTATTACGTTATGTTCAAGAAGTTTTTGCGGTGATCCCATATTTTTTTGGACGAAATTGGTCCAGTAAAATCTAAGATGGCAATGACAATATGGAGGCCAAAAAAATTAATTTTGTCCGATGTGCTCGAAAATTGGTATGGGGGAATTTTATGCGTCGTACATACCGAATCTGATATTATTTTTAAAAAATTCAATATGGCGGATCCAATATGGCGAACAAAAAAAATTAAATTTTGTCCGATTTTCTCCGAAATTGGTGTGGAAGCGCTTTCGGGGTCGCACATAGCGAATCCAAAATATTTTTAGAAAATTCAATATGTCGGATCCAATATGGCGGACAAAAAATCAATTTTGTCGGATTTTCTCCAAAACTAGTACGGGGGAGTTCTCGGGATCGCACATAACGAATATAATATTATTTTTTTAAAATTCAATATGGCGTATCCAATATGGCGGATAAAAAAATTATTTGATCCGATTTTTTTCAAAATTATTATGGGGGAGTTTTTGAGATCGCACATTACGAATCTGAAATTATTTAAAAAAAAAACTAAATATAGCAGATCTAAAATCAATATTGGGAGATTTTTGTTAGTGTTAATTACGAATTAAAAATGTTTTTTGAAAAGTATATCTGGCGGATTCAATATGGCGTCCTAAAAATTGTACATTTTTCGATTTTCTCCAAAACTGAGGTTCTTGAGGGTGTAAACAACGAATTTAAAAGAATTTTTTCAGGATTCAATATGGCGAATCCAATATAGCGGACTAAAAATTTTACATTTTTCGATTTTGTTCAAAGGTGGGACTAAATCATTTTTGAAGATGTAAAAAGCGAATATAAAATTATTTTAGAAACTTTAATGTCAGATGCAATATGACGGTTTAGAAATTTTAAATTTCCGGATTTCATCCAAAATTAGTGCAAGGTGACTAGAGAGCTTTGAGGGGTTTAGATTTAGATTAGATTAAGACTTAAAATTATTTTTTTGAAATTCAATATGGCGGATCCAATATGGTGGGTTGAAAATTGAATCTTATTCCTTTTTTTTAAAGATTTTGTATTAGGAGGTTTTCGGGGTCGTGTATTACAAATATGAAGTTAATTTTTTACAACTATTAAGTTGATAAGATACAATATGAGGGACTGAAAATTTTACATTATTCTATTTTGTCTAAGTTAGTGGATTTACTATGACAGACTAAATATTTGTTTGACACAATTTGACTGGTATTTGGAAAACTCTTAGAATCAAAGAATTTTTAGCGGTTCATTTTAGAGTGATTTACAACTTCAGATAAAACGAGTACTTTTTTGCCATCTTGGAGTCATTTTGAAGTACACTATTCTCAATTAGTATTTAGTTTAAATAATTTATGGATGTCATAATGAATTCAAAACTAAAAATCGAAAAATCATATTGTTATAAAAAAAAATTGAACCGACTTCTAAAAGTGCGCTAAAAAGTGAACAATAACTATAAATTTTTCTATGAAATTGAAATTTTTGAAGTCGAAGCCAAGTTATTACTAAATAAAATTACAAATAAAGTATTTTTAATCTGTTTATGCGAATCACATTTTGTCTGGTATTAGTTTGGCGCCGATAAATTTCAAATTCATAGAAAATTTTATAGTTATTTTTCACTTTTTAGCGCACTTTTAGAAGTCGGTTCAATTTTTTTTCTAAAAATTTTATCTTGTGCTTATTTGAGCTATGAGGTTTCTTAGAAGGATTATCAGCAATCTCATTCAGAATGTGTTCTAATTCAGGATTTCTTGCTCTTCTTGGAAGCAAACTGATTTCCCTTAGAAAATAGTTGTAGAGTCCTTTTTTACATAGTTGTATGTATCCAAAAAAATTGAGTTTTAGCTCTGAAAACCGACGGGTCGAAATTATGGGACTACGAGTTTAGTGGCAAGTCCGATCCTGACTTCCTTAATAATGTCAAAGTTATTTATGACCTGAATTCGTTAGTATTTATGAGTTATACAATATGCCAAGATTTTATTAAAATATTCCAATCTGCTCAAAAGCTACAGCGCAAAAAATAAATCACTGGATGGATACCCCTTTTGATAATTCTTGAGGAAATTTTCTGTAATGCCACTAGCTTTTTCGTTAGCTTTTTATTTAATGGAGCAATTTTCCCTACATAACTCATTTGAGTTATGTAGAACCCGGATACACAAAAGTATCATATTTAACAATATTAGCATAATCAATTATAAAAAATTTTATATCACAATAAACTAATTGTGAGAATTTTTATTATGTGAATCACTTGATCTCTTTTATTATTTAAATAAATTAACCAGAACTATTTGATAAATCAACAAACATTAACGTTTTGAATTCCTTCTACAATTACCAAAATATTTTATTTGGTTAACGTCATAGTACTAACTTTAAAAATATTTTGAAATTTTTCCAATATTTGCATATAAAATTTTCAAAATTGTAAATCTTAAACATATATTTAAAATTCTTTGCAAAGAAACAAAATTATTAAAGGTTACCAGTCTTACAATTGGTAGTTTGCATATTTATTAACAAACGTAAAATTTAATAGATGCATATTATTTTAAGATTGATCAAATTTAGCACAAGGCAACGATAAGACTACCTTGCAAACCTGTCCCTGACAGAGCAGGTAAGAATATAAATCTAACAGGCTTCTTTTTATATTTTCGTTATAACTCACATATAAAATGGTCGAAAAGTGGAATTCCCCACAATTGTTTATATACTTATATAACAATATTCAGATTTAGGGTTAATGGTTTTGAAGTTTCTCTTAATAAATCCACTTTTTGCACATTCACCCGACACAATTTACCCAATATAGATCACATAAATTTACAGAATTTAACTATACCCAACAAGACTATAGTTAGGTATCTGGGCATTCTTTTGGATAAAAAGTTGACTTGGAAAGAGCATATTAATCACTTGATGACTAGGTGTAATAAGGGCATCAACTTTTTGCGCACTGTTACAAGAGTGTGGTGGGGCTATGACGTCAAACAGCATTAATTTTTTACAAAACATATATTAGATCTATCCACGATTATGGAAGCATGCTTTATGGCTCTGTTTGTAAAACTCATTTGCAAAAGGTTGATAAGGTTCAATATAAGGCTCTAAGAATTTGTTTAGTGGCAATGTGCTCTACTTCAGTAGAAGCACTTATGGTTGAGGCTTTAGAGCCTCCCTAAATTTGTATTCAAACATAATTTTTTTGAGATCAATTTATTACAAAATGTAGCAAGACTTCAATACATTTGACCTAACAAATAATTATTGATGTCATAAAAATTCGCCTCTTTGTGTGAAGCATTCAGAAATTATAACCAGATACTAAATGATATCACTCCTTTTAGCATTGCCGACTATGAATATTATAGTAGCATCTACAGAATAGTTATACGATTTCACCCATTCACGGATAACAGATTATTCAATAAACTCATTTTAAACAGTGAACTTTGTTATCTCAAGGACTCTATACTAATATACACAGATGCTTCTAAGACACCAGAAGGTAATGGGGCAGCAATTTTCATCCCCCAAATGAACATTAAATGTAAATATAAAATAATTGATAATTTTTACCAGTGAAGCTATAGCTATATCTGAAGCGCAAAAGGTTGTTTTGGATAGTAAATTTCAGCATTATGTTATCTTGTCTGACTCAATGTCTGTCCTTAAATCCTTGGGTAAAGTTAAACCTTGGGACTATAAAAGTAATCCGTTTATTTAGAACATCAGAAAATTATTGCGAAGATCTATGCTACACAATAAACATGAATGTGATTCATATGGACAAAAACTCATACGGGACTTGAGGGTAATGAAATTGTTGATACTATGGCTAAAGATAGCATTCTAAATGGCATTCGTCTTAAAAATAAATTTACTCTTTCTGATGCATATAATAGTTTAAGTCATAAAATAAAGCATAAATGGAAAGAAAGATGGTCTAATTTTTGTAGAAACACATCGACAATATATTCACTCATATGTGATGATATAGCAAATAAATACTGGCATATAGATATAACAGTCTCAAGACGCTACATCAGGCGCGGATCCAAGGGGGGGGGGGGCGATCGCCCCATAGACCCGATTCTGCCTCTTATACCAGGAATGTTTATGTTGCTGGCATCCCCTCCTGTCCAAGAGCTTCAAATTAAGAAAAATAGGCACGACCCTGCCATTTATGGGAATGTCTCCGGTGTCCCCCCCCCCCCGTCGACAACTTGCTTTCGCTTGCCATAATGTACTTTTGTGATGCCACCGCCCTCCCCAAAGAGAGAGGCTGGATCCGCCCCTGCGCTACATAACAACTATCATTCTTATGAAATTTGGCCATGCCTGTTATCTTGCTCATTTACATAAAATTAATGTCCTACCGACAGACAATTGTGATGTCTGTCATATTAGATGTGATCTGGATCATATAATTCTACAGTGTAGAAAATACCAGAATGAAATAAATACACTGTCTGAAATTTTATTAAATAATTGTAAAGTTGAGAGTCCTTTTAATGTCCCTAATCTTCTAGCGTTAAAAAGACCAGAAGTATTATGCTTAATCTACATAAAATAAATTTAAAACTATGATCTCACACTCAAAATTTTATCCTTCAGTGTACATCCTTTTATAGTGGTCTTTCTCGTTTGTCTAATCAAAAGACGCCCTGATAGACCCCAGCGGCGTGAAGTATGTGTCCCTGTTAAACACCTATGTCAACTCATTTTTTTAATATCTCAAAACGTAGTGAATAATTTGTTTTTTACTATGTATATCAATATATTTTTGAATAAAATAACACTTCGTGACTGGTTGTATAGCTGATCAGCCAATGCCAATACAAAAAAAATATATTCAGACGGGTCAAAAACTAAAATGAGTTATACCTTGTACAAATGTCTTGCAGTTCTTGTTTTCTAGAGTTATTAACATTTCGAAATAGCTCGGTTAAAAAAATATAAAGAATATTAACTTCAAAAGAAGGCAATGAGTGTGATATTTCACCATGAAAACGAAAATTTATACGTAAAGATAAGAGAAATGCTTCGTTTCAGCAACAGTACAGTTGGATGAAGGTTTGAAGACAATGTTGACAAGATTGACTTAAATGTAGTTGTCAGACTTACATTGTCTTTATTTTTGTTTCTTTTTACGACGTTTCGATTAGATTGTATCTCTAATCGTTATCAAGTATAAACTGCATGAGTTCAGGGGGCGCCCCCCCGCCGCACCGCGGTATTTGCGGGTTCGTTATTTACGCCACTGATGTAAAAAATTAAACGCGTTTTTCTCATAACAGCTTTTTTCAAATCGGCATGACGAATAACTTTAATAATTTTTATCCGATCGACTTCAAATTCTAACCACATTTTTCTACGAGCAATTGCATTTTGCAGAGAACTACATAAGGAATTTTCGACAGATTGAAATTTTTTCATTTTATGACCATTTTTATACGAATTTTTTCACTGAAATTCGACTGTTAACTTCAAATGCCTGCCATTTTCGGAAAAATCAATATTTTTATATTTCCAACAGTACTTCTCTAGGTATTCTTATGTTAATTAACGGAATTTTTTTAGTTTTGTTCTAGGTCAAAAATTGTGGCTGCTAGCTATCACACCGCGGAGCGCCAAAAAAAAAATGCTTCGAAAAGGAACTAACAGAAGTCGGCCATTTTGTTTGAAACAAAAAAATCTGATTCTTCGATGTTGGAGCTTTTTGTACATATAATTAGTTTTATAAATAGATTTAATTTCCATACAAAAAAAAATTGTGATTTCGCACCCGCTACTGTGAGCATACCTCTTAAACATACTTTTAGATTCGTTATGTGCGATCCCAAAACTTCCCCATACCAATTTTAGAGAAAATTGGATAAAATTAATTTTTTTGTCCGCCATATTATCAGTGCCATCATTCAAATCAGTGCTGGCGTTCCAGCGTAATCGACATACATCCACAAAAAAACACAGAGCGGTCGAATTGAGAATCTCCTGGTCACGAAAATTGAACCTTTCAACTTCAAAGGCATCGTCAAAGCTATCACATTTGTTGGATGATTTAATCTGGCACCAAGGTACAAAAATAGAAACAAAATAAATGTATTGGATAGTTTAAAATTGATATGTGCGTAAAAAATTAAAAAACTAGTATAGGTTGAGGTCAACTATTTAAAAACAACGGAAAAAATTAAATAAAACCCAAAATACTTATAGGTAATTAAAGTAAATGGACTTTTTTTTATAAATTGCGTTTTAAAAAAGAATAAATTCCTTCTTCTAATAACAAATATTTAAAACAACATCTAGTAACAAAAATAGATTCGAAAGGTGACTTTGGTACAAAAATAGAATTGTATGCAGATCGGCTTAAATTCGAAGAACCCAAAAATGTACCAGGCTACATAAATTATAAAATAATGATAATATTAGAGAGTTATAGATTTTTTCTACGAGTATTTTGTTTTAAATGTACAAAAATTAAAATTAATTTCAAAATATGCAGAACGTCAAAGTCATTTCAAAAAGACAAGATACCATACTCATTCAATCACGCATTAGCAACACTTTTGTTTCTCAAAGGTTGCTCGATGTATGAGAGTAGAGAAGAAACAGGAATATCTCCACAGAGTATCGGATTTTTTTCTAATTTATGTTGATTACGACTAGTTATTACTTAAAAAATAAATAAATAATTAACTCTACTTTTTAACTGTTGCTTATTAGGCTTATTAGTTGGGAAGCCTAGTGGATTCCCGAAAAATGTATATATATATATATATATATATATATATATATATATATATATATATATATATATATATATATTCTCCTTACGACCGCTAAAAAAGGGGACAGACAATATATTTTCTGCAAATTCCACTCTGGTTCTCTCTCCATACTAGTTTCAACCACCTAAGGGTCTCATCAGTGGAGCTGTAACGAAGCGAAAGCAAAATGCACAGAAAACAACTGTCTACTTAAAATCCCCATATCGTAAAATATCGGCAGGATATTATTTGCCTCTGTACTATGTAAAATAACAGTCCGGCATTAAGTTCTGCTGTACCAACAACAAAATCTTCGTTCAGACATACAGTTTTGAATACGTGGCATATGAGCCAAATCAAAAATGGCACATCCTTTTTTGCTTGCATTTTTTATTAACATATTGTTGGTGCCAACCTTGTTTCCTTAGGATTTTCGGGGTTGTTGATCACAAATCTCAAATCAGAAATTAAACATTTTCAAATCTAAGATGGCGGACCCATTATTGCTTAAATTTTGCCCACAAAAAGCGTCTGCCATATTTAATTCGCCGTCTTCTACAGCTCATCTTCGAGAGGGTACGTCGAGAGGGACAGCGACCGCGAAAGGGACTACGGAAGAAGAACGTCCTACAGGTCATGGTCGAAAAGGTACAGAGACGACTACAAATAGAAAGCGACAGAATGAAGACCCGCTATGACCTCAAAGCAAATACTGGTGGATTCATGGTTGGTGGAAAAGTGTCGTTCAGTCCGAAAAGAACAAAAGCTTGAGAAGTCATGGGAAGGTCTGTACAACATAGTGACCCAACTAAACGATCTAGAGTACCGAATTTAGAAAAGCCCTCATGTGAAGATGAAAGTTGTGGATCTTGACATATTGGCCCATTATCACGATCAATACTTGGAAGGGGACAATGTAACGGAATTTATAACACTTACACTCTTCATAGTGTTAGTTTGGGTTTCTAGTTAGTACGGTTTTAGATTTATTTTCTACCAGTTCATTATAATTTAATTAATTTTACCTTTTGTTAATTTTCTCACGAGACGTCAATGAAAGAAGGTCTGGAACTTTTTAGTAAATTCTATTTCCTTTTTTTCAACATGGAACGCCGCTGGCAGAAGGTCTAGAAATCGCCAGATTACTCGTTTTTCTCCTTCTAGAAAATTGGGAAATATTCTCGTATCGGCTAAAAGGTTATATAAAGGGTTCAGATCGGCTTTCGTGGGCAGTTTAGTTTCAGAGCTCATCAATGCAAGGTGAATTGTTTGACAAGTGTCAGAATTGAAGTCGACAATAAAGAGCTTTTGAAATAATAGAGTGTGTTTAAAAATAGCCGTCAGGAAATATATATATATATATATATATATATATATATATATATATATATATATATATATATATATATATATATATATATATATATAAACTATCGTGGAGCCACGTCTCTTCATCGACTAGGAAAATCCACAGGGCTTCCCGACTAAAAGTGAACTGACAAAAATTTCCAGTTTATAGCTAAAAAACATCCAACTGGTATTTCTGTGTAGTCATTCTATAACAATGGATTATACGGAACTCTTATCGCGCAAGACACACTCGTCTTTGACCAATTATTTTATACTTAGGAGAGTTCAAATAAAACACAAAATTTAAAAATCATTTTTTTATATTTTTATTTCAATAATAATATTAACATAAAAATAAAATAATACACTGACTGTACATATCATATGATACAGGACACCGTGATATCAATCCGCATATAAAAAGAACTTACAAGAATAAAACACTCTGTATATCACACTGTCCCATCCTTTTGATTGCTTATAATCTATTTTAAAGGATAATTGAATTTTTCTACTAATTAGTTCTTGAGTTTTTGCTATGTACACCAAACTTAACTATTTTATTTTCTTATTATAAATTAAGACGAATTTTTTGTTTTAAGAGCGACAATATGTACGGAAAAACTAGACTTTTCTAAAATATCTTTTTGGAAATTTTGGTGTTAACTATACTATTATACATGCAGGGTGTTTACTGGTGGAAGAAACTTTAATATTTTAAGTTTTAAAAGAAAAAATAATAACTATCTGTATTTTAATTTCGGCGATCACTAAAAACCTACTATTATTATTAGACTGCGCCGTTTTTGGAGAGCATATTGCATTAAAATTTATTTATATGTATACAACCTGTTTCAAATTAAATCGGCAATATTGCCAACTTATTTATTTCTAGAGCTATATCACCGATCGAATTGCCAAAGTAGTGCATTTTTTTCCGTTGAATACTAATCAGTAATCAGAAAAACAATCTAGTTTTGAAGATATTCGGTTAAATGTACTTTTTCAAAATGGGATATCCTATATTATATATTGACGAACAAAAAACTAAATTCAGAAAAGTTCAAATTAACACATTTTAACATTTTTATTTTGATCTAGTTATCCATGGAATTGAGAATTACGCTTAAAATAAATTTTCCTTCACAGTTATTATCTACTAAAGTCTTATTTACCATCTTTTTAACATCAGGGTTGTGCAAATACAGTTAAATGAGTTTCTTAGCTAACAACTAAAAAAAATGTTTTAAGCGTGGCTCTCAATTCTATAAAAATAACTAGATCAAAATATCAGTGTTGGAATATCTAATAAGGCTTTTCCGAATTTTATGGATATGTTAAAGAATTTGCTTGGATGTTTTTATTATTACCTATTCAGTTTTATTAAAGAGGATATTCGTATGATTCAAATACTCACATTTCTATTTTCTTTTCAAAAAATCGATTGATAAACATTGATAGTCACAAAGTTTCAAATTAAAGTCAGTCTCCAGGCGGAGACTTACGAACAAACATCGAGGAACAGTATGAACCTATGGGCGAACGCTGTTCCAACCTTGAAACATAAGAGGCTTTGTGTAATGGGATTATGCCATATAACGGATTATAAAAACCAAAAAAAAATACTTGTCCGAGGAAGGAGGGGAGAAAGTGCAAGGGGAGAGGAGGGGAAGGACGGGACGAGGAGTGGGAACACGGAGGACTAAGTGACCTTGGAATAACTGCCTTGCTTAAAATAGCTATATGTATTTTTAACCTACTAATTTAATTTAGCGGAAACTTTAAACTCGTTGTTTGGCAAACATCGTTTTTGAAAGCTTTTCCATCGTCTGAACCTACCAACAGATATTTTAGAACTAAGAACAAGTTGAATGTGACTTTTTGTCGAACAAATCGCACCTTTTTGTAACACCTCTTATTTTGTTCACTGTCGCAGCACTTTTGGTGTAAAATTAACCAATTTTTTTTTACTTTGTTGTTTCACATAATCACACACCGACTTAAGTTGCATATAAATATTAGGAGTGACAAGCCTTCTTTGCATTTTTCAGACTTCAGCCGATCGGCGGCAAAGGAGATCATAAAAGCGTCATTATATTTGTATTGTTCGCGAGCAGTGCGACCGATGCTTGCAGCGATCCATTTTCTGTCAGTTTTGGTTCTAAATCAAAGAATTTGTTTATCTAATCACGACGACTTTATGCTACGCTCTTTCAAAAAAATTTACTTTGCAGCCATACCGACGACAAGAGAAATATGATGAAATTGGCTTGTCGTATCCCAGATGGTTTTATCATCTCCTTTGCCACCGGCCATCGAAGGCATAAGGTTTTCATGATAAATTCGCGTGGTGAGCTCGACTTCAATCGAAGTCGACAAAGTTCAAAGGAAGCTCGTCACGAAAGCGACTCGCCATATTTATACGCATCTTTAGATATTTCAACGTTTTACGAGATATATCTATAAATACCGAATTAATAGAACCACCAAAATTTTTATTTCAAATGTTTGCCTTTCGCCTTTGTAGTCCGCAGGAAAAGTGATCACAGTATAAGTCACACCATCAATACCCGCAACTTGCAAATTATTCTGAAAGGTTTACAGAAGTAAAAGAATACTGGAAAACTGTCATGTCATCAAGAAATAGATGTTGTTATTCTCTTACTTCATGAATCATCCTTACACAAATATTTACTATTCCGATTTGTCCTCATACCGTCTGTAGACTTCGAATGTTGTCTCTTTTAAATTGGACATTTTCCAATGGAAAACGCCTTTTATGTGCAACTCATGTAGAATAGATTTTGGTAACAGATCGATAACAAATAATAAAACATTAACGTGCATAGTCTACATGAAAAAAGTAGTTTCAACCGTTCCTAAACAAAAGCACAGAGTAAGACAATATTTCATAATATTTCGCTGCAAAACGTTACAACAGTAACTTTTATTGAAGAAAATTTGCACACCCTCTGAAATCTGTTGTTTTTATGGCGATGTCTCCAAAATCGTCGCAGTCTAAAATAACAAAAACTATCCCAGTAATATTACTAGAAACACAAAATTCAATTTAAATATGATAAAATGATTGTTTTTATGAAAATACACCTCTCATTCAGTTAATCAACGTATTAAAAGTCAGTTGTCAACCATTTTGATTGACAACTAAAATTTAAAGCGTATATTACTCTTAACCAACTATACTCTATTTCCCTAAAAAGTAGAGTATGTAATAATCATTTATATTCCAAAAGTCAAAATTTTAAATGCTCAATTATCGCAAATTGTTAATTTCTTTAAGTTTTTGAACACTATATATATATATATATATATATATATATATATATATATATATATATATATATATATATATATATATATATATATACTTGAACTTAACTACTTCTGCAGAGTTGTCGAGAGTCAATTTTTTTACATTTAAAATAACAAAAAATAACCGAGATTCAAGTAAAATTTAACTAAAAAAAAATTGAATTTATATGCCCTGAGAACATGTAAATGACAAAAAGCTCAAAATATTGAAGTGTATAGTACCAACGACAAGGAATCATCGCTGGGGAAATCCGATTTTATTTCCATTGTATGCAAATAAAATATTGAGTAAAAATTCAATTCGGCAAGACAAATCTAGAGATTTATATAAATTAGGAAAAAATATATGAAGTTAATTTACTTCTAGACGATTCCATATATTAACAAATATTATTCTACTCTTTAAAGAAACAGAGTATATCGTCAAAGTTATTTTAATTTTCGTAAAAGCCCAGTATTTTAAAGTTCGTTTCTTAAAAATAATCCATTTCGAAATTTAAACCAGCTAGTGGTTTTACGGTGGTCACATAAGAAGCAATAATTATTTTATTAAAAATTAGGTTTTTCAAATTGTATGTGAATTTAAATTTGATCTTTTTTCCCATCTGAAAATTATCGAATCTACGTATAAGTTCTGAAAAATGTTTTATCATGGGTTCAAACAATAAATATTATTCTTACATACAGGGTGGTCAAAAAATTTGCTACAACAGAAAAAATTTATAAGAGTTGCTATAGTTATTTTGGTAGTGTTAAATGTTATATAAATTATACAGGGTATTTAAAAATCGCCATGTATAATAAATTTAACATTATCAAAAACAGTTTAGCAATAACAAAAAAAGTTCCCATCTGTTGCAAACGATTGACCACCTCAATAAAAATTAAACACTGCAATTCAACTGAATCAAAATATTTGTACTAAAAAAAAACTGTTTTTTCATAAAATTCGCCAAAAAATTTTTATCACGACGATGCTCTTTTATAGGCGGCAAATTTATGCAAATACCACACCCTGAAAAACGATTTTAACACTGGATTTTTATATCTTATTTAAAAAGAAAAAGTAGCATCCTATTTCAGTACACCTTTGTAAAATATTTTCAACTATTTTTGCTTAAAAGTGAATCGGTTCTTAAATCCTTATTTTGCTGTAACACCTAATATCTTACAAGTATCAGTTAAAATACTCAGTCTGGTTAATTCTATGTACACGATAAATCAAAAACATTACATGTTAACATGCTATGGAAGAGGCACAAATTTTTTTTTATAATGGTGCACTGAGTAACACAAAATTAAGTCACAAATGTGGAAAACAGACAATTTCTGTACGGAAAAGACAATGCGCTTATTTATACTAGACAGTGCTTTTGGTCAACTAGTATTGCCGATAGAAATTTCCCACTGGATGTCCTATATAGTAGTGCCGATAGAAATTTCACGTCGCATGTCCTTTAGATGCTTTTATGTAATATGTGAAAGGTAAAAAATAAATAATTTCTAACGTCAAAATCTTGAAAACAATTTAATATATACATCAATGTTTATACAAACTGTAACTAGAAGCTAAGTAGCAATAAAGCTTTAAAATTTCTTTGCCGCTTGAAATATTTTTTTTTTTTTCAAAATTTACAAAACTTTATTTTAAAGCACTAATCGAATCCTTTAACCTGAAAAAATTGTAACACTTCATAAAATGTATTTTTAGTTCTATTCGCCCAAAGTATCAGCATTTTAAATCCAGTAACTTACTTTTATGTTACCCTGCACAAAGTCTAGCATTATTTACATTAAATCAATCTCAAGATAAGTTCTTAATATCAATCGAATAAAAAGTCTAACGAAAACACTTTTCACCACAAACACCTCCCACAGGGTAGGAAACCACGGAAAGATTTACAGACAATTAACGTAGATATTGCTAGACTTATATAAAGGCCAGTTTTTTGACCTCTGTTAGTAAAAATCTTAGAAGATAATTTATCTTGTAGATAAATCCTCTGTAGATGGACGTAGTGACTTTTTGCAAATAATTGGTATATAAAGGATATTACAAATTTTCAACTTACAATCAGTTTTTGTACTGAATCCCGTGGCACTAGAAATTGTTAAACTTTACCTATAAATCATTGGGTCTTGACAAAAAAAATATGTTCTTAGAGGTTTAGGTCTCTAAAAGGCAAGAAAATTACTTGAAACAAGCATAATTAAAGAAACATTTGGTTGTAATTGATTCTGTAGGAAAATGAGAAAAAAAAGTACCAAGTGGACTATATATAGATCGCTGGTTCAAATCCGGCTCGAAGGACCAAAAAAATGTTGGAAACTTATGTAGCTTAAAACATTGAATTCTTGTGAAAATCGGAAATTTGAAATCATATATTTTCTTTGACATAAGTACAGTCTATTAAAATTGTCAAATAATGAAAAGTCTCACACAAAACTAAAAAAAAATACACTGTTATTTCGCCACTAATATTAGTTAAAAAATTTCGAGGATAAACTCACCAAAAATGGCAAGTTTTTTTTTTATTTACTTAGAGAGTCCACAGTTCTTATTTTTACCAGTGAGGGATTAAAAATGTTTAGAGCAGTTGTCAACGGAACCCTTGTATGTTGACTGGTTCTTCAAAAGGTACACACTCATATAAGTGCACCTCCCCACACCTCGAAACTCAATTCAAACTTACTTTTACGTATAACAGATGTATATTTCAATATTTCAGGAATGTATATTTTCTCAAATGATCAATTTATCAGGTAGGTAAGAAAATCAGCAACTAATTTTTTTCTTTATATACTTTTTAAAGGAAAATAAAAAAAAGTAATCAAATAAGTTTAATCAATTTTAAAAATCCAAATGGCAAGTAGCTAATTTGTAAAACCCTATATAACAATCGTTTGTTTTCTTGGTTACTTTGTAGAAAAAATGTTCCATATTTTACGACAACTTTCTCCTTGATCAATCTTTAAATTATCTTTGTAAGACGACATTTGTATTTCTGAAATACTAGCAACTTGATGATATGATATGACTAAAATGTTCCGATGACTGACCAAGCAAACCTTTAAGTATGTATGTTCGGCTTAAATTAACCGTCTATTAGTCCTGCGGCAACGAAGATCTAACAGATACTGGAAATACCCAAGCCCTAACGGCCATTGTGCTTTTAAAGCCCGGTACATACAGCATTAGTTAACCTTAAAAACAATAAATATACACTGGTCCTAATGTTAAGCTTTTTTATCCCTCGGACACTGAACTGAGGCTACTTCTAGTCGAACTTATCCCTATTCTACTGCAAGAGTCGGCGTTCAGATCGGTTAAATCGGAAGGCAGAACTAACGGAGTGTTCATGGGGCCGTAGACCCGTTCTTGTTCTTCTAGTTGTTGGGCGAAGGTTTCTTCAAGTTTCTTCATAGAAAAAAGTTTAAAATAATTATTGTTGCAAAATTTAATTTATTAATATTACATTCAACATTTTAAAAATATATAAGGTGTCCGGTCAGTATATGTCAAACTATCGATAGTGTACAGAAGGCCTCAAAATAACTCTAGTATTTCATATAATTTTTTTCCCAAGGTGACCCATTATGGGATTATGGGGCCTCACAATGGTATCCAGTGATTTACCATTTTAGTAACTTGAACATTTTAATGAAATTTAGCATGTTATATAACCGATTAAAACTCATGATCCAGGCTATACACAACCTTTGACATTAGCAAAAAATTCAGGAACGGACTATATAGGGAGTTCTCAGAACTATTTTTTTGCAATACTTTAGATAACTAGCCAAAAAAAAGGTACTCTACATTTATTTCGAAAAAATCAATCATTTTTGATAAAACCGAATTTTTTGCGTTTAAGACAACGAAATCTTAAGCTAGAACACACTCTGAATTATGAAACACTAGGGTTGTTTTGACGCCTTCTGTACACTGTCGAGAATCTGACACATTAACCGAATAACCTGTATAAAGGGTGCTTTATTCATGCAAGTATTAATTCAGAATTTGTATTTTTATGTAGTGTATATATTCAATATAAACATATTTTAACGTTATAATAAAATCGCATAGCTTAAATAAAGCAAACTTTATAGACGAAGCGTATATAATACATAAAAAAATTCCAACATAATGGTTTGACAGTTTTCTGTAGAAAATGAGAATTTAGGATAGACGCACATTACTTTCAATTGCGCCCACTAGATGTTGCATCCTGTCAAACTCAATATCTCAAAAATTATTCAATTTAAACGCACAGCATTTAAAAAAACATACAACTCTGTTGCAATACTGAACCTATACCTAGTAATATTACTTCTTCTATACGTACATCGTCATATATTATCAAGTATTTAGACACAAAGAATGTTGAATCACTTTTGCACCAGGTTAAATATTTGATTTGTTATACTTTCTAATAATTTGTCCATAAGCCTTTAACTTTTTTTTTTAACGAATTGTAATCGTTTTATCATACTTTTCACAATATTATCACAGTAGTTTAGTGAAATTATTTTCCATTCTTCTTGGACTTGATCCCATAATACGTTTAATGCAGACGGTGGAGAATCATAGTTATTCAGTGAACACAAATTTTCGATTAACCTTAAGTCACGACTTTGTGATGACCACTGCAATATCTGAAAATTCTCCTCTCTCCTCTTACATTTGCGACGCCCTTAACAGCAGAAGTCAAGTCGATGTTATTTACACCGATTTCCGTAAAGCTTTTGACCAAATCCCCACCATCACATACTCTTATAGCAAGCTTCTGTCTTATTCGGCTTCTCTTACGACCTTGTTTCCCTCTTGAAATACTACTTATTTAGTCGTAGTCAATCTGCTAGGTTTACTCCAAGATCAAGTGTCCCCCAGGGTTCAAACTTGGGGCCACTTCTCTTTAACATATTTATAAACGATCTTGTTTCCCAGCTGGATTGCCACAGACTAGCCTATGCTAATGATTTAAAAATATTTAAAAATATTTCAACGCATTGTTTCTGTTGCAGACTGTTTGTCCCTTCAGACAGTATTGATATGATTACTCAATGGTCTACGGCTAATATGTTGGATCTTAACATCTCGAAATGTAATGTTGTTTCTTACTGTCGGACAAAAAATCCTGTTCGGTTTAATTATCATATAAATAGCTCTATCATTACTAGATTCTACACTGTGATGAACCTGGGTGTCGTCTTCGATGCGAGTTCTCCTATTCCCCACATTGATGAGATGGTGGCGAGCGCATCTCGAACTTTGGGTTTCATTCTGCGAAACTGCAAACCTTTTTCTAGCACAGCCACTTTCAAACTGCTGTATTATAGTTACGTAAGTATAGGCTAGATTATGGATCAATTGTGTGATCCCCCATATATAATTGTCATGGCCTTACCATGCCATAGAGGCCGTCCAAAGGAAATTTCTAAAATATTTAATGTTTAGAGAGGACAATATTTATCCTCAGTGGGGTTTCAATCATGACGACATTATAGCAAGATTTAAGGAACTGCCATTGGCTGTACGTCATAACTCCCAATCCGTATCAGTTCTCTATAACCTTCTGAACGCGAGAATCGATTGCCCATATCTGTTAGAGCAACTATCATTTCACATTCCCCGTGTTGGTGCCAGACATCCACCAGCTTTCTCCACTACCCTTGCTAGGTCAAACATTTTATTCCAATGTTCCATCTACAAAATGTGTAACAATTTTAATCGTATTTCTACACTATGCGACATGCATTTTGACGGTCTACCAACTATTCTGAATCATCTGCGCAAGGTATCTGGGTATCCTTTGTAGCTTGCTACTTTGTTATGTACATGGATAATTTATGAGAATATTGTATGCCTACAGCTTATAAATCCGATAATCAAGTGGATGGTGAATTGATTTTAAACGGGTTTTTAGTTTTAAATTAACTGTACCTTCTGTTAGTTTATTTACTTTGTATTTTAGCTGGTTTATCTATGTTTGAATTTCCTGTAAGGAAACCGTTGGCCTGTTGAAAATAAAGATATTTATTTATTTATAATTCTAAGAAATAAGCCTGTTCTTAATTATTTTGGCTGGGTTTCAATCAAATTGTATTTTAGAATATCTAGATACATTTCTTTATTCATATTTCCAACTATTTTGTGAATAGACCCAGCCCATAAACCGTCATACATCACCCAAACTTAATATTACCTTCATGCTTTACGGTCTCAATAAAATCTATTTGACTTGAATATTGAGCTTCGGGGATGTATAACGGCTTACGAGCGATGTATCTAAAATAAAATCTGATGAAACTGTGGAACACACAGCCAAAACGGTAAAGAACTGGCTTATTTCTTAAGACTTTCAGGTATTACAGTGACAGGCACAAAGTAGTGACCTAAATTTAATAGAAAACTTATGATCACAATTAAAACAGACTCTAGTAAATATCTATGATTCTCCCACAGTCTTCATTAAACGTATTATGGGATTAAGTCCAAGAAGAATGGGAAAAATTTCACTACCGTAAGAATATTGTAAAAAGTACAATATAACGATTCAAAGGGTTAAAAAAGTTAGAGGTTAATGGATAATTAATTATGTCTAAATACTTGATAATAAATGCTACATGATTATATTTTAATATTATTTTCATTCTCCAATATAAGTATTATTTTCATAGAAGAAGTAATATTACTAAATATAGGATTAGTTTAGCACCATAGTATATACAAAATTTTTAGTATGAATCAAAAAAATATAGAGAAAATGAATATCACTGTCTTTTGAACTACTTTGTATACTGGAATTTTTTTAGGATTTATTCTATATCAACTTCTTAGTCTAGCCAAAAATAAAAGCATTTCGACAAACAAAAGTTAGTATAATGAAAGGTAAAATAATCACATATTTTTATATTTGTTCAAATACAAAAACTTTGCAAAAATTTGGACCACAACCAAAAAAAATATGTATATAAATTATATAAATGGCATAAACCACGCATGTATGAGCAATCAATATATTCCACAATTTAAAACATAAAAAGCGATCACATAAAAGCATACTTCTAAACAAAAAAAAATGGGGACAACGATGCGACAATGGCAACCAAACAAAAAAAACAATTAAATGAAAGGATAACGCAACACCTAAAATGCCTAAAAACGACCCTTTCCAAAACATAAAATTTCAAACAAAAAAAAACAACAAAAAGAACCAACTAGAAACGAAAAAACTACCAAAACCAGGTACTAATTCAGGTGGGAAAAATGTTGTTGAACTGGTAAATAGATACCTTGAAATTTATTTTTAAAAAAATGCAACTTAGATAAAAATTGGTTCACGCTGCGGAATCATCGATACTTCCATTTTTGTCCAAACTAACATTAACCTCTGCAATACTGTTGGTACTTCTATCTCCCAATCCAAAACCACTGTTAGCGCTAATGCTTCTCGTGGCCTGACTTAACACCCCGGTACTCCATGTCCTATGGTGACCCCAAGAGGGTCGACGACGGTCAGTAAAGGGACTGGACGGGACGGAAACGGGCCCCTTTGGCTGTTCTTTGGGATAATCGTAGTCCGAGGAACTACCTGGTATGGCTATGGTGACTCGGGGAAGGAATGCTACGTATTTGCCCGAGAGGGCCTCGCGATGGAGGATTTCTTCCAATTTCTAGAAAGATTTGGAGGAAAATTCATATAGAAAAGCCCATTAGTGAGTCGATTGCATGGATAAAAATTACATTTATACAAACCCACTGTTGAAAATCCTAAGCAATTCTTAAAAAAAAATCAATAAAATTCCAAAAAAGTTTTACCAACTTTAGGGAGTTTTTAGAATTTATATTATTTTCTTTTGAAAAACAGAAAAGGCACTTGGGATTAAAATATATATTTTTTAAATATATGCTATATATATCAGGCCAATATGGACAGTACAAACGTTTTTTAATAATTTAATACCAGAAAACACTTCTTAAATACAAAATACAGCTCTGCCAGGTAATTTATTACCCAAAATATATTGTTTATGGAAGCGACGAATCATTTCATAAATTATTTACGTAAACTAAACAAAAATCAAAAAAAGAGTATCACAGTTCTGAAAAATTGTAACAACAATTTTAAGCATAGCAAGTTAATCGAAAAATCGTGCTAATTGTATTTAGTTAAATAGCATGTACATTATTATAATTTTTAGGTTATCTCTTGTTCTAGATCTGGGGATTCCAAACTACGGCCCGCGAGCACCAACATTCCAGTTAATTTGAATCTATAAATATTTTATGTATATGTCATTTTTTAGAATGTTTTTCACACAGTTAAGTACTGCCAGAAGAGGAAAAAATCACGAACAAATTTATGCAACTGATCAAACTGTGTCAGTGGACGACTCTTATAAAATTTCAGCAATAATGACTTTAAAATTTTTCTTTAAAAATATGTCTATACCGCAAATCGATCATATCCACTTGAAGTTCTGTGGCAAGGGTTTCTTTAAAAATCTTGATATTGTTTGCAATTACATCAAGATTTGAAAAACGATAAATTTATTTTTAAGACATCTTAAGGGAAATCTGTAAGATGTCAGTACTATACATTTAGCATGTTCGTAAGTAGTAGTAACAATACATAATGCACAGCATGCGCTTCCGCTATCTCCGCCGCAATGAAATGTCCTGGACACTTCCCAACCGAAATTACAAACGGAGCGGAGTCCACCCCTGCACCGACTAGTCACAAAACCAAAATTTGCGCGTAATTCATAATTACAATTGATTGGTAGCTAGCTAGATGTTGGCCCTTGAGACTCAGTAAAGGAATCAGCGTGACCCTTAGGCTAAAAAGTTTGGATACCCCTACTCTAGATAATTTACACCTAGAGGTTTTCTACCAGCAAGTTTAATAAAAAACTATTTCCCGATTTTAATCAAACAATAACCAGTTAATTAAACGAATACTCAACAGGTCGTATTTAAGGTTTATTTGAAGGTCATAGACAACAATATTTCTTGGGAAGTAGTAGATATCTATTGAACTTCCATTGTCTTAATTCTGTTGTTGAATATGACGACGTTTCGTCTAGTAGTTATCTCTAGCCGTTTTCAAGTGATATATATATATATATATATATATATATATATATAATATATATATATATATATATATATATTCCCTTGAGAACGACTAGGAACGTCGTGCGATTCAACAACAAAATTAAGCCAATGGAAAACAACACTTCGCAGGTCGTATTTAACTTATTTTTACATTTAATTACATTGTTACTGGACTGTTGGATACTCTTTGGGCGCAAAAATTTTTATAATCTTTAAAAAAATCCCCCTCTTCCATGTCCAAGTGGTAGAAAAAATAAAGAAAGTCTTGAATGATATTTTCCGCACTTAAATTTAACTAAAATTCGAGTTTTAATCCTCATAGTTTATAGGATAATTAGTTTCTGCGACATTTCACACTCACACTGCACGGAAAACCTTTTAGTTAAACCAATGTCTAATTGTTAATTTGATGTATGGTTAGTTAGCTCCATATGAACATATTAAAAGACCTGATCGAAAAGTTCTTTGTACACACAAAAAAATCCCAGCAAGTAATCCACAACTAACAAGGAAACGTTCCCAAGTGTCCGCCTGTGATTTCGTTTATACTGTGATATATTAAAGTACACTAAAAAATATTCGACACGTGTTTTTTTATGTTCTGAACTGTATTCATGGGGGTGAAAAACTACGCTTAAAATTGATCTTAAAAACCGTTTTCCTCTCTTTTATAATCTGAAATGCAAATTTTTAATTAAGCTCACATAAAGGGGTTTATACATGCCGTTCTCTCACAAAAAGGTTACTTTGTATTTTTACAAACGGGAGAAATAATTTTTTTTTTAGTTTTTTCATGCAATAAATGAGTGAATTAGTTTTATATGAAATTAAAAAATATAATTGCCGTGTAACGGCTTTTTCCATGAAAAAATATATTACGGGGGTAACTACCTCATATGTTCTATTTTATTAGCTCCATAGGAATGCAGTTCAGGACGTTAAAAAAACACCTATCAAATATTTTTTTGTCTACTTTAATATATCACAAAATGAACGAAATCGGAGGCGAAAACTTGAGAACATTCCTTTGTAAGTTATAAAGAAATTTTCCAATTTAAATATTCCCCCTCAACCTAAATGACTGTCCCACACACATCTCTTCAGTATTTTAAAATCCTGTTTAAACTAAACTGATTTGAATTAAAGTCGCATCGGTAACGGAGACCATTCAGCGATCGGACCCACAGTTTAAAGTGGGTTCCGAATCTCTATCACTCGGTCTGCCCAAGCGGTCACCTATCCAAGTACTAACCGAGACCAGTGGGTTCACTTCGGTGATCAGATGTGGAATGGTCTGGCCACCGAAGTGAACGATCGCCTCTGTTTAAACTGATAATAATCTACTAAATGTGTGGGAAAATCTTTAGCAACAAATAAATGCCCAGAAAATATAACTATTTATAAGTTAAATCACTTCGAGTCAAGAAAGTTGGAAGGGTTCATAGAATGCCATAGCATTAAGTTAGAAGCAAAACACGCAGAAAATAAATGTCGTAAATCGACATAAACCAGCTATTTAGATAATATGTAAGTTTTATATATTTTTGGCATTACAAAAAAATTATTTTTTTAATATCAACTATAATGATTTTGGTTCAAAAAAGTTGCAGCGATTTGTTTTTACTTACATTCATATGAACAAAGATGAATACAACAAATGCATTTTTTTATAGATTATTTACTCCACTGTGATGTTTATATATTTAAGTTAGATTGGATTAGTTCTCCCATTTGATCTTTTTTATCAAACATTATTTACTTTTAAGTTTAAAATGTACTTCATATTCATTCAATTGACTATTACGATCTTGGATAAAATTATCGAATAATATGTAAATGCTGACGTTATTCACCTCGTAGGCGGATATATTCACTTATTTTAAAAATATTAACATCTAATATATATGCATA
This sequence comes from Diaprepes abbreviatus, assembly GCA_034092305.1. Lineage (NCBI taxonomy): Eukaryota > Metazoa > Arthropoda > Insecta > Coleoptera > Curculionidae > Diaprepes > Diaprepes abbreviatus. The sequence continues at coordinate 2,240,263 of JASJET010000147.1, forward strand.
GCATTTATTTTCTCACGCGTACATAAATCTGATCCTGGCCATTGACGTACTGCTTTACATACCCGACCAAATTTATTTTATAAAATTTTCCTTCCATTTACCCCCTCCAACTTCCTTGCTGCGAGCCCATAATTCAAATTTCTGCCTCCTCACATTGCAACCAAACAAATAATTTTTTTCAAAATTTATATATTATTTCTAGAAACCCCAAAACTGTATCATAAAGAACTTAAAACATTCAACGTAATCGATTAGATCTTAATAAGCCAAAAATTATATAAACCACAGCAAATGTCAAAATTGTTAAAAAGCAGTGCCCTAAAGTGGATAAAACTTGTTACATCGAAAGAAATGGTTAATGCCTTCAAAATATCCATGCTATTCCTGTATTTTACTCCATAACAAAACGTTACCTGTTTCCTAGGTTTCAGCTGTGCCTTCCACTCTTTAAGTTCAGTCATAAATTGTTCCTCTCTTTGTTTCAATTTAAGCGTTTCATGTTCCAACAGCATCTTTTTCTTTTCGTTCTGCAGCTGCTCGAGTTCTTTTATAGTTGCCTCACTCATGGCCCTAACAAAAAATAAATATCTTATATCACGACACGCATAGCTAAGTAAATATAAAAAGTATTTTTCGAAGTAGTTTTTAAAGTTTTATGATTTAAATTTGAGATGGATCACCACTAGCAACGTTATTAAAGGTGCTATTGAAATAAAGGCAATGTAAAACTTAATCACCTTTTCACCTCACATTTCCACATCTTAATTTTTTTTGCCAGTTTGGCTTCGTTCGTATTTATATTTCTGAAAACAAATACCTGCAAAATATCATCGTAAAAGAAGGAAAAATTATGACGTTACAAAGTTGTGATATATAGAGACGCATGAAGGATAGAATTGACAAAATTATAAGAGTTCCGAATAACCGCGGAACCATAAAAAGACGATAGAAAATCAAATAAAAAGCATCACAATGTTAAAATTCTTACCTTAATTCTTCCAGCTGCCTTTGATGTTTCAACTCGAACCTCTGTTGTTCTGCTTGATAGCGTTTCTTCTCCTTTTCTTGAAACTAAATAATAATAATTATATTATCACGTATGTTATTTAAAATATATAGGGCGTTTTGGAAATAAAAAGAAATATTATGTTGAGCATGTGATTCGGAGGTCAAAATACAAAATACTAATATTCATGAGTCCGCAGTGTTAAAAACTAAACATAAAATGAAACATTTTTAAAGAAAAAATGGTACATCACTGTTAATTTATTATTCTAAAACTATCGTGCACATCGCTGGTGGAAACGTAGAAAATCGTTTGATTTTATGCTATTCCAGTACATACACAACAAAATTCAATATAGGCTATATTCTTTTGAGTAATTATCAATTGATCAAAGTGAACAAAGTGAAACTGATAACTTCATGTTCTTTTGAATATGCATTTACTTGCCATTGGGCTGAAGTGATCATGATTACTTCAGGTGATCGAAGTGAAAGTGATAATGACTAAAAAGAATAGCCCTATAATATCCTTAATCCTTTCGGGGCTGTGGATTATAAACTAATTTAACTTTTTTGACAGCCTGTATCTCGCATAATTATATGAACCTCTTTTTACATCCATTTCCATTTATTCCAAGCATACCCTGTATAAACTGAAAATATTTTCTAACATACTTTTACGCTTAATACAAACTCACCTCTTTAAATTTGTTCTTCTCAAGCTCGGGATCATTAGCACCAGAAACCGATATCCGCATGGACTCTCTAAACATGGCCTCTCTAGCTTTCATCTCCGTTCTTATCCTTTTAGGAAGACTTCTCTTTTCCGTCGTTTGTTTCTTCAACAACTCTTCTTCTTTTCTCAACGCTCGCCTCTTGATTTGTTCTTTTTCTTTTTCGTGCCGCGTCAACATTTGATGCCTGACAATTAAAAACAGTATAGAGTTGAGATTCTCGGATATTGAACCAGTTAAAGTAAAAAAAAAATTATTTACGTATTAACAATAAGTGGTTTAACCCAATTTATTTGTCTTCTCTGTATTAATAATACACAAGTATGGGAGAGGATGCTCTAATTAAAATAAGGAATCCTAAATTCACAGACTAATGTTTTATTCTGTAGAACCCAAATATTTTTCTGGTGTTCATTTTTAGTGCTTCTATAACTTAATTCCAAAAGAGAAAACATTTCTTCCCTCTATGAACTTAGTAGTTCAAATAAACAAAACCTACAAAGGCCACAGTACAACAAAAATAAACAGTCGGTTAACTCTGCTTTGCTCTAGTGTGAGCTTCTGATGATCTCTAAAAAGTCTAAATCCAATTTTCTTCCGAAAGCTGCCGACAAATTAGAGTTTTATGTGACAATATTGTGAATCTTTTTCATATGAAACTAGTAAATAAATATATATGAATTTGTTAATATTATTCAGCAAGGCCTAACAAAGGAAGCAGACCTATAGTGAAATTTGTCGCCGGCTGAGTTACAGAAACCCTAACGACTTTATGAATGAATTTTTATCCTCTGACAAATTTACTTTTAAAAATCACTTACCTTTGCAGGATGAAAATTTCCTTTATCTGCCGCTTCATAAGCTGGTGTTTTTCGTGAATATGGCGTTCCTCTATTTCCCAAAGCGCTGCCTCCCTCGTCCTAAAAAAAGAAAATAAATTTTTGCGAATGTGTAGACAAAAGTTTATTTTCAGTCTCGATATTTAATTTTTAAACCATCTACTGTTTATTAAAAAAGAGAATAGACACCTTATTTTAGACACCCTGTACAACAATATAAATATAATTTTATTTAAGTTTAGCACGTTAGGATCAATTTTTTATAATTAAAATTTAAAGAAAAAACTACCTCGTAAGTTGCTGCTTTTGCTGTAAAAACTGCCTCTCCATCAACGCGATTTTTTCCCTATGCGAATCGCTCAGCCTTCTTAGTGAACTTTCGTGATTTTCATTAAGTTTTTCTAAGAATGCCTTTTCCCTTTCCATGTGGTCGGCATCCATTTTTTCCTTCCGTATCTTGAATTCTAATTTTCGCTTTTCTTTAGGTAACATATCTACTTCAGCCTAAAATTAAAAAATATATTTTATAACAGAAAGGCTAGAAATAAAAGGATGATATTATAATTTGAATTTTTAGCGCCAAAATGGTTATAGACAGCTTGCTTAATTTCGTTTTTACTCAATTTTTATTCCTCTTAAGTCTGATATCAATTTTGAAAATAAACAAAGAAAGCTAGATCCGGATTATCGGTATGAGCGTTTTCGCGAACAATGGCCTTAGGAACCTCTAGTTTGTCAACTCGAACATTGTCGTGAAGCAACCTAGGACCTCGACTTGATTCAAATGCTCATAAATGATCCACTTTTAGCCTTCGGTCATCAACTAGAATAATTTTTCCCTCATTTGATGTTTTCACAATTACTCACAGTTCTGGGATCTCCTTCATATAGAGATTTTTTTCTCCAACGAAAATTCCTTAGACCAACTGTTTTATTATTGCAAATGAAGGATAAAAGTTTTCATAAATAGCCTCATTTATCTGATTTACATCAGTGTTAAACATTTTTTTATTTAAAAACTTTATCACAGTCCGATATTCAATTTGCGACATTTTTTAAAATTCTTCCAACACGGTCAAAACCTGAACTAACGCAATAATTTGAAACTTTGCAATGGACAAGTAAAGATTTTTTTTCCACCTCATATATAGTAAACTTTTAAAACTGTTCGCTTTTTATTATACGAGACTAAAAACTCATGGACATATGAACAATGATCAATATTTACATTTACATTTCAATTAAAAACTTTTTTTAAAGATAGGAAATCTCACCTTTAGTAATCTTAATTCCTGCTTTAATCCATCCCTAAACAACTTGAGCTCCCTCTCTTGTTCGGATCTTATTTTCTTTGAAGTTGCTCTTAAGTCTGCATCTTGGTGTGCTTCTGCTCTTTCGATTTGTAACCTTTAATTAAAAAAATTTAAATATTTATTGGCTTTTTAGTATTTGCCACAATTCTACGCGTATAGGGGAAGAACAAACCTTTCTACATACTTCAGCTTATTACCATAAATTTATCAATAAACTTTTTCATTAACAAAATATTATCTTACCTTTGTTGTCGACTTAATAATTCCAAATCGTTTTCGTACGTCCTCTCCAGATTTTGCCGTTCTTGTTCGAATTTCCGATCTTGTTGCTCCAGTGCCAGGTTTTCTTTAGTCGCTAAGTCTTGGAATTGTTTTTGTTCTTGTTTTTGAAGGTACTTAAGTTCTCTAAAAAATTACAATAACTATTTTTTATCTAATAATAAAAAAAAACTATAAATTAATTTAAGATAATTAACTCAAAAAATAAAATGAAAACAACTTAGCAAATAACAAAACAAACAATAAAGTCTGCAAATAGAAAGAAGCCTAGTTGATGGTCCTGATAAGATGTAGAGATGTTTTGCAAACAATTTGATTTGCCTGAACTCCTGGTGGAGGGACATGTCAAGATCCGCATTACCAAATTCCACATTATTTTTAAGCCCTGTAAATGGGCAGGAAATATTTACATTAATAATAAGCCTACCAAATAAGTTTTCAGCAGGTCTTGACGAAGTTCCTGTAAATGTATTAAGGTACTTTGTAGAATTCATCAGCCACCGGCAGATATAATAAAAAAAATGGTTCAGTTTGGGAGAATTTTCTTCAGTATTAAATATTGCGAAGTTGGTATCTTTATTAAAGAAAGAGAACAGTCAGTGTGTAGGGAATTATCATCCGTTCTCACTGCTGTCGTCTTTGTCGAATATCCTCGAGAGAGCCATTTTCAACCGAATTTGAAATATGAGTTTAGATCTGGTAGACCAACCAATTTCACGATATTCTGGAATACTTCTTTTATTGAGAAGAAAGCGGATGGTGTTATGAGGGTGGCGCACCTTTACTTTGATCTCTCAAAAGCCTCAAAATGGTTATGGAATTAGAGGCCTATGTGCTTTTTGTTGAAATTCTACTTATTCGAACAAAAACAGGTGTATGATGGCAAATTCTAATCAAGCAGTTTTGAAAAAAAATAAAACTTTGACGGACATCCTTACTTTTATATCCGCCTCCTTTAATCTTCATCTGACTATTTTCAAACGTGTCTTATTAGCAAGTAGCTCATTTTTGGTATTTAAAATTAAGTTCAAGCAATGGTAATAGAAAATATTCGATAATTTTGTAAGTAAGTCTGTATCTAATGATTATAAATCAATGAAAGCTTGAAGCTCTTGGTATCCCGTAGAATAAATTATATCTCGAAAATTAGAAATACTTCATTTACTTACTAACACGTTGGGATAAAATGTATATGAACATTCTTGAAATATAATTTGCTTTTGTTTACCTTAATTCCTGTTTCCTATCATTATGCGGATCCCACTGCGGATTATCCTCATCTCCGTATATAACCTTACTAGTAGTGGTCGTGATCATAACACCATCTATCATGAACTTCCTCGTCCGTTTTCTCGTCTTCCTGTTGAGTAGGGCGATCGTCTGGGCTTGCGTTCTCGGCGGTTTTCGAAGAACCACCGCTTGGTCGTCAATCTCGTCATCGTTTTTAACTATAAATTTCAAAAATTTATTTGCAACTTCATTAAAAAGTCAAATTGAGAAAGTTGATACTTAACACAAATTATTTTTTTAGTTATACATAGTGTTCGCAAAAAAGCTCTTATCAAATGGTATTTTTTTCATTATTGGGTTTAGAGAAAAATTGATAATTCATTTAGTTTATGCTCGTCTAAAAATCAAAAATGATATATACCAGAGCAGCCTCATGACTTGTGTTACCCGACATTTTAAACATTTTGACATAATTTTTTGAGAAATTTTCCTTATTATGCGCTGTTTGATGTCTTTTAATTAAATAAAATTTCATTATCTACTATTTATTAACCTAAGAAAAATGAAATTTATTTTTTTGCAAAACTAATGACATTAAATTAACAATTCTAAATTCTGAAGAAAAATAAATAATTATAAACCAAAATTTTCCAAAAAATTGAGGCAAGGAAAATAAATCCAATTAGAACTTTCAAAAAATACATTTTTTGTATAATTATTATTAAAATATCTCCAGATTATCTTTTCCAAGTTTTAAATTGAGATTCAACGTAAATTATAGCATCCGAGAGGTATAGGAGCATTGCAGGTAGTGATAAGCACTACCTGCTATGAATGTTTTCACTTTTATTGCTAGATAAGGCAAACAATATTTAAATGGAATTTTTAGGTAAAAAGTCATTTTACTTTACTTCTTGTAAATGTGGGCGATCATTTTGAATAGTATCCTAATCAGTTTACCTGTGAAACTCGACTTGGGCAGAACGATTTTGGCAACGTAAAATGTATTCCTATCTAAAACAAAATAAATTCAATCCAATTCGAATAAAGAAAACTCGAAAAAGAGGATTTAGCAACACTCTGTTTGAATTGAGTTTGGAATCCTTTGCACGACTATCATTTGATAGCATTTTTTATGGTTTTCACAACGTTATTAGAGTATGTTATTTGTCGTGAGTGCTAACAAAATTTACAGTTTAAAAAACTGGTTTTGCTATGCCGCTGTGTGTGTGTACTTCACCCAATTGTGTTTGTTATGCGATTTTAAGTCATCAGCAGAGAAAGAATAAATTTATTCCACAAACTTATGGATATCTGCCAGAGTTGAAAGGGTGCACACATAAATCATCGGACATATGCACTTTACCACAAGATTTATATTTGAATGTCTTGCCAAGAAAACCAAACAAATAAATCAAAATGAGTGAACATGATCGACAGATTACGAATATCCAAGTGTCTGTTGATAGCTCCTGGAAACGCTGTGGATTTCAGACCTTATGCAGCATACTTACGAAATTAAGTTACTACACGGGTCAAGTTATTGATGTAGTAGTAAAAAATAGCTATTGCTAGGCTTGTGCGTTTTGACAAAAAAATACTGAAAAATATATATAGTGGTATCCAAAAAATGATGGCTTAGCAGGCAAAATGGAAATCAACGTTACTAAAGAAATATTTCTGAGATCAGAGAAATTCGATGTAAAATACCCTAACTACATAGGAGAAGATGCTTCCAAAACATTCAAAGCTACTTTACATAATCACCCATATGATAGTTATAAAAGTGAATGTGTTGGCCACGCCAAGAAAAGAATAGGCACTCAACTCCGTAACGTAAAAAACCACATAAGCTAGCTGAAGAAAGCTTAGTGATGTTCTGATAAAAAAAAAACAAATCATACAATGGTTTAGCTACCCAAAGAAGTGTTCAAGGAATGAAACAAGTCAGGTCATAATTCTCAACATGAATACCTTCCGGAGAGTAAAAACAACTGATGTAAATTGGCAGCAAGTTAAAGCCACTGGTGTGAATTTAGACATTTTCAAGCAGCCTCCCCCACTCAACTCAAAAACCCAGAAGCATATCCTTTCAATTTATCTGTCTTACTCAAAAACTATTTAACCGATCCTAATCTAATTCCGCTTACAGTTCAAAAACAATAATTATCTTAAAAAGTCATTTAAATAAAAAATTTTATTTACTGAGAAATACGGGAAAAAAGTCAAAGTTTTATTTTCAAAAAATGTATGTCTTCTAATTTAATCTTTTTTTACTTTCTTTATGTTCATATAAAAATTATAGGTCTGAATCTTGGATCAAAAGATTCCAGATCGATACAACAGGAGCTAGAATTTTCGCCAATTTGAGGACCTGCCTGAGAGACGCATATCGATCTTTTTGTTTAATAATGCAGTAAAAAAAATTGTTTTTTTGCAATTTAGTTTGTTTAAATTAACAAAAAATTATAAGTTTGCGACTCCTCACTAATTCTCATGAAAAATTATCCGAAAAACACATCGACAATATATTCAGTAAATTTTTCCTTAGTATTTTTTACTTTAACAAAATTAACAATAAGTGGCGCCCTCTAAAAACTAAAGAACCTGAATTGTCGGTGCTAGAATCACGACCTTCTAGCCCCTGCAACATTATGACCTGCAAGATATTTTAAAGTTGTTTGTACCAACCGTAATAAACTATGCCGAAACCCTTTAAATAATGACAGTGGCGGCGGTAAAATTAAACTTATTTTTTTTGTGTTCAAACTAAAATTTCATAGGCGTGTCCAGCAAGTTCGTCATAGTATAATTGTTTAAATTTAAATTTTTTTTTTCATTGTCATATCATTAAAAAGTAAATAATTAAATTTCTGTTAGACAAAGAGCGTTTCAAGTTCTCGCCCCGTCAATGAAATAAAATACACGGTTTTTGATAATTTTATTTTTTAACTTAATTTTCCTTAACTTCTGCACAATCAGTTCGACTATTGTTTTCTTACAAACATTGGAAGGATTAATTACACAACATCAAGGAGGGAATAATGGTACCTAGTTCTGTACAGGGTGAGTCAACGATTGGATGAAGTAAGTTTGTGCCTTTTCGGTGAAATTTACAAAGAAACTATATTTATTGTTTTATACAGTTTATTTTTACGCAGATTATAAAAATATTTAGGACTCTACAGGGTGAGCCAAAAAACTAGGACAGCATAAAGTTGTATTTTTTTTAAATAGAACACCCTATATACGAATCGTATTTTCGATTTAGCTTATAATTTTAAATCTTTTTTATTAAGGGTTTACTATAACAAAACTTTATAGTTTCTGAGATAATTAAGTTTAAAGAAAAAAAGTCACATTTTCAAACATCAATTCAATCCTAAATAACGTTTTCAATTTTGTGACAAATATATTCAAATTTGGAATTTAGCAAGGCCAAGGACAAGTTAACATAATTTTTACCTAATATTTGCAATAAAAGCTACAGGGTGTTGAACACATCGGCTCAAATTTGAACAAGTTTAAATGAATAAATATCTTTTTTTTTAAATAGTACACCCTGTATATTTTCATGTTATTTAATAGAGTAATACAAACCCTAAAAGTTTGGTTCAATATATCCTATACCTATTTATAATAGTTTTTGAGATATTTCAGTTTTTCTTATTTTCCATACTTTTTTACAGAAATAGTCTTCATTATCATAGTAGCCATGGCAAAAACAATGTAAAAGAACATTTTTCTGTGTGTCAAATTTATAACCGCAATCGCTTCTTTTGGTTTTTATGTAGTGTAGTTTGGTTTTTTTTGCATTCATCTTATAATGTAAAATTAATTTTCCAAAGAATGAGTTAATAGATATGATTTATACAATAGGAGAGGCTCAAAAAAATTGCCTTCTTGCTCAAAGAATTTACAAAATGAAGTATCCTGATCGACGCCAGCCTAATACCCATACTTTTCAAAACTTAATGCAAAGATTTGATTCTTCTGGTACTGTTGATTATCCAAAACGTAAAGTGGTCAACAAACCAGTAAATTATTAAATTTAATTTTTTCACATTATGTTTAATTAAACTATTGCCGTTGTAATATAACGAATAATGTATTTCATCATATTTGACCCCATTATGTTTGTTTCTGTAGTTTCTTTTTATTATTTTACATGGCTACTATGATAATGAAGACTATTTCTGTAAAAAAGTATGGAAAATAAGAAAAACTGAAATATCTCAAAAACTATTATAAATAGGTATAGGATATATTGAACAAAACTTTTAGGGTTTTTATTACTCTATTAAATAACATGAAAATATACAGGGTGTACCATTTAAAAAAAAAGATATTTATTCATTTAAACTTGTTCAAATTTGAGCCGATGTGTTCAACACCCTGTAGCTTTTATTGCAAATATTAGGTAAAAATTATGTTAACTTGTCCTTGGCCTTGCTAAATTCCAAATTATATATATCTGTCACAAAATTGAAAACGTTATTTAGGATTGAATTGATGCTTGAAAATGTGACTTTTTTTTTTAAACTTAATTATCTCAGAAACTATAAAGTTTTGTTATAGTAAACCCTTAATAAAAAAGATTTAAAATTATAAGCTAAATCGAAAATACGATTCGTATATAGGGTGTTCTATTTAAAAAAATACAACTTTATGCTGTCCTAGTTTTTTGGCTCACCCTGTAGAGTCCTAAATATTTTTAAATTCTGCGTAAAAATAAACTGTATCAAACAATAAATATAGTTTCTTTGTAAATTTCACCGAAAAGGCACAAACTTACTTCATCCAATCGTTGACTCACCCAGTACATCCCTTACAATTTACCTTTAAAGCAGAAAATTCTTAGGCACGATCGAATGGTCGATCTGCTTTATGTATCTTTATCAACATCGAGGAGTTTTACAGCACTTGTCATGATCACTCTAAAAAAGCAAGGCTTTAAACCGACAGCAGTTGGATAATTCATCCATATTAACTCAGAGAATAATACATGCTGAGGTTAATAATATAACTGTTTAAGCACTGTCAAACAACGGCTATCTGCAGGGAGAATCGTATCACCCTTACTGTGGAGCCTTGTAGTGGACAGTCTATTAAATAAAATAAACGAAGATGGCGACCTGGTCATTCTATTCCCTGATCGCGACATCCGGGACCTGGGGCAAACTGATGATGCAGGCTCCGCAGATCGCGAAGAATCATTATATGGATTCTCAAACCCAGAAAGCCATATATTCTTTATTATGGTGATCCATCCTATGATTACGTACGTCGCTATTGTATGATGACCTAGTACAACCAAGCGCAAACAACATTCAACTTTACAAAGTTTAAAGAATTGCTTGTGTAAGAATAACAAGGTATGATGAAAACTGCCTCCACTTGGGCACTGGAGCTTCTAAGGAACCTCCCTCCCCTCCACTTATAGAGAACGAAGCCTTTATTAAATTCTTTGTGTGAACATACTATATATGGAATTAGAGGAGCATCATATCTAGTTATATCACAACACGAATATATTTACCGATTAACTCGACATGAAAATTGCATCAAGTAATTGTATACAGAAAAAGATAAAAATAAAACCAACAGTAAGTGTCACAATGTAAATAAAATTCTTCTAAATCTTAAAATTACATATTCCTTCGTAATTGTTTCCGTATAAGCCATTGCTTACTTTTAAATATGTCCCAAAAACAATTGCATATTTAGACAATATGTATTGTTCTTGTTAATATAATTATATTTGCAATATTCAGCAAGTTTAATTCACCATTGGTATATAAATTATTTTTCCAAAATATCACAGCTTCACAGATATAAAAACCTATCACAGTTATTATTTGTCTTTTCCTAAACATATCCCTTAAAGACTGTCTATCCTTAGAGTTATCTAAGGCATCTTACAGCTGGATTTGAGTTGAACTTTAGCTGCTTTAGAACTTGCGTATTATTCTTGTAAAACAAATCCGTTTTTTTTTATATCAATAGTCGTCGGCTTGGGTTTACGAAACGGTGGAAACGAACTTCCTAGCTAACGATTTTGTTCGAGCCTTTTGTGGACTCTTAAGGTGCGTGCAAATATGGCGAGCCGCGCCCGTAATGAGCCACCTTTGAATTTTGCAGATTTCGACTGATATCAAGCGCTTCTAGCGAATTTCTCACCAAACCCTTACACCTTTCGCGGCCGGGTTAAAAAAGACAATAAAAGAATCGGGTCGCAACAAGCTAATTTTATAATATTTCTCATGTTATCGGTCCTGTAAAGATTTTTTTTCAAAAGAGCATGCCATAAAGCTAGCAAACTAGATAAAAAAAAATCGCACCAAAAACTCATAGAAAAATGGATCACTGCCAGCCTCGGTCGCGCTGCTTGCGAACAATAGAATATGATGAAGTTGACTTGACGCTGGCCGCTCAAGACTCTCGATATCAGTCGAAGTCCGTAAATTTCGAAGGAGGATTGCGGCAGGCTCGTCAGAGGCACGGCTCGCCATATTTACACACACCTGTATGGGCCCATTACATGGACAGTAATTGTCTTTCTGGATCTCAGGGATGCACCCAAGTCTCATTGCCTGTTACAATCTTAGACAAACAAATGATTTTGAGAAATTTGATGTATAAGCATTTTTTTTTTCAGCCACTAAGCTGAAAATTTACTCATCTTTAATTTATCAGGTAAAATTATCAAAACGTTTAGATTATATATATTTAATGTTTTCAAACGACGAGAGCCAATGTTACCAATTTCCTGAAAATATCAGGATTAGTTCTGAAAGAATCGTCAATAAATTCAGAACCCCACCGAAGCTGATTCAACCAGTATTTTACTATCCTCCGCATATGCCGCGACCATCTGTTCATGAATTCCTCAACTCCCTTTTTGTTGCAAAACACTTCATAAAACACAAAATCATATACGAACGGGATTCAAATTTCGCATATAAGTGAAAAAAATTTGTCGCCATACAACATTACTAGATAATACCACAGGCTAGGTAGATATTTTTTCTAGTATAAGTCGTAATATAAGAAACCTATTAAATATTTGAAAAACAAATAAGGTTTTGATCACATCTTTAACTAATTACTGGATATATTAGTCACCTAATTTCAAATTTATGCACATACATAAATGTAAGTAAATCAAAATAGCCCTTTATTTATATAACAATTAAGATAAATTTTACATAAATCAGTCGGTATCTGCTTATTTTCTTAAAATAATATCATTTAATACATACAACATTGTAATTATATTGTCCCAAGAAAATTAAATTATTAAGGAACATTCATAATTTATACAGGATAAAATCACTATCAGTCTTTCTCGAATTGATCATTTATGCGTTAAAATGTGGGGTAATTAATATAAACCTTTAACACAGTAATTTTTATCACACTTAGACGATAAAATGGTCTAAACAGTTTTAAACTTCAATCTATATACAGTAGAACCTATAAATAATATTTATTTTATTGAAGTTTATAAACTTCATTCTTTTAAAACTACAAATATAATCAAAATAAAAACAGAAAATACGAGCCTGCTAAACAACATTTTAAAAATATTTCGTTTCCGATCCCTAGTTCTAGGCTCAAATCATAAACTTAAAAGAAATTAATATTATTTAATATAAACTGCGGATCCTATAAAAAAGTTGGCTGACGCTTAAAAAGAGATGGAGAGTTTTCAAGGAGTAATATCTCTCTTTCTAATTTCGGTCAGATGACAGAAATATCCAATGACGTTTGGAGTATCGCGCTTAGCTCCGCCATTAGAAAGAGAGGTACTAATCATCGAAAACCCATTATCTCTTTTTAAACGTGAGCCAACTTTCTTCTATAGGATCTGCAATCTACATTAAGTAATATTAATTTCTCTTACGTGTATGGATCAAATGGCGTCATGGAGGATAAATTTTCTACCAAGCTACATCTAAGGGCCTTTCGGAGAGATTCCTGGCAAGTTTCATCTTTTATACTGTGGTTTTACATTGTAAAAAAAATAGTATACAAACAAAATTTTCAAAAAAAAAAATAAAAAATTTGACAAAATTTGGTACATGGCAGGGGCGGATGCAGGGGGAAAACGGCGGGAGCGATTGCCCTGCCCCCCCTCAAAGAGTTTAGAATGCAGAAAAATAGAATCGCCTTCCTGCTACGTTAGGAACGTGGATATCGTTGAACACCCCCGCTAATTTTGGTAGCTTGGGCTTAATGCACATTGAATTAATTCTGTCAACCCACATTTGCTTGTCATACTCTACTGTGTATAAATGGGGTGAGGACCCTTGTGATATCGCCCCCCCCCCCCTCCCATGAGAGAAAGCCTAGGTCCGCCCCTAGTACTAGGTTTGAAAATGTCAAAATAAATAAATTTTTGTCAGATAATTTTTTTCAAAATATCAAATTAGACAATAATTTTAGACATATTTTATTAAAAATGAAGCTGCTCTGGTAAATGTCATTTTTGGTTCTTGGACAACAAAAAACCAAACGAATTGTCAAATTTTACCTATATCTAATAATAAAAAAAATCCCATTTGATGCGAATTTTTTTGCGAATAATATATGTTTCAGATATCTAATCAAAATATAAAAACTCTCTCGAGTCTTAGTCTCGCCCAACATTGTTGCAACATTTCGTAAAAATGTTATGTATATAAGAAACAAAATGCTTTATCTTCCCAAATATACCTGAGTCTTTTTCGTTACTGCCTCTGCTTTCATGGCTGGCAATAGATATACTTTCGACGTCCGATTTACTGACAGAAACTGGCCGTCTATGATGTGAATCCGTACTCCTTACCGAACCGCAATCACTATGTGACCTAAAAAGGACAAAATAAAACGAAATTAAAAATTGTATACATTATTATTTAACCAAATATCTGGCAATAATGAATAAAATCGTCTAAAATCAAAAAAGGAGACTTAAACCAAGTATATTTTGATATATGTATTTCTCTGCAAATATTTTGTTATGCATTGTATCCCTGTTTAATAACGCGAAAAAGTCGAATGTTTGCCCTTAACTTTGAAAACAAAGAAAAGAAAGTTACACAAGTGGGAGTAATACCATTTGTAGACGGAAACGGCCATACTGAGAAGCCACTTTGTGGAAGGTCATGGCCTGTCAAAGTGAGGCTTCTTGATGCCTTGTGGTCTACTTCTTTAATTTCAATTTTTTTTTTGTGGCTCTTGGACATTTATTTGTTGAATTATTGTGTTATTTCTACTATGAATGAAACAATTTTTAACGTATAGACCTTGTTTCTAACGCATCGTTCTGATCCGATGGAATTATACTCATATTCGGGTTAGTTCAGGTTAGGATTTCTACTACCAGTTGAAATGTATTCGGTAGAAACTTCAGTTGAAATTGTTTATTAAGTGGATAAAACTGCATAGGATCAGAACAGCGCGTTAGAAACGAGGCCAACCTTTAAATGGGGTGTCCCTATATTTCATATAGAATTTCACATAAAACAAGTAAAAAGTGAAATAGGTTTTCATGGGTGGTAAGAGCCCTTTTTATCTTTATCTAGTGTTTGCATTTAGTTATTAATGCATTATATATTATTTTTCAAATGATATCCAATGTTATGCAAGTCAGTGGCTTGTCAAGATTTATTAAAAGTAAATAATGGAAATAAGTACTAAATTAAATACTAATAAAAGCAGAATATAAATCATTTCTAATGCAAAAATAATTCTAGATTTGCAAACTGACTGTTTCTTATGTTAATCGTAACAACAAAAACCAAAGCATGCATGTACGAACATAAAACTAATTTTTAATATGTATTTGATATCTAAGCAGTTTTATTAGTAAAATAAGTAGTGTTATACTTATTAGTATTTTTACATCTTTGATTAAAACTATATTTACGTTTGTACAGTCACTTTACTTTAAAATAACAATGACCTTTTTTCTAACGTAGCATTCAGATACGATGGGACAAATCCGATGTAGTTACATCCACTAGAAATTCACGTATTAAACGGTTCTGATTAAAGTTTCGATCGGATGCAATATTTTAACATATATCAAATGAAAAACATTCTTGCACGTTAAAAAGGGAATCGAATTGAAATGACAAGTACGTCAACAGTTGATTTCTTCTTCTTTTAGTAAATCTTAACGTATCATTTGGACTCTCGTTTTGGTCGTTGAACTGTCAACACATATGCCGATGCGCTCTTGCAAAAAGCAAGAAAAAAACATGGTTTGATCGTTTTGAGACAAAGGCAAGGGGTCCGGACTGAATATAAAGTGTAAGGGTGAAACGCGCTAGCTGCAGGGCGGGTCCTAAAGTGCTTAGGGGAAAGTTTATGCGTGGCTACGTGCTCTACAAAAAGCGGAACGATTCCTTTATGCAGTAAAAGATAATGTATATACCTCTGGCAGGCGGTTAACTCTGCATCCGGTAGTTCAAGCAAAAGAATCGATCTGAAATATGGGAATGTCAGTCGCACATGCCACTCGGTTACACAAGTGATCAACAATCCCGGTTGGATGGTGGAAATATCCAGGCCGTCTTATATGAGGCAACCGAATAATGTATATACCTTCCCAGACAAACAAGGTGGAAGCGCAGGAAGGGGTAAAGAGAAATTGGTAAGTTACCTCAGTCGCAGCGGCCAAACATACCAGTAATTAAAAAAAAATATATAATTTTTTTTTGACAATTTCACAAACAGAAGCAGAAAGAAAAGAAAAAAAATAAGAAAGGAAATATATGAAAATAGTACAAAATTAAACGTTTCTAAAGGAGAAATAAGTCTTTATCTTTTGTTTCTAAAGTAATGGGGCACATCTACTTACCAGAAGTCATACACAGTTGTTGCCATCTTTAAAAAGGGATAACAGCTGCCATCTCTCAATATCATTTATTTACTTTATTGTAAAAAATTGAATCGGATGGAGCAGTTTCCGATAAAAACGCATTTGATTTAAAGAAGTCTCTATCCGATAATTCCGATCCGATCGAGATGTTACGTTAGAAACAAGATCATTGATAAATTGATTGTGCATAATATTTTACGTCATACCTGTCACTTGTGGCCGACTCGTAGCTGTCAATATACATTTTGCCGTTGAGTGCATTGCGTTTATAGTTATCTTCACTACTTGGCGAATGAACTATCCTGCCATTCATTTTATAGTTGTCTAGAATTATGGAGGTTCCTGAAATTATAGATTACATGAATATTTTCATTCCATATTTGTTCATAATTTGGTAATTTGTCCTGATTTAAACACCATTCAAACAAACTGGAGAGGTGCTTTACATGTACAATATAATCCTAACTAATATTAGAACTAAGAATTAACTTTAATCTTAAATTGCAATAGTGCAACAACTTCAACCATAGATCAATTCTCCTTAGTGAACTAAATTAGGCACAATAAAACATAATAGTTGTTCTCTAACATACCCCTAATTTCATCCCCATATTCACTCTTTGTACTACCAGACTTTCCTGAACTTGTGTTTGACAAGTCGCTTGTAGAACTTCTAAACGTCTCTCCACCAGACTTGTCAATGATATAAGAATTAGAATCCTAAAAATTAAAAAAATTATAAGTTAAAAGTGAACATACAGTCAGAAAATAGTATAAAATCATTAATAAATTCTCGTGAAAAGTGGCTAATAATTAAATTAAATGTTTACTCTAATAATATCCATCGTCTTTAATTGTGAAAGGGCAAATGTTGCTATGAGTGGAAAAACTGTTATTTTGAAAATATTCATTGGTTAGATTTGGTTGAAGTATTATATATAGCATATCACAACCAAAATTAACCCTAAAAACCCAAGTATTTTTTCTTAAATATCATGGAATATCGTCATCTTTCACGATATAAACCTGGTACACAGTTCCGATCTTACCTTAACTTGTACTTTTTCTTCGTCAATTTTAACGACAGAAACATGACTAGTATCCAATAGCCTCGAATTCTCCTCAGATACGTCCAGTCCAGAATCATTTATCACATAACTAGAATCGGCAATCAAAACCTAAAAATATGTCATATATGGTCAAAGAAATACATAATAGAATTTATATTTCTATGGTATTTTCCATGGACGTCTGGACATGGAATGTTTACAAAAATAAAACGCCACGAATGGGTCACAATCAGTAGTAATTTGCCAACTGTTTTGGAAAAAAATAAGGGAAAACAATATAATTTGTTAATACCTAATTTTTATGAAAAAAAAAATTATTATGATAATATATTTCATATAATATTTATAAACAATTTATTGCTACAATAGTAAACTAATATCTTTAAAATAGTATGCTTTATAATGCGTCAGTGTAACTCCCAGAAAATTGAAGATTTCTAAGTAGTGTGATAAACTATGAAATCTGGCAACCTCGCAAATTTCTTTTACGCTATCGTACGATCAAGGTTGAATCCGGTCCATTCATAAAAATTTTGGCATATGACATTTTTGTGGTTGACGTTGTGTGTCTTGGATCATTTTTTAATTTTTTGTGATTCCAAAAGTGTTTTTGTAAGTGACTAATTATTCATTAGTGACAAAATGGTCAATCATTGCCAAGTTTGCCGAAAATTGGATTATTTATTTCCAAATTTAACTTTTCACAGGTAGGTTAGGTTAAGTTTGGTATCATAGGCGGGTAACTTGGGATTTTAGATTTTGTTATCAGTGATTTTTTATAGGTTTCCCAATGATTTTAACCGCCGAGACCTTTGGATTAATATATTAGGACTACAAGATAAAATCTTGCCCAAGTCACTTCGTATCTGTAGTGAACATTTTGGCCCAAACGATTTCTATTATCGATTTGATGGTGTTCGTGTTTTAAAGTGAGACCAACATAATGGAAGCCCACCATTTTCTATTATTTTTCATTAACATTTCCCTTGTAATATTACACCAAATAGTACCGCTTTTCCTATCTTTTTACAATTTTTTCCTTAATTTTTGTTTTCCCTATTACTTGTAAAAGTGTAAAATTTTCATTTAACCAAGATATTACAAAATCTGCAAAAAAAAACTCATAAACGTTATAAATAAATATATGACTTGCATAATAACTGTCATGTGTGAAAAGTCCAGAAATGAAACTTCAATTTCTGCAATTTTTATTTATTTTTATTCGATGTCCGATAGTTACATAGTCTCAGATTTGCTTTACACAAATTAGATAGTCAGTAAGTAAGAAAAAAAGTATATTTTATTGTACGTTATTCTATTTTATATATATATATATATATATATATATATATATATATATATATATATATATATATATATATATATATATATATATATATATATATATATATAATTGTAATATGACCAACAAGTAATATATTTAATAATAGCATATACTTATTTTTATCCCATCCTTATCGGTATATTTTGTCATAAATATTTTAGGATACTAGAAACAGTGAAAATCAAGAAATACACTATTCATATTAAAATAAATAATTTCCGTTAGAAACACATGACAGATTGTCGATTCGAGATATTAAAAATTTTCAACAATAGTACTGCCAAAACTTAATGGGCAAACAAATTTAATAGTTATTTTTATTAATTTGTTTTATTGTATTTCTTTATATACCAATTTCTTATGATTGGAGTTTGGGGACTGTTCAGTAAAACAGGTTTAACTGTAACAAGTCTTTCAGATTAATACCTAAATTGAAACAGTCTATCATATATATTCCAAATCATAATTGAAATTATATACAAATATTAACAGGTTATTTCTTGAAAATGAAGTTGTAAATACTCTATTTTCTCCTGAACACATACACCGTTGAATATATATTTTTTAAATATTTCCATTTTTAATTTGCTTCATTTATTAACTTACAAAAAATATCTCCATTTTCTCGTTTTAGGAATTTTGTACAAGTGTTATTATTTTTACAAATAATTGGTATACTAACCAAACGTCAAAGTAGTCATTTGCATACCGCGACGTCGTTACATTTATTCAGTATTGCACTTCAATATTTGAGACATTAGAACTTTGGTAAGACTACATTTTTACGATGTTCATGGCTGACGTTAAATTTCATATGCGAGTGTCTGTACGGCATAGACACGTTGTTAGGAATAATAAAAATAGACAGCGAGTCCATACAATTTAGAAAAAAAATTTCAATCACAGTAATGTTCAAGAAACAAAGTTTTTGTCGGTTTTAGAATTATGGGCATTAATTAGCCACTTAACTAAAATCCGGCAAAATATTACGCAATTTTTTACTTTGGACTTGGATAATTCTTACATGGTACTCTGTTTTAAATAATAACTAGTGCCTTGGATAAAAAAAAAAAAGGTTATTTCAAGTCATTAATGTCGTAAAAGATAAATGATAGGAATATTACGATTATTTGTATATTGAATACTGACTTATGTTCAAGTACAACAACTTCCGTATCACGACATATTGATAGAGTAATTAACTATTTCTTATGAAAAAATATTTATTTCAATTCTGCAAATAAAAGCATCATAGAATATTAATTGATATTTTTATTCGTTTTAAAATTGTTACGCCGCTGGCGTATGATAGATTGTGAGCTATGACACCCCTCTAACCCCTGGCCTACAAACATGTTGGTGCTTATAAATTTCATATTCATGAATGACTAGCCTGGTCCATTCTCTACTATGTCTATGGTATTTTCACTTTAGACACATTATTTTTTATCACATAAACTTTTGTCAGCTGCGATAAAAACCAAAATAGCAATAAAAGATTACGTAGTGTTTTATTAGTTACTAAATAGTAATATTTTCTGAATCTCAGGATATTCAATAGTATACGTACATTTTTGTATAGAAACCTATCTAACTTCAAAATATAATTATTTAGTATGTGAAAAATAACCTTGAATTTTACCAATATATTTAATCAGAGAAAAACTCTAAAAGTAGCCTCAAATAATATTTCTCTTGCGGATAGATCAAGCATAGGTCACTTTAAACTTAAATTTTTAATATATCTCATGTTCACAAATACAAAGAGAGCTACTCATGTGAAAGAATGGGTGTTCTAGAACAATTTGATATGTTTCTTTTTTAACTTTTCACACAACTTTTTTTTTACAAATTGTACCCTGCACTATCCTTATGGGAAAATGACTTTTGGTTAAATTTTCTGAAACCTAGGAAAAAGATAGTTCTTAAGTAGTAGAACGAAAGTTCTCATGGACACGGAGCTCAAAAACACATAATTTTTGAGATATATCAACTGACTTTACGATTTTTACGAGGATTTTGGTGAACCACATGTATGAATACTCTTGAAAATATCGAAAACCAAGGGTCATAGAAAAAAAACTTTAAACGCAAAAATTTAAGGATTTTCTTCTAGTGTCCCCGACCTTGAAGGCTTTTTCAAGGTCAGGTCAGATATAAAAAAAATCTTTCATCTTTTGTGCTTACAAGTTTTTCCCTAGAATCGTTAGTTTTCAATATTTTCATGCTTGTAATTCACCAAAATCCTCATAAGAATCATAACTTGAAAGTTCATATCTCAAAAACTATGAGTTTTTGAGCTATGTGTCTATAAGAGTTTTTCTTCTACTACTCAAGAACTATATTCTCCCCTAGTCTGGTTAAATTTGATCGAAAGCAATTTCCCGTAAGGATAGTTGTGGGGTTCATTATATTTCCTTCGGACTGTTGACACAAGCGAATATCAACAATGATAAATTGATCCTTTTAGTTACTTATAATTTACTAACCTCACTTTCGTCCAACTTTTTCCCCTTTACACTCGGAGGTTTATCGCGGAATTCGCTAGGTGGCGGGTATTCCAAAGAGTCTAAAGACGGACAGAACTCATCATCGGACGATTCTATATGCGTCTTGTTCGTTTCGTTAGCCACTATCACGACCTCGCTGGCGCTATGATTGCTTGGAGACGTGGAGGAAGTTCGAGATACCATATGGGAATTGTCTATAATTACAGGAGGGTGCGTAGTTACCACAGTTACCTGTAAAAAAGTTTAATATGAGTGTCTCAGATTAACTACTTAAGGGCTCTTAATTTGTTTCAAGCGATAAAGACTTAAAGGCAAAGCATTGTACTAAAAAATAAGGAGATTCTGTAGGGAGAACTTGACGCTTGCAAAAGAGAATTATTATTTTAATGCCTACTGTTTCCCCGATAGACTAGTTAGTTTTGACCACCTAATGATCAAAATCGAACGATCTGTCAAATTGAAGGCTCTGTGTCGAGATCAATGTGAAGCAAAAGGTACCAAAACAGAATTAAAAGTAAACAGTAATGGTTATTTTTGAATAATTCTAAAACAAAAAGTTCATGTAAACACATGTTCGCAACGGCCCAGTTTTCACAATACACACTGTTCAAGTTTTTAAGTAATTTGATATTTTTATAATAGTAATAGATATAAAATTAAATACATTTAATACACCGTAATTGGCTTAAAGGTATAAAATATTTTTTAACACATTCAATGGCGTAGATACAGAGAATCTAGTCTACATTTTTTCAAGAAAAAATGATCCGCTACAGATTTTTCCCAATTTTATAAATTTTGCATTTGAAGTGAGTAAAATTACGTAAAAAATGTCTTTTAAAAATTTCTGATTTGGCAAACCATCCTCCAAAAACAATTAAATTCTGTTATACCTCTATAACAAAATTTTTGAATATTTACATTCATATTTAAAAAATAATAATAATATTAATAAATTAAGCACTTTCTTCTAGGAAGAATAGATATTTTACGCATTTTTTCTCAAAAATATTAAGTTTTTATGAGAAGAAAATCGTGAAAAAAAAATTATGGACATTTACTTAAATTTAAAATATTATTGGAATCGCAAATATTAGTTTTTGATTCAAGAAAGAGCATAATTACTAACGAGTATTCTATCCTTGAGCTCTAATCACTGCCCACATCCTTCCCGATAGGCTACTAGGAAGAGTTTAAATGTATTTTTGAAGAATCGCGTTTCATTCATATTGTGCCGCAAACCGAAACTCTCGTACTTAGAACTAGATTTCTTCATCATATCCAGCGTTTTAGCTGATCTCACAGGTGCTCTATGGGATTTAAGTCTGGGCAAAACAGCGGCCAATCTTAATCCTATGGACGTTACCCATACCTACGCCTCTGAATGAGCTAAAAAATATTTGATACCTCCTAAATGCAGTCACTTCATATCACTTAAAATATGACGTGTGATGTAACATTCTCTATTACAAAAACAAAGCTGTTGCGAGCACACGTTTATATGAACTACCTTAAAGTTTGTACACACACTGAATTACCACCTTGTTATAACTTTATAACCCATGATTATATTTAAACTTAAGTTATTTAAGTGTCGAAAACAACGACTAAAAAAGGAGTCCTAACAACAAAGCTTTAAAAGCTAAAAAAAAAAATATCGATTATAACAATAAGAAAAAAAACTCCGCAATGTATGAAAAAATACTGCCGAAACTGATTGAGAAACCCAGCATTTTTTACAGCTTAAGCTATTAATGCTACCTACCAGATAATTTACATCTTGTTCTTCTATCTAGAAAGAAATATAACAAAAACAGATCAAATTTAAGGTAAAAAAGATACTGTTAGTATATCACTTAACGTTACACTAGAACTACTAGTATAGTCCAATTTTTTTGGTTTATCTACGATCTGATATTTTTTCAGAATAAATTAATACTGTACTAAAATGCCTTACCTGACTTATATTTGAAGCTAAACTATTGGACGGATCTGGCAAGTCAGAGTTTATAGTAATAGTCGACGTATTTTTATTCCTTTCAGATTGTGGTGTAGATACAATTACAAAGTTCATGCTGTCTTCTGGAGTCGTACCACTACAAAAAAAATATATTACTAGAACCGATCGTACACTAAACATAAATAATTAATATAATCTCACACAGTATAACAAATACTATACCTCGAACTATTTACAGTAACCACATTATCTCCAATTTTTTCTACAGGAGTGGCACGATCTTGAGAAAGACGCTTTCCAAGTTGCTTTTCTAGTGCTTGCTTAACCTGTGCTATGTGGGAAGACCTATTACCATCGTCCGTATGATCCCTGTTAGTTTCATATCTAGATTTAACTGAAAAGCAAAAGGTAAAAGTAAATTCAATAGATTTTAACCATAAATGAAATATCTAGAACTTTAAGAATGATTTATGGTCTGAAGACAATATGTGTGAAGAAAAGTTTTCAATATTGTTCTCTAATATTCATTTGTCTTGTAATTTTTTGTATGATTTTTTGTTAAAATTGTGCATGCTCTATATACCCTACCCAGACCCAAAAATCGGAAGTAGTTTTAACAACTGTAGTTCATCTATTGGAACACTTTTGTCTTAGAAATGAAAAAGTTTAATTATTTCGTATTCAGAAAGCTCTAGACATCAGCTGGTATTTAACTGTAAAGTCGAACTGTCAATTTTAAGTATTTTTAATTCGCTTTTCACGGGTTTTGGGTTTTAAAAATTATTTTTGATATTTTATAGGCGTCATTAGATTCGCCTAGTTTTTCTTGGTGTTGCCTACTTTTATATTTTTTTTTAATTTTTGACCAAGTGAGTGAAATTTCAGGTTGTTTTTATTAAAATTTGTAAAAATATTTTTTATATCTTGGATCACAATAATCATTTTTATGGCTCAATAGAAATTCAAGGTCAAAGTTGTAACGAGAGTGAAGAAACAATCTAAAAACTTTTGGTAATAAGGAGGTTTTATTTTTATTGGATAAAAAGGTTATTTTAAGATAATAATATTGTAGGGTAAGTTCTTCATCAGGAAAATCGGCTTTTAGTTTTCTCTCCTGCAGTTTTCAATGAACATCAGTGCGTAAATAAGTATTAATAGAGCTTTAGTAAATTATAATAAAAACATTTCTTGTTTTAAACTATATTCAGATGAAAGAAATTGTTACAATATGTCTTTGTCTTTCAAATTTGTATGAGGCTTTTGCCTATAGATTCCTTTTATTTAGTACGGAGTATGGCATGCAGAGAATGAACAACTGGGCTTTTGAGGTCAGTTTTAATGCAGTCAAAATTTCCTCCACACCTACCAGATTTAATTCCCTTGACAAAATTATGAAAAATTTCTAGAAATTGTAAATATCTATTTTATTTTAGAACATGTTGCTTTGGAAACATTTAATAAGGTATAATGATCTGTTTTATTGGGTTTGTGATCTAGGTACAAAAAAGTTTATTATGTTTTTTAGTAATCTCCGCTTGATTTCAAAAATAAAATGTGATAAAGTCATTTTTAAGCTCATTAAAAGTTGCCTTAAAAAATTTTATCTTTTTTGTTTGTAATTTTATAATATTGTCAAAAAAAAAAGATTTGAAAATTCTAAAATTATTTTTTTCTTAACACGACTTTCCAAAAATTTTTGACCGTTCTATCGTCTGTTCTTAAACTTTTTTCCCATTTACCCAAATTCGTATCTTTTACTGTTACAGAGATTCCTGTACTGGACCTTTATATCCTGAACATCCTGTATACATACTGACTAAAATAACATAAACCATTTGCCTAAATTAATTTTAGGTCCTTCATTTATTAATATATTCCAATTATTTATTATCAAATACCTAGCACGCAAACGCAGTTCAACCAGTTTTTGGCGAGTACAGCTATATATATATATATATATATATATATATATATATATATATATATATATATATATATATACTCAATCAAATTCATTTTACAGCATTCTCCTCTGATATTTTTGAGCTGAACGATTGAAAAATGTATTTAATTTTAATCAACCTACCTTCGACATTTGCTGGTGGCAAGGGAATATCCGCCACCCTAATTTGAGGCTGTACAGACTCGGGAGGTGTATCGGGGGGCGTGACAGGCGAGGATGGCGGAGTCGGTAAAGCCACACTGGACGGCATAATTGGCGGAGGTGGTGGCACGACGTTTTGAACACTCTTCGAATGGCTAGCGGGAGGAGCCGGTTCCTTAGAAGGTTGTTGTTGGCTCGTGGACGGAACTACAGGTTGAGAAGGCGTTGCCGAGGGCTGAGAAGGAGTGGCGACTACTTGAGAAGACGTTTTGAATGATTCTTGGGCTATACTACCGACACTAACAGGCTGCGACGTGGGCGTGACTTGATTAGTGATAGGCGTGGTAATGATGCTGGGTGTAGGGAGCACGGGAGGGGGCGGTGCAGGACCTTTATCCTTCTCTTGAGAATGCTGTGTTTGAAGAGGAGGCGGAGGTGCTGGCCCTTTGTCGTGCGACGATCGACGATGTGAAGAATCTTCTTTTTTATCCCCAGCGGGCTGTAAAATATGAAAAACAAACTTTTTGTTGCTTATTTTAAAATTTAATCGAGTTAATTCATAATTAAAAGTGAAACTTACTATTTTCTTTTCGGCAGGTACTGATGAAGAAATAATGGGCGCCGGTGCTTTTTTGTCGTCCTTCTCCACAACTGGGATCGGAGATTCTGTAACAATTTTTTAATGACGTACAAACCAAACTGCTACAAAATACATCACTTACCTTTTTGTTCAACTTCATTGCTCTGCACCGAGGCCGAATCGTCCTCGATATCCAGACGCACTTGCGATGTTCGGTTGTCCTAAAAGTAAAAACAGTTAAAATGTATATTTCAAGAAAATATTGTAAACTAAAGTGATACACTGAAGTGATACGTTACACGAATAACAAAATCAATTATTACAAGACTAGGTGATTTGGAAAGTTTCTAGACTACACATGAAACAACATTAATGATTGAATATATTTATTTTTCAGTACGATCTCCCTTCAGTTCAATATACTTTTCTCAGCGATTCTCCAGTTCACTTATCCCATCCTTGAAGTAAATGACTTCTTCGTTCGATGAAAAATACTTTCCGCGCCGAAATCTTTTGAGGTATGGGAACAGAAAGAAGTCAGAAGCGCTAGATATGGTGAATAAGCTGGATGTTTCAACGATCCTAAATCATCGCCATCGTTAAAACGCTTTGTGAACAGGTGCATTTTCCTGATGAAAGATGATTTTTTTTGTGCAAACCGAGGCTTTTTTTCCCGAATTTACATCCCGCTGGTCAAGAAGGTTGCAATAATGTTCTCCTGTTATTATTTTACCGGTTTGCATATAATCAATTAACAATATTTCTGATGTCATAACATTTATGGACGATGTTGACCTCTTTGCCTTCTTCAGAACAGAATAACCATGTTCAATCCACTCTGCGGTTTGTTGTCGCAGTTTAGGGTCATATTGGTAAATCCAAGTCTCATCCATAGATATAAATCAACCCACAAAATCAGTTTTTTCTTTGTAAATCGATCCAAATATTTTTGTGAAAGTCTCATTCGAATGCCGTTTTTGATCCAAAGTTAACAAATGCAGCACCCACCTTGTGAACAGCTTTCTGAGCACTAATTCATTCTTAAAATATGAAACACCCATTTCTTTTGAGACGCCCATACTTGCAGCAATTTCATATGTAGTCGTTCCTTTATTATCTAAAACCATATCATGTATAGGATCAATAATTTCTTCATCGCTAGCAATATTTTTGAGACGCCCATACTTGCAGCAATTTCATATGTAGTCGTTCCTTTATTATCTAAAACCATATCATGTATAGAATCAATAATTTCTTCATCGCTAGCAATATTTGGACATCCACTCTGTACCCCCATCATTGATGTATGTACAACCACGCAGTGGCGTAACTAAGAGTATGCGCGACTTCCTGCAAATTTTTGAAGGCGCCCTACTATTTTGCACCCGTCTTGATCCTTCGTACTTATTCATTTTCATCAAAGGATTTGATGCAACCCCGCAACGCGGGGTCTGTTGTATGTGCGTAAAGTTGGGGTTTGTACATTGCGACCTGGTAAATCTATTGTGCCCCCCTACTGCTGCCCAGACGTAAGAGTTACCTTATCGGTTAGAGTAGGTCCTGCAGTCCTATTTCCCCCAGGGACCTTAGGATGTTTGATGGCTTCAAGGTAGCAGCTCCCTTTCTTCAATTTGGTGTGTTCCCAAGAACCGCATCCGAGGGTTTTCTAGAGCGCTACATTTCGAATCTGCACTCTTTTCTTTCTACCAGTTTGAATTTCTTGAGGTGTCCCTTCAGGTGGCACTACCCCGTCAGGAACCCTGAGATGGTTTTTACTTAGGCTTATGCATTCTTTGTATCTCATCTGGTCGTTTTTCAATGGTGTTTCTGTCCCATTCGTTCTTGCGACTCAACTTTGTGCTGAAGTTTTTTAAAAAGTTGAATTTCTCTTTCATTTCATCTTGGGGCATGTTCCAGATTTGTTGATTTCTGGATAAGAGATTGGGCCTTCGTTTTATGACCTCATTTTATAAATCTTCCTCTTCACCATGTTCTCTAGAAGTATATATAGAGGTGCGAGGTTTAGGATTACTTCCATGACGGCCGTTGGGCAGGTTTTCATTGCCCCTGTTATACATTTGAACCATGTCACAGAGGGTATTCTCGAATTTGCCTCGTGCGATCACGACCACGTCAGACAGGTCACAGAGGAGTTGGTCTACAAATTAAATACTGTTAATATCGGTATAAATTTCATCTCCCTTCAAACCATTTTTATATAAATATTTTATCACTGCACAAATTTACCATTTTTCCCCAGCAAAACACGTCTATCTCAAACAGCTGTAGAATAAAACCTATTAGCCAGAACGGAAAGCCAGATATCAAATGTGTTCATAAGAAGGATGGAACATTTCAGCAATAGCATGTTTTCGGATATCAGCGCCATCTATGAGGCAGTCTCGAAACTTTTCAAATCACTTAGCAACTGATCAGTTCTACAGCATCTCTTTCTAACTGCATTATCTAAATAAGGAGAATATGCATACTGATGGATTCGCCAGCGAACACTGCAGATATATAGTAGTGAAAAACATAATTTTACAGAATAAAGTACACTACATGAAAGAAAAATTGGATACGTAAAAAAACTTATAATACAATTCATAAGATTGACAATTTAAAATAATAATAGACCATAAAAGAATACAGAAAAAAGGTGAAACAATAATAAAACGAAATGGGTTAGATAAAGGAAATCTTACCTGTTTAACATGAATAGGCAGTGCAGATGAACCCAAAGAGCCGCATGCATAACAAAGAAGCCGTGATAACATCAACTTTAAGCTTTTTACGATTGTTTATGGTTTTGAACAGTGTACGAAAATGGAAAATTTTAATTTTTAAGCAATAAATCAAACTTTCGATTGAACCTTTGTTTTATTGCTGATTATATGCATTGAAAAAGGCAAGTAATAAAAGTAATGGTTACAGAAGAAATTTTTTAAGTGTCTGTTATTAATTTTCCACACAAGTTACTTCAGCCAGTAGAGGATGAGCAAATCTCGACAAAGCATTTCAATAAAATAGATAATTTTAAATATGTGAAACACAGAAGAAATGTATACACAGGAAGACACTACTTAAGAAGTTCTACAGGGTGCGCCAATAATAAAGGTGTAAAAATTTAAATATTATTTAAGAACCCGCAAAATGGCTCACCAGACAAAGTTCTGGATAAAATTTAAGCAACTGTATTGAAAATTATTATAGATGCTCTAAAGGATTGAGATCAGGGCTTTCTGGGGGACATTACATAAATGATTTATTAAGCGAGATTAAGATAATCTAATACTTTCTTAGCCAAGTAAGGTCAAACATTGTCCTGCATAAATAAAAAATTGTCCCCTACAAAAGCAACAAAAAGCTTCATGTTCTAGTTCAATGATTACAAGATACTGGATCTCGTATTTAGCTTTAACCACATTTTTAACAATGTTAATTGCAAGTGCAGTTTTCATTTAACTTTTCTTATTTTTTTGCCACAATAGTGATCTTAAGTACTAATGCAGTTTTAGATCCTTCTAAAAGTTAAAGCTCGTATTCAGCTTTTGCCATATTTTTCTAACTTCACAAAATCACAGTTTTAATATCTAAATTTTTGCCACTTCAATTTTACCAAGCAAAACTTATCTTTCATGAAGTTAATGTTCCACTCACAACTAATATCAATTAATGTTCGCGGAATGAAGGGGTTGGAGGGGGGATGGGGGGATGCGTCACTCCTTTTTACCTGTGCTAATTAAGTAATTCAACTGTGGAAAAAATCGAGTTTCGTGGAGTCATACAGTTCCCTACAAAGCAAAGAAAATGTCCTCAAATCATTTTGGAAGAGATGTCTTCTGTTTACGGCGATTCTTGCCCTGGAAAAACCATGGTTTACAAGTAGCACAACCTA
Organism: Diaprepes abbreviatus; assembly: GCA_034092305.1. Classification (NCBI taxonomy): domain Eukaryota; kingdom Metazoa; phylum Arthropoda; class Insecta; order Coleoptera; family Curculionidae; genus Diaprepes; species Diaprepes abbreviatus. Next base: position 2,270,000 of record JASJET010000147.1, read on the forward strand.
TTCAAACAAGGGAGAGATTCGCTTAAAGAGATCCCAGGCCGGAACGGCCGAATGAGGCGAGCACTACCGAAAGCATCGAAAATGTAGAAAGGTTAGTACTGGAAGATGCCCATCTGAAGAAGCAACTCACAGAAATGGTTGTGGAGGATTACCTACCACCATTTCGAATATCCTGCATGACCATCTTGGTATTTCAAAGGTCTGAACAAGATGGGTGCAGAGAATGCTCATGCCGCACTAAAGGAAGCGGCGAACTGCGTATTGGCGCGCGTTTTTAGACCTGTGTAACGAGAATGGGGATGATTGTTACTGGGGGTGAAACATGAATTCATCATTATGAGCCTGAGTCGAAGAACGAGTCCATGCAGTGGCACAAAAAGGGCACACTACTCCCGCAGAAGTTCAAGTCATGGCTACAGTTTTCTGGGATTCAGTAGGAATACTGCTAATTGACTACAAAGACAAAGGCGTTTCTATAACAGCAGAATACTATGCAGGCCTATTAAAACGTTTAAAGGATGCTGTAGGAGAGAAAAGACGAGAAAACTGACCAAAAGTGTGCTGCTTCTGCACGACAACACATCCGTCCAAAAGTCTTCAGCTGCAATGGCCGTTATTCAAAAAGTTGGCGTTCAAATCTTGAATCAGCCTCCCTATAGCTCAGATTTGGCTCCCAGTGATTTATTTTCAAAAATAAAAAAAGAGTTTTGAGGAAGAAATTTTCCAGCGACGATGAGGATGAAGGAAGCAATTTTCTGCCTATTTTACCGAAAAATATATTAAAACATTTTTTGTCCTCCCCTCACATACAGTACACATCAAATTTTTTCCTCAACATTGCTGTGTTAATTTCGTCCAGAAGTTTATTTTATTTTGCAAAAATACATTTATTATCATTGTCGCCACCCTGTATAAATCTAAATTTTGTCACCTTATTTTCATATTCCCAGTACACTTACCAATTCTCTGATATTGTCCCTTATGTTTACGTTGTTTCCGAGAGCGCTAAGCATGAAAATATGTACAAAGCAAACATTAAGCTTATTTAAAAACAAGGTAATTAACAATTTGATGAAAATATGATTTATATGGAGAATAAATCCTAATTAAAAATTTGTTAATGCATTCCTTTACACACATTTAAATTTTAATAAGAATATCTCCCATACGAAAGTTTTAAATAAATTGGCTGCTGCTGATGATACCCCTGTCAAGTTTAAAGCTTTTTTACTTTCCTCTCGAAAAAAAAAATAGTGCGAGGCAATTTATATATACTATATAGCAGTGAGAAAATATATTGGTATTTTAAGTTAGTGTAAACATTACAAGAAAAGCTAAAGCAATTTTTTTTCAAAAGCCACGCTTTCCTTCAATTTTACCACCCGAACAACAAAGTTTCTTACCTCAGGATCATCATCAGTCAACAGCTCTTCTTCGACGACTTCAGCCCTATATTCAAGTAACAAATCAGTGATGGGCTTTGCATCTAATGTTCGGTTTATAAACTGATGTTTTTGCAATTCTTCACAGGTCGGCCGCTTTTGTGGATCTTTTATTAGGGCTTTCGCTATGAAGTCGTTAAAATCTTTCGACCATTTCGACGGCTGCTCCAGTCTAAAATAAAATGTTACTTTTTACTAATAAAAAATAAGATATTTTACAATTTCTTTTTAATATATAATATAAACAACAATTTTAAAATAGGAAAAAGTTATATCCTTACCTTGGCGGGTCACTTTTCTGGATTTTTAGTAACACCCTCATAGGAGACATTTCATGGTTGGGAGGTTCCATCTGGGCGAATTCAATAAGCGTAATACCCATGGACCAAATGTCAACCTTAAAAAATATTTGTGGTAAAAGTAACAATTAAAAAATATTCTAGATACAGTGGTGGCCAACTTATTAGAAACACTGAAGACAAAAGTAAAAAATTTTGAAAAAATCAAAATTTCAGGAAGAAATAAAATAAATCTACTGTGGTTAAATAATTGTCTATATGTATTCTCCTTTCAAGCAAATAAAAGAAAGAATATATATAAACAGTTTATTTCTTGCAAATACAACTCTGGTCCTCTCTCCATACGTGTTTCAACCAACTCAGGGTCTCGTGAGTGGAGCTGTATCGAACTGAGAGCAATATTCGCAGGAAACAATTACTATATAAAATATAAATTCCTAAGCATGTAGGTAGGATATGTTTGGCTTAAGTAGGAGTTCCAAGTACTGGACAGCACGAGTAAGATGTCTGGGAAAGGTATCGGTGGATCCCACTGATGAGTCCACCACCGATGCCGGAACGAAACATCGTAACATATTGACGGGGGTCGAAATAGTTCGTTAGTTATATGCCCATAACATCAAAGGCATTACTAAGACATGGCGCCCGAGCAGGAACGGTGAAAGACAAGGGTCTAAACGGCCGTTGGCTTTGATTAAGCCTGGACCCGATACTTGGAAGACCACCTAGAATGTCCGTTCCATATTTCTCTTATCACGCATGTGCATCTACAGCTAGGACTTTCTACGATAGTCAAAGTCGGATAAGCAAATGCCTTAGGGAGGCATGTTGTCGTAAGAACATCCCACCGTTGTTCTGCGACAAATTTAGCTTAAGTAGGGGCTCCTATTGTGAAACCAACATCATACCATCATTTGCCGACAAAACTTGACTTAATAGGAGTCTGAGTTTTGTGGAAAACATGACAAAAAGAATATCTGGGAAAGATATCGGTGGATCCCACTGATATCGGGACGAAACATCCAGTCATTCACTTTACGGTGGTCGAAAATTAGATCGCTAGTCAAACGGTCTTACCATCAGGAAACATGACTATTTGCGACATTTCAAGTTGTGGAAAGCATATCAAGGATGTCTGGGAAAGGCATCCATGGATCCTACTAATGAGTCCACCACCGATGCCGGAACGAAACATCCAAACATTTTAACGGTGGTCGAAATAGTTCGTTAGTTATATGCCCTTGACATTAAGGGCATTACTACAACAAATATTAAAAACTTGTCGACTTCGCACTACTCCGATGAATATGGATGTCGTTTGACTGGGGATATTTCTTAGTCTGACATCGAAGTCGACAGGTTTTTAATATCCTACCGACATGCTTCGGAATTTCTATTTTATATAACAGTTGTTTCCTGCGAATATTGCTCCCGGGCTCCACTGACGAGACCATGAGGTAGTCGAAACGCGTATGGAGAAAGGACCCTAGTTGTATTTGCAGGAAATAAACTGTTTGTATATACGAGGCTGGCTTGAAAAGTCTGTGCAAAGTCAGCGAGATGGCATTACTGGTGCATATTGAGGTTATTTTTAGTTAGTAGCATCTCTTGGAAGAACACACACCAAGTTTCAGCCGGCTCGGTCTATTGCTTTGTGTTTGACATTCGTTTGAATCGAGTCGTGTAATGATTAAACATTACTTTGAAAGGTAAAACGTCTCAGGAGACTAAACATAAGCTTAATAAACATTATAGTGACCGTACACCTTCGATTAGAACAGTTTATACACGTTTTCGACGTCCTGTTGAGATTACTACCCCAGAAATCATTGACAAAATCCATAATATAGTGATGGATGACAGAAGAGTGAAGGTGCGTGAAACTGCTAATGCTATGGGCATCTCGATTGAATGGGTACACCAACACTTGGACATGAAAAAGCTGTCAGCAAGATGGGTGCCGCAATTCCTCACGATTGACCAAAAACGCAATCGTGTGAAATGTTGCAAGAACGATTTGCAGCTTTTCCAGCGAAATCTTCAGGACTATAAGCGTTGTTTTGTCACTGTGGATGAAATACGGATACATCACTATATTCCTGAGACCAAAGAACAATCTAAACAATGCGTTGCCAAGGGCGAATCTGCACCAAAAAAGGCGAAGACCATTCATTCCTTCGGCCAGGAAGGTTATAGCGACTGTATTTTGGGATTCGCAAGGAATAATCTTCATCGACTATCTGAAAAAGGGTAAAACTATTACAGGTGAATATTATTCATCGTTATTGGACCGTTTGAAAACCAAGCTGCAAGAAAAATGTCCATGATTGGACCACAAAAATGTTCTTTTCCATCACAACGCACCAGCTAACACCTCAGCAGTTGTGGCCGCAAAATTAATAGAAATAGGGTTCCAACTCGTTCACAACCCTCTCTATTCTCCGGAGTTGGCTCCCTCGGATTATTATTTGTTCCCCAATATGAAGAAATGGCTGACGGGAAACAGTGATGGCAGAAACGAATGACTATTTTACAGACTTGGACAAATCGTATTATTCGGAAGGGGTCAACAAACTAGACCAGCGTTGGACGAAGTGTATAAGCCTAAAAGGAGACTATGTTGAAAAATATAAAATGTTCATCCAAAAAAATTAAGTCGTTTTAATTTTTGCACGGACTTTTCAAACGACCCTCGTGCTCTTTCCTTTATCTGCTTGAAAGGAGAATACATATAAGCAAAAGTAAAAATGTTATTTTAGTGTGGTTTTTAAGACACATATTTTACTAGTCTTGGATCAAGAAAAATTTCTTTTTGCTGAAGAAAATATGTCATCAGCAGAAAAACGAGTACAAGCATATAGTTTGTCCAGTAAAAAAAATTGTTTTAAAAAATTTAGATACATTGATAAACTGGCCATCATATAGCCCCGATCTAAAGTTCATAGAAAACTTTTGTGGCGACCTTAAAAGAGGATTAAAAGCAAGATAGATTATTAATTTAAATTAATTATCTGAAGTAACGGAGCACAAAAGGAATTATATACACCTGGTGCGATGTCAGTAATTAGTTCAGCTACCACAGATTTTGAAAAAAAAAATAAGAAACTAGAGTATCATTAAAATATCTATTCATTAGCATCTATTGCATCCCTAGGGGATGCTGAAAGTAAAAATAAGTTTACTCACACCAAACATTATCTCAAAGTTCACAATTAAGAATAAAGATAGATGGGCAATATAATATTTATAACAATCTCAAGATCATTTTTTAATTGTTTTAAAACCATTATTAACATACCTTAAAGTCATATGGATTGTCCCTAAAAGTTTCACACAGCACCACTTCAGGAGCCATCCAATAAGGGGTCCCAATAAATGTATCATGTTTCTGGAGAGTCGATTTATTTTTGGCAGAAACACCAAAATCAGCTGTAAATAAAATATACCATAAATTAAAAGACACTTAATCAGATAAACATGATATTTATTATAAATAAACAAAACCAAGAAGTTGTTTAGCGCCGATCAAATGAGTTTTCAATCAAGCGTTGAGCTACGTAATCTTCAATTTGCAAAAAAAAAACGTCTTGGTCATAATTAGGTTTTTGTATGAATAAATAATAGATTAATGCGGCTTTAAAATTTTAATCTTTACAAATGTTCAAATTAAACTAGAATAAAAAGATCAACGCTCACAATTGGCCGACTTATAAAGTATGCAAATCAAATTGGATAATGTTAATTTATTGCACAAAGAAGTTGCATAGGTCAATAATAGAAAATGTAGTGAGAAGAATATTGCTACGAAAAACATCCAAACATTTTTAACAAGAAACAGTTTTTCAGAAAATATATCTTAATACTTTTACTAAACAGACATTGGTTACTTTTTTATTTGAAAATGCGAAATTGCAATAAGAAATATCAACAAAATATGTAGTTTTCAAGAAAACACTAAATAAAAGAAAATAAATGTTTTCTTATAAAATTTATAGGGTCTATCAATGAAAAAAAAAAAGGAAGAAATAATGTACTGGATGCGTAGATTTAATATTATTTAAACTGACAAAACGATTGTGTTTATAATGGAAAACGAAGTCGTTGCTCTTAAAATTAAGATTTATTAACCAGATGTAATCAATATTATTTAAAGTAAAGGAGGTAATTTAGGGGCTCGCCTCTTTAATATATTGAACGGCACTGTTGCCAAAGATCATTTTAAATAGGTCGATTTAAATCACCTTAGTTACTTCGGCGAGAACTAAGGTATATGGATGATAATGCTTCACCCCATTTTTCCGTTGCTGTTCGGAAATATTTACATGACCAATATTCCAACTGATAGATTGGAAGAGGCAATGAGGCACCAATAATATGGCCATCATGTTCTCCAGATTTGAATATGTGTGGCTTCTTTCATGAGGCCCTCTTAAAACACAAAAATACAAGACTCCAGTGGACACCGGTGAAGAATTATTAAGTTCAATGTCATTTTTTAAAAGAGTACGTTTTCACGGATGGTGGAATGAATGGTTTGGTTATTCCAGGTTTCAGTCCGTTCGTTCAAAAAATCGTTTTCACTACGTTTCCCCAAAATCACATTTGGTATTTTCAAGTGCGGTTCGTCTCGTTACTCGCTGAGAACTGATGGTGGCCTCTGTTGAATTTCGAATTTTGTTTAGCTGGCTCGATTTTTGATTGGACGAGCGGCTTCGCAGGCACCTCCCCTCTGCCAAGTGCGATATATTTCATTCTTGCATGCTGTTCTCTCGTGTATTGGTTGATTTTTGTTGTTTTGTTTCTTGATTTTTTATTAATGTTTTTCATGTAGTTGGCATATTTAAAGCATCGTCTCGTTTATTCAGCTGTCTCGCTTTTTCGATTTCTAGGGCCTCTCTTATGACACGTACCTTATAGTTCTGTACTGGTGCTATTTCTTTTGCTTTTTTGATATCGATGGTATAACCGGTTGTTTGGTGATGCTGAAATAGAGCTGAGGTTGTCTGTTTATTTTTGAAACTATTTTTATGTTTTTGAATTCTTGCTGATATGCGCCTGTTTGTCCTATATATGTTTGATGGCACTCTGCACATGGAATGCTGTAGACGCCATGATTTTCAAGGTGAGTCTTATCTTTGGAATTTCCCAGGATGTTGGCTATTGTTTTTTTGTGGTTTAAATGGGCTGTCTGTTGTGTGTTCTTAAGATTCTTCCAATTCTGTCCGTTATTCCTTTTATGAACAGGATTATGGCTTTATTCCTTGTTTGATCTTAGTCTTTGGTTTTTGTTGTGGTATTCTCTGGCTATCTTTATATCTCATTGTGAGAAACCATTCCGTTCTAGAGCTGTTGAAATGCGTCTTATTTCGTCTTGTTTTGTGTCGAGTTCTGTTAAGCGGAGAGATCTTGATACTAGTGTGTTGACTACTGCCTGTTTTTGAGACGGATGATGATGTGATTCTACATTGAGATATTGATCAGTATATTTACTGATATACGCTAAAACCCAGGGTGTTGTTACGTTTCCTAGTTAATAACAGGCCCAAAAAGGAAGTTTCTTTTCTTGCTCGATTTCTAGGGTGAATTGGATTCTATGGTGGATATTGTTCAAGTATACGAGGAAATCGTCTAGGTGTTCTTTTCCATGTGGTCATATTATAAAAATATCATCCGCATAGCGTTTTCAAAAGTTCGGTGCCTTTTGCAGTACCTCTTGTTCGAAATAAATCATAAAAAGGTTGGCTATAACTGGTGAAAGTGAGGACCCCATAGGTGGGCCATCTGTTTGTTTGTATAAATGGTTACTGAACATGAAGTATGTGTTTTTTAGACAGTATTCTGCAAGTTCATGGTGATTTTGTCCAAAGTCTCATCCATTGGTATGCTTGGAAATAGCGATTTTATGTCGAGACTTGTTAAGATATCATTTTCTTCGAGGTGAATATTTCTGATCGTTTTGGTCAGATGTTCGAACCAATACACAAAAGGACAGCATACAAAAATCAAATATATCGTACTCGGCAGAGGGTAGGGGCCTGCGAAGCCGCTCGTCCAATCAGAAAGCGAGCCAGCCGTACTTGAAATGCCACACGTTGTAACGCGTGACTAAGTATTAATCAGGGAGCGTTATCCTACTTTAAATAATTCGATTATAAAAGGATAGTTTTTAATCGGCGTGTGTACCAAGAAAAGAACTCGCACTATTTACCAACAGTTTTCCAAATATAAAGAAAAATATTATCACGTTATTTAGCGACCACACACACACACACCAAAAAAAAAAACGTTATAACAAATAACACAAAAGCAAAAACTCTCTATTACAATATAAGCAAAATAAATCAATTGACCCTGGTCAATTGAAACAAATTTTTAGAATTTCCAAGTATGTATATTTCGCAAATAAATTAACACTGATTAATGAAAAAATACTTATTTCCAACCTTCAATATCTGAGCTCGATTATTCCTAAAATGGGCATTTTTTGGTTGGAAAGGTCTATGGTTTAACCTTACAAAGTGCAGGTATTCATTTAAAAAAAACATACAGTTTGTAAAAAATGGTGAATTACAAAAAATTAAAATTTAAACGAAAGTGTTATACAGAGTGGATCAAAAAATTTCATTAAGTTTTTGGTTCAGTTGTCTTGCATTTTCCACACGTAGAAACGCGAATTGCAGTATCTAAATTGCGAAACCAAATAATTGAAGAAAATATTGGTACTTTTTTACAATACCCACCAATTCAAAGAAATTAATAATGTTGTACATATCTGTTTGCAATACTTTAAAAACGGATATTTATCTGATCACTATGGATCACATTACAAGTGAAAAATACCATTTCACCAATTTTCAAGCATGATTTCCTTTCAAATTCACAGTTCAAAAAGCATTAGTGCTTATGGAACAAAATCCAGCATTTTCATTCGTTTATTTTAACTTTAAAGGCGTGGCCTAAAAGTTACTATAAAATACATCGATCACAAGCATCGCTTTTCTCGATTCAACATCCATCAGAAGCACAATAAGCAACGGCCGTAGCGATTATCAGTTCCAGTACCTTCATACACCAACCACGACGATCTTTCTGAAGGCATCGAAGTCTTCAAAGAACGTCCAGTCTTCGCTTCAGTAAACATAAAATCATATTCTCGGAGTCTTTGGGCGTTTAGTAGCTATCACTTGCACAAAGATAGTGAAAAACCAAAGATTCAAGATTTTAAAGCGAAATGCAAACAACTCGGATTAAATACGATGTCTGGGAATTCCCCTTGTATAAAACATAGTTTTGGAATTTAGGTAGTATCTGCATACGAACGCCTAGGTAAGTTTTCACAACTACAGGGCCCTCAGACACTACAGTTCGAAAGTCGGGTGTTATTCGTAATTGTATACACGAACTGGTGTTGCAATTACGGATCACCGACACAAACTTCGCGATTTAATTCGAATTAAACATGAGTTTCCATATACTCAACAAAACATAACCTCAAATTCACAAATATGGTATAATTTCCTATATCATATTTTTTCCAGAAAACTTCATTCAAATTTGTCCAAAACAAATTCACTTTCATTCATTTTAACACTCCTATAATATTATTTTATAATATTATATTCAATTATCGCTTAGATAAAATTTTCATAATTTTTCTAAGTCCACAGTTACTAGTACTGTTTTAGCACATTGGTTAACCATACATTTTTTACAGCGTTCTATTACCCATATTTATTTTGCGGATTTGAACACAAAACTTCTTTTAATCTGTTCCTTGTTATCCCTACATTTTTTAGCTATTTTCCGATATGTTTCAGAACATGAAAACGCCTTGTTTTCGGGGTTCTTAGTGTGGGAATACCCGGGAAAAAAAGGTTGGTTCTTGAAATACTAATTTGGATTTTATTTTATCCCTCTTCAGCGACTTTAACTGCGGGAATTAAAGGCAACCTATGAGTTACGAAGAATTATAAGATGTATCCCTTGCGAGAGTTAAATGGACTGTTATATTTACGACGTTTAGGAATAGATTACAAGAAAAGATATGTACAGATAGTTATAGTTACACACATCATACGTTAAGTAAACACATGGGTATAAACAACGCTAAAATATTTCAATTGCGGAATAATTTTCATTCTCAATTTTCAAAATGCGCATTACCTTACATCCCTGTAGCGGATTTTATATTCAAAATTATGCATAATTTTCATGCAGAACGTTGTACAACAATTCTCTTTGCGGAAATTTTTATCACAAAATATTTTCTAAATTTCTTTTGCGGAAATTTTTATCACCAAATCTTTTTCAAATTTTCTTTGCGGAAAATATGAAACAAAAACAAAAGGCCTATAAACTCATACACTTGCAAGTTCCCCTGGCTAAGTGTTATTCACCGTAATGCTTAGTTTACCCAATTCTTGATTTTCTCTCAGAATCTCAACCTTGGAGCATTCTAAGCTCAAACATTTATCATGCTTTATGCATAGCCGACAAATGCTTATTTTTGGAAGCAAACTTTACTTCAATTTCCGAAGTAAACAGAAGAAACAAAAGCCCCTTTTATCATTCACTCCCCTTTGCCCCGGTGAGCGAGAAGAAATGTGAGGCGGCCAGATTTCCTATCTGGTCGGGTGGTTTAGGAGGGACTCTCACCGCACCCTCCTGCGTTGCGGTTCAATAAGGTAGAAAAAACTTAGAAACGACTTTTCACTTTCTAAATCTACCTTATAACAACGACAAATAGCGACCTGGTGGAAATGAACCACGATAGCGCTCGTTACAGGACCAGACACGCATCACGTTACGGTCTAGCGATATAAATTTATACTTGGAAACGCATCGCCTACGATTGTTATGGTCCCTGCTTTATGAAGATATCGTATACTATAGCAATTTTAGGAACAACATCAGACAAGTCTGGCGCTTTCGACGACTGACTGAAATCCGGAAAGCTCGCATCGACACGCGTTCAGCAACCAAACCACACCCAAATAAAAAAAAAAAGGAGGCGTTTTTTTTATGCGATAATAATGTAAAAATATGTGTAAAATAATTTCTTTTTTCAATTTCAAGGAGTTTCAAATTAGGATACAATCGGACATAAACAATAAAGTTGAAACGCACGTGAAATTTTTCATATATGTTAATTTCTTCAAGAAACACATTTTCTCTTTAAAATCACAAAAGAAAAATAAACAAGCTTGACTACACACTCAATCGAAAAAATTACAACCAAAGGTGAAAGCCCATTGCGTAAGAATCCCTGACCCCTTACAAAACACATAACCGGTAAAAATTTGGCAACGTCGGTGTTTGATGTCCATAGCAGACAAAGTCAAGAAACCATAAAGTCTGTTCAGGCTAATTATTGGCCTGTGCCTCTAATAATTTCAACCTTGTTCTTGAATTTTAAAACCCCGGCTCGGTAATTATAATATTTAGCTCGTGTGCAAGGAAAAATGCATCGTGTGTATTGTGTAAGGCAAGAAGAAACGTCTTTATGCGGCATTTAAAAGGATTCTTTAATCTATAAAACAAAGTGTAATGTTATTTTTTCATCGAATCTTAATATATTTCTTATTTATTTTATTTAACTCGGTAACTCTAGATTTCCTCATCGTTGTCTTCTCGTACAATTTTGAACTGTTTTTTATGATAAACATATTAACAATAAAATATTAAACATCACTTTTATTTAATCCTCAATGAGAGATATAAAAATTTTAACTTAAACTATCCAAATGATTCTTAAACTTAAACATCCTCAGAAGCATGCTTTCAGATGAAGTCTTAGCAATCTGTGAAGCTTTTTGATTTATTAAGAGCTAACACTTTGCAAATTGGATCATTGGATCTAACTCAAAAAATGCTTTACGGTGATGATGTATAAGTTACATGATCATTTTGGTTTGCATAATTGACTATTTAAAATGTAATCAAAAAGTTTAAGCGAACGCTTTAATTGAAAAAGAGAGGAACTTTATCCGTCATTATCCAAAATCAGCGTTTCCCAAGCGATAGTTAGCGAACTCCCAGGGGCTTCGCAAAAAAACATTGTAATGACGGTATTTTAAATTAAACATCGCAACAGGTGACAATCTGTAACGCGAAGAGTCGCTACACTGCTGGGGATGCGAGTGCATTCTTTAACGAGCCGCCAACTTCTACTTCGGCGAACCAAGACTCTTCCCGAATGCGCACGAAAGAACAAGAATAACATCTGCCGATATAAAAATGCCGCAGTCACATATAGGGAAGAGTAGAGTCTGAATCGTACGATGAGCTTAAAAGCCTCGCGTGGTTTCAAAAAGATAAATGAGTTAGTAGTTAATGCATAGTGTGTACACAAATATTAGTAGTGTAAACTAGTTTAGTGATTTCTTCTTGTGTAAATAAATTACAACAAATACCCAAGTTTTACAAATCGCACGTGCGCATATCAGACGTGAAAGTAAATAATTATTGCTCCGTAAATGTACCTGTATGATCAATTGTTGGTTAAAAATAAATAGTTTTGTCAAGTCTGACCGAAAAAAGAAATGCTCATCGACTTATCCTCTGACAATTCTCTAAAAATTGTTTTTAAAGATCACTCTTTAATTGATTTTTGGCTCAGTGTAAGAAATGAGTATCCTGTTGTGGTGGAAAAAGCCATTAAAGTTTTATTGCCCTTTTGTACAACATATCTATGTGAGAATACACTTACCAGAAAGATAAGTACAGAAATAGGTTAAATGCAGAACCTGATCTAAGACCTAAACTTTCAGACATCGAACCAAATTTTGAATTTTTTTGTTCCACCAAACAAGCACAAATATTCCCCAGGGTATTTTTCAATTTCTGAATTATTGTATTCATTTTGTATTAATTCTTATTTGAAGGTTAAGCTATTAATTTGGTTTTAATAATGTTTGTCTATAAATGTTTTATGATTATGTTTTAGTTTTTCGTTATGAACTATTCAATATGTAAAATATTGTTTCATTTACTAATAACTACAAAGGGGGTTCGCCAATTTATTTCGGTTTTTAGAAGGGGTTCGCAAGAAGAAAAAAGTCGGAAAGCTCCGCCCTAAATGACAAAACATTTGTACTTTCAAGCTTACTCTAGCAGACCCAAAAACTGTAGCCCACTGATCATAAATAACGCGGAAACTATACCAATTACATCTTGGAACAACTCCAAGTAGACGATGCGTTCTATAACAAGATCATTTTGAGTGACTAGGCTCACTTTCACTTTAATAGCTTCTTCAACAAGCAGAATTCTTGGGGATCTGGGGAGCATAAAATCCAAGTGCCTTACTAGAATTTCCGATGCATCCTCAAAAGGTAATATGTAAGCAGAAAGTATCATCACATCGCACACAAAATACCGACGTTGCAAACGAAGTTCATCTCTTGTTTGGAAAACAAAACTGGCCACCAAGAAGTTCCGACTTCATCTGATTGGATTTCTTCCTCTCGGTCTTTTTAAAATGTAAGATACGCTACCGTTCAAAAGTTTGGAAACACCCTATTTTTAGTCGACATAAAAAAACATTGTAATAAATCTATAAATAAACATGTTATTGGAGTTTACTATTTTTACGACAGTGCTTATAACAATAATGAACAAAATTACTAATTTCTTATCATGTGATTTATTACCACAAAGATTGTCACACTGCCAATTATTGATATCTTAAAATTGGCGGCTTTAGTAGTTCTTCTTGTATTGAATAGAGTTTAATCTCTTAAATATTGGTATATAATTTCAAAAACTATTAGTTTAGAGTTCAATATTATTTGTTATGTTCATGTTAAATGAAACAGATTTGAACAGCGGAGTGTTATCTGTACTTTGAGCAAGGAAGGATATCCTATACATCAAATTGCAGTTAATGTAAAGGAATAAAAAAGCAGCTACTGGAGGAAATCAAGACCAAAAGAGATCTGGACGTCCCAAATCTACAACAAAGCAGGAAGATAAGTTCGTTGTAATGTTATCGAAACGAAATCGATGTTTAGCTGCGCCTCAAATTGCAACTACTTTAAATGAACCACGAGAAAAGCCAGTTTCAGTAACAATTATAAAAAGACGTTTACTGTCTACTGAGCTGACAGGATGCGTAGCAGCCAAAAAAACGAGATTAACTAGTATACATAAAAAAATAGACTGGAGTGGGCTAAAACACATAAAAACTGGACATAAGAAGACTGGGAAAACGTTCTTTGTACGGATGAGTCCAAATTTCAGCTTTTTGGATCTAATAGACGCGATCAAAAAACGAACGGGCTTTAGAAGCATCTACTATGCAAACTGTTACACATGGTGGTGGTAGCGTGATGGTTTGGGCATGCTTTGGTAATAATAAACCCAGCCATATGATCAACATTGACGGAAAACTGAATAAAGAAGGCTCGCTGAAAAGACTTCAAGAACATGTGATCACCCCTCTGGAATGAATTTAATTAGCCAAAGTTGTGTTTTTCAACAAGAGAAGCATTCATATTAATTATGTCAGGGGTTCTTAGAGCAAAAACGAACCGAAAAAGCTCTGCAAATTATGAAATGGCCGTCACAATTACCAGACCTTTCTCCTGTTGAATTAGTATGGGAAGAACTTGACCCAAAAGTGAATAATCGTTGCCCATCGAACTCAGCACATTTGTGGGAATATTTACAAAACGAATGGACGTTACTAGACTCCGAATACTTCGATAAATTAATCAAAAGAATGAGTAAAATTTGTGAACAAATAATTAAGAATAAGGGTGGCCATTTTGATAAAACCAAAATTTAACAAAAAACATATTACTTTTTGTTATTTGTACTAACTATATTTAACTAAATGGTAGTCTAAGGTTTGATTAAAATTTAAATGTAATAAAGCATAACTTACATATTTTATTGTGGTTTTTATTAAAATTACCTTGGTGTTTCCAAACTTATGAACGGCAGTGTATATACGAATCATCTCGAGATGACGTTTTTTCTCCTTCAACAGACTACTGTATATTTATGATGTATCTAAATGATGTACTTATTAATTACTGTATTATTTATGGCATGCAATATGTTGTCATAAAAATATTTCTCTTGACTGTATTTCTTTCACTGCTTTTTTTGTGTATACTTCTGTTATATTATTGTAAATGGTAGGCTTTTGTATAGTCGATTGACTGAAGGTTGTAGAAAATGTTGAAGATTGACTAAAATATGGTTGTCGGAGTTGCATTGTCTTTATTTTTATTTATTTTTAAGACGTTTCGATTAGGTTGTATCTCTAATCGTTATCAAATATAAATTGATTGTTTAGTCTTAAGACTACGAGCTTATATAGGGACTGTGTCCACTGAAGCGCAAAGTTTCGCTTCACTGTACACACCTCAATGATTTGATGTTACAAAGTAGTGGTTGCCAAAGATTAGGAATGTCAACATTCGGTTTACTGAAGATTCCAATATTGCTTTTAATGTAAGCTGCTTCTATAATTTTTTCTTTTAAAAATCTTACAACCTTTAGACGGTAAGACGAACGCATATGTTAAAAATTCCACACATTTCGTGAACATTATTAGTAGCATCAATCTAGAGCCAGACGACAAACTAATAAGTTTTGATGTGGAAAGTCTGTATACTAATGTACCATTAGGGGAATCACTAGACATAATAAAAACTAGACCTTCAAATGATACTACTTTATCAGATCGAACCAAGTTACCACTGGACGGGGTGATGGATCATTTGGAGTGTTGCCTGCGTAGTGCTTACTTTCAAGCAAAGAACAGGTTCTACGCTCAGGACGACGGGCTTCCGATACGTTCTTCACTCTCTCCAGTCGTGGCCAATATATATATGGAATGGTTCGAAACTCATGCCATAGAAACGGCAACAGTAAAACCGAAAATCTGGTTGACATATGTCGATGATACCTTCATCGTATGGAAGGGCAATGATCAAGAACTTAATGATTTTTTGAAACATCTAAATAGCATTCGACCTACAATTAAGTTTACCATGGAAAAAGAGGTAAATGATCAATTGCCTTTCCTAGATATCATGGTGAATCGTTCACACGAAACTATTAAAACTTCAGTATACAGAAAGCCAACACAAACTGGACAATATCTTAATCATAGTTCTAATCATTCTGTTGTAACCAAACGGGGAATTATACGCAACCTCTATAATCGCGCTATATCTATATGCAATAATGTCGATTCATAGGAAAAAGAAGTGGCAAGTATGAAATCCGACTTGCAACAGAATGGTTATCCTTTGAAACTAATTGACGATGTCATAAATAAATCTAGAACAACGACCACTGGACAGCAAGAAACACATTCCTTCTTCACAATTCCGTACATAAAGGGAACTTCAGAGAAAATAAGACGAATTGCCAGTAGTTATAAGATAAAAACAGCCTTTAAATCAGGAAATACACTTAGAGCTCATTTAACAAAACCAAAAACTACCGATAAGAAAAAATGTGTTTACAAAGTTCCATGTGAGTGAGGGGGCGATCGCAAGCACACACATTCCTATACTCTATTTAAGAAACCTGTTACTGAAATCCCCAACATACTTGCTCCAATACCGCAGTGAGAAAAGTACACCTTACAGTGTGTTCTTAGTGATTTATCTTATTTATGCTTGTTTTTATATATTATTTGAGAATAATAAGATACCGAAAAAATATGGCCTCTACTTATATATTTATTCCAAAATCGTTAAACCAAGGCATTTTTCCTCAATGAAAAACTTATTACGATGAATGCTTATGATACCCTAAGATATCAATATCTAGATAATAATGTTAAAAGCTCTGTTGAGATGTGTTCCAACATAACAGGAAAATCTACTATGTACCGAATACTGAAGGAGAAAAAACCACTGGAATGTTTCACAGGCAGATGAAAAACCTCGTTGGAAGAAGAGATGAAAACTGCAATAAAAAGAGTTGTGCATACATTTTATTATGAGAAACAAATCCCAACAGTCGACAAAATTCTTACTAAAATCAGTGAAGATCGGGATTTACCTGAAATTAAAAGAACTGAGCTCTAGAAATTGCTCAGAGAACTTAATTTTTGCAGGGGAAAACCAGATAGGAAATCTGTTCTTATAGGTCGTCCGAAAACTGTCCGTTGGAGAAGGAGATATCTCTCTCAAGTAAAAGGCAGAGTTGCTAGAAATAATACAATGTACAAAATTCGTAATTTAACTGAACTTTTGAAAGATTTTTTTGAACAAAGTTACTGCGGAAAATTGCGAAAAATCCATATAATAAAAGAATAAAACAAAATGTGGAAACTCAATTAATTGAGCGACGATAGCTTCACTGAATTTGATTACGAATTAGATACGTAATGTTTACCAGTGTCAACACAATTTGTTTTTGTTGTATTTTATTGTTTAATGTTTATATATTTTTTTTTATATATTTTTATTTTAGTGTGTCCCATTCTTTAATTTTATATATGTTTAATTCCAATTAGCCGTAATTTCTTTATTATTTTATTATTGTATTTGTGTTTATTTCTTAAGCGTGTAGAATTAACGCGTTTATTTTATTTTTTTAAGCCTATCGGATATTTCATATAATAAAGGAAATTAAATTAAGATGCCAGTACAATAAAAATAAAAATAAGTAGATCTAATTTTAACTGCAACATATAAAAATTAATTATATTTGAATCTTTTTTTAGTGTTTAATTTAAGAAATAAATAAATTGAAACGTCAAATTTCCTAAAAATGTTTATAATTAATAATAAAATGACCGATAGCCCCCCAAAAAATTTTAATATTATATGGACGAATTTATTTTTTTATATATGCTAAACTTCTTTTCTTTTTGACAGTATTTAAATTATAACTTTGAATTTTTTGAGAGAATAAGGCTACGTTTTAGTCTGAACGTGCCTAAAACGGTTTTTATGCCAAAATTAAAAATAATAAAAATACAGTTGTGATTTGTGTGAAATATGTCAAAATTATCTGTATTTTGTACTGTATGTAAATTATTAAGAAATCATAAGACATAAAATAATAATATAAAAACTTTTTATTTTGAATTTGTAACCGAAATAATATTCTATGCCATAAATACTTAGTGATAAAATAAACCTCTTTCCGACGCCTATGACAAGGATTAAAATCCTTTTTAACACTTCCAAATGTCTATTGTTATCCAACCCAAATAGTCCATTATTATAGACCGGTATTTTTGATTATAAAATTTCTAACCCATTCCTAGGAAAAATATATATGTCTAACAGATTTTGCCAAAGACGCCGAACTAAAGAACACAGGTAGTTTACGAAGGAAAAAAGGGTAAAAAATGATTTATTACTCTCTCTAGTCCTTGAATTAACTATAGTATAAGAGGCAAAATCGGGTATATTTTCCTGAACTCAAAGCTCTTGGGGGGGGGGGGGGGGGGGGCGATCGCCCCCACCGCCCCCCCCCCTTGGATCCGCGCCTGGGTTCCACAGACAAGCAAACAGTTCCCGAGCTAAATAAAATCGTATAAACATACAGTTTATCTCTTTTACTGTTCTGAGTTTCACTAATTTAAAGGAAAAATACATTCTCATTTTTATCAATTTTTAATTGCCCATTAAAATTTCGAAAAAAAAAATGTGTTGTTAGGATTAAGAAATCCTTGATGCATAAAAAAGTTCATTCGTCTACGACCGTCGTTTTTCAATAGTATAAATACAAGTAAATCATGTTTATATTCATTAAGGCTAGCGTTTTTCAATCGGTGAAATAGACATTGTAAATATTCTGCGTGCATGTCAAAAATATTTTACAGCATTTAATAACGATAATAAAACTTCACTTTTACATGCCCGTAGAATATTAAAGTAATTAATTAGAAACGTCTATTCATAGAAAAAATTAATGGAATTATTAGCATAAACAGTATAAACATTTTTATTTGCAATGGGTTCAGGCTTCTTCCTACATCAGAAATAGGTCAAGTGTGAGTTTGGGATTTTATTATGCGTCGCATTTTCTAGGAGATAATTTTTCAACAGATCCAATAAGTATATACAGTTAGTATAAATGAAATATATTTCAAATTTTAGGGTATTTTTATTTTTTAGGTACTATTTAAGACATACTGTTTCAAGGCGACGCGTATTTTGGGACAAAAATTTGTTACGAATAATGGATATGTAAAAAACAGCAAAAGAAATATTTTTATAGGAAAAAATAAAACTCGTACACAAGCGATATTTGAATATAACCCAGTCTTCCTTTTAACATTATGGCGTACATCATGCAGAAGAAAACATCTCATACAACGTAAAACTGAACAAATAAGTGTAAAAAAGACCTGAATCTATTAGAAAACAAAATTTGCGAGCGATTGTTAAACACAGTGATGGCTCGGTTGTGGTTTGGGGGTGTAAGAGTGCTAAAGAGTCAGAGAATGTACACTTGATTGAAGGAATGATAGATCGACACACTATTTAAATATTCTAAAACAAAATCTGAAGAAAAGTACTCTTTTGTATCTATTATCAGGATAATTATCCTAAACATAAAGCACAAAATGTTAAAACGTAGCTACTCTATATTTGTCCCAAAATAATCGAAATCCCGCCACAAAGTCCAAATCTATGAAGTCATTTAAAAGTTACAACAAGAAATCAGGAGATCATGAATAAAGAACACCTCAAGATTGTATCTCAGGAAGGATGATAAAAAATATCCAAAAAACTAGTACTTTCAATGCTGGGTCTATATCACACTAATTTCAAATATTTTGTAATATTATCAAAAACTAAATATTCTTAATAAAAAATTAAGAAAAAATTGCGGTATGTTCAGTATTTTTTTTAAATAGATTTGAAAAAGCCCACTACTGTGGTTATAATGAAGGTTATCTTGCAACGTTGTCAATTTTTGCGCTTTTAATAATAGAAAAAGATGATTAATAAAACTGCAAATATATTGTAGATAAAAACAAAATCATCATATTAATAACAAGTGCCAAAAATTAAGAAAACCTAAATAAACTGGGTTGACCTAAACTAACGTGATTAAAAATAACCAGAACTAACCATAATTAATCTGCCTTAACAAGTGCAAACCTAAAGTAACTAACACAAACCGGGACTAACCAGCACTAATCGAAACTAGCCAGAAAAAAATAAACCGGAAAAAAATCAAAACTAACCGGACCTAACCAGAACAGGCGTAAACTAACTTTTTGTGCATTTACTACTGAAGGTAGCATTTAGTAGTAAATGCCCTAAAAACTAACCTAATTTATTTAATCGGTATAATTAATCTCCAATTATTGCATTCCGAAATCTGAATAGTTAAGAAAAAAACTAAATCTGGCAGCTCAGCATATTTTTAAGGCAATATTTTGATATTGTACATATGACATTTGACTTCACAATTTTTAACATGGCGATGAAAATAAATAGAAATTTACGTTTTTGAACATTTTGTTTTAAAATTTTTTTATATAAAAAGTGATTGAAATTTATTCAGATAAGCATAAATTGTAGTTTTATGCAAGAACATCTGTGAAAAAAATATTATTTAATGTGTCTATGAAACCACGCTATTATAAATAAACAAAGTGTTTCTACAAAATTCGAAATGCAGTTGTGAATATTTTTACTTTTTTGCTGACAATTTTAAGTGCTGGTTTGATTTTTGTGTTATAATTTTATAAAGTGGTTATTTAAAAATAATAAGGTGTACAAATTTCACTTTTACTAAATGTATAACAATAATTTACTGTAGAGCCACACTGAAGTACGAGGGGCACTAGAAAGGTGTTCTTCCTAAGTATGAGAAAAGAATTTTTGTTGAAAATTTATTTTTTATTTTCAAAGCTCTTACGCTACCTGTCCTGAAATGACCGTTCGATAAAAAATAAAATATTCCTGCTGGAGACCAAAATAGGTATCAATATCCTGAGCAAAATATTTATCAGACCAACAAAATTTAATCTCAAATATGCAAGGTGCACAAGCGCATTTTTTCGTTTCTTTTTCACTGTTTTTTGGATTCAATAGCCTGCAAAAGTGGGGGTGCGTAATTTTAGTCTGTCAAATGGTATCCTCTAAAGCAAGGCGTGCACTAAACTGATAAGAAAGTAATCTTACAGCGGTGTGGTAGACATGAAATCATTAAAGTTGCTTATCAAGTTTTTGAACACTATAAATTTATATTCTTCTGCTAAAAAGTTTTTTCCTCTATGGATTTTGTATGTTCAAGTCATAAACTTGCACAAATAAAAGAGCATCCTCCTCATCAGGATTGGTTGCATCTAAACACCTTCCATTTCCTGAGCCATCTACAATGGATTGACGACCCATTAAAATAGTTTTGACCAAAATTTTATTTTAAAATATGATGGAGGCTCGTTTTCGTAAGTAGTAATATATTTTTAGGACAAAACTCATGTTTTGTTGCAAAACGCTTTATAAAACACAACATAAAAAAAGATCAACGCTATCGAATACTACCCGGCAATGCGTAGTGAGTTGTTTCTATCGCAGCTAGGTTGATATTTTTTTAGCATCACTCGTATCATTACACTTGAACATCATTTATTATTTCATATTCGTAATGACAGAGTGGTAACATTACACATACTATTAACAAAGTAACTAATTACAGTACTAAACTTTAACGAGTTGTTTTATTTGGCGAATTTGCACGTTGTAATTTATCTGTAGGAATTAAACCTTCCCGAACCTATATCTTATGCAGTACAGATGGCGCCTAAAATTCGATCTTTTATTAAGGTAGGGGAGAGTGGGGGAATCCCGGACGGCGGGTAATGGCGGACACGCCAGTATAGCTATGTTAGAAAAAGATAGCAGACCGCCACAATCCCGAGTCGCGCCGGAATGCAGTGCCGAACAGTGAATGGTGAGGTGAGGTCGCGTTCGCCGTACAAGGTAAGTTAAGTCAATTATTTTTCAACATTTTCATCTTATTTTTTAGTAAAATTGAATACGTGTATATTATATTTCAAGGGAAACATAGGATTCACATTTTTTTTTAAGTAAACTAACGTCTAATTAAGCAATGTTTGTAAGTAATCGCCAAGTGCATTACGATATTCTAACCTTAAATAAATATATAGTTTTTCGTTTTTTTGTGAGTCGGGTAATGGCGGACGATTTGTGTGGGATAATCACAGATATCCGTAATTACCCCTATATGGGTTATTATAGGCCGAATATCCAGTTATATAGACTTTTCATAAACCTACTTAAATAATTTTTTATAAACCTACCTAAACCTTTTTATATTTCAGATGCCTCGAAATTACCAAAGAAAGACGGAGACCAAATACAAATTAGAAGATTTAGAAAAAGCTATTCAGGACGTTAAGAACAAAAAACTTTCATTGGGAAAAGCAGCTATCGTTTACTCTATACCAAAAAGCACTATACACGACCATCTTAATAAAGAAATTATAAAGACCCCAAAAAGTGGAAGAAAGGCTATATTTTCTGAAGACCAAGAAAAACAATTAGAAGAACACATCTTAAAATGCAGTAAACTATTTTATGACTTAACTATAGAGATGGTGAGGAAAATAGCTTTCAAATTTGCTGAAGTAAATCAGTTAAAGCATAATTTTGACCAAACATCACAAATAGCGGGAAAGGACTGGTTTTATGGATTTCGAAAAAGGCATCCCAACATTTCTCTCCGCAAACCTGAATCCACTACTATTAATAGCATTACAGTGTTCAATGAAACAGAAGTGAGAATCTTTTTCGAAAACTTGGAAGCCTTACAAAGGAAATATCAGTTTGATGCCAATCGCATTTACAATGTTGATGAGACCGGCATTTCTAACGTCCAGAAAAATTCTAGAATTCTAGCTGCGAAAGGCCAGAAACAAGTCGGCATGGCTACAAGTGGTGAAAGAGGCACAACAACAACCATGGTTTGCGCATTCAGTGCTTCAGGAAAGTATGTCCCTCCATTTTTTATTTTCAAGAGGAAGCGAATGAATGCTCATCTATTGCATGGAGGCAATGCTGATATGGTTGCAGCCGTGAGCGATTCGGGTTGGATTAATGAAAACCTATTCATAGATTGGTTACATCATACATCATTTTATGTCTTACGCTAAACCAACTGTTGAAGAACCTATTCTTCTTATTTTAGACAACCATGAAAGTCATATTAGCCTGGCTTGCTACCTGCTTTGTCGCCAGAATGGAATAATACTGTTATATCTTCCACCACATACGTCACATCGTATGCAACCGCTGGACTTAACATATTTTGGACCGCTCAAAACTGCATACAACAGAAAATGTGACTTATACATGGCTTCAAATATTGGCCGAAAAATTACACAGTATGAAGTTGTCGAGCTTTTTACTAAAGCTTTCAATCGAATCAGCAATATAGAAAAAGCTGCAAATGGTTTTCAGGCAGCTGGTATTTGGCCATTAGATACAACAAAATTTGACGAACATTTCTTTGATTCGACATCACCTGATGTGCAGACAGCATCGACATCAAATATGCAAAGAGCAGTAACAAATGATGCCCAGATAGCACCGACACTATCTATGCAGAGAGCAGTGTCACCTAATGCACAAGTAGTTCCATTATCAGTTGTGCAGCAGCGATCAGTAACACCTTTACCTGTGTTGGACAAATCAATTTCACTTCAAGATGTTGTTAATGTTCCCCAACTGCCACAACAGAAAAGTAGGCAATGTTCCAGAAAGAAACATTCAATTATAATCACTAGTACCCCTATGAAAGACGCTTTAGAAGAAAAGGAACAAAGGAAGAAAAATAAACAAGAAGCAAAAGAAAATGATAAGTCTGTACGAACCACTGAAAGAAAGAAAGGTATGAAGAATCTTAAAGCATTTGAAGATGATATAAAGGCTAAAGATGGGAACGTACATCGCAAAAAAGAAAGTCAACAAAAGTGCTACAAAGGTTGATGAAGGGTATTATTGTCTTATTTGTAATGAAAAGTATGAAGAACCAATCACAGAAGATTGGATAATATGCATCAAATGTAAATTGCGGGCCCACGAAAATTGCACGAGTGGTGCAAGCACATCAAGGGGATTTATCTGTGAATTCTGTGCCAATTATACTATGTCCGTGATTACCCCATACACCATCCGTAATTACCCCCCAAACTGTGAGGTAATCCCGGACACCAGAGGTTTTGTTTTTTGTTGAAATTTGATTTTATTTTTGAAAATTTATCAAAGTTGACTATTTGATTATGAGAACATAAGAATGATTAGTTTAAGTAAATATTAAGCAATAAATAAGCCTTGTAACTTCATTTGGTTTTATTGTATTTCAGTTCTTTCAGTTTCAGTGTTTGCAATTACTCTACCTTCTCCTAGATTTAAGAGGAGTGAA
Source organism: Diaprepes abbreviatus (assembly GCA_034092305.1). Lineage (NCBI taxonomy): Eukaryota > Metazoa > Arthropoda > Insecta > Coleoptera > Curculionidae > Diaprepes > Diaprepes abbreviatus. The sequence goes on from JASJET010000147.1 coordinate 2,294,130, forward strand.
TGAGCCTTTCTAAAAAAATATTAAAGACAATTTGTATTTTTAATATTAATTTTCTAATTTGAGAAAGCTCTTTGTTTTTAGTTTTAAATTACTCAATAAGAAAATCGATTTTATAACCCACCCAGTATCTGTAAAACATCTTCATACTGGTTTTGGTATTTCACTTTTTAAACGATATTTATTTAAAATATTTACACATTATTACGCTGTTCGTCAATCTGATTGTTTGTATATATTTATGGTACTGTCAGCGTCCCAAATTCGAGCCTCATTACAAAGATGAAAATATTCCTTTTGCACTTTGTCCGGATAAAAAATATTAATTTAATATACCAGATCCAAGCGTATCATAATTACGGAAATAATGGTTATGATGAAATTTTTGAAATTTTTTTCCAACTAAAATAAACTATTCCGATATAAATTACGATGGTAAAGTGAGGATCCTGTTTTGCTGAAATACAAGTTTATATACAGGGTGGAAGTAAAATACGTGTACAACGTTTGATGGAAGATTTTTGACGTGTCAATTTTGCCGAGCAGCCACAGTGGAAACAATGCAATCTCGATCTCTTTACCGCCAAATGCGCAACGAGAAATATCCCCAAACAAATATTCATATTTTTCAGTTTATACCAAATAATAATTGACTCAAGTCGATCAAAAAACTTGGTGTATTTATTGAAAATATAAACACATCGACACTGGTGTCATATACAATGGGTCCTAATAATTTTTAAAACATGTGCATAATATAAATCTCCCTTCCTGGAAAAAGAAATTACCATACCTAGTTTTAAAATATCTGTAAAAACCCCACTCATAAGTGACCAATTAATCAAATACGTCAGAAGAAACAACAGAACATGAACAATTTTTTTTTAATCCTGTTGACAGTCTATTATTTATACCAATAGAAGAAGTATTTTTAGTTTTCTTATCTTCGCCATGATTTCGTATTCATAACAAGCCGCACTACTATTAAGCTGGAGAACAATCCCTTCTAGGATTAACATTACTTGATAATTTAATAGATAATTTGTTTGGAAGATCAATAAAATATTGATTAAAGCAATTTACAATCCCATTTTATCATTTTTTATACTAAAATGTAGTCTTTTCCGAATTTATTGTCTGTAATATTTTTTATAATACTCCATGTCGTTTTGATTTTTTATTCGATTGAAATTTTTTTTTTGGTAACGACTGTTTGGCTTTAATAGTAAAATTTTTATAAATTGTTTGTACTTATTGCAATAATTTAGTTGTAATTTTTTACGAAACAGCATTTTTAATATTCTTGAAGATTTCGTAATACCTGATATTATCAATATAATACTGAAGGCCATTAAAAAATGAATTAAATCTCTGATTTATATCTGCCCAAGTACGCCATAAAAGTTTTAAAATTATTTTGGCTACGAAATCTTTTAAATTCAATGTTTTTTTTATGGATTCATATTTAATAGAAAAGTTCAATATTCGTGCAGATTAACAATCAGTTGTTCCATATAGAACAACAAGATTTTAAGAATAATAGTTCGCACATCAAGTGTCGATTAATATAGATGATATATCCGTTATTTCATTGGATTTGTGTTAATATAAACTACAAGACTAAAATATCTTCAATTTACGAACAGTATGTCAGAGTTCAAGATAATCAATATTATCCCTGTTGACATATATCAATCACTAAGTCGTTTGTTATATATGTAATTCTCCTTTCAGGCAGAGAATATGAAAAATATATGTACAAACAGTTTATTTCCTGCAAATATCGCTCTGGTCCTCTCTCCATACGCGTTTCGATCACCTCATGATCTCGTCAGTGGAGCTGTATCGGACCGAGAGCAACATTAGCAGGAAATAACTGATATATGAACCATAAATTTCAAGGTATGTCGGCAGGATATTACACCTGCCGTCTACCAACTTCGATGTCAGACTGAAAAATATCGCCAGTCGAACGACATCTATGAATCAACGGAGTAACGTGAAATTTTTTATTTCTTACTGAAATTTTGATTGTTTAAAAATCACTAAGTCATTGAATTAAAAAAAATTCGATTATATCGATAATTATTAATAGTAATACCACAAGTTTCGAACATACATTAAAACAAACGTTATGCAAATATATTACTCCTCCACCTCTTATACTATGCCTACTAGAAGCTACCTACTTTACAATAAGTTATTTTAGATATATAAAGAAACAACTGATTCAGTTTGAAATTAATTCCAATATTATCACTTTTTTTACTATATGTAACAAAAGCAAATTTTGATTGTTTCTCACCACCAAAATTTTACATTTTTATCACCAGTTACACCAAAGAAATTCCAAAATTTTTAGATGAGAACTATTTATTAAAAATGTGCATTTACTCAATAAGATCCCCTATTTGCCGATTGATCAACTCTTGGCTAGAAAGTGATCGGTCAATTCTCAAGAGACCTAAAAGAATTGATTATCACTCCAATATACAAAAAGAGTCAACAGAAGTAAAAACTGGGTCACCCCTGAAATACGAGATCGGTCCCAAAAAATAAATGAACTAAAAATGAGATTACTCTAGAGAAGTATAAATAGGAAAAAAGATCTTACAAACATTACATAAATCAACGCAAAATAGCTTATAATAATAATAAGATTCAAAATAAAATAAAAACAACATGGACCTTAAGAATGGTCAAAATTTTGGTGAGCCCGACAGGGAGATAAATTTATTCAGTGGCGGTGACAGATTTCAAGTCGGCACAAATTATGTCTGATGTGATGAGAAACAGGATGGTGTCAGCAGAAGTTACAAATATTATTATGCAAATACCACCTAAGCACTCGAATGGTCTTGATGAAATACCAGCAAAAGTGTTGAAAAAAGTATGTGATATGATTTTTTATCCGTTGATTTATGTCATTAACAATTGTTTTCTCCAAGGTAGATTTCCTACTTTACTAAAATATGCTCAAATTATTCCCATACATAAAAAGGGTGACAGAACGGATTCAAATAATTATAGACCAGTTTCACTGTTATCAATATTTTCTAAAGTGATTGAAGGTAAGAGTGTTGAATTATTTTCATAGGGAAAAAGTGTTTGCTCCTAATCAATATGGTCTTTTGCCTGGGACATTCACACAGGACGCTATTTTTAAGTATTTAAATTTAGCGCAAACACATTCGTCAACTTGACAAAATTTAGAGAATGGCCTGTATGGGAATGTTGAGTGCGATGAGGACTGCTTGAAGTCCTGGTGAACCTGCCTCATCTTCACTTATACATTGAGAACGAGACCCTCAAGACTGTTTATCATCTCAAGTGCCTGGGACATCTTGGAATTGGAACGGGCGGCTCCTCAGATAGATGTCTGAGAAAGCGCGGTGGAGAGGTGTCCACCACTCTCCATGCGGACGGAGTTAAATGACGCCGCTGGATATATTTCTGCCAAGTAGAGAGGATTGGGAAGGAGAGCAAAATCTTCCGTGGTGGTATACTGATGGATCTCGACAAGATGAAAGAGCTGGAGCCAGAGTATTCGGCCGGAGCATAGGAGTCAGAGAGTACTACCCTCTCGGACAATGTGCGACAATTTTCAAAGCGGAAATGTATGCTATTCTGCAGTGTGCCCATCTCTGTGAGAGGGATATCGACAGGAATAGAGTAATAAACATATGCTCGGACAGTAAGGCTGCGATATTGGCATTGAAGTCCAGTGTCGAAATTTCGCGACTGGTGTCTAAGTACAAGGACGAACTGAATGGTATGAGAAGGAACGGCTGTCACTCGAGCGTACGCGGAGTCCAACCAATACTAACTATCCCAATTGCTATTGGCAAAAGGGAATTAAAATCGTTGCAGGAAAGCAAATTTTATAAATCGTGGAGGGGAGCTTCTGGGATGAGGTGTGCTAAGAAAGATATAACAGGACCTAGCTTCTCTCCTTGGGAAGGAAAGAGCTGCAAATTGTGATGTGATTATTGACAGGACATTGTTACTTCAAGGGTCATCTTCATAGAATCGGTGTCGAAGACGACCCGACGTGCAGATGGTGTTTGGAGGTGGATGAAAACTGTTGACCATGTCCTCAGAGAGTGCCCAACACTCAAAGAACTGAGACAGAGATATCTCGGAAATACAATTTTGTTACCGGAAGCAATTAGGCAAGTTCAACTAACGAGGCTGCTTGGATTCGCAAAGGCCATCGGCCTCGAATGACCTGCACATATGGTTGAATGTAAAGGGCCCAATAGAGACATAGGCATCGATGATCTAGTATCACCACCCCTTTTTCAATCATTCATTCATTCAAATTTGGCTATGGAGGAGCTTGACGGTGGTAGGCAGGTAAGTGGAATCTATTTTAACCTATCGAAGGCATCTGATTTGATTAATCACGATTTGTTACTTCCAAAATTAAATATGTATTGAGTTAGAGTATTGCAAATCAAATCTGTGTAGCAGACCTCAACGAGTAAGTATAACGTCTAACGTCTCAGGAAGTGTGGGAGTTTTCTATTCAGAGCCCCTTCCTGTGTGTACAGGCCTCAATTTTAGGGCCAATATTGTTCTTGATTTTTGTAAACGAACTACGAGAATCACTGGGCTCCGATAGTATTTTTCAATTTGCAGATGACACTTCCTGCATCGTGGCAGAAACTGATATCTCGAATACCTCAAAAAAAAATTCAGTGAAATTTTAGCAAAGATGGATACTTAGTGCGTGAATAATTATTTAAAATTATATACTGCAAAAACTTGTTTCATAGCCTTTAAAAATCAAAATCAATCATTATATGTTTCTTTGAAAGACAAAACAATACCCCACGTAGATAAAACAAAATTTTTATGTGTGAAACTGGACTAGTTTTTATCATGGAGGGAAGAGATTGATAGTGTGGTAAAAAAGGGAAATAAAGCATGTTATGTAATGAAACATCTTCGTAACGAGGTAGGTCTGGAGAGTCTTAAAGTTTATTATTTCGCATATGTTCAGGTATTGCATTTTATAATTTATTTTCTTTTCATTATTTTTTTCTTGTAGAATCTTAGTAAGATTTACAAATTTATATATCCAACTTAACGAAGCAAAAAGTTATTAGGATGGAATAGTTTGTCGAAGGCACGTGGTATCAGGCTTCCATTTCTACCCGAACTTGCATGGCAGATGGACTGAAAACCTCGTGAAAGTTTTACACTCTGTATAAAATAAATGCGGTGTCGGTTAATCTCGTTCCTATTATAACCAAATACACCGAAATAGTTAAAAATAATCGCCAAATACCATTCAAGGTGAAATTCTTTCATTTCCTTTCCAACTTTGATAAAAGCGACGGCGCGGGTTTCAATTAGCATTATCGCTGTTCTGCGGAATTTTTTGACATCATTTTTGATGGGTTTAAAGTAAATTTGCATTTTGCTATTTGCAGATCCAGTTAGCATAGCGTATTGTTTATGCAGTACACCAAGTATCTCGAAATACAAAAATATTACCCATACATGTACATGTATCTAAATTTTAAGTCTTTTTTTAACATAATAAAAGACTCCAAAAACTGTGATAAATTTATTTCAGCGAAATTCGGAAAAAAACCTGTACACAACATTTTTGCTTATATATAACTACTAATCTTACATTTCTCACGTTATCCCGAATGACGCGGTTTGGTGTTATAAACCTTTTAGTAAAAACAAACAAGATAAAAATTTTAAATCTGATATCGAACATAATAAACACACCATCCTAACCCGAATTTCCTAAAAACAATAACAAGAAAAAATCTTGTAGATGACATCATGAGTTTACAATACATTTAAATATCCTACAGAGTGTAAGAAACTTTAAATTCGCTTTTTATCGAAAAAAAAGTTGAAAGAAACTTTTTTCCTTTTTCAAAAAAGCTTCTAGAAGGTCTTAATTAAAGAGATCAAACCCAAACGTCAACGTTGCTGCTCCTTATAAGCTTATCTAATATAATTATCTAAAAAGAGTGGAGATGCAAAGATATGAATAAAAATATTGTCTCGACACACTAAGAAGAATCAAATAGGTTTATTCTACAATTGGAATGTAAAAAAATTAGCTTTATGTTGTTCTATTACCCCTAACTAGGAACCCAGGAATGGAAAAAATAATTCAAAGATGGCAAGAATATTTCAAACAAGTTCCATAGTCTCTCTTTTGAAAGTTTATGTTTAAAATAAAACACATGAAAATATTAATGATCTTGATCTTTATGTACCCTCACATTTGGATATTTATTTTTATAATATGAAGGCTGCAAACGACTAATGGAGTTAACAAAACTAACAGTGTATACGAGGGTGGTTCGATAAGTTCTCGGCCTGAAACAGAGAGGGCGCTAGGAGGATCAAATAACTATGTTTTGTAAGCTTTAACCTTGGGATGACGCCCTGCAAAGTTTCAGATGTTTGCGTTTAGTTGGTTGTTTGTGGCGATCGATTGAACACATAAGGTTCAAGCGGTTATAAAGTACTTTGTTTTAAAGGGCTTAACTCCTGCGGACATTAAAAATGAGTTAGATTCTCCTTTAAAGGACTCTTCCCCTTCATTTTCAACAGTAAAAAAATGGGCTGCTGCATTTAATCGTGGTCGTACGTCAATTCAAGATGATGAGCGCTCGGGACGCCCAACTACAACTGACGAAATTGTCACAAAAATTCAAAATGTCATACTTCATGACCGCCGACTGTAAGTACGAGAGCTTGCTAGTATAGCAAACATCTCGATAGATCATGTCTACTACATTTTATATGATGTTCTTGGCATGAAAAAGTTTTCTGCGCGATGGGTGCCGCCTTTGTTAACAGTCGACCAAAAACACCTTCGAATGAACACTTGGCAAGAGTGTTTAGATTTATTCAGACGCAATCCTGCTGAGTTTTTTTGATGTTTTATAACTGTAGATGAAACACGGATTCACCATTATACGCCAGAGACTAAACAGCAGTCTAAACAGTGCGTGGGGGCAGGTGAAAGTGCGCCAGAAAAAGCAAAAACGGTCCCGTCTGCAGGAAAAGTCATGGCAACAATCTTTTTGGGATTCACATGGCGTGGTGCTTATAGACTATATAGCACAAGGCAAGACCATCACCGGGGAGTATTATGCTTCACTACTGAACCGTTTGCAGCATGTAATTAAGACTAAACGTCCACATTTTGCCAAAAAAAGTGCTCTTTCATCAGGATAATGCGCCTGCACACAAATCTATGGTTGTTCCTGCAAAACTCCATTACCTATGTTTGAAAGTGCTTCCACATGAGCCATATTCGCCGGATCTGGCTCCCAGCGATTACTTTCTCTTCCTAAACTTGAAAATATTGCTCGCTGGACGAAAATTCCCTTCAAATAATGAGGTCAGAGCAGCGACAACCGCTTATTTTGTATTGAAGTACAAGGGAACTAAGTTGAAAAATAAATAAAAACATTTTCAAAAATCTTTTGTTTTTTTTATCAGGCCGCGAACTTTAAGCGGTCGTCAATACTTATCCGGCTTTAAATCTTGCACTTTTCGAGATAAAATCAAATTCATAACACCCTATATATATGAAGTCATAAGTTTACAACAACGAAAATTTGCGAGAACATGACTCATATGCATACAAAACGCATCAATTGAACCGTTCACTAAATAAAATATATGTTATACATGCTCGAATCTTAAAAGGATCTTTAATTGAACCTAATTTGTTCTCTAAATGAAATGCACTCGGATATCTATTTTTATAATAATATGGAGATTTTATAAGGCTAATGGGGTTAACAAAACCAATAGAGTATAAATGCAGTCTGTGGTGTGGAAAATCCTATTTGCTTTGGTCAAAGTAATATTTAAAATAAAACACATTAAAATATTAATGTTTTTATGTAGTACCCACACATTTGGATATTTATTTTTATAATAAGAAGACTGCAAACGACTAATGGAGTTAACAAAACTAACAGTGTATAAATCCGGTCTGAGGTGCGGAAAATCCTATTTGTTTTAGTAAAAGTATTATTTAAATAAAATGTTAAAAAGCAATATCAGATTGAGGTTTATGCTCTTTATCTTCATCCCAAGAATAAGGGTTTTAGGTAAAGAAACAACTTCCAAGTTATTGTTATTTTACGCAGAAAAATACAGAAGATTTTCAGCATTGTATACACTATTCAACCAAAGTAGAGCAAAAAAGTGCTTTTGTTCCTATCAATTAAAAAAAATTAGAAGCCTGTAATCTTTCTGGCTAATTTTAAGGAAATATTATTGTCACAATTTTAACAATACATTTAGTAAGTGCATTTACATTTTGCATTGTATCTCCATGAACAAATCGATCCATGGTGTCATAAATGAAGTTTAAAGGGTCATTCCATTCAATGAGAAACAACCACACAGAAAAACGTTGTCTTTAGCAAATTTAACTAGAGGTATAACATATTTGAGTTTGAACCTTCTTTGTATTGAATTAGCCACTTTACACGATTTATTCCATCAGAATTAAAAATCTTGTAACGCGTTAAATAGAACTCTTTTTTTTTCACTCCTCTACTGGTCAGTTTAAAAGTTCACGTTCATACGTAAGCCTTTCCGAAAGAAAAGGTTCTTCAACTGGGTGTCTGCTAAACAGCTATGCGTCTGGCAAACGCTATTCTGACCGTGGGTTAACCATAATTTCTAAAATTCAAGCAATAATTCTAGGTGCGGACTTCCTAGAATCGTTTTGAGAAGTTCTTTTAATGCATCTGTCGGCCTATATACCCCAGGAAAAGGAGTGTTAAAAAAAATCAAATACTGCCTGCGATCTGATTGCAGAAATAGGAGGGGAAAGGTAGTAGAAATGACGTCTCATCTCGTATCTCAACAAATTTTGGTTGGAACATTGTTTTTTTTTAACAAATAGGTCGAAAAATGATTTTTCCCCGGTTTTTTGCATTTTACGGCAAATCTAAGGGATTTAGAGAAAAATGTTTCACAGATGAATTGTACGTCTTGAAAATATCTTCAAAATGAATTTTCGTTTGTCCAAATCGGTCTGTAAACAAAAAAGTTATTGCAAATTAAACATTAAAAATTGCTTATTTTTTAATTGTTAATAACTTTCTTAATATTCATTGAATTGTTTTCAACTTTTACCAAGAATGTTAGTTTTAAAGTGCTTAAAAAGTGTGCGGAAGTTGGGCGCTGTCGGTCCAATAGTTTTTGTAAAATTGCAATTGTTTATTAGAAAAACGAAAAAAGTGACTATTTTTTATTGGCTGTACCGTCGCCTAGGAAACTGCTACAGAATTTTTTTAGTGCTCATTCTCTTCGTAAAGACTTAAGCTATCATGTAGTAAAAAAAATGGATATTTTTCATATTTTGTTTATGCAAAATCATCATGAAGATATAGGTAGTTTTTTGCTTATAAATAAATTAATTAACAACCACATTTTTTGTGCTATTTGTTAATGAAGCTTTCATTGGAAAGCTGATAAAAAAACACGAATTTTGAAAAAAAAAAGTCTCTACGACCAATAAGAGCCGAGTTAGCAATTTTTTTTTCAAAAAATCACAGAGTGATTGTTTATTTATATTAAGAGCTGAATTTTTCACAGTTCATTAATAAGAGCCTAAAGTATCATCATCAAAATCATTTAATTGAGGTTAATTTATACACAATCAACCCTTCAGGAGATCGCTAAACTGAGGGTACGTGTTGGACGCCAGATAAGGTAAGTTGGAGGGGGTAACCGAATCTCACCGAGTACAAAGTGAGAGCACGTCTTCAAATCGGCGCGCGCTTGAAAAATTACCAATATCTCCGCTTCTAAATAACGTAGAGCTTTCATTCTTTGATTTTTTTGGGGTAGCTCATCGAAAAAATAATATTGGGCATATGTTCAACCTTCTCGGAACACCCCCACCCGCCCGAAAATTGCATTTTTTATATTAATTTTTTTTTACTCGTTTTACATGTTTTTTCATTGAAAACGATTACATACCTTATTATATATATATTTACATTTATGAACAATTATATTCGGCCCCCTCCTACCCCCCCCAAAAATATTATTATTTCTAGTTCATACTAGTAATAAAAACAAAAAATGCGAAATCTTGAAAAATATAACTTTTCGGGGGTAGGAGGGGGCTGAATATATTAATTCATAATATATATATATATATATATATAAATATATATATATATATATATATATATATATATATATATATATATATATATATAAGGTATATACTTGTTCTCAATGAAAAAACATGTAAAACGAGTAAAAAATTCAATTTTTTTTTTTTGGGGGGGGGGGAATATTGTTTACAGACCGATTTGGACAAACAACTCGTTTTGAAGATATTTTCAAGATGTACAATTCGTCTCTGGAACATTTTTCTCTAAATCCATTAGATTTTCCGTAAAATCCAAAAAACCGAAAGAAAGTCATTTTTCGACCTATTTTTAAAAAAAAAAACAATGTTTCAACCAAAATTTGTTGAGACACGAAATGAGACGTCATTTCTACTACCTTCCCCTATCCATTTCTGCAGTCAGATCGCAGGCAGTAATTGAGTAATTTTTCCCTCCCAAAAATCACTTCATTTCCTGGTCTAATATTGGTTTTATCAGTCTTTCCGTTTTCAGTAGATTCTCTAAATGCTTCCCATTAATTATATAAAATAAAATGTTAGGTAAGTTTTGTAATGTCCAAAATTTATAAAAATTTTAACAAGTTTCATTTATTTCAACCCTAAAACATAAAAAAGAATTCTTAATGAACTGCTGTCACAGTAAAATTGGAACGAGAATCTAATAGACTTATTTTATTTACTGTAATTAGTATAGGAAATATTCCAAAACTATTAAGTAACTGCTGATAAAATTAAACCGTGTAAGTCGCCATAGGTGTATGTACGCAATAAGTTCGCCCATATAATTTTTAATTTGCAAAAAATTATAAAATGTTTACAGTATTACATGCTCACCGTTTAAATTTACATAAAATCCTTTAGAATTGCTGATCGAAAATACACGGAGATTCAAATACAAATAGCAATACATAGTATGTTTTTCGAAGAAAGAAAACCAAGTGTGTGAAAGGTGGGTAAGTAATTATATCCCCTAGTTCGAAGCAGGATAAAAAGAAGAGTTGAGATTTCTTCTAAATTAGATGAGAGCCGATTAATGTTGCTTAAAAACAAATTTAAATTTTGATACGTTCTAGTATTTTGACCAAAAATATAAATTGTTTTAACGTAAAACCGCATAATTATTTAACATAAAAAATCTCGATAATTGGTATCTTAGAATCAAAATAATTTTTATTTCCAAAAAAGTCAAAATTATTTTTAGGTGCACCGGGTATTCGTTACATGGCATATCAAGAATTAGTAATAAGCAAACGCAAACACAGAAATGCGCGCTTTCAAAGAGAAAATGCATTTTTATTGATGTCCACAGGCTATCTATGTGTGTCGCTATTATTCACCGGTTATTCAATCTTTTTCGTTGGTTATTTATAGTCATTTCGTCTCCGATTTCTTGGAAAGAAGAAATGAGTTTTTGCTCACAATTAGCGTAAATGCAAAAATCTAAAAACTCGAATATAGAAAATAAGTAATATATCCGCCAGTTTTAGTAGCTAACACTGCCCTCCCAAACGAATCAAAATTTTTATATACGTTTATTATAAAGTAATGATAAATCATTGTTAAAATATTAAAATTCAATTGTTCTATTACTACAAATTTTAAAAACGAAAAACATTAAAAAACCCTGATCAAAATATTGTAAATAACTGACCTGATATTTTTAATCATATAAATTAATACAACCCATTTAAAAATTTATGCAATTTCTATAGTTGGAGAATGGGCGGACAAGTACCACCACTATATTCTTTTTGGCGAGGGGAGCAAGCTGTCGACCGGGGGGGGGGGGGGGCTGCCAGCAGTTCTGAATTTGAAGCTCGGGAGGGGGGGGGGACATCAGATGTTGAATGAAACTGGAAGAAGCAATAAAAAAAACGGCCAGAATTGGCAAATCACCAAGGAATTATGTTCCATCATGTCTCACTCATTTTAGTAACTCATCGAATATTATTGGAGCTTCGTTGGGAAATGATGTCGCATCCCTCACACAGCCCTGATTTGACACCGTCTGATTACCGTTTATTTCAAAATTTGCCAAACTCTTTCAATGGTAAAACTTTCATAAATGACGATGACCTTAAATGACACTTGGTTCAGTTTTTTACTGATAGAGACCAAAATTTCTATAAAAACGGAATCATGAAGCTGCGAGAAAGATGGAAAAAGATGATTGAACAAAATGGAAAATATATAATTGATTAAAGTTATTAACAATAACAAAAAACGCCATTTGTATGTTTCTTACAAATATCTTGGTAACAACTAAACGGATTTTAACAAACAAAAAAGCATTTCAAAGATTTTTCTAATGCTTGCAACTTTGTATTAAATAGTACGGTTTTGAGTAGAATTAACAGTGTTCAAATTAAATAAAGAAAACCGATTTTTAACTCGTAATTGTTAATAAAAAAATATTTGCCAAACAAAATTCGAGACGCCACAGACAAAGGTTGTTTTTTATGCCCTGAAAGAATGGTTTCCCAAAAAGAAAAATCTCATTTACGTTTAACATTTTAAAGAATTTTTTAAGTCTGACATTTTACAAGTAATATACATTATTCCATTAACTGCAGCAAAAAAAAAATAGTTTTTTACTTTTTACTGCAATTTTAAAAGAGGTTCTATTGAAAAAACATATATTTCATTATTTTTAATTCCAATTAATATAGTCTTTCGAATCGGTAGCTCCTATAATAACATTGCATATGCCTGAAAAATTAACCTGACTTACATAAAATTAATATTCATTTATTACGTTACGAAATCTGAATAATTCAAAAAAAAAGTAAATTTGGCAACTCCGCAAATCGTTAAAGCAATACTTTTAATGTTGTACATGATATGATATTAAACTTCAAAATTTTTAATATGACGGTAAATAAATACAAATTTACGTTTTTGGACTTTTTTTTAACTTTTAAAAATTTTTACATAAATAGTGACTGTTTTCCGCACTGAAATTTATTTAGAGAAGCTCAAATTATAGTTTTATACAAGGTTAAGGTGCCTTTATAGCGAAATGAAACCCTTGTAGCTATAATTTTGTTCAGTTTTCCCGAAACTTGACCTATCTGTACATATATTTATCTACACGTGTCTCAAATACAAAATAAACGAGAAAATGTTTGTTATCAGAATTTTGTTCAATACTGTATATTGATATAAAACTGATAACCTGCTTTTTTGAACTGGGTTAAACAGGATGACCGAGGTAAAGAACCTTCCGTTAATACTAGTAATAAGAAAGCAATAAATCCTGGTCGGCCGAAGCATCTCTATTTATAGATATTATTATTCCTTTTTATGAATCAGAATCACTGTGTAAACTTTACAACCATATGATGACGATGATGACTAACGCAGGTGGCTTGGGTCGTTTATTGTTGCAAATTTACCTGCACTACTGTGGGTGTATTTTTTATTATCCCACCGATCCGGAAGTTATAACCCTTTCCCAACTGTATTGTCTAAATAAAGATACCATGTTAATCCTAAAAGAAGAATATACAGTATGTAAAATACTTTAAAGCACAGCAAGACAATAAATAAATTGCCTATGATATTGTCAGAGTAAAATTTTATTGTAAGTCCCTAGGATTTCTATGATCTTGACTGAACCTACAACGAATGAATTCCAACGAGAATTACTAATACACCATGGGCGTGCGTTTATTGTTAAGCCTTGTTGGATAATATTAATATAATTATATGGCTATTTTTATTTACTTAATATATATATATATATATATATATATATATATATATATATATATATATATATATATATATATATATATATATATATATACAGGGTGTCCAAGATAAGGATCCTAAGCATGGGGATCTCGGAAACAGTTGGAGATACGAGGTCGGTTAAATTAGAGAAAAGTTGCGCAATTTAGTGCTAAATTAAACGCAGTTAAAAAAATTTAAAAATTTCAAACACTTCCGGAGATTTCCGGAAAAAAAACGAAATTTGGCAAAATCGTTTTTAATTTTTGCAGGCTTTATTTAAAGAGATATCAGAAAATAAAAGGTAGATTCTCATTGCCACTTTTTATTTTTTATAATATGGTCTAAACAAAATTTAAATCCGACGTTTCGTTTCTGAGATACCATCATGAACTTTCATTTTTTATATGGAACAAAAAAAAGTATCCCATGTATTTGATAGCATTTTTTATTACAAATTCAACGATGTATCACATTTGCATATCGAATACGTAGTTCAAGTACTTTCCATAAGAGCTCCATGAGAGCGAGAGAGAAAGGTATATCAGTTTTATAAAAGCCAATGAACTACACACTTGATATGCAAGTGTGATACACCGTTGAATTTGTAATAAAAAATGCTATCAAATACATGGGATACTTTTTTTTGTTCCATATAAAAAATGAAAGTTCATGATGGTATCTCAGAAACGAAACGTCGGATTTAAATTTTGTTTAGACCAAATTATAAAAAATAAAAAGTGGCAAGAAGAATCTACCTTTTATTTTTTGATATCTCTTTAAATAAAGCCTACAAAAATTAAAAACGATTTTGCCAAAATTCGGTTTTTTCCGGAAATCTCCGGAAGTATTTTGAATTTTTAAAATTTTTAAATTGCGTTTAATTTAGCACTAAATTGCGCAACTTTTCTCTAATTTAACCGACCTCGTATCTCCAACTGTTTCCGAGATCCCCATGGTTAGGATCCTTATCTTGGACACCCTGTATATATAATGGTTTTGGAAATTTTTTAGAAACATACAACACGCCAAAATTAACCATTTTTTCAAAACAGATGTATTTGTGTTTTACGGGATATTCAAAAATTGTGGTGAAAATGTAGATTTTGAACTGATAAAGGGAATAGTCCCCAGAAAATGAAAATTTTTTTTCATTTTTACCGGTCTTTTTATTCTTGTAATCTTTAAGGTACAAAACTTGATCAACTTATTATTACACTTGTCAATTTAAACCTTTTGTTGTTAATTTAGAACGGTTTTAATAAAATTGGTGAATTAGGAGATACCAAACCGATAAAAAAAGCGCCTAGGTCTTCTCTTGAAATTTTATAGCTACGTCCCTTTTATGCATCTATAGATTTAAGATCACTGCTCCTGAAACGGTGGTTTTTAACTGATTTCAACAACGGAGGACGCTAGAAATTCAACCTAAATCTCAGTTTTTTTGTCACAATTTCTCAATATTATGAAACTGACCAAAGAAAATAAAATATATATGTAATAAAAAACCATCTGGAACACTATCACTCGGTCACCAAAGATATTTTTGATGAACAGGACGAGTGGATTTTAATATTAATTCATTTTTATTTGCGTCATCTTTTCATATGCATTTCTAAAATATATGACTACATAAAAATTTGTGTTATCATTCAAGTATTCATAAATTAGTTAGGTAAATATTATCACAACTAACAATTACGCCTTTACTACATAATTAAATGATAAGAAAACTACCTTTCCTTATTTATTTAGTAAATAAATCGGTACAGGGCGTGCTGAATTCTATTATTACTGTATATGAGTAACACCAAGCTGTTTTACTCAAACTATGTGCCCTTTAGTACTTGACAGGGAACAGTCACAAAAATATTGATTCTACCCGATTTCGCTTTATTTTAATATATTTTCAAGGCTCTACAATAAAAGATACAAATATACAAATTTGTAGTAATAAAAAAACAATACATTATAAGAAAAATTTCTTGTCATAGAAAGTTTTCCCGAGTTCAATTTAAAATCAAATACAAAAACATACAGTTGGTCACATAATTATTACGCACCCCTATAATTTCTCTTTATCAGCGTATTAATGTCTTTACCTAACAATTCCGAAAAATGTAGAGCATCTAAACAAATGGGCAGTTCTAGAAGTTCCGCCCATAAAGAGGTCGTTAAGATATTATCTTAAACTATTCATATTTTCCATTTAGTACTTGTTTGTATACCGATCAGTGTGCATCGTTATTTGAAATCTTTTGTGTTGTGTAATTAGTTTCAATAGAAACTCTCAGACATTTAAGACTCTTTTGTCAACGCGCAAGGTGAAATCCCAAAATCCAGAGAACTTAACCAAGTTTGAACACTCCCAAATTCTTATATTACATTTAAAAGGAGTATCTCAACTAGCCGTCAGTAAAAATATTAAATAATGTTCAAATCACCATAAACTGTAAGTGTGAAACAGGCGGTATGAAATCAAGACTTGGAAGAGAACCGAAAAGAAAAACAATCAAAAGGGAGAACCGTTGGTTCTAGTGGCAATCTTTGGAAGAAAAGATCTGTCTGCTGCGTTACAAGAACATTCAGTATCTATATCTACTAAAACTGTAAGTAAAAGACTTAAAGAAGTGGGTCTCCCAGCAGAAAAGTCAGAAAGGAACCATGGCTCTCCGAGACCAATAGGAAAAACGGTTAGCGTGGATCAAAAAATATGACTTTTGGACAGCAGCTGATTGATCAACTGAAAGTAACATTGAGGTAAGTATGTATGGCAGTCATATCTTAATAAACGTCAGGTAATTATGGCATCAAAATGTTAAAAAATAATAATATACTATTTTAAATATGATTATTCCAGATTTTCGGTGAACCTGGTGCCGTCTATGTTCGTCGAAGGCCCGGTGAAGCTTATCTTGAAGGTTTTGTGGTACCTATATAAAATCAAAATCGGTGGGGTACCATAATGGTTTGGAGATACATGAATACTACAGAGGTTGGAGAATTATTCCTGTGCAGTGGCAGAATGAACTCTAAAACTTAAATAGCCATAGTAGATCAAATTCTGCAATCCTCAGTTGAAAAACTATATAGTATAAATAAAGAGAAAGTGTTATTCCAGCAAGACAATGCCCCATTCCACACTGTGGCGGATCGCATGGTATGGTTTCATGCTAATAATATTTTGAAATGGCCTCCATAAAGCCTGGAACAAAATCCGATAGAGCATTTGTGGGCTACTATAAAACAAAAACTACATAAACATAAATGCAAATAAAAAATATATAATTAAACAGTATAGCAAGATATAGTGACAGCTTGCAACAGATATGGTATGAAGATAAACTGCAAGAAGACGCAAACGATTATTGTCAGTAAAAACGACGTCGGCAATATACAGTTTACTACTAAAAACGTAACTCTCACAATGGCCGAGACGATCACATATCTAGGCTGCACGTTGAATAAGGACTGGGACCACTCTCGAGAAATAAGAAGCCGAATCGAGAAAGCAAGAGGTACTTTTAATAAGCTGCGCAACATACTCTGCAACCTATCCCTCAATATACATACGCGGATCAGGATTTTGAAATGCTATGTACTCTCAACTCTCTTATATGGAGCAGAAGCCTGGACCCTTACCGATGCTTCATGTAAACGTATAGATGCATTTGAGATGTAGTGCTACCGCCGCATGCTTAGGGTTCCTTGGATACACCACGTATCAAACGAAAACATTTTACAACGTATCAGTGGAGAACTGGAATACCTTACAAATGTCAAACGCAGAAAATTGGAGTACTTTGGACATATCATGCGGAATGAGAAATATCGCCTGCTCCAACTTATCCTACAGGGGAAGATGGAAGGCCAGAGATCAGCTGGACGAAGACGAATATCATGGCTGCGCAACCTACGAACATGGACTGGAATGACATCAACAGGTCTGTTCAAAGCAGCAGTGAATAAAGTAATATGGACCAATGTGATAGCCAACATCCAAAGAGGATAGGCACTTTAAGAAGAAGAAGCAAGATATGTCGCCCGAATCAGTGATGGAAGGTGGACGAAGAGATTGCTCGAGTGGAGGCCGAGATTAGACAAAAGAAGTAGAGGAAGACCCCGACTCGTTAGACTGACGATCTCAAGAGAATTGCAACAAATTGGATGCAAATCGCTCAAGATAGAGCACAATGGACAAGAATGAGGGAGGCCTATGTCCAGCAGTGGATGCAAAGGGCTGGATGAAGAAGAAGAAAAGCAAGATATTTCGGAGTCCATGTGCTGGAATCAAGCACTCCTGGTATCAAGTTGGCCAAAATGGATTAACGCTGTGATAGAAGCCTGCAGAAAAGCAACTAAATATTAAATTGTATGTAGTAATCAATAAATATGTATGCAAGATTTATTTATTCATTATTTGTATTTGGCAGAATCATGATATTTTGGGGTGCCTAGTAATTATGTCACAGGCTGTAGATAGCAGTTATTTTATCCTATTACCCAAGCTTGATTATACGTAGTCAAAAAGGGACGTATTTGTACATTTATTATGTAAAACACAACAATTAAAATTAAACTGTATAGAGATGAAAAAGCATAATTACCGAAATTGCAAAGATTTAAAATTATATTTATATACAATAACCACAACACAAAAAAAAACGTTAACAATAATTTGTTGTTACATGAAATTGCTTACGTTTTGAGAATAAAAACTTCAAATTGTAAAAACAGGAAAATTAAAAAATGTTGTCTAGTCAATATAAGAAATTTAGTGATTAAGCTAAAGTAGTGAGATTCTCTACATCCTTACAAGTATTAACCAAGTCATCCTTAATGCAAATCATTGCTTCCATAAGACTTTTTTTATAGTTAGGTTGAATACTGACAACTTTTATATTATCAAAAGTGTGCCCCTTTTCACGGCTATGAAGTACTAAAGCCATAGGGTCTATGGTATTTTTCTTCTGAGAGACCGTCTTGTGTCCAGACAAACGCGATTTAATATTATATAACGACCGGTTCGGCCTATGTTTGACTTGTCACACGATTAGGATGTAATTGTATAAGCCATCCAGGAAAATAAGTCTTTAGGAGTTTTCGCCTTTTGTTTAGTAAAAAAGTGCTTTCACATTGTGTTTAAATTATTTTGCCAAACTCTCAGATAGATCTTTAACACATGGAATCTTATGGTATTTTTTTTAATTAAGGTTTGTAATTAAATTTAGATTTTTTTGTATAAAACTGAAGTCAGGAAATGTTTAGTGTCCTTGTCTTTAAGTTAATTTTTTGTTTAAAACTATGGCTGGAATAATAATTAAGGAATCTTTCTGAGAAAGTTATCTTATGGCACCAATCATTCAAGAGAATAACTCTCATATTAATTACTCTAATATTAATAAATTATATATTTACTGTTACAACAACCATATAGGTAGAGGGTTTAGAATCACTAAATGAAATATTTTCATAAATAGTAGTAAAATTCCAATACTTTCAAAAAAACTCAAAATTTCGAAAACAGACCAAGAAGATTAAAACAAACAGCTTTAAAGCTAAGATGGTCTGTCAAAGTTTCATGTCTATTTTAATATCACAATACTCATTGATTAGAATATGTCAGAACATATTTTCAGTACATTGGAAAAATATTCTGTAGTATAATGCTTTTGAGAGATATTAATAGAGAGGAATACACTGAAAACGTAAAAATAACTGGATAAATGACTGCTAACCATATGTCAGCCATATTAAATATGTTAACACTTGACTATATGCAGCTGAAATAGTGACTAATTAACTCGATGGAGAGGAGATTCAAAAATTTGATTAGTCACTATATGAAGGACATGTGGGATCAGTGCAAACAATGGATCCAACAAAGTAATCCAGTTCAAAGGATAATAGACGAGCTTCGAGTTGCAGCACAATATAAATGAGACACAATTCCTCAAGAATATACTCAAATATTTAATAGTATCCTGAGAAGGATCTAAACAATAATAACTACAGAAACACTTTTTTCTAATTTAATTTTTTTCACGATTTACTTCTCATAAAAACTAAATATCGTTCATTTAAAATTTGTAAAATAAACTGTTCTTCCTACTACAAAACGAAATAACTTATTTCATCAAAACTTATTTTTTAAAAAAGAATTGTTAAAATTAATAAATATTGGATAATTTAATGAACAAAACATTTGTACAATTTCAAATTATCCACCACACGGTCACTTCCTCCTAATAAATTATCTTTCCAAATTTAGTAACTTACCAATCTTTACACCTCCAGCCATCGTCAAAAGCACGTTTCCAGCCTTCAAATCTCGGTGTATCACATGACTTTTATGCAGGAACGATAGGCCTTTGCACATGTTCTGGCAGACGTACGCTATTTGCGGTTCCGTCAAGGGTTTTTCTAATTCCGTCATTATGCTGTCCAAAGCGCCACCATCACAATATTCTATCAAAAGCCATAACTAAAAAAATAACAATAAATAAATATTCAAAAACTCAGAATAAAGTTTCATCAAAAGATTTTATTTATGAAAATCACTACTTCTATATTTCTTAAAAGCCTAACTTACCTGTTGTTCCTTCTGAAAAGCTTCTAACAATTCCACAATATTGGGATTTTTAATTTCCGTGAGAATATCTATTTCTATCATAAAATCTGACAAATCGTCTTCGCCGTCCAAACGACACATCTTGGCGGCTGCCAGTTGGCCAGTATGTCTATGTTGAGCCTTGAAAAAGAAAAAAAAAACATTTAAAAAAACTATCCCAAAAAACCTTACTTCTCTTTATTATGTTGGATCGGTAACGAATAAACACAAAAACCTCCGATGTAACAACGCCAACGAAATTTTTAAATGTTAAAAAATTTCTTGGAGTAACTTTGAGCATTCTTTGATGAAGCATAAAATTTTTCATTACAACTTTCACATTTCCATTTCTAAAACAATAAAACATCTACCAGTTACTTTTTCTTGTCTTTAAAGAGTATATCAAAATAACAAGGTTTATTCTTTAAATCTGACTTCATTAAATCAGTAAATTAAGAATTTTTCTCTCAGAAAACTTAAATTCAATATGACGTTCTGATATGAGCATTTCTACTGAAACTGATGTATTTGCTGAGTAACTATTACTTTCCTCTCACTATCTTATCATCAGGTCAGTTGATTTAAGCCAGAGCTACGAAACACAATGCACATTAAGTCTCGTATTACAACAAATGCTTGTTGGAAGATTATCTAAAAAAAAAAGGTAGAACAATTAACCTCAAAATATTATGCTATCCTACTAAACCCGTTAAAATGAAAAACCAAGAAAAAATTCAGCTTTGTAAAAAAGAAAGTTTCATCAGGATAACGCATGTACTCGATTCATCCGACTTGGTGGCCCCTTCGGACCTTAATTTCTTTCCAAACCTCAAAAGGTCTGATTCCAAAGTCATAAGGATGAACGCCTGGTTCGCGAATTTAAATAAATAAATAAATGTTTTATTAACGGTCAAACTACTTAAAAATTTACAACACTTTATAACTTACAAACAAGCTTCCAAATAGATAAAAAAATTCTAAACAATAAACAAATAAATCTAAAGTATCCATTAAACTGCAGTAAGCTCATATTTAAGACTACATGTAGAACAGTGAGAAGTAAAAATTTGCACTATAGCTTTAAAAAATTTTTGAAACTACTTAAGGACATGTTAAAAACGTCCAGATCAACTTGATCATGTGATAACTTATTAGGTAAAATGCACATTCTATTTAGTGGTGCATAGGTGGAGCAGTGCCATTCCATGCGAGAAAAACTTGACATCATTCAAAAACAAGTTGAACAGAAAAGGGGCTAAATGCTCTCTCTGAGGATCCCAGATTGTACCCTAATTTCACTCGACGAGTAGTTTTTATATCGTACAATCTGAATTCTCCCCGTGAGATAGCTTCGCATCCACGAAAGGAGCGGATCTTGAATACCAATAGATTTCAGTTTTATTAAAAGACAAGTATGATTCACTGTGTCAAACGCCTTGGAAAAATCGGTATATATAACATCAACCTGGCAACGATTCTCCAACGCACATAGCAAAAAGTCAACATAAATCAAAAGATTTGTAACTGTGGGCTTACAGAAACCATGTTGTTTCAGAACTATATAATTTCCATAAATAGTTGTTAATTCATCAGTTAAAAGAGTATAGAATATTTTTGAAAGTATGGAACATCTAGAAATTGGCCTATAATTTCCTATATGTGCTCTATTTGAATTCTTATAAATAGGGAATACATAACCTCTTATGAAAGTGTTTACAAAGAAAAAGTTCAAGCACTAAAGCCACTGCTAGCGCAAATGTATATCTTTAAAAGAAGATTATCCAGAAAAACAAATTTATGTTATAATTTTTGAATTTTTTCATTAAGCTAAATACTTTTCACCCCATCTTTGTATGAAACACAACCCTTTTTATAAAAAAATATTTCGTTAATCATTATCAACATGCCCATAGTGCTTAATCAGAACTCACTGACACAGTACAAAATTTTACCAATAATTTTTTCATGCATAAATCATTACTGTTCCCATACCCTATAAACACTTAAAAATATGGTAATATTATAAAGTTGACTAGGTCAGCAAGTTTATTTATAAGACAAAATAACTGGTATATTTTATTTTCTTTCCTAGTTTACAGACATAATAATAACACTATAAATATTATGATTTTTTTGTGGTCTTCTGCTATCCTTTTAAAAATTATATAGAAACGTTAGAGAATATTTCATCTTACACATGCGATAAAATGCGTTAGAGCCATAACCAAATTTTGTGACATTGCTTGTCTGGCAACCTGCTAATAAGGTGGGAGAAAATGTTATTTCAGAATACTGCCACAGAATATTTCATCTTAAACAGATACGACAAATAGGGTTCCCGCCAAAACCAAATTTCTATAAGGATTCTTACACCATTTAACTTTATTGTTCATTTTTCGTGGTATAATTTTCTATTAATATTTCATGTTTTGCATGTGAAATTATCATATTTCCTGGGCTTACCTTGACTGCATGTAGAAAACTGAAGAAAATATTGCTTTTTTCAAATTCCCTAAAAATCCTTTAAGGTCCAAATTAACAAAGTTTAACAAATGATAGAAATTCATAGTATTAGGAGATTAAACCTTTTTAACAGTAAGTGTCAATCATATTATTATAGAAAACTACCAAGTTATTAAAACAACACAAGAAAGCTGGTAGGAAATTATCATGCAAGATCAAAAAGCGGGCCGGGAAACAACCAACGTCACGAAAATTGAACCCTTCAACTTCAAAGGCACCGCCAAAGCTATCGTATTTATGAAATGATAAAATTATGGAAAATTATTAAAGTTCTTTTAATTATTATTTCTTAAATCATTCAAAAACAGACCTAATTATATAATCAAAAAGGCTTTTATGGTGAGAAAACAAAACTTATTTTTTTTCTTTTTAAATGTTCTTTGAGGAGAAAAAATTCAAAAATGGAGCTAGTTGCAAGATAAAAATAGTTCCTTTCACAGAACCATCAGAAACTAGTCAGCGCCAATCAAATTATCCAAAATCAGTTGGAAAACTGTTACTTGACTGTTTTTGTAAATTCTGGTGACTACCGACTGGTTTGTGATTTTTCTACAAAAAGGTCTAACACTAAAAGATAAAGGAGATTTTATTAATACAATTAATTTCCGGTTTTCGAGAAGGTTTTTCTACAAAAGCAAGTTTTTTGAGAATTTTAAAGAATGTTGTTGCCTGGAAAGTAGACATTTTCCACAATGTTGGAAAAGATTAGTAGTAATTCCAGTCCCAAAAACAAAAAAAAAACCTATAAATGAGAGTGATCTACGGCCGATAAGCTTGCTTCCAGTCTTGTTTAAAGTGTTGGAAAGAGTGGTCCATGTGCAAGCTTCGGATTATCTCAGGAATAATAATTTGATCCCATTTTATCAGTCTGGGTTTACAGAGGGTAGTATTACAATTTAACTAATCCTATTGTAAGAAATCTTGATAGCAAATTAGCTGCCATTTTGGTGCTATTTGATTATTCCAAAGCGTTTTATGTAATTGACCATGAAATAATTTGTGCTAAACTGTTATTCTATGGATTTGATGAGATTTCAACACTATTTTTTGGATCCTATTTGTCTGATAGATCGCAGATTGAGAGAATCAGGGATGTAGTTTCACAATATGAAGCTGTAGTGTCTGGGGTACTCCAGGGATCCATTCTTGGTCCTCTGTTGTTTGTAATATATACATCTGATGTATTTTCGATAGTTTCAAATTCACATTTGCAAGCATATGCTGATGATATTCAGATATTGCATCATTTTGACCCCTCGGATCCAGAAAGAGCTGCACTTTGTGTGTAAATAAATACAAAAAAAAATTAGGTGTTCCTAGACTTTAATTTTATGATATCTATTTAATGTTTTACTGTGGAATAATTTTATATAAAATGAAGTAAATTTAAAGTCCAATCCTGAACTTAATACTAACTAATAAGAGTAATATAATCCAAAATCGTTCAGACCGGTCACTAATATCATTTGTCATTTCTAACTTATACAATACTTTTACTATACATAATGTTTACTCAACATGGCATGGGATGTTAATAATAATCCAATTTTAAAACCTTTTACAGATCATACAATTTTAAATGCGGTAAAATAACACTTTTAAATTGTAATGTTAATTGATTGTTAAATGGCACGCAATTAAATGTATGGGCGATTATTGCTCAATTTCCCAATTTTGAAATCTGCTAAATATGCATTCTCTTCATTATTGCTAATAAACATAACTTGAATTTTTTAAATATTTTAAGTACTGCTCATATTAATCCAAAAAATTGTAATTATGACAAATTTAAAACTTACTTTCTCTAAAAATAAAATAACTACCTGCCCTAATTATTATGGTAACAATTCAACACATGGGAATGACCTTGAAGCATTTAGCTTTTTGTGAGGAATTCTTCAAGCATTTTATTAAATATACTGTTAAATATTTTTATTCTAATACTTTTGGAATTCTCATTTTGAGAGATGAGAAAAAATAAGAGGTTCGTCTATGATATTAATAATCATCAATTTTTTAGATGAATTTCCTGGCTTTTTACAATCTTTTTAACCACTTCTTAAGCTCTATGACCTCCAGGTTTTTTTAGAAAAGCAGGAATCCTGCTAAATGTGTATCAATTTTAACCCTTGTTTATTGATTTAAAAAAAAATAAATTATTGACCCTAAGGTCGTTAGTCAATTAGACTTGATCTAAATCATTTTGAGAGAGGTTATATTCTATACTTTACCTTGTAAACTTTTCCATATGCTCCATCTCCAAGCTCGCCAAGCATATCCCAATACTCTTCTGGATCTGTCTCCATTCGGACATTGTTATAAACTTTCTTCTTTTTCGCGTCATTTCCGCCGAAATGAAGAACTTTTTTGATATTATTAAAAAACGACATGTTGACAAATGTTAATTTTTTTAGTTTCTATTTAAAACACTATCTAGATAATCATTTTTTCACTTAAAAAGTTACGGGAAATTGGTATCACTTAAACTAAAGCACCTATGAATTATCCAAATTTTCTGTGCCGTTTTCTCATTTTTCTTGAGTTCTCGGGGCACTGACTAAACCAGAATCTGTATATGATTAAAAAAAAAAATTAAGTAGGTGGTGTTTCACTGCTACTTGAGTATAGCAAACAGAGGCACACTTTGAGGAACAAACAGTTGACCATAAAAAATATATTGTTATAGGAATGGACATGGTATGCCCGAAAACGTTCGATTACATATTATATATATATATATATATATATATATATATATATATATATATATATATATATATATATATATATATATATATATATATATATATATATATATATATATATATATATATATATATATATATATATATATATAGTCATTTAGTCACACACTAATATAATTAATGTAGGATGTGTTTATATGCTAAAAACTACATTCATATTTTAAAATTAGAAACAACAATCAAAAATCATTGAACAGTCCAGAATAATGACATCAAACTGTTACAAATCCAAAATCAAAAGAAAAAATTCCCGGCACCCCAAGGACAAGCCCTATTAAAAAAATATTGTTTAAACTTATTTAGAGATCTTAAAAATTTACTTTTATGAGAGATTATTTTTTATTTTTTTAAATTTGAATTGTCTGTCTATGAGTACTCCTAAATATTTCAACTTTTCCACCATTTTAATTGATTCATTGGCTACTTTAATAAAAGGAGCTGTTTGAGAAAAATTTCGGTAATCATTCTCATTGCTGATTATCAAGAATTTGATTTATTAAGCATTTAATTTGAATTGGTTACAACAACACCATGAATACAAATTTTGTAATGTATATGTGTCAACTAACTGAGTACAATCGGAACATGCAAAATACAGAAAAGCATCATCCACAAAAAGATGTCCATAAAGATTGGCAAAATGTATCTACTACATCATCACTATTCAAAAAATAATAATAATGGACCCGGCAAAACACAACTATCAATCTCATCAGATACAGCATCATTCAATTTCAATCTTTAGTTTCCAATAAATTAAGTAAGTAATTATTTGTAAATTCAAACATTTCACCTCTTAAATTAACACTTTCTATTTTTTTTTAAGTAGTCTCTTTCTATCCAAAGTCTCAAAGACCCCCTTCAAATTCAAGAACATAATACCTGTAATAAGATATTATTGAAATTATTATTCCAGTCATTATGGTGATGAGGATCTTTTCAATTTTTAAAGAACTAACCATTCATAACATGTCTATGTTATAAGATTATAGTAATATTTAGTATTACATGCGTAAGAAACAAAAAGTCTCATACTTTCCAACCTCATAAAGAAAATCAAAAGAAATATTCTTATATACTTAAATTACATTATTTTCTGATAGTCAGCCCCTTATAACTATAAATTATGCAATATTTATATTTGCTTTGAGTAAATACCATTTTATTTTTATATCACTAGGTAATACTTGAAAAATTATTGCCAATATTCAAAATAAATTTAAATAATCATATTTTAGGCAGAAATGTCATAAAGTCTTCCATATTAGAAATCTTGTTAATAGTGAAGATTAGTTTATTACTCCTTCCTGTAATGTACTGAAATCTATTTTTAAATGTATCGAAAAGAAATATTTAATAGTGGTCAAGTCATTAATAAAATTCTAGAGTAAATTTTTGTATGTTAGGAGTTTTTATTTACATTTTTTTTTATGTTGACATTAATATGCCTTACTGAAAAATATAGGTGAACTACAGAAACACATTTTTATTTTATAGTAGTGTTGATGTTGCTAAATATTGATATTTACTATTGTATAATCAAAACCAGTTTATATTTATTTTCCTTCTGAAAGGTAATAAAATATTTGGATATATTAATTGTAATTTAACATAAAATCATGCAAAATTCTGCAACTATTAATAAATTTTGTAATAACAGGTTTGTGTAAGTTTTTCAATAAATAACAAAAAAATAAGGCCTCGAAATTCACAAACTATATATGTACAGTAGCATTAGTAGTAGATATTGACTGACCCAATGTACTAATTTTTTTTGGTAAATTAGATGTTAAAAGTGTAAAAGTTTGTATGAAATATAGGCTCAGGAACGTCCTTGTGCAATAAAAAAAATGGAACAAGCTTTAAATATATTTTTTTAAATACATATGTATATTAATTTAGAGTATGG
Organism: Diaprepes abbreviatus; assembly: GCA_034092305.1. Classification (NCBI taxonomy): domain Eukaryota; kingdom Metazoa; phylum Arthropoda; class Insecta; order Coleoptera; family Curculionidae; genus Diaprepes; species Diaprepes abbreviatus. The sequence continues at coordinate 2,321,822 of JASJET010000147.1, forward strand.
TTCCATATTTATCATAATAATATAATTCTGTTCGTTGTTACTACAGTAGAACTTTATATTTTAAGGAGAAAAAATAAAATGACAAGGCAAAGACCAAAAAGATAATTTAACTTTGATATTAGATCTAATTTTGGGAAGCAAATTATCTTATTTTTAGAAAGAAAATACCAAGACCAATGCAACTCCAGTAGGAGTGATTACTGTAAAATATAACAATTTGGGTAGAGTGGTAAAATAATCAAATTACACAGGGGTCAATCTACAAGATGCATTTTAATAATTTTAGGAAGTAGAATCCAGTTTTGGGACCTCCAAAAAATGAAAAACCATATTTCAGTTGAACAAACGATGTCGCATGACTGTTGCAGTGAAAGGAAATGTCAGAGCTACAAGTTTATGGCCAACAACCTGCTCCTCGCCCGAAATTCCTTATTTTTTCGCCACTTACGGTTTCAACAGCTCTTTTTCAAACACTCGGATAATTTTCCGGAAACCTACGCACTTACACTCGCACACTTGCACGTATTTTTATCCAATTTTTGTATATTTTTATTCCACTGAAACGGGCAGCCATGCCAATTTTTACCATTTCCTTGCCCCTCTCGCCGCTTTGACACCACGCCTTGAAGTGACATGTCGCGCATGAGCACGTACATCAGTTATGTTTATACGGTTTCATTTGTCGAAAAATTAACTACCAAAAATCTAAATAATTCTACTTCGAGGTAGCATTTAATGCACTGAGAGTGTTATATGGACAGGAATAAGAGATGGCGAATACCATGTTGTACTATCTCTCGCTCCCATAATTTAGAATTGCAGGCCGACCAATCGCGATTCGGAATAAGAGAGATAGAATGACCCTGTATTAGTCTTTTCTCTCTCTTTTGACATTGCATCGCACGCAGAGCATAATATACTGCTTTTAGTAGTATATGCTCGAGGATTATAAATCCGAGCGTTACACCATAAAGAAAGAGAGAGAGCAAATATAGGCGAGTGCTATTTCTCTCACCACCATAATTTCTGAGCGCGCGTCGGCAAATCAGAATGAAAGCATTTCCACCATTGGTTAGAACCTGCAGTTGCAGTAATGTATGCTCCAAGATTGCAAATGATAGGATTAAAAACGTTCTTTAAAAAAATTATAAAAAGGATAAGATTATTTTATATGTATGAGATCCGACTTTCTTGTTTTGGAAATAAGATCTTCGCGCATCCCAGATTCTAATATATCTAATTTAGATTATCTGTACAAAAACCAACAACCTTAAAAGAGGAGGACCAGCAGTTTCTAACCTTCAAAACTTTCTCGGCATTTAAAAGTGAGGTTGTATTTTGGGGCCTTTCAGATTCACTTTTGAATTTAAATTTTTTTAAATAAGGAAACTGTGAGCGTTTGCACCCAAACTGTCAGAAAACAAAGTAATAAGTATTCTACTGGGATAATAGATACAGTTTTTTACAACTGATTAATTTGAAAATAAATATTTGAGGTAAATCAAATATTTTTGTTTAAATTTGGATACAATGGCTCAACCACCCTCGCGTAGCGTCTGGGCTATAGTAATGAGAAACTTTATAAATTCATTTAAACCAAGGCAATTTAAAGGAAACTATATGGGCAGTGACTACTTTGGAAATAAATTTTATGAAATTCCTGTAAATTCATCTAGTGCTAGAAGTAAACCAAGCAGATGGTTTGAACCTCCGGAGAAAGATGACTTTCAACATGAAATATCGGCAGAATGGGAATCATGGTTACGAGGTAAAATATACTAAAAATATACTTGGTTGTATTTTTTCTATTATAGATATAGATGATCGTTATCTCCCTACTTTTAGGTTTATTTAACAATATTTTTAATTAAATTTTTAGGTAGAAGAAACTTACCCCCTACAGAAGAAGAAATAGCAAAAAATCTTGCAATAATGCAGTTGAAAAAACATAATGCTATAGCAGTTGATGCCAAAGCAGGTAAGCTAACTCCTATGGAAAAAGGAATTGAAAGTTTTCCACAGAGACTTGAATATGAAAAGCAACCTGGAGAAAAGAAAAAGTAACGTGTTTTTAATATTTAATTAATACTTTGTTTATATTGTAAATAGTAAATTATTATGTTCATGTACCGTGTCTTTATTAATTTCCTATGATGTCCTCAATAAATAAATTGTTAAGTAACAAATGTATTTTTAAAAATTATTTGCATCTTGTAACCCGTCCAACCTTTTTTTTTTAAGCAATTATGACGTCATACTCCTTCGACATTAACAAGGTTATGGATTCTACCACAAAAATATAATTTGACATAAAACACGTTGAAGAACCGTCATCTGTCAACCATTTGATATTCTCCAGAATTTTGTTATTTATTTTTCCCTGTGTTCTAAACAATAATAAAAATGGATACAAATCCAGAAGAAAATGAAACTAATAGTGAACACAATATTGAAAAGTCTCAGACTGAAACGGCCCACGAAATCGCCTTTAAAAAACCTACTTTGCTTATCGGTAAAAGAGGACGACTACCAAGAAAATTGCAAACAGCTTCTACTAGTAAAAGTACAGAAAATTCTACTGAAATTAATACTACAGATAAATCAGAACATGCAGAAAAGTCTTTCGAACCAGACCTCAGAGAATTAAAAGGTATGAATATTATCCCAGGTACAAACTTTTATGTAGCTTGCAATATTGTACAGAATGTTAGATTTAGCTGCAGGATTTAATTTGCACTCTTTAAATACTTACAGTGTGTACACATATATCTATATACCTACTATAATTGCAAATTTGTGTAAGTTATAGTTGAGTAACATAAGTTTCATTATGTCGAGCCATATTATTATTATTGAACAAAGTGATAGAATAGGTGGTAGGTACCTTAAACGGATAGAATCTCAATCATCATTTTGTTGAAATGATCAATATCAATTCCTATTAATAGTACTAAAAATTATATTGTTTAAAGGAAAAGTATTGCAATATGACGGAGGTATGCTCAGTAATAACGGTTATATACAACACTAACTACAATTGTTTTTAACTTAGATAAAAAATCTCTTCAACAACAACTGTCTGAAAATCTTATTCCTCTACCTTACAAGGAGCCAAGCTGGTCAGGATTACCAGAGACCAGTGGAAAACCGTATGTTTTTGAGATACTGAAAAACGGTACTATTATTGAAACAATAGATCTTATGAAAAAGTCTTTTTGGGTCTTTGGAAGACTTGCCACTTGTGATATTTGTATGCAGCATCCAACAATTTCTAGGTAAAAAGAAGTGAAATTTAGTTCTGCTATTCTAAGCATTACACAATTGTTTTTCTTTTTTTTAGATATCATGCTGTACTCCAATACAGAGATACTCCTTCAGAGACAGATCCACCAGGCTTCTATGTTTACGACTTGGGAAGTACACACGGAACTTTTTTAAATGGAAAAAGGAATAAACTTAAACCCACAGTTTATGTTCCAATACGGGTAAGTCTTAAGGACATATTATATTTAGAATCTGTAAAATTGTAGAATTGGTCACAGTTATTAGTAAAAGGATTGTCAAAAACAACTAATTATAAGAAGAATTACAAAAAATTATTGGGATGTTTTTGTGTTATTTTTGAATAATTATAATTCAGAGGGTGCAAAAAATTTTAATTAAGCTTTCTAAACAAGTCAAAATATTACAGATAATTTTTGCACCATATGAAACCAAAGCAAAAATGTTTTGTTTAAAAATACTCCTAACCATTATCATTATTAAGAACTAGACTAAAACATCAAAAACTAATTTTTTTAATTTCATTATAGGTAACTGAGACTTAACATTTAAACAGTATTTATCAGTAACCTTTTTCTGTCTTTGACTCTTTTAACAAAAGTCAAATTTTTGCCCTTATTTTATATATGATACGATTTTTCAAATTTCTTTCTCTATATGTTTTAATTTCACAATATACCAGACTACATTTTGATTATTTTAAAAACCTACCTACCATAGACTTGGGAAATACTAGATTGCGTGTCCCCAATGACGGCAGTTACCACAAAGCCTGCATTGGGGACACGCAATCTAGTATTTCCTAAATCTTTGACATCTTCCAATTTTTCTTTTAATAATATGAAGATTACATAATTATGCCACAGCATTATGCAACATTGACCGTAACTCAGTTATTCTTATATCTCTTACTATTTCCTGGACCCTCATACATTAAAGTTATAGCAGTTTGTATATGACATATTTTTATATATTGTCTTTAAAATATTTTAATAAGAAATATTTTTTAGAATAAAAAACTTGTGGATGCATTTTTTTTAAATTTCAGTTATTATAACTATAGTCACACATTTTTTTTTTCATTAGTCAATTTTTAAAGAACTATAAGTTCCTTTGTCGATACTCTCCAAGGCACTAGAAACATTTTCAAAGGCATCTTGGTAACTTTGCATAACCTTCTCTTGTTTTTCCTTTTCTGTGTAAATGTGGCTTTGAATCTTCTCAATTTTATCGCGAAGTTCTTCCATGTGTTTAGCCATGTCCTCTTTGGTCTGCAAAGGATTCTTTTCTGGATCGAAAACATCTCCTGGTTCTAGGGTGCGCTGCATTTCAAGAATTTTTGTTTGAAAGGAAAATTTTAGGTTATTAATACCTTTCTGCATCCTTTGAAGACATTCAGAGCTGAGGTTCAATCTAAATAAAATTTTTTGAAAAATTAATAATAGTTTTATGTTTAGCATAATTTTTTGAGCACACTCTCTATATATATTCATAATTTCTTATGACCTGAATAATGTACTACTTAAAATAGAAATCGCTTTAAAATATTTTAATATTCTTCCTCTATTTTGTATTAAAATTTGTATTCTATTCCCTACAAAGGTGTAACATTCTTTTATTTTAGGCCTTGTAATATAGTCACGTTCAAGGCTATATTATTTTAATATTAAAAGTATTTACCTTTCTCTGAGTTCTTTAAACTGCCCCTGTATATCTTGGTTTTTCTTTTCGGCTACCTTTTTCATAGATTGCGTTTTTTCAAAAATCCGCTTAATATTTTCCAATGCTTGTTGACTCACGTTTTCTTTTAATAATCCTTCCGCCCTCGGAGGAAAATTAAATTGTTTTTCAAAGTTACTGAAGGAGTTTTCACATTCACTTACATTTTCTTGTTTATTTGATGGTGCGTTTTCTTCTTCATTCTGGCTAGTTTTTATTAGAAGGTTATTTTGATCTTTGAGCTGTTTTTCAGAATCCATCTTTTGAAATTTTTGTCAAATTTGGCAAGTGTTTTTTTTTTGAAGGGTTTTTTGGTAAGCTGGTGCGTTGTTTGTTTGATCAATACCTGCAAAGTCAACCCTCTTTCTACCAGGAGTGAGCAAAGTTATGTATACAATTTTACACATTGGAGATACTTTTTTTTAATTGTAGAAATAAAAATATTTGCAATAAAACTTAAAAAGATGCAGATACATGATTTTTTATAATTTTTTATGTATAACCTGTTTTTAAAGCTTGCTTACTTTGTGAGAAATATTGGAAAATATAATTTTTAGGTTGGCCATATGTTACGTTTAGGATGCAGTCAGCGCTCTTTTATATTGACAGGTCCTGAAGATGATCAAGAAGAAGAGTCAGAACTATCAGTGACAGAATTAAAACAATTAAGAGCCCAAAAAATAAAGGAACACGAGGAAAAAATGAGACAGGCTGAATTGGAAAGAGAAGAAAAGAGAAAGAGGGAAGAAGAGAGAGGGGTGGATTGGGGACTAGGTAAGGGTTGTTCTGTATTACAGTATCTTCAGAATGAGAGCATTGGGTGATGAATCGATAATCATATAAAACTATTGTATTACTTTAATTACTCTCAAGATGTCTTTATTATTATTTATTAAACAAACATTAAATTAATTGGTTATTAATACGATAATAGTTAATGGGGTTTGTTACATGGAATCTATCTGACTTCAACAATATTATTTGTCTTAAAAATGTTTATTGCAGTGTAATGCGTTCTATATTGGAGTATGCCTCACCAATATGGTCACCTTTCTATAATGTACACAAATTGGAGCTAGAAAGGATGCAAAAACGCTTTTTAAGATTCGTAGATTAGATATTCCTAAAGAAAATATCAACTACCCTCATTTACTACTCCAATTAAATTTGATGTCTCTTGAACATCGCAGAGAAAACATTGACTTACTTTATCTATTTAAAATCGTTAATAGCACAATAGATTCTCCAGAATTACTAACGCATATTGGCATCAATGTGCCTCAGAGAAATAGTCGTTGGGTTGAAGTGTTCTCTGTAGATACTCATAGAGCCAACTACTACAGTTATGCACCACTAAATAGAATGTGCATTTTAGTTAATAAGTTATCCCGTGATCACGTTGATCTGGATATCTTTAACAAGTACTTAAATAGTTACAAAAATTTTTTAAAACAATATATGTGAAGTTAAACTTCTCATTGTTTTTCGTGTGGTCTTAAATTGTAAGCGTACTGTAGTTTAATGGATACTTTGGATTTGTTTGTTTATTGTTTGATGTGTCTGGAGGTTTGTTTGTAAGTTAAATTGTAATTTTTAAATTGGTTTAACCGTTAATAAAACATTTATTTATTTATTTATAATGTTGTATTTTGTATTAATTATGTAACTAACATTAAACATTTATACTCTAAATCTCCCTTATGTAAGTTCTTGCTTACTGATATTTTTTTTAAGGTGATGATGCTGATGAAACAGAAGATCTAACTGAAAACCCATATGCTTCCACTACCAATGAAGAATTGTACTTGGATGATCCCAAGAAAGCCCTACGTGGATTTTTCGAGAGAGAAGGTCTTGAATTAGAATATGACTGCACTGAACAAGGTATTAAAGTGTATTGCTAAAATTGATAACCAATAAAAAGAAGATAAAGTTAATTAGTTTTAAAAAGCCTTTGTACTTAATTTATAGCAATGTTTTTATCTTATATTTTTGTATCTAGGTTTAGGTCAATTTCTTTGCAAAGTTGAATTACCACTGGATGATGAAATGGGTAGACCTATTTTTGCAGAGGCTTTACACCGTGGAAAAAAGAAAGAAGCTGTCATTCAGTGCGCCCTCGAAGCTTGCAGAATTTTAGACAGATTTGGTGTTTTGAGGCAAGCTACACATGGTAAGATTTGATTTAAATTTTTATTTTTTTTTTTTTTTTAATTTTGAAATGTTAAGTCTCTATATAAATACCCTTACTTTTTTTTATAAATTAAAGTAATTTTGAAAACTAAACAATGCGTTAAAAGCAGTTGTTCTAGTGATTTACGCTGAAAATTGTCCAACGACACGACAACCTACGTTGCCAGTGAAAAACTTTCCTCACAAAAGTTTTAAGAAATTAAATGGTGACCTTAAATTTGACCTTGGGGTTGTCTTTTAAGGAATGAACTCTGAATAAGCTTTATATCCCCTATTCAAGGTCACCGTGAGTGTCCCAGTTAGAACCATACAACTTCTGTATGGTACATCTTTCTCTAACTGCCGAATTTTGGCATTGATTTGTTTGCGTTTTTTTAAATGGGACACCCTGTATACATTTATCTATAGCTGTAGAATTTAGAACCTCTTTCTTGTTAGAAGTCAATTAAAAATAAAAGTATGATAGACTGTCAAAATTTTGTAATTGGATTTAAATGCCAAAATTAATGACTGTTCATATACATTTTTTTGAAAATAGGGGCATCTTGCGCACATTATATATCAAAGTTGACAAATCATGCATATCGTGAGATTATTCTATACGTTATTTTAGGTTTTTAGTCAAACAAAAAATAAATGTATTATCAATTTTTACATAGTGCTATTAAAAACTTAAATTCTCATCTGATGTGAATTTTTTTTGCAGACATTATACATTGTGATTTAATGAAAGATTAAAATAATGCCTGTGGTATGTTTCAGAGTCTAGAAAGCGGAAAACCAAAAACTGGGAAGAAGATGACTATTACGATAGTGACGACGACACATTCTTGGATCGAACAGGAATCATTGAGAAAAAGAGAGAAAAGAGGATGAAAGCCAAGGAACCAGAAAAAGCGGAAACGTATGAAAGCCTAGTAAGTAGACATTTTAGACTTAAAATACTGGAAATACCGGATTTTTCGCAGATTTTTTGCTCACCCCCTATTTTTGTGGTCGTACAACACGAATCCTAGGTTTTTTTTCGCAGTCTTGCATGTTTTGTCCAACAACAAAAATTTTAACTTTCACACATATAACTTGTATTTTCTGATCCCTACGTTGAAATTTTGCCAGTTCCAGTAAAATTCACATACAATACGATTTTTAATCATTTCTTTTTTAAATATACGTAACTGCGAAGAAATGTGATTTTACATAAAAATGTCGTTTGGTCATATGTTTAGGCGGTCAACGTTTTAATAAGTTATTAACAGGTTGTACACCGAAGAAATCAAGAAATTGACAAATTTTGTATTTCAGTGTATATTTGAATTATTACAATCGGTCAAGCGCTTTCGGTCTCTCTATCGGACCATCCTCAGGGCTCAGACCCTAAAAACAAGAGAATATGGTCAGCAAATAAGTTTACTCAGTACTCACCAACCACACTCACTCGTCAAAGGGCACACCTCAACCCTGCCAGTTTGAGAAAAGTCGCGAGCTTAGCCTCCACACAGAACAAGATGTATACAATTAAAAAAATTTTAGAAACATTTAAAATTACAATTAAAACCAGAACCTTCAATACACTGTGCACGTTAACATGATTAAAACAATAAACCTTTTTCAATAACAACCCAAAAGGGTGAGGTTATGCCACACACAGTCATAGTATAACACAGCAATAAAACTTTCCAAAAATTAAAACTACATACAAGTATGTGAAAGCCTGAGTAGAGGTTTTCTGTATATATATAACAAACAATTGATATATATATATATATATATATATATATATATATATATATATATATATATATATATATATATATATATATAACAAACAATTGATATCTCATATTCAAAAAAGTGGGGTCTATCAACTTTCTTGCCCAGACTGTCCTTCGACGTATATAGGGAAAACTATTAGACCATTAGCAGCCCGAATTAGAGAACATATTAACAAACCTCAGGCCTCTGTGTTTGGTCACCATATTAGTTTTACCAAACACAGTTTCTCTCCTACTCATAATAGTAAAATCTTATACCACTCCAGGGGTAATAACTCTAAAACCTTGGATTACAGAGAGGATCTTTAAATATGCAGGGAGATAAAGAGAAACCCCGATCATTGCCTCAATGTAAGAATGAACAACGTAAATGACCGCAACCCCATTTTCAAACTTTTTCCTTAAATCATTAAACAATTTAAATGTCTGGGAGCTGTGATTGCGTGGGGTGTAGTCTTATAATAATTTTGATCATCTTTTTCAGTTTCAGACACCTCATTCTAAATATATTAATAGTTAACACATTTCAACAAATGTTAACTACGCCTATGTTCGTGTAATTTGTTGCTTTTTTACAAAAATGGAAATTATTTCACGCCACTGAACCCAAGTGTTCGAAATAGCTCTTTTTGCTCATTGTCAATTAATTATTCATTTTAAATACAACTGACGGAATTCAGAAATGAAAACTCATACAGAAAACCTCTACTCAGGCTTTCACATACTTGTATGTAGTTTTAATTTTTGGAAAGTTTTATTGCTGTGTTATACTATGACTGTGTGTGGCATAACCTCATCCTTTTGGGTTGTTATTGAAAAAGGTTTATTGTTTTAATCATGTTAACGTGCACAGTGTATTGAATGTTCTGGTTTTAATTGTAATTTTAAATGTTTCTAAAAAATTTTTAATTGTATACATCTTGTTCTGTGTGGAGGCTAAGCTCGCGACTTTTCTCAAACTGGCAGGGTTGAGGTGTGCCCTTTGACGAGTGAGTATGGTTGGTGAGTACTGAGTAAACTTATTTGCTGACCATATTCTCTTGTTTTTAGGGTCTGAGCCCTGAGGATGGTGAGATAGAGAGACCGAAAGCGCTTGGCCGATTGTAATAATTCAAATATACACTGAAATACAAAATTTGTCAATTTCTTGGTCAACATTTTAGTTCCAAACACATTTAACATGCGTTGTTGCCACGTTGACATGGATTTTAAGTTTCATTGGGATGAACAACTTGATAATTAAATTGCAATTAATTGTAATTATTCTAGTATTGTAGCATTTAATTATTCGATTAGCTATGTTGATCCCAATACCACGATCAAACCTGAACTAAACTAACCTAGACGTCACAAAAATGCTATTTCTTATAAGACCTCTACTTACACACAAGTTTATAGCCTCTAACGTTAACATTAAAGCTAAGTACATTATGTCCAACTTAATCGACAACACCTAATAATTTTTTTTTGCTCATTAAAAAATGTTGCTGTCTAGCAGAGACCATGGGGAGATGGGAACACCCTCTGCGAGGATGGGAGGCCCGATTTTTTGTGTTTTCCGCTTATATTTTAACAAAATGTGCTGTTGTTCAGCATGTTCCTATTTGTTTTAATGAAAGTGGTGAATTGTAAGAGTATAGATCAGAAAATACACCAAAGTTGTAGGTGAAACTGAAAAAAAATTTTGTGAAAATATTTGCGGCCGCAGAAGAAAAAGGATTCATGTACTACGGCCCGAATGAATGAATGAATGATTCCTTTCTTGGTAATCAATACAGCAAAACACTATTTTAAAAATTATATCTGGTCACTACCAGTCACTTTGTCAAGCAGAAAAATAAATATAATAAATAAAAGACAGACATACTAACTAAAATCAAAACAAGCCAATGAAAATAACAAAATCAAGATAAGATCCAACCCTAAAAAAAAATTAAAAGAAAAAAATACCAGACACATTAGTAAAATTTCAAGTATCTACAATAAATAGCAATTACCGAAGGTATATCACATACTAAAAAGTGGCAATGTCGTATCGTTACTTCACTTAACGAGTAGTTTGCGCAATATACAAGAGTTTCTGACAATTCCTTTAAACTTAATGAATGGATATTCTCTACCTCTCATTGGTATAGAGTTTTACTAAACCTTACCCGAGGGGTAAAGTGAGTTTCTGGTCAACAAGCTATGCTACTATAGAAGTGCCAGGTCATTCCTGCGTCCTGTGGTATAGTTATAAATATCCTCACGTCTTATATGCTCCTGACCATAAATGCAAATCAACGTCTCGCATACCAAAAGGTCACAAATGGTAAGAATTATTAAGGCTTTGAATAGTGGTTTACAGTGGGATCTCAAATCTGCATTAGGTATTATTTTTATTGCCCTTGTCTGCAGCAAAAACAGTAAGTTTAATCGATTACTACTAGTATGTGCCCAAAAAATAAGACCATATCTTAGATAGAATTCAAAAAGTGAATAATAAACATCCAGAGATATATAAGCATAAATAGGGGTCTGCAAAAAAATCAACGATAAATTCGGTGCTTCTACTATTCTGAACAATTACCATTTTTTCTCAAAATTAATTTTTGGCAGCTTGAAAAAGAAAAGCAAATAAGCAGCTCAATCGCAGATATCGAGAAACGTCTCTCAGTGGCTCAAGCAAAGATGGAGGATAATGGTAGTTCAAATGCCGACGAAGATTCATTGGATTCTTACATGAAGGGACTTCAGGAACACAAGCCTGACAGACAGACAGTATCAAAATTGAAATTTGAACTGGTGAAATTGAAGAGAGATCATGCCAACGTCATAAGGTAAGAGATTTTTATTTTAAATTTTCTCTGCTTATGTCAATGAACTTTCGGCCAAACGAAAAATAAGGCAAAGAGTATACTTCTATGTTTTGAAAAATGACAATAAAAACACAGTACAAAAAAGTACAGTAAATATTTATGTATTGTTAGTTATATATCCGCGAATAAAATAACAGGAAGTTATAATTTTTCAATCCGCAAATGTTGAAAACGCGAACCACGGAACCATGAATAAGGAGCTTTGACTGTATGTTCCTTTATTTTTAAATTTTTAATACATTTTTTTAGTCGGTTTAATTTTAAAAGAAATATATATATATATATATATATATATATATATATATATATATATATATATATATATATATATAAAAAATATTAATCCTGCATAACCTGTGATTTTTTAGATTAGCCAACATAGCAAAACCAGCTGATCTTCCGCCATTAATTCCCCAAACCATCGTATCCAACCTGGAACCCAGTACAAGTGGTAGTAAACTGAAGCAAGTGAAGCCCGGGTTACCTATGATTGGTAAAAGAAAGGCAAAACCGATGAAGTATCCTTTAAAACCCAGTGATAACGAAATTGCTCCTGTTTCTGTAAATCAAATGGAAGAATGCGAAGAGGAATCTGAAGAGGAGGAGGTAAGTATGTAATAGCTATTTTAAAAGATTAACATTACTACTACTCCTGCAATTATCAAGGTAAATGTTAAACTCATTTGAAAATCTGATTTATTTTTTTTCTTTGTTAATGTTGTGCTGCTGCCTTTCATATACATAAACTGTATTCTGTTAAGGTTTATATTTAGCAGGAACATAATAAGTACTGTTGACTCACAGTGTCATCTCTGTGGCACATTTGATGATATTAATACTTATATATATATATATATATATATATATATATATATATATATATATATATATATATATATATATATATATATATATATATCATTGATTTGTAAATTAGGCCCTGTCCATTGATTTACTACACAAATACACTATAGCTGTTTTTATGAGGGTACAGCTGCAAGTCCAACTAAATTAATTATAGTTTTGTCGTTCCACTTACTCCATACATTTTTGTAGGAATGTGAAAATAAGAATAAAGAATTACCAAAAGAACATATGGATATAATTCAAGTTGAGGACGTGGGTAATATTAAGGAACATATTTCAGCAAATACTAGTAGTAATGATAAAAAAGGAAGTAATAATACTGATGAGTACGCGGAAAATGTCAGTAATAGTGATAATGCTGAAAAATCGCTTATTTCTCGCGAAGCTGAAAAGTCTAATGAATCTAGTACTGCAGATAATTCTCATCATTCAGTAAGTAAACAAAATTGCTTTGAGTAAATGAAGATTCAAGGCGGGCTTGTTTTTATTTGGCTTAATTTTATTTTTAATATATTTTAGGACAGTGCAGGTTCAAGTAATGAACCCCAATCTCCTTCGAGATCTCAAGAAAGCGTAGAGGCAAACTCAGATTCTGGATCAGACTCGGAATATGCCGATGTTGCTGCTAGAAGAGCAACTACCACTGAGATTTTGGAACTCACACCTATTAAGTCTTTTCATGAAACTCTTACTTTTAAGAAATTTGAAAATATTATGAGGGCAGGGTTACCAGCATTTGCAGGTAGGAAATTGCACAAAATATCTTTTTGGATAAGATGTTTTCATTTTGGAAAAAATTTTTTTTGTGCGGACAAGAATACGAGGATGGGACAAAGACTTCGCGGAATGAAGGGGATGGAGGGGGAATGCGTCACTCCTTTTTACCTACGCTAATTGGATAACTCATTAGCACACACAAAATTTTATTAAAATTGGGTCATTACTTGATTAGATATCTTCAATAAAACAAGTCGGTTTGGAAGAAAAGGAACAACTATGGAAAAAATGGAATAAAGTTCCGAGGAAAATGACCAAAGGTGTGCTGCTTTTGCACAATAACGCACCTTTCTACAAGGCTTCAGTTGCAATAGTTACTGTTTAAAAAGTTGGCTTTCAAATTTTAGATCACCCTCCCTATAGCCGAGATTTGGCTCGAAATGATTATTATTTATTTCTAAAAATGATAAAAGCTTCGAGAAAAAAGTTTGCTAGCAACGATGAGGTGAAGGAAGCAATTTCTGTCTATTTTACCGAAAAACAGGAATCATTTTTTTTCGATGATATAAACAAACTTGTTGACAGATCTGAAAAATGTATTAGTGTTAGGGGGGAAGTATTGAAAACGAAAAGTAATTTTGAGTTAAATGTGACCCTATAAGGGCCCCATTCCGCGGAATTTTTGTCCTCCCTCGTAGCCTGATGTCATTTTAGGCAATTTTAGAATATCAATGATCATTTGACACTCTGTACATGTCTGCATAATAAAAAATATAAAAACCGAGAAAGGTCTTCTCTTTAAAACCTTGGAGTTACATTGATCCCAAGTTCTCGTTTGCTACCCATATTGATTGGATTCGCCATGAGGATGTTAGGATTTATAATGGGAAACTCTAATTATTTCACTAACTTACAAGTGTTTAAAACATTATATAGTTATTTTCGCGCAGAGTTGGAATATACTGCAGTTATATGGGATCCAAATTATAAAGAGATGCTCAATTGAAGGCTGTACAAAGAAAATTCATAAAATTTTTAGTATTTAAAAGCGACGGTATTTTTTTACCTTAGGGTAGTGAATAGGACCTTTTACTTGGGTGGTGTCATATGCCTACATTAATAAATCGCAAAAATTACTTGTTAGTCCTATTCCACTTTAAATTTTCTAGATCCATTATTGACTGCTCTGATTTCAGGAAAGTTTCCAAATTCCCTCTAAATCTCCGATTTCATCTCGTTTTTTATTTACGCACTCCCGCTTATACGCTTTTATTTCAATTTATGCGTTTTCAATAGTATGTGTAATGACATTAATATTAGCGTTTTATCTCGTAATCAAATAGAAACATTTTAAAGGCAAGATTTCTGTAGCATGTGACTCTTTCCTTATTTACAAGATTTTCATATATATTTGATATTCTTGACTTTATTTATCTCATTGTCTTATAAATGAAATTTGTATTTTGTTAGACAATAAAGATCCCATAGACTTAGTCAAATAGCTCTCGCAGTCCCTCCAGGGAAATATGTATTCATCCATAGTCAGATATCATAAGAATGGAACTCTGTAGGGGCCGTTCTTAATACAAATTAAATAGTTCCTCTTCCAGTGACTCGCCAAACTTCGCTAGTGAGTTGAAATCGTAAAAAATCAGCTGTAATAGCTTCGTCATTGTATGAGCATAAATTAGAAAATAAAATTAAGGACAAGGATGACCTGGGGATAAATAAAAAGAAAATGAGAAAATAATAGCAATTGAAGAAAACTCAAAATTAGATTGGGATAAAAACAGCTACAAAAATTAAAGGGAAAAGGCAGGTGAAACGACCAAAGTCGCCATCAATTCTAAGGAGGAAAATGAAGATACTTTAAGGTTTTGCATATAATACGTGTTTAAAATAGGCATACTGCAGCAGTAAAAGTGTTTCTGTGAAGATGATAGAGCAGAGTGTATTGGCGAATTTTGTATTTAAAATCCTGCTCCAGTCCAGACTCTAGGTGCTGTTTCGGTCCCCTGCATTTCCTATATTCCAGACAGTTCAAGTGGTCCCAAGTAGTACTGCCTTTTGCATAGCCTTATATAAGTGTTTGCTAAACCCCAATCCCTTGATATTAAGCAAAAGACTCTTCAGTACTACATATTATTAATAGAATTTGCACTTTCAGACCTCTGTATTTGGCGATTTTCTCATTAGGCTTGTCCCTTAGATTATCGTTGTTACGGATGGCGACTTCTGTTAGTGTTGCTCGCTTGGATGTTTTATCTTCTAAAATGGGGCTTGGTCTGTTATATGCAATTGTGCAATCTATAAACACAGTTCAATCCCAGTATATCTTGAGCTTGTTCTCCAGAATAGGGTCTGGGCTGTATTTATAATATGGCACTTTCTCTACCTGCAACAATTTAAATTTCTCTGCCAGCTCTTGACGGATGATGTTCGCGACCGAATCGTCTTTCCTTGTACTCCGATGCGGCAAATGCTTGGCATCGTCCTGTTATGTGCTGATATTGGACATATATATCGGCGTTGGACGTTCAGGATCGAGGATTTTCTTATTACGTATTTCAGTAAAGCAATAAATGCTATTATTATATTATTATGGAGCAGCCAAGGTTCGATCCATTCTTCGGGAGTGTAACTTCCTTGGCTGCTTCCTCTGTATAGTTCAGATTTGACTGTGCCTGAGATTTTTTAATTCAAAAATTTGAAGATACATTTCACACGACGTTATTTTGCAAAAGATTAATCATCTTTTACTGACAGAATAAAGTCGTTGCAGAAGAACAAGTGGCGCCAGTACCTTGAAGTAAAGGGAGATTATGTTGAAACTGAATTCTAAAGGAAATGTACACTTCGTATTTGTAATTTTAACGAAAATACTAATGATATCGGAATGAAATTTTCCTGTATTCTTTAAGAAACTAAAGAGTATATGTATTATAATATTATAATTTGAATTTTGCTCTTTTGTAGGTAAACACAAAGAAAAACTGGAGAAAATACTAAACAAATTAAAACGACTGGCATCAAACGAAGATAGGATGCACGTTGATTGGAAAACACTTTCCGCCAAAAAACGTAAAGTTATCAAGCTTATTTCGGACTTAAGCAATTCAGAAGCAAACGAGAAGTTGGAACACAGAGTTTCGTCTGAATTAAACCGAATTTTGAATGAATTAAACACGATGACGGAAGAAAAGTATAAGGTAAGTGAAAATACTATCAGAATTATTATTGATTATGTTTTAAACATCAAACTCTATTTTATTGAGTTAAAGCATTCGCTAATACTGCAATCATACTCTATAGCATTTTAACTACACCAGAATAAAACGAAGATAACAGAATTGGAGTTAGATCTAGGAAAATTCGGCTAACGTGAAACCAAGCTAGTCTATTGATTATTTTAGATGTATTGTACTAAATCTTAACAAAAAAATCATATATTTTTTTTGAAGGTCATTGGAAAAGTACAAAGAATGGGCAACGAGCTGAAAAACATCTCAATAGAAATAGACAGAGATATAAAGGCTTTGAGACAAGGAATAGATATTCTAGGATCGAAAACCTCGGAAGATAATACATCTAGTCAATCAGAACCAGGCCCCAGCAATGAAAATTCAGAAGCCAAAGACGACTCGGGAGATGTAGACGATAAAAAGAAAAAGAAAAACCAAAAACGAATCGAACACAGGCAACAGAAAGCGGAAATGGAACGGCAGAGGGGGTATGAGGAAGACGCCACGAGGGAGAACTATTCAATGTGGGTGCCGCCGAGTGATCAGAGCGGAGATGGGCGGACCAGTTTGAATGAAAAGTATGGATATTAGAATAAGTTTTAGTATAAGTTGGTGTCTTCTTTTTGAGTTCCATATTTTCTTAAATTATGATATTAATAAAATTATATAGTGTGATTTGGTCAGATTGGGAGGTAAATGCAATGAACATTACCTATATCCAGGAAAAACATATGTATCAATGTGAATAATTCTTAAGGTTTCTAATCATATTTATTTTTTGAAAGAAATATATATACAGGGTGGTTCATTAATACGGAAAACTACAATATCTCTGTTTAAAAATTTAAAAAAAAAATGTTTTACGTGGAATTTCACAGCCAGTTCAGTTTAGAGTCAATAGAATGAATCAAGACAGACAAACAAACAAAATGTTTACCGTTGCATCGTAGATTTTACAGTATTCCACCAAATACTACAGTATTCCTAAAAGTGCACAATTTTTATTTTAAATTTCATCAATACATTAATATAAAAAATAAAACACAAAAAGTCTTTCACCCTTTTCAAAAAAAATTGTACAACTTAACAAACTCAGGCCTTAAGTAAAATGTTAGTTTCATAATAGTTGCTTAGATAACTTCTAGCATCTATTACCTCCTGCAATTGTCATTGTGGATGGTATAAGTGGCCATTCTTCCAATAAAATTTTCTGAAATCGTCTTTGATTTTAAATTTCGTGTTTCTGGATAAATCTTCCAAGGCTCTCCCATTGTTTTTAACAGATGAGGAGCATTAATAAGCAGCCGTTCCCTTACAAATGTTAATGAGACCTTATGACCATTATTCTGCTGGAAATAATATTCGTTAGGTATTTCAAGTTTAACCAACATCTTGACTTATGTGTCCAGTTTTCTTATATTTATTTACAATACACTGAATAGTACTTTTGCAGCAATTTTGCCAATATTCCCATATGATTTTGATGATTATAATGTTTACTTATTAAGTTTTTTGATCTTAAATCCATTTTGTAACTTTTTTGACATTTAAAAAAAAAAGAGTAATGAAAATAGTGTCGCTAAATACTTACGTGAAGAAGGAAAATCTGGTCTAACGAACTGGCATTGCACACAAATTTCAATAGTCAATGATTTTAAGCCATAAAGTTAAAAGTGGTACAACTACTTTTTTGATGCAAAAATACATAACAATTTTACTTCTTTTAAAATTTGTTTACGGATTCCTACGCCCATCTACACAAGTTGTTGTAGATATTTAGAAAAATTTATAGAGTCTATGTTAATGTGAAAATATTTGTATACTTTATGAAAACTTTTTTGGGATATTATATGTATACCGCCAGATATTTCAAGGGTGTATACAAAACAGTATATATGACAAGCGAAAACGAGTTGTCAATGGGGGAGGGGAGAGGGGGGATTTCTACGTTCCTAATACAACTAGTCTATTTCTTTCTAAATAGGAAGCCTCTCTCTTGGATCCGCCCCTGCAAATATTGATATGTAAAAATGAAAAATTTTATCATAAGAAAAGAATTATCAAAAGATACTTTCTTAAGGCTAATATGTTATAGAGTAAAATTCACGTTTAACATTTGAAATTGTAAAAACTCTCATCAGAGAAAAGAGATTTTGTTATATTAGCATTATTGAACCGCTCACTGCTATTAACAAGAAAATTTTATTTTCTTTTCACCTGAATACAAAAGTTAAAATTTTTGTTTTTAATTTTCTGACCTCGTTTTCCAAAAATGTTTTTTATTAAGAGGTTACCCCACCCTGCAGCTGAGAAAAACGCATGGAATTCACATAAAAAAATCGTTTATTATAACTTTTTCCATTTGTTATGATTATTGTTAAAAAATATTTCTAATTGCCATAACTCGCGTAGCTGGTGGAATAAGCTGTAACGTTAAGGGTTGTCTAAAAAGAAAATTCAACTATTTTCTTATTAAGAAAAACTTTATATGTAATGTGGTATTACCAAAAAAATTAATGATTTTTGTGCCAATAAAGGTATGTTTTTTAACCATAAATTAATAAAAAATTAATGATTCATCATATGAAAATAGTTTCTCTAAATTGTAGATAAAGTTACTAAAAAGTTGTGTGTAAAATTTGAAGAAAATCGGCCAGATAGTTCTCGAGATATTTGATACACTATAAATAAATTTTAGTTATAGAACAAGTATGAACCGGTTCTATAAATGCCCTTTATACTTTCAAAATCCCTTTAGATCGGGAAGAGTGGTGGAAATACTGGCAAAAAGATGGCTTTTCCTGATCATTTGTACTTGCATCGCAGAAACAAATAATTACTCCGCTATCTTCAAATTGTTATAACTCGGCCAATTTTTGGAATTTTTTAAAAGTTTAAACTGAAAGATAAACCAAAAAAAAATCGATTTTTTTAAAAATTTCCGGGTGGTCTGACCTCTTAAGAAAAAATATGTATTTATTCACTTTTATTATTTGGTGTTTATATAAAGAGTAATAGCTTGTGTTTATAGAGGATATAAATTGTTATTAATACTTAAAATGTTAAATATTCACATCTTTTTAATATTTGAATAAACATGATATAGTTGGAAAAGGAAGTTGTTTTACTGATGTACCTTATGGGCAAAGCTGTACAAGGTGTTTTAAGAGTGCAAAAATCTAGGCCAAGGTTTTTTATACATTTTTTCGATTGTGTTACAAATCTAGAAAATTTCACAAAGATAAGATAACGATTCATTCATAGATGCATATCTCGAACCCCTGAACCTATTTTTTGGGATAATAAAAGTATTTCATTTCAAGTAGTCAGTTTTCTCGAGAATCACGCGTTATGAAATGTGTTACTAACTTTTCTGACAATTTTTATTATAAAAACAAATTTTATAAGTTTTAATTCTTCATTTTATTAGATTTAATTTAATTCCGTATATGATGGGTTGGACAATTAAAATTCTTTTCCCTAATTCTATATCTTTAGAAATCTCTACAAAATGCTATTGCAAATTCCTGTGGCTAAAATTTCAGAATCTAGCCTAATTTATTTTAGTCCAAAAGCAATAGTTTTCTAAATACAGGGTGTCAAAGTTTTAATTTATTAAAGCTTTTTTGTAAATATGTGTCAAAATTTAATACTCTTGAAATTTTGAAAAATGAGAAATTAAGATGGGATTACAGTTTCTATGAACGTTGCAGAGGGCGTTTGAGCAGCCTTTTCTGACAATCAAATTTAAAGAATTTTTATTGCTTTAGGGTTCACCATATCCCTCCTTCAGTCTTTATCCAGGCTAACAGTGGTAACTATCATTGTTAGTTACAAACGGGTTGTCAGGAGTAGCAACAATTGCGAGGGTATTCAACAGGATCTAGCTCGGTTCTCTGAATGGTGTAAGTTAAATTTTATGCACCTCAATGTTAATAAATGCTTCATTATAAGTTTTTATCTTAAAAGGGATTGGATAACTTTTGATTACTTTCTTGATAATAACATGATTAATCGCGTTGAATGTGTGAAGGATATGGGTGTTACATTTGATCGGGCCCTTTGCTTCGACACACATATTGATAATATTGTGAACAGTGGTTTTAAGTTGCTCGGGTTTGTGAAGAAAATGCTTTCAGATTTTAATAGTATAAACTGTTTTAAAGTGATATACTGCTCTGTAGTTCGATCAGTCTTGGAATATGCGTCCCAGGTTTGGTCACCTCATTATTTTACATATAAAGAAAAAGAGGAAAGAGTAGAAAGAAAGTTTTTAAGTTTCGTTGCCTTTAAACAGGGAATGCAGCAGGAGCGGTCTGTATATGATGATACTGTCGATGCTTTGGGGTTGTTACCATTGTGTGTGAGACGCATATATCTTGACCTCGTTCTACTTTATAAGATTGTTAACTCTTGTATTGATTCGCCTGAACTACTCAATAATATTGGAATATCGGTTCCTCAAAGAGCTTTTAGAGCGCACAATTTATTTGATGTGATATATCACCGAACGAATTATGGCATTAACAGTCCTATTTCTCGAATGTGTAAGGAAATGAATTCAGTTCCTACCGAGATTGATATTTTTCGTTTGCCAATTAATGTCTTTAAATTAAAAATTTTACAATTCTTGAAAAACTAGGTAATGTTGTCAATTGTCAATACTTGTCTTTTGAAGCACTTTGACGTATGTTTAGATTTGTAGGTTTTTTTTAATTTCTATTTTAAATAGTGTTTGTATTTTTTATTTTTGAAATGGAAATTGTCAATACTTGTCTTTTGAAGCACTTTAATGCATGTTTAGATTTGTAAGTTTTTAAATTCTGACTGTTTTAAATAGTGTTTGTATTTTTTATTTTTGAAATGGGTTGTATTTATTTGATCCGTTAATATACTATTATTAAAAGAGTATTGTCAAACGATTTAATCTGGCAAACCTTTATTGTTTGATTTAAATTATTCAACTGAAAATTGATGCTTCTGCAAATTGGCCACTCGGCTCATCTGATTTAACACCTATGGATTACTTTTTATGGGAAACTCTTAATCAGATGATATAATGCAGACCTGTTAACACCAAAGAAGAATTGTTGGCGCAAATACAAAATTCATTTTATTCTTAAATACAGGGATAATGGAAAGGGTGTTGTTAACTGGGCTAAATCCTCGTATTTTAAAATCAGGTTTGCGCTAGCGTTTTGTACAAACCTTTTAGAGACACCCTGTATAATCAACGCAACGGGTGGTAATTAGTTACTGACAAAAATAAAACAAATTTCATACTTTAATTTATATTAAAAAAACGAAAATACAATATTATTTTAAAATTAACTAAAATACATAGTTTTAAACACTTATGTAAGTGTTTTCAGTCTTCACATTAACACTATTCTTAAAAACTTCTAGAGAACCGCCACACGATTTGTTGTTTTCGTTTAATTTTATTTTTAATACATAAATTATAGTATTAAACGAAAACCAAAGCAAATTCATAACGTAGCAGTCATTGTACTTAGAACTATTTGTATAGTCAACAAAGAAATTTTAAAACAATACTTAAAACATACATTTCATTTTTTTGTAAAAACATTTATAAAACTATTAGAAATAACAAATATTTAAAAATCAGTCTGTACTGTATTAGCTAAAATTAAAAAACAACTTCTTATTTTAAATTCTATCTTCAAACTTCATCGATACGTGACCCTTAGGAGAGACCAGGAACTCAAATTCAAGTTCCATGGGCTTTTGAACTGTTATTTTAAAATATTCAGTTATTTTATCTAAAATCACAGGTAAAACCTGTTCTATGTATCGTTTTCCTGGACATATTCTTTTTCCATATCCAAAAGGTGTTACTAAAAATGTCGCGTTGGCAGCAGTTTGGTTTTTTTCTTCGTTCAACCATCTGAAAAATCATAATTAATACTAATATCTATTTATCAGAGCAAAGTTAACGGTATGCTGAGTAATCCAACCTAAATTATATAGATGATAGTCTAATTTTACCTGACACTACTATGTCAGATACAGTATCATAGCAACGAATATAGATCCATGGAATTTATAATCGTTGATGATAGTAACTATTCATATTTGAAAACATATTATTTTTTACATACCTTTCCGGTCTAAATTTCTTTGCCTCCTTAAAATAAGACTCGTTTTGACAAGCAAGTGCTGTATGACATATTATCACGCTCCCTGCGGTAACATGGTAACCTGACAAGTTCAGGTCGGTGTCGATGACACGGGCTAAACAGTTGACAGTAGGAGACAAACGAAATGTTTCTTGCGAACATGCCTAAAAAAATTATGATCTTTAATTACCTTTATTTTAATAATTAAAAAAGGGGTGTGTAATCCCTGCACTCTTTAATATTGATTTTGTACGCGAATTTTTGACCAAAAACTCATCAAATATCATCAGATATTTTCCTTCGTGGAAGATATTTTGAATCTATTAAAGCCATAAAAGAAAATTCGAACCAGGATCTAAATAAGATAATACCAGAAAGTGTCTTTAATAAGTGTTTCTAAAACTAGATTATTCGTTGGGTTAAAAAGCAGCCTATTTTGAGATTTATTTAATATATTTAGGTAATTAAATCAATATTTTGTGGTCTATTGAACGGCATTTACTTGACAGAATGTGTATCGTAAAAACGTACCTTTAAATATCCTTTAGTATCATCTTTAATAATTTTATCTTGACATTCTGGGTTCATCGCTACTTGATATAATAGAAATAATAAGCTATTTTTTAACGTATGGATTCCTGCTGCCAAAAAGTCAACGATTGCCGATTTCTTTTCTCTTTCGTCGATGTGGGCATTTATTACAGACTAAAAGAAATAATAAACAAATAGTTCAAAGTACCAACTTTCATTTTCATCATACGAATACAAACTAATATGTCAAAATTTCTTCCTGAACAATATTTTTTAAGCTGTCAAAGAATCGAGTGGTAAAACTCGATTTAGCACAGCTATACTCAAAGTACTGAGAGAACTTGTAGATTTGACAGACAAATGACGTAAAAATTACATAGATCATGTGATATTGGGAATTTGACTTTTCCTTAGATTAGTACATTATTATTGTGTTCTGTACTAAACCAAAATAACTGAAATTATTATCTGATTATAATAATTTGAAGGCGTTACTAATTTTGTATGCAAATAAATATAAAAAAAAATAGGTTTTTCCTATACTTTAATTTTTTACTAATCTAGGTAAATTTCGATCTCCCTATATCACATGATCGATGTAATTTTTACGTCTTTTGTTTGTCAAATTGACAAGCTTTCTCAGCACTTTGAATATATAAGCTATGCTACTCCACCGGGCTACAATCACTGATCTTCATAAATATTTTAACTAGGACATGCATTTACACCATAAAAAATGATTTTATTACATATTTCTACGATTTATTTATTTTACCTGAAATACAGCACTTTCTTTCGTCGATTCATCGGCTGTCCTTATTAGCTCCGAAGCAAGCTCGTATATATCCCTCTCGCTATCGCACAATCGCTTGTAAGCCGGGGTAGGAAATAGTTTCCATAAGGGAAGTCCAAAATAGGTGTCTCTACACGCTATGAAATTTTTATGAACAGTGTCTGCTAATTTTTGTGCTGTCTCGTGTGTTTGGTTTTCTATAAGGAATCCCATTCTTCTACCTAAAAATATCAAAATTATAAATTCGCTAAAAAAATAGATTTCTTGTAGTATCACTCTACGTGACTTTTTAAATATTTAGAAAACCCACACAAATATTCACAGTCAAGGTTAATGTATTGTTAACGATGTAATAAATTTTTAGATGTGTCTAGTTTAATTAAATTACCATCTTCAGGGACCGACATAAAATGAGCATCATATGGAAAAAAAAATTAATTACATATTTTTATTAGATAATATGTATATAAGATGAATAGAGTATAAATTAAAAAAATGGTCCATATTAACACAGGCCAAGCTAATTCTTATGCAGCATGATAAATGGATGCTTCCTAAAAAAAACAAAACTCATTATCAAGGGATTCAAACTAAAATCATTAAGTGAGAGAATCATACGTGAAAGAGAGCTCTTATAGCCATAATTAGAGTGATGCAGTGGCACTATAGACATGGCACTATTCCTGGTTTTATATACCATATTAAAATTTATATGTTTAAAGTTTACATATGAATAACTTCATACGTACAAAATCTTCGCTCCCTCAATGATCTTATGCCAAGATCGTTCGTCACAATATTACAATCAATACACTACTGTAAGTCGTTATAAGTAACTACGTTTCCTTTGGAAGCTAATGTTCGTAAGAACTTAGGTGGAACACTTTAGATCAACTTAACATGACATCGATGAAAAGGCGATCCAACCACAGAAGCATATTCAAGACCAGAGTGGACGAAAGAATAGTACATCAGTACCCTAAATAATCTTTACCATATCTGCCAATAAGTCCCAATCTCCTAAAGCACTCCCAAACAACAGGGATGTTGATTGTATGCAAACAAAAAGATAATTTTGCCACAAAACGATAATTTCCATAATGGAAATCCTAAAAAAACACAATATTTTTCTTTATTTTTAAGGAATCATCATCGCTGTCAAAGGCTATGTTGTTAGGTTAACATTATTTTATAATGCTTTCCTTGTAATTTCTTCGAAATTGGCTTATTACACCCTTTGAAAACATTTCTAAGAAATTTTCCCATGATGGAAAGTGGATTTATTAAGGCAAATAGTTCGAATTTTCCGAAAATTGATTGTTTTATAGTGGCCAATTTCTTCGCAACAACCAGTAACTTCTGTTCTTCTGAATTTAGAAATGCGAAGACCTCCATGTAAGTAATATATCAAGCATTGTTATTTCCGCAACCAATAATGAATACATAATAGTAATCATAGGTATTTATAAGCTCAAAATTAAAATAAGACAAATACACAACATTGTTACCCTACTTTGATTACTTTGTTTCTAACCTCAAAATTCCAATTTTCATCTTTGAAAACTTGAAAAAAAACTTTTAATATAGAAAAAAATAAACAAATATTATCAAAACTTTTTCACATTTTCGGGATAGAACTATTTCTCTTACATATTTCAAGGCTTTATTGCAAGATTATTATCTTTATCGCTATATAAGCGTTCATTTATTGACATATATAATATAAATTATGACAATATCATAAGCAAAACAAAACTTGCTGACTAGAAGAATTATTTTTCATAGCAAATAGATTGGGTTTAAATCTTAACCCTTCTTAGTTAATCTGTCTGAAAATGTCTGTTTCAATTCCTATACTCCTTAATAACTTGAGATCATCTGCTAACAATAAAAATTTCGAATGCGCCATGCATTACTAACACCGTTAACAAATAAATTAAAAAGCAGAGGACCACAATTAGAACCTTATGGCACTTCAGAAAATACTGAAATTTCATTTAATACAAAATTATTTATATGTTCGTATTGGGTACGACCAGACAAGAAGCCAAATATTCATTTCAGTAGTGAAGAACTAAAATCTAAGACCAGTAACTTTGTCAAACGCCTTCGAAAAATCGATATAGATACTGTCTATCCTTAACTGCCTCTCGAAGACGCCCAACAAGTACTGCTCGTAAACAAGCAATAGATTCATTTTATTTAAAAAAAAATTCTTTCGATTAAAATAGAACATGTTTTATGATATAAAGAAGAGCAATCTTTTTTTGCTCAAAAAATCTCTTACCTAAAACTAGTGCGCAAGTTGCCTCAAGTCCCAATCTTCCAGCTAGCTCTTCCAAATTATTTATATATCCATTTTTGTCTCTCTTTTGCTTGATTAAGTGACACCAATCATCGGCTATCTCTGCCATTTCCGGTAAAAATCCTTGAATTGTTTTAGGGCTCGTCAATACTGTGGTTAAGGAAGTTCTTAGAAAATGCCATTTTTCTCCTAAAAAAGAAAATGTTATCACTTTGGTGAACGGCTACCCATAAAGTTAATCGACATTCCTTTAATTGTGGTTTGATAGTTCATATATAAAAATATTCTTCAAGGGAAAATAAACTAACCGGACAATAAAGTAAAAGGATGTATTTCTGGTTACCTTTAATTGTTATGTTGTTTTCAATATGTAAATAATATTTAACAATAATCAAAAAATAACTTTTTAAATAATCTTTTTGTTGATTTTAATTATAAACTTCGTATTTGTAGTTATTTCTAACACTTAAAAAAACTCAAAGAAGTCACGATAGGCAAAAATTTTTTTTAAATTATAAACAAGGGGGTTAAAATACATTTAAAAAACTTTGATGGAGCTATGTCTCTTCATCTGTTACGAAAACCCACTGTCCTCCCTGAATAATTAAAAAGTGGATACTTTCATTGTTATCATAGCAGAAGCCATACTGTCTTTGCAATGTCACTCATAATTTAAGTATATTTTTAATTAAGATATTATTTGAAGAATATGTCAACACTTATTATTCTAAAAAGGAAAAAACGAAGTGCACTATTTTTTTAAAAATAGTGCAAGAATATTCAAATGGACATAGTCATTAGAAAATAAACTTTGTAGGAAAATTATTATAAAAAACAGTTTTGACGTCATCTATTCTACATATACTTTGTGTTCTATTGTCTATTTCAATTTTGTTACTCTTAAATCTTTCGTGTATTTGTCTTTTCGTCAAATTAGCAATTTTAAGGAATGTATAGTTTTAGTTGCTTACCCTGTTCATTCGTTAATCCTGTACTAAAATATCTTTCCGGATGATCAGCTCTATATCTAGCTACAGCCTCAGTTGGTGGTCTTATAGGATACTTCCCAGTACTTCTCAATACGCTCTCAATATCACCCTTGTCAAAAACACTTACAACAGGAATATTGAAAAGTGCTTCTTCCTTGAAAATCGATCCATATTTATCTCGCATATCTCTGTAATACTCGGGCATTTTTGAAATTTGATATTTTCCAACGGTGAATAACCATCTTGTTCCTAGAACTGGTAGAGAAAATGGTCCAGGAATGTCTTGTACTTCTTTGGATTTGTAGAAGCTGATTTTTGCGCATAACCAAGGTGGACGGTACCCGATAAAGATGAAGAATATTGCTGCGAGGATGCCGGTTAGTATGTCGAGCATTTTTTGTTTTTTAACAAGAAATGTGACCTGAAAATGATGAAATTTTTAAAAGTAAGTGATCTATATTAACATTATCCAACCGGTTCTAACAAATAAGGCACATCTATGGTGCAACAATGTTATAATGTAATGTTTCCTTTTTTTGTAATAATATTGAAACTTCCAATTCTACATACAGGATTTAAAATTTTTTAAAAATCGTATTCCCCACGAGGTTTAAGTTATCACGACTACAAACAGGCGAATTATATTTATCAAACATTCTAACCTGCAATTTCTAAGGAGAGCGAATTCCACATGACAAAGATCGCATATAGGCAAGTTTCAATCTTCTAAACTCATGGAACCAGGACATAGTCAGTTGTACGCGACCAAGTCCGAAGATAGACAAGCTCTAATTGCCAAGCTCTCCAACTTATATTCCACATGAGCAAAACTTTCTACACACATAACCGATGGACATCGAGTTCTACGTAACCGAGACTGCCGATAGGAGGACACAGCGACTATTCAATCCCACGCTCCTTAACCCTCGTAACCGGAAGACGGCGAGTTCTACGTGACCAAGACTACCGACAAGCGAACACATCGAATATTAAACCCCAAGTTCCCTAACCCAGGTAACCGGGGAACAACAAGTTCTACATAACTAAGACTGCAAAGTGGCCAAATTTAAACTTGAAGCTCCCTAATTTATGTTATAGGCGTAATACGTAAAAGGAACTAAGACATTTTCATTATCTCATACGTTCAATTGACCTCCAAATATGACAAAATCACAAAGTGCTACCAAATCAAGGGGTGCGGTTTTGAGATTAAAGTAGATTTGTTCACTTTTCATTTTTTCAATTTTACTCGAAAATTATGCATTTTTCGTAGGTACATGTCTATAGAAAAGTTGTAGGTAATGGAATTTCTAATTGAGATACCTTATAAAGTCCAAAAAAAATATTTTTCAAAAAAAAATCCCAAAAACAAAAAAAAAACGCAAAAAATTCAATTTTTTTTAATTTTTTTCCAATAACTTTTTTTTCAAGTGAACTTAGGTATAAGCATTGCTTCATAAAAAAGAAAACTGACATTACACCTATGAAAATGGAAGTCTGTACGATGAAAAGTTACCGAGATGTAGCATCTCAAACTTTGCTACTTTTCTCGATATTAGCAAATTTTTGCGTTAAAATAGTCCCCAGCCAAAGTCTGTACCATGAATACTAGCTTTAAAATGTCCCCTCAAAATTTTCAACTTTTTAGAATGATTTCTTTTTACCCGCATATTGTCTAATTGCATATTTTTGCGTGAAAATGTTTTTTTAGTTAACGAACAAATTATTTTAGGAAGTTTAATGATAAAAATAATTATATTTTGATGTGTTTTTGGGGGAAAATGTAAGTCCTGAAGACGTTCTGCATCTGAATACATCGTAAATTTATTATACGGCTTGAAAATTAAGAGCCAAAGCACCTATCGCTAGATTAGACGCCCTTGAACAAATCGATAAATTAGATTTGTAGATATGAGTTTCATTTGCAAATGGGGCTTCGATGGAACGTCAGGTCAGAGCCAGTACAAAATGAATACTTCTGATACAAACTTATTCCTAACCTCTCTTATTCCACTTTAATTAGCAGCTATTAACACGCAAACTCAACAAGAACAGATTGTGTTGTACAATTCCAAACCCTCCTCTACTATGAATTGCGAGCCTCTGAAATTTAAATTTATTAAGGAAACCGAACAAAAGTCTTTAAAGAAAACAGAAAATTATGAACTCGAACTAAACAACTTACACCATACAAAAGAGTTCTCTTTGCCACCCCAGCTTCAGTACAGTACAACGTATCTGTGACGATGATAGACGGCTAGGTGAATGCTTTGGCTAGAGCGAAATCGGTCCAACGTTGTTACCTCTGCCAAACAACATCTCAGTTCCACAACATTGATACTGTGTATATATATATATATATATATATATATATATATATATATATATATATATATATATATATATATATATATATATATATTATGTTTTTCAAGATGCATAATATATTTTATGACACGTTCAAAAATCTTCAAAACTCGCAATTCTAGAAAGACATGATATTGCAATTTTTATCTACTAATGTTCATAAAAGTTCAATTTTTCGGAACTTTTAAAACTTCAAATGTCTTTGGAATCATCAATTTTGAAGCTTTTAGATCGGAAATACGCGTCTTGAGAATACCTTCTTTTCTTTTTTAGGTATGTCCAAAAAACTTATGAAATCATGTTTCTAGAAACAGTTAAAGTATCAAATATCGAAAATCCGTTTTGCTTCGAACTTTAAATGATTACGGGATCGCGACTTTAGAAGCGTTTAAGACTTTTAAAAACAGGAATTATGCGTCTTGAAAAGACCTTTATTTTTTTCTGCGTATATCGAAAACTTCAAAAACCGTTAGGCTAGAGTACGAGCAGTAAAAAAAATTGTTTTGATTGGTGTACAGGTTTGATTTTGACCACACTAATCAAAAAAATGCCAACTAAATCAATTACTTCCAATTCTGTTTGTTTAATTTTATCTTAAAAAGAATTAAATGACTTACACAGAAATTTCTATATCCAATAATCTGCTATTATTTTCGCACCTAACAAAAATATCACAGTTATTTTAATTTCACAAAAATTTAAAAGTCATTCACTATCGTAGGAAAAAAATACACGAATATCTTCCAAAGTTAAAATATTTATAGCAATTTATCTCCAACGTTGTTATCTTGAATCAACTTTGCCTTAAATGATTACAGCTTTTTTGTTTGTAATGGTGTTATTTTGATTAGGAACTTTATTGAATTATAAATCTATTATTATCGCATCTTGGGTGTTTTATGCTTCTGATTCAAGTTTACCACGAACTACGGTCAATTTTCGACGAATATTAATTTTGTTTGCCAAAATCAAACGTGTTTTTTTAATCGTTTATATCTACTCGTACAGGGGTGAGTTAAAAAGTACTTGTAGCCATTTGAAGATATAACACCAGAGTATATTACATATTAGAGTAATTCAGAGTCTTCTTAAGTTCTTAATTTAGTTTAGTTAAGTAAAATTTGATGTTATTTACAACCTGCGGTCAAAAAATTATATTACACCGGTCAGAAAAAATTTTTCAAACATTTCTGACTAAGAAGTAATCAACTATTGGCATTTGCGACGGGGTAAATACCAGACTAGCCATGATAGTTGGCGAGAGTTGGTAATATTTAATAATTAACCACAAGCTTTTGAAAAACTTCAACCCCCTACTTCACTTACATGATCCAACGTTAAAACCGTTCCAAATTAACAGCAGAGCGTTTACCTGACAAGATTAACAATAAGTCAAGCAAATTTTAAACCCTAACACCCAAATTCACCAAGATTTAAGATTTAAACCCGATCTATCTCATGTCAACAAATGAACGCTTATATAAGGATATTAAAATTACGATAAATCTTTGCAATATGTAAAAGAAATCCTTGTATCCCGAAAATAAATAAAGTTCTCCATTTTTACCGCTTCAGTAATAAAGCAAAATTATTTTTTATTCTTGTATTTTTTAGGGTTTTAAACTTGCTTGGCTGATTGTTGCTCTTGTCAGTTTAAGTCCTCTGCTGTCAATTTTGGGCGGTTTTAAATTTAAACCACGTTAGTGAATCCGGCTGTAAAAATTCTAGCAAAAAAAATTATTTTCTTTTGAACCGGGAAAAATGGAGAATTTGATTTATTTTCGGGATATAACGATTTCTCTTACACATTTCAAGGCTTTATTGCAAAGTTCTTATCCATAATATCTATCTATATAAAAGTCTTTATTGTCGGCATATATAATATAAATTATGACAATGTCATAAAGAAAAGAAAACTGGACGCCTCATCATGTTGATAAAATAGATTTTTATGATCAGCCACCGGCAAGTTATCTAAATAGTTCACTTCCAAATTTCTCAAGATGTCAAAGTAGCGCTCATCTATAAGTTAAAAAATGTATTTTATATGTAAAAGTCTTCAAAAATGGCTGACTTACCATTCAGATTATCTTGGTCGAATTTTAGGGGACAACGCCGTCATTTCTTATAGCACAATACACGTTAAACTGCCAAGACTCTTGAAAATTTAATTCTCTAAATGGATGTACATTTGAGTCGCTCTAATAGTGGGAATTGCGTCGATTAAACAATCTTTTTTTTTGTGAATTTGGCTTCGTCCGACCAAATAATATTATCCAAAAAACCAGCATTTTCTTCTTGTGACCGGAAGTAAAATAAATTGACAGAACTCTACTCTTCGTGGAAAATCAGTGCCTTTTAAATATTGTACTATGGAATATACATAGGGACGAAAATTGTGTTTCCATAAAATCCTTAAAACTGATGATTGAGATAATCCAAACTCTAATGCTACTTGCCTTGTAGATTTGTCGGATATGCGGCGAAATATCCTAAAATTGTAGTTTCAATATTTTCATTATTAACGACTAGTTTATTTCTATTCTTAAAGTTCTTAAAGTTTTCTATAATCCTTTTAACAGTTGGTGGTGTTGGTTTCTGTTTCTGCGGATATCGGATCGCGGATGTATCGCATGTTCTTGAAATAACTATCACATTCTTCATAATCTTCGTGCATATAATTTAATCGCCCAAGCATGATTATTATTGTTAATGAATGTCAGATGGCAAAAAATAGTGACAATTCTGTAGGGTTCGATTGTTTGCCGTTTCTAAATTCTGACCCACTAAGTCCATCTAACTTCTTTCAGGTTAGTCCGGGACAGAAGATCGTAGGGAACGCCTACACGCAATATTACCCCCGCTAACTTTCGTGCGACACGAAGACGAACAGTACCTTGAAACGGATGAGAGGGTGTATTTACTTTTCCTCTAAACTTATAACGTAATCGACGGAATTTGGAATATTTAATGACTATTTGATACATTGATTGTTTTAAATACATCAATTAGTAGAAATACAAAAAAAAATAGTTTTGTTGGCCGTTGAGCGTAAAGAAAATTGATATTTCTGTTACAAAATAAACATTTATTCTAATAAAAATACTAGTGAAACGCAACGGTAATTTCTGAGTAAATAAGCTAATAGACCACTTTAATATTAAAAATCATTCTCAAAAATAAACTTTTATTCTGGCAAAAAATAAAAGTAACACGTTCAGTAATTGTAAATAAATAAATAATTAAATTCAATTTAAATCAACAAAAACACGTAAAAGTCTACCAGAGGTTTTCAAACAGGCCTCCACTTTGAGCGAGACAGTAACCCAGTCTATTGTAAAATAAGGTTCGCGTATTTGCCAAAACTTCAGGGGTTATATTCCTATTAGCCCTTTCTATCATGTCCTCACAAAATACCATAAGTATTTCCTGGTCTTTCGGAAAAATTTCCTGAGTTATTCGCAATTTGTAACAGCGATATTTGTTCCGCTTTAAAATATTCCGAACTGTTCGAGCGTTCATATCAAATTTTTCGACAATTACAGTACTATTGCAAGGAAAATTAATTTCTGCTAAACTACAAACGTCAGTCTCCCGATTTGCTCGTTCTTCAGTAATCTGAGGAACCGGTTCCTCCTCATTATTATCAGTGCATTTTTTACAAATTTTTAGACAACCGGTTGTCTCAAATTTTTTAATAATTTCCGAAATTCTAAATTTTCAAGGAACAGGATGATTTTTGTACATAAATACAAATCTGCCGATTATCAGAATAGTGTACCACTTAATAATCTGCTCTTTTTGTTCCGTGGAATAAACTACCATTGTAACAAAAAAATTTGGCGCAAAACACGATACTTACGCTTCGACGGCCTGAATGAAAGCAAATAACTTGGAATCCTCTTGTTGTGCTAGGGCGTGGCGTATGCTGCCACCCGCTCTCACCGTGCCAGCATTGTATTATCCCTCACCATAGGGCCAAACTGGTAATTTACACGTATATCGATGCTTACGACTGTCTCATTCTGATTTGATGAATAATATAGTATTTTCTTTATCTTATTTAAGAAACGTCTAGGTTCCGGTTTGGATTTTCCAGACCTGTATATACTTTCTACTGTTCGACGGTCTGGAGGATAGGATTACTAATTATACAACGTAATATTTCTAATATTACTATTGTATTCCAGTTTTAAATAAATGTTTGTTCAATAAAACTATGTGCTAAAAGTCCCTTCTAGGCCCCTGTATTATCAGCAGTGCTTGAAACTTTGTGTCAATAATTATTTAATGAAACACACAATTCATAATTAAACTTAACAAATTTTATTGGACGGTTTTTGTTATGATATCTCAGATAAAATACTTCAGATTTTAATTAACAATCGGTGTTTTGCTTCTTTTTCATTTCTCTCCCTTTAAACAGTATTCTGAAAGTAACGGATATATTTACGCTATTTAAAAATAAATAAATGTTACGGTCTTTGGGTACATTTAAAAAATTGCGCTTTTTAATGGTCTTAACGAGAAAAAGCAATTTTTCGGATTTACGTTACTGTTGTAGAAATGATAAATTTTTTTATGGATGACGACAAAATTTCACTTAATTATCGATTATAACAAAAAAATGTGCAGTCATAACTTTTATATGATTCAGGAGTATAATGATTCGAATATGTAGATGTCCGCCATGTTGCTGTATAGCATCTTTTGATCAAAAGAAAAAATCAATTTGCCATCTACTATACTTTTCCAGCTTCCCTGATATTATTAACCTTGACCAAGAGTTTAAAATTATTTCCGGGTCTAGCTTCGTGTTTTACTAAAATCCAACAAGTTTTTTTGTTGGTAATTTTAGGTATCTATACTTTTTAAATATTAGTGATTTTTGACGGGGAATCTGTAAAAGCAAAAATCTTCGAGGTAAGATATATATAGTATGGTGTTTTTCAATTAGAACCCTATGTATATATATATATATATATATATATATATATATATATATATATATATATATATATATATATATATATATATATAGGGTTATTCACCCTATACAGCACGGAATATTACAGCCAAAATGCGTGATTTCCAAAAAGTTTTACATTTGAGATAGAAGATAAGGAGGAGAGCATCAAAGATGAATTCTACGACCAGCTTGAACAAACCATAGACCTAGTCCCGAAGCAAGACATGTTGATACTACTAGGAGATTTCAATGCGAAAATTGGAAGAGAAAGAACACTAAAACCGCACATAGGGGAGCACAGCTTACACGAACAATCTAACGACAATGGCCAACGTCTAACAAACCTGGCAGCGGCTAGTAATCTAATAGTAATGTCAACAATGTTCCCGCACAAAAACATTCATAAAGAAACATGGGTATCCAACGATGGAAAAACAAGAAACCAGATAGACCACGTGCTAGCAAACGCAAGGTACTCAAGAAACATACTAGACGTAAGGAGCCAAAGGGGAGCAGATGCAGCGTCAGACCATCTCTTAGTGAGAGTGAAAGTACGTGCCAGGATAAAAACGGATATAAGAAAGCAAGAACAATCGGAACGAAAAGGATGGAACACCGAGATACTGAATCGGGAAGAAACACTCAGACAGAAATACCAAGCAGAAGTAAAATCACAACTGGAACAGAATAAGATACAAGGGGAAACAGGAGTAGACGAATGCTGGAGCAAGATTAAGACATCGATAGAGAATGCAGCGAAGAGAACTTTAGACAAAAATAAAACCATAAAAAGAAAACAGTGGTATGACGAGGAATGTCAACTAGCACAAGACAATAAAAACAAAGCTAGATTAAAAATGCTGCAGTGCCCAAATGACGATAACATCCAGCGATTTAACACACTGCGAGCGGACACAAGAAAACTTATAAGAAGGAAGAAGAGAGAAGCCTATAATAGAATCATAACAAATGTAGAAAAGGAATCAAATACAAAGAGCAGCCGGAAATTCTACAGGGAGATCAAGAACATAAAGAAAGGGTATATGCCACGGACCAGCATATTAAAGAAAGAAAATAAAGATCTCATAACAGATATAACAGAAATCCTACAAACCTGGCACGAATATTTTGACAACTTACTAAATATAAAAGGCACAGCTCTCATCACAAATACAATATACCAGGGAGCAGAGGAACAGGTAGAAATTCCATCACTGACAGAGATCAAAAAAGCAATTAGCCAACTGAAGAACAATAAAGCACCCGGGAGCGACAACATAACCGCGGAGCTTATAAAATATGGCGGAAATCAGCTACATGAAGCAATACAAACCCTTGTGGAGAAGATATGGGAATCTGAAGAACTTCCAAAAGAATGGAACGAAGGGATAATTATCCCAATACATAAAAAAGGAGACCGATCAGTATGTAAAAATTACAGGGGAATTATGTTACTAAACGTTGCCTACAAGGTGCTATTCAACATACTAAGAACCAGAATATCCCCTTACGCAGAAGAAAACCTCGGGGACTACCAATGTGGCTTCCGACCAAGAAGATCAACTGTTGACCAAATATTTACTATTAGGCAGCTTCTGGAAAAGAGTTGGGAATTTAACAAAGATGTACACCAGCTGTTCGTTGATTTCCGCCAAGCATATGATAGCATTGTAAGAGATAGTGTATGGATCGCCATGGAAAAGGTAGGCGTGCCAAAGAAGATTATTAATCTGACTAAAATATGTATAGAGAATGCAAGGGCGAAAGTCAGAATCGGTAAGCACACTACGGACATATTCTCTATTGCCAGTGGTTTAAAACAAGGCGATGGCTTATCGCCATTACTCTTCAACATAGTGTTAGATATGACCATCAAAGAGGCTAACATAAAACTGGAAGTATTCTCAAACCAGGGCCCCGGAATGATCCTAGCATATGCAGACGACATCGATACCGTAGGAAATAGCACAACCAAAACAAAGGAAATGTTTACCAGAATGGAAAGGGAAACAAAAAAAGTAGGACTCAACATCAACGAAGAGAAGACCAAATACATGCACGTAAACCGAAGAGCAGGTAGGGATAGGATAGGACAGAATATAACTATGGACACATACAATTTTGAATGTGTGAAAGAATTCCAATATCTAGGGGCCAATATAACACACGACAATGATGTGAGCAGTGAAATACGCACACGAATACAAAAAGGTTTTAAGTGCTTTTATGCATTGCAAGAGATACTAAAATCAAAGCTGCTGTCCAGATCAATCCGTATATATAGAACAGTTATTAGACCGGTAATAACATATGGCTCAGAAACCTGGACCATCACAAAACAGAACGAATTGTTATTAAAACGTTTCGAACGCAAGATATTAAGAAAAATATATGGGCCTAGAGTAGATGAAACAACGGGACAATACCGCATCCGAACAAATGAAGAATTAAAGAGCTTGTATGATCAGCCAGGCATCATTAACGAAATAAAAGCCCAAAGACTTAGGTGGGCAGGACATGTTCATAGGGCCCATGACGAACGTCTCATCAAACGAATATGGGAAGAGAACCCGACCGGAAAGAGACCCTTAGGTAGGCCCAGACTAAGATGGAGGGATAACATCACAAAAGATTTAAATGTACTGGGAGTACGAGATTGGAGTAACGACATGATGGACCGAAGCAAATGGAGGCAGGTCGTGGATGCAGCGAGGACCCACGAAGGGTTGTAAAGCTACAGAGAGAGAGAGAGAGAGAGAGAGAGAGAGAGATAGATGGGGATCTAATATAGTTACTTTTTAAAATTATTTTCATATTATACAGGATGTCCCAAAAGCTCTGAGAGTATTAAAGTTGTGTTTTTTAAATGGAACCCCCTGTAGATTATTGCATTTTCGGATTCTTGGATCAAAAAAAGGAGACAAACAAAATATAGAAAACTACAGGCCAGTCTGTATAATAAACAATTTTTCTAAATGTTTTGAAATGTTTTTGCATAAACATCTATTTTTCAAGCTGAAACACCTATTTAGTGGTTCCCAACATGGTTTTATAAAGGGTAGGTCCACAGCGTCCAATCTTCTCTGTTTTACTCAGTTTGTGGCTGATGTCTTGGACAGGGGAGGTCAAGTAGACACAATATACACAGACTTTTCAAAGGCGTTCGATAGGCTTGACCACGGCATTTTGCTTGATAAACTACATTGTTTTGGCCTTTCGCAAAAATTAATTCTATTTTTAAAATCATATCTCTGAGATAGGCAGCACATAGTAGAATGCTGTGGTCAGTCCTCGGAACCCCTGTGTGTGACTTCGGGAGTTCCTCAAGGGTCAATACTCTGTCCTTTATTATTTAATATATTTATTAATGGAATTGTGGGTGACTGTACAATGCTACTGTATGCAGATGACACTAAAATTTTACTTCCATAAAAACCGATGCTGATCTCAAACAGCAATAAATACCGTCACCGATTGGTGTAGCGAAAACAGACTGCCTCTAAACGTTGGTGAATGCAAAGTCATGACTTTCACATTAAAGAAAAACGTGCTGGTGTATGATTATAAAATTGATGAAACGTCAGTTCCACGAGTGGAATGCTTTAGGGCTCATTTTACTTTATTATGCTTTTGTAAGATCTAAATTGGAATATGCTTCCATAATATGGTCTCCTTATTATCAAAACCATATTAATGACCTTGAGAGAGTTCAGCGGCATTTCTTGAAATACCTAAGCTTTCGGATTGATGGACATTATCCTGAAACAGGGTTTCCGCATGAAATCTTACTTCAGCGGCATTCTTTTTGTTCTCTAGAACATAGACGTATCGTCACAGACCTCAAATTTCTTTATAAAGTTTTGCATAACAGAGTGGAATGTAGTGATATACTGGAAAAAATAAGTTTTCTTGTACCTAGGACTTCAGCTCGCCAATCTGCCACATTCTATTGTCCTACACCTCGTACAAATATCTCAAATCAAAATAAATTCGACATATTTAGCTGCGGATTGGCACAGATAAAAAATAATTAAGTATGTAATATTTTGTAGTTTTATTTCTGGTAATTTGTATATGCTTATTTTTTCTTCTTTTTTTTTTTGTTTGTTTTATCATTGTAAATATTTAAGTTTTTCTTTTCTGTTGTACCCATTTGTTTATTGGTTTTTTGTAACTGTGAAATGGGTTTAAATAAATAAATAAAATAAGTGCCTATTTTTATAGTACCTAAACCTTAAGGATTTTTACAAAATCTAATCTAGTTGTCATGTTTCAAATACTTAAAAAGTATATCAGTTATGTACTCGAAATTTACAGTGAAGTGTAACAATGAATCATATTTTATATCCCAGTTATAATAAACTTGCTATATTATACAGGGTGATCAAAAATTAAAACTAATCAAATAAGAACTTTAAGTGGCTATAACGTGAATGCGCTGAAATAGAACAACTCCAGAAGGAACACGATGATCGTAACCTACACAAAATGTTGAAAGAAACAGCTGGGATACATAGAAGGTGAAGAACAGGCGTATTGGTCAACCAAAACCACCAGATAGTTCTTGATAGCACAGAAAAAAATAATGTGTGGGAAAAGTATGTAGAAGTACTCTTCTATGACGACAGACTTCTGGAAGCGGGTACTAGGAGCGACTGTTCAACGAGCCCATCAATTACCAAAGAAGAGATAGAAAAAGCTATACAAAATTCAAAAAACAACAAGACGACTGGCCCAGACGAGATACCTTCTGAGATATTGAACCTTCTGGATGACAGAGACATCGCGGCGCTTCATAAAATATTTAACATTATTTACGAAACGGGTTGCTACCCCAAACAATGGCTATGCTTTACCTTCATTCCCTTGCCTAAGAAGACCAACGCAAGAAAATGTGAAGATCATAGACTCATTAGTTTAATAAAAATATTTCTAAAAATAATACATCAAAGAATATATAATAAATGCGAAAGAGACATAAGCGACTCACAGTTTGGGTTTAGGCGGGGCCTAGGTATGAGAGAAGCGATAGTCGCTACACAGGTGCTTGTTCAGAACTGTTACAATCAGAGAAAAGATCTGTGCCTATGCTTCATAGATTACGAGAATTAATGAAGAAGAAAATAATGTATCCAACCCGATACAAATCCGAAGAGAAGTGCGACAAGGGTGTGTGCTGTCCCCTCTCCTATTTAACCTTTATTCGGAAACAATTTTCCAGGATGCTTTGGAAGATATTGAAATGGGAATTAAAGTTAACGGAATATAGATTAATAACATCCGTTATGCGGATGACGCAGTTCTAATCGCCGACAATATAAACGACCTCCAAAAACTCATCAACATAATAGGCGAGCACAGTGAATCAATGGGCTTGAACATCAATACAGGGAAAACAAAATTCATGATTATCTCAAGGAATCCCAATTTATTCCAAAACGCCAACATAAGATTCAACGCAGTACCAATAGAAATAATCACCAAATTTAAATATCTGGGCACATGGATATTCGAAGAATGGACTTCTGATAATGAAGTAAAATGTCGCATTGAAAAGGCGCGACAGGCTTTTGTAAAACTCAGGCGAGTGCTTATGTGTTCGGATTTTGACTTGAAATTAAGACTGAGGTTCATAAAAGATTACGTATGGTCAATACTTCTTTATGGTGTGGAGAGTTGGACATTAAAGACAAGCGCTATCAATAAATTAGAGGCTTTTGAGATGTGGATATACAGAAGAATCGTTAAGATATCATGAACAGCGAAAATGGCCAATGAAGAAGTTCTATCACGTATTGGGAAAGAACGTGAACTATTCATCATATTCAAGAAAAGAAAGATGGCCTACCTTGGGCACATCATGCGAAATGAGAGATACCAATTCCTACAGTTGATGGTTGAAGGCAAGATCGAGAGTAAGAGAGGAATTGGAAGAAAGAAGATGTCCTGGCTCCGTAATATCAGACAGTGGACTGGGTTGCACGATATTGAGACACTGATACACACCGCGGAAAATGTAATCCTAAACATCCATTAGTGGATATGCATTTGAAGAAGAAGAAGAAGAAGAAGAAGATATGAGGTGTCAAATAAAAGTCACAGTCGGTAACATGGTCTTTCGGTTCTCGCCAAATCATAGGAACAGCGAAGGGATCTTACGCTTTTTTCCATTTAGCCAGCCACGAATGTTGGACGCACATTTGTTGCAGCAGATATGGGGAGCCCAATTTTTATCCTTGTGTCCAACTTTCCAGCCAAAATACATGGGGTAAGCATTTTATATTAAAGGGCTAAGAGTAAGTTTTTGTTTCGCAAAAGTCACTTCATCACATATATAACAAAAGTGATGCGGCTTATTTACACAAACTCGCGCCATGTTGCTCAAAACTCTCTATTCTCTCAAATACACAGTTTTCGATTAACTGGAGGTTGAAATACAATTAAATAACAATATAGGATATATGTTACGTGTATTTAAACACCTTATAAAGTACACCTGGTGTAATAAAACCAGGCACTTCTCATATTATGGTCCAATTGTCCCATACATTAAGGACAGGTAAGTAAAATTATATTTAGCACATATCTATGAAACAGGAGCCAACTAAGCCTTTTACAAGACAGATTGTTAATTAGTATAATAAAATAAGTAAGCTTCTGCTATTTTGGTCTCGGAAATATTTTTACTGTTCCCCAGTGTAATTTATCGTTCGATATACCAAAAAACAAATATTAATTTTGGGTTATAAAGCTCATATTTACATTCTTGGGTCTAAAAATCTTTTCTTTCGCCTTTAGCGTTTTAAAACAAAAATACCTACCTTCAAAATTCTAATTTTCTCCACAACTACGTTCACCAGCGGGTCAAAACTTAACGCTTGATAACGTTGGTACATAATATTTATTTATTTATATACCTTATCCTTTAATTTGTTTCATATAAGAAATCTGAAATATACATAATAAACCGATAGTGTACTGGCGCCTATGCACATCATGAAAGGATGAAGGGTCAAAAATTTAAAAATTTAAACGGTACCGTTGTTTACCTTTAAATGTTGTTTATATAAAAACAGCCAATACTCTTTCAAATCCATTCCATTCCCATTGGGCGCACTACCACTTTAAGATTTCACAGGGTACACCATCACTTTAAGTGGTTCACGAATCCACCAAACTTATTCCTATTTTGACGGCACCATCACTTTTCACCAATAATAATTTATAAAATCGTCATGAACCGTATAAACAACCGTGTTAGATGATGGAGTTTTGTTAATATGAACCGTTGAAGTACATAAGAAGAATAGTTCAAGAGCCATTGCTCTCGCGCGAGCCAGACTCTTAGCGGAAGTTTACTTATTAGTTTAAATATTCTGTGTCGTCTTGTTAATAAGCAGTCATTTTTTAACAGCGCCTCTGTGAAATTCTATATTAT
Organism: Diaprepes abbreviatus; assembly: GCA_034092305.1. Lineage (NCBI taxonomy): Eukaryota > Metazoa > Arthropoda > Insecta > Coleoptera > Curculionidae > Diaprepes > Diaprepes abbreviatus. Next base: position 2,364,004 of record JASJET010000147.1, read on the forward strand.
AAAAATTCTCTTGCTCGTGTATAAAAATGTTTCGAAAATTGCGAAGTAAACGTATCTTTGCTAGAAATCAACGGTATTTTTTGATGCAAAACCGTTAAATCTCTTGTGGGTTATTGATTACGTCTTCGGTTGGTTTTTTGATTAAAATTGAGAAAAATGCTGAACAACGTAAAAAAGTTTAGAATTTCAATGGTTATATACAATACATTGGAAAAAAGGAGATTGTTCAATTAATCAATTTTGCAGAGTCATTTAGAAATGTATGATAAAATATTCGGTTTGTTACTTTAACAAATAATAGGTTGATTTAACTGTGCTCGCATATTTAATTGAACATTAACAGTTCAATTGTAATAAAAATGTCTTAACACCGATTCGTACTGTCAGCTAGTTTAAAGTGTTCACTATACAGGGCGTTTCTCCGGGAAATTTATCGTTCGATTGTGGGAAATCTATAATTAGGAAGAATCTGAAAATTTAACAGTGTACTACTCACTACTCTTATGTCAAAAATGACGTTTGTGGAACAAAACTTAACTATAAATTTTTCCTGTAAGAATGTCTGTATTATTTAATTTGGGTTAGTTTCTTGTAGTCGAAGATTGATTTTAGTAGTCTTTTTATGATATTTTGAAAATTATTAGTACAGAATTCACTTTTAACTTACATAAAAAAGTCAAAGAACTAGCTGGAATAGAAAAGAGAAAAACCTCAAACGTATTGATAGACAAAGAGGGAAACATTATTATGGAAACATAGCAAAAATTATGCAGGTGGAAAGAATACATAGAAAAACTATTTGAAGATCAGAGAAACGAAAAACAACCTAAGCGGTGACATAGGGCCTGAAATTACTAAAGCAGAGGTCATTTATGCATTAAGGTCGATAAAAACTAATAAAGCTGTTGGTCCAGATGAAATGCCAGGTGAGTTGTTGAAGCTGATCAATGACAAAAATTTGGATTTATTGGTGAGATTATTTAATACAATTTACACGACAGGAACTATCCCCCGAGAAATGTTAACATCAACATTCATATGTTTACCAAAGAAAGCAAGTTCAAAAGAATGCAGTGACTATCGAACAATCAGTCTCATGTCACATACTTTGAAAACCCTTTTAAAAATTGTACACGCTAGAATACATTCCAAATTGGAGCTGGATATTAGTGACACACAGTTTGGCTTCCGGAACGGGGTGGGTACAAGAGAAGCATTATTTGCTTTTAATGTGCTTACTCAAAGATGATTAGATGTCAATCAGGACCTCTATGTCTGCTTCATAGATTACAACAAAGCTTCTGATAGGGTCAAACATGACAAACTGATAGAGATTCTCAGAAGCAAAAATTTGGGTGAAAGAGATTTAAGGTTGATATCAAATCTGTATTACAATCAGCGAGCGGCAGTAAAGATTGGACAGGAAATATTCGGAAATGTGGAAATACAAAGGGGAGTCAGACAAGGGTGTATATTGTTACCTTTACTATTTAACGCTTATTCTGAAGAGGTCATATTGGAAAGTCTTGATTCTTAAACAGCAGGGATAAAAGTAAACGGAGTTTTAATCAACAACATAAACATATGTACGCCATCCGGCGGGAGGTCGGCGAAGCCGCGTTCAGTTTCGCATGCTTCCTTCCGATCTGTCCTTTGCACAGATAGGTGCATGTCGGTACCCTGATGAGTCTAGTAGAGACGAAACATGTACCTCTGCGTATCACTGTGGCGGGGAGGGTAAGTTTTGACTTTCTTCTCGGTATGGTTGTACAGGTGGGCCATCATCTCGATGGTGATGGAATGGGATGGATTGTGTTTTATCGCAATTTATTCAAACTGTGCAACCTCTAACACGGAAAGAATATGATTGGAACGAAGTTTGCATTTACTTCATTTATACACGGAGTTGCATATAGTTGTACGTTTGCTGAATGTGATTTCAGCACTACAACGGCATAATGTGGATATATCCACTGCTATTGCATCTCACATGGATGAATACGTGAAAGCCGCATAAACATATATATATATATATATATATATATATATATATATATATATATATATATATATATATATATATATATATATATATGCCTATCTTAGCACTTAATCTATTTGGATGATTTCATTCAGGCTTTGTTTCTAGAACTATTTAGGAAAACCTTCTCCTTACTTTCAAAAATAAAAAAAATTGTTTTTATGTGGATTTCCTAGAGATACACTTTATTAATAACCCCGTAGGTTGGTTTGTTTATTTTCCTTGGAAAAAAACTATATCGAAAGTGAGAAAATCTGTTGTTTAACAATTTTTCATACCTCCTTGATAATGACCTTAATAAACCTTCAATTAAATCGTTAACTCTATAAATAATCCTCGAGTAATAAATAACGTAATTTCACTAAATTAATGTTAAGCAAGGTTAAGGTCATCGCCGTACATTGTTATAATAAAGTACTCGTACGCAATAAGCAGTACTTACTCTCGTTCATCAAGATTATAGCATTGCTCACGTTTCATTTTTTAATGTAATACCTACTTGTTTTGATTTGTATCAAGTTTTTCTCTTACGTGCGTTTTTTTATATTTAGCGGTGGTTCCACCGACTGGAACGCCATCTTTGTTGGTACAATGCGATCGAAAAGAATAACATTTTCAAGATCGTCTATTATTTTATAGAAAAGGTGCCAGTGGTACAAAAATTGACGAGAAAAGTCTTAAAATGTTACTGGTTGATCAAATAAGAGATGGTGTGGGCAATAGGGTTTCTGTGTCCTTATTTAGATTGACTAAAACAAGTTTTTTATATATATTTTGACGCGCTTTACACGAATTTCTAAGGTGAAAGTTCAAATTCAGTTTTTCGCAAAAATTTTTTTTTTTTTCAGTCTATAGGTATTTTGAATAAAAAAGGTCCTTTCACATTTTTACGTAGGTCGCTTTATTTTCGAGGTAAAAAATATTTAAGATTCAAAAAATGGCAATTTCGTGATTTCCCATGTGGAATCACACTATGAATTTTTAATATTTTTGATTAAATCAAGTCTGAAATTACACGTTGAGAAAAAGACTTTCGATTGGTATATGGTAGATTCCAAATAAATGAAGTATGCTAGCTTGAGAAACAGGAAAGTTTACTTACCAAGGTATATGGGTCTATGTAGCGTAGAGATGATAGTCAGTTGCTATACCACACGAATCTCGACCTTATGACGCTCATGCTTCTGTGTATTTTAACTCTTTTTTTTTTCATTTTTTATCTTTCCAATGCAGGCGCGGATCCAAGGGGGGGCGGTGGGGGCGATCCCCCCCCCCCCCCCAAGAGCTTTGAGTTCAGAAAAATAGACCCGATTTTGCCTCTTATACTATAGTTTATTCAAGAACTAGAGAGAGTAATAAATCATGTTTTGCCCTTTTTTCTTCGCAAAATACCTGTATTCTTTAGTCCGGGGTCTTTGGCAAAATCTGTTAGACATATATATTTTTCATAGAAATGGGTTAGAAATTTTATAATCAAAAATACCGGTCTATAATAATGGACCATTTGGGTTGGATAACAATAGATATTTGGATGTGTGAAGTGTTAAAAAGGATTTTAATCCTTGTCATAGGCATCGGAAAGAGGTTTATTTTATCAATAAGTATTTATGGCATAGAATATTATTTCGGTAATAAACGTAAAATAAAAAGTTTTTATAATATTATTTTATTTCTTATGATTTCTTAATAATTCACATACATTAGAAAATATAGATAATTTTGACATATTTAACACAAATCACAACCGTATTTTTATTATTTTTAATTTTGGCATAGAAACCGTTTTGGGCACATTCAGAATAAAACGTAGTCTTTTTCTCTCAAAAAATTCTAAGTTATAATTTAAATACTTATAAAATACCCATTGTAAAAAATACAAGAAGTTAAACATATATAAAAAAATAAATTCGTCCATATAATGTGAAAATTTTGTTGGGCTATCGGTCATTTTATTATTAATTAAAAACATTTTTAGGATATTTGACGTTTCAGTTTATTTATTTCTTAAATCATCTGCAGAAATACAATTAAACATTAAAAAGGGCTTCAAATGTAATTAATTTTTATATGTTAAATATATTTAAATAATAAATTGTGTTTACGCTGGTAAACATTACGTATCTAATTCGTAATCCAAGTCAGTGAAGCTATCTTCGCCCAAATTAATTATAATTGGTTCCTCTATCTCACGGATCGTGAGATCGAGTTTCCACGTTTTCTTTTATTCTTTTATTATACGGATTTTATTCCAAATTTTCTGCAGTAACTTTATTCCAAAAAATCTTTCAAAAGTTCTGTTAAATTATTAATTTTGTAAGTTGTGTTATTTCTAGCAACTCTACCTTTTACATGAGAAAGATATTTCCTTCGCCAACGGACATTTTCCGGACGATCTATAGGAACAGATTTCCTATCTGATTTTTCCCAGCAAAAATTAAGTTCTCTGAGCAATTTCCAGAGCTCAATTCCTTTAATTTCAGATAAATCCCAATCTTCATTGATTTTAGTTAGAATTTTCTCGACGGTTGGGACCTGCTTCTCATAATAAGATGTATGTACAACTCCTTTTATTGCAGTTTCTTTTTCTTTTTCCAACGAAGTTTTTCGTCTGCCTGTGATCGAATGTGGCTTGGGAGTACTAACAATTCCAGTCGTTTTTTTCTCCTTCAGTATTCGGTACGTAGTAGATTTTCCAACTCTTGTCATGTTGAAAGACATCTCAACAGAACTTTTAACATTATTATCTAGATATTGATATTTTAAGGCATCATAAACATTCATCGTAATAAGTTTTTCGTTGAGGAAAAAATGCCCTGGTTTAACGATTTTGGAATAAATATAGATGTGGAAGCCACTTTTTTTGGGTATCTCACTAATCTCATATAATTTATAAAAACAAGCAAAAGAAAGATAAATCAATAACGACACACTGTAAGGTGTACTTTGCTCACTGACAGAAATTAAATTGAACTATCAGAAATTCTATTGTTGCAGTAAAAATTTATAAAACCTTATAATGTGTAAATATAATCAAATATAATTAGATTCACGTCAGTTTTCAGTTACCTGCGGCACTGGAGCAGGTAATTTGGAGGTTTCGGTAACAGTTTTATTACTCCTCTAGTTTTTGAATAGAGTGTAGGAATGTGTATGCTTGCGATCGCCTCTCCCCTTCCCAAGAGCTTTGAGTTCAGGAAAATGGAGACGATTCTGCCTTTTATATTAGGAATGTGTATGCTACTAGCACTCCCCTCCCGTTGACAACTTGTTATTCTTGCGATAGCTACTCCCCCAAGAGCTCTGAGTTCAGGAAAATAGACATAATTTTGCCTCTTATACTAGGAATGGGTATGTTTCCCGCATCCTCTCCCCCTGTCGACAACTTGTTTTTTCTTATGATTGCCCCCCCCCTCTCTCCAAAAACTTCAAATTCAGAAAAATAGACCCGACCCTGGCTTTTACACTAGAAATGGGAATGATGCTGATGTCTCCCCCCCCCCCCCCCCCGTCGACAGCTTGCCATACTGTACTTTGTGATATCACCGCCCCCTCCCCCAAAGAGAGAGGCTGGATCCGCCCCTGTTCCAATGTAGGGAGTTGTTCAATGTTTATAATTTGCAACACTTTGCACTGAATTTTCAATTTCTATCATTGTTTTATTTATAAATTTTTATGTAACACACTGCATAAATTTTAATGTAAAAAAACTATATCGAAAAGAGGGAAAAAGTAACTTAAGGGTTTATTGTTACAGGTAACTGATGAAGACCATAACGTTGTGGAAATAAAATTTTAATGGCATTATAAAGATTTGTATGAACCTTATTCCCAAGAACTAATCTGCATATATATTTACAGTATGTGGATATTAAAAATCAAGAAATATTGATACTGCCAAGTCTTGAATATTTCTGAGGCTCCCCTAAGTCATTAACTCCAACATTATTTTGCTCTAACCATTGAAAAACTACTTTTAGAGCTGCAAGAGAGACACTTCTTTGGGTTCCTCGATTTCATTTTCTGATTCACTATCCTCTGTATCTGTGAGAACCAAGGGCTCAATATTATTAATTTTTGATGCAATGTTTTCAACCTCTAAGTCTCTGTTCCAGCAGAATTTTGAATAATTAACTGTTTTCAACGTGTAGCGAGGGGAAGGTCACCTTCGTTAACATCATTTTCATGAAAAATGTTATTCCAGCATTTTTTAATGATTAATGCCTCCAATTGCTGCTATGCTCTGTTTAAGTAAACAATAACCTTTTTCCAAGTTAGACTTTTTAGGGTATCTGCCATATATTCTCCCATAGCCATAACGAATTTTTCCTATAATACAACTTAGTCGATCTTAAAGCATTTTGATCCATCGGTTGAATAAGCGGTGTTACATTTGGCGACATAAACATAACAAACATGGCACCGTCTTCCGTTTTTAATTTTGTCGGGTAAAAAGCAGCATTATCTAATAAAGGCACTGCTTTTTCAAGAAGTTTTTGACTTTTTAAAAATGTTTTTAGCTGAAAAAAAATCCAAATATACTTAAATATAAAAAACTTAAATGTAATGAATTTAAAATTTACTTTTGGAACAAAGTTTTTAAAACAACAATTTCCAAGGTCAACCATGCATTTTGATTGTCTTTCTAAATGCATGGGTTGTGGAAATTTTTAAAACAACGAGGTGACTTTGCTTTGCCAATGATCAAAGGAGTAAGCTTATGTGATCTTGTAGCATTTGTACAGTCCAAAAAAGTAATTATTTGCTTAGATTGTTGAAGACCTGTTTTTTCAGAACTCAAAACATATGTTTTGCGAGGCAATAGGATATATATATATATATATATATATATATATATATATATATATATATATATATATATATATCCTATTCTCAACTTGAAAATATAATACATATAAACAATTATGTAAATACAGCAGATAGATTTCTTTATTTCTTACTGAAATTTTGATTTTTTAGAAGATAATTAAGTTTGTCTGTATCAGGTGACTGTATTGGAAACTATTGCCTGGCAAAACATATGTTTTGAGTTCTGAAAAAACAGGTCTTCAACAATCTAAGCAAATAATTACTTTTTTGGACTGTACAAATGCTACAAGATCACATAAGCTTACTCCTTTGATCATTGGCAAAGCAGAGTCACCTCGTTGTTTTAAAAATTTCCACAACCCATGCATTTAGAAAAACAATCAAAATGCATGGTTGACCTTGGAAATTGTTGTTTTAAAAACTTTGTTCCAAAAGTAAATTTTAAATTCATTACATTTAAGTTTTTTATATTTAAGTATATTTGGATTTTTTTTCAGCTAAAAGCATTTTTAAAAAGTCAAAAACTTCTTGAAAAAGCAGTGCCTTTATTAGATAATGCTGCTTCTCACCCGACAAATTTAAAAACGGAAGAAGGTGCCATATTTGTTATGTTTATGCCGCCACATGTAACACCGCTGGTTCAACCGATGGATCAAAATGCTTTAAGATTGACTAAGTTGTACTATAGAAAAAATTCGTTATAGCTATGGGAGAAAATATGGCAGATACCCTAAAAAGCCTAACTTGGAAAAATATTATTGTTTACTTATTAAACAGAGCATAGAAGCAATTGGAGCCATTAATCATTAAAAAATACTGGAATAAAATTTACATAATTGTTTATATGTATTATACTTTCAAGTTGAGAATAGGAAATATATATATATATATATATATATATATATATATATATATATATATATATATATATATAAATAAACAGTTTGTTTCCTGCAAAGACAACTCTGGTCCTCGTTCCAGAAAATTCAAACGTTGTAATTAAAGCTGACTAAATAGATGTATTCTGCGTAAAAAGTTCATGTTTTCTGTTAGGTTTATATTATTTAATGAATATTTATTATATTACATTTAACGTTTCCTAACGTCCTTATTTACTTGCTGACTTACCATAAATAGGGTCAATAACCACTTAACTATTACATATACTTAACTGTTTGTTATCATATTTAACGAGATTAGTATTTTATTTATAAATAAATTTATAAAATAAAAACGCGCCGTGAATTGTCTGAAGATAACATTGTTTCTTGTTTAAACAAAAATTGGGCCAGATTTCTGGAAATTTGGCAATTATTTACATACTTAAATGATAAATTTAAGTAAGGTTTGTAGTTAGTAGAAAAAAAAAGAAGTATACTTGACATTAGTCGATTTTTTTTTATTAAAAAATAGTGCATCCTAGGGTCAAATTGTTAAGTTAAAATATATTAAAATTGGACGTAGCCAAAATTGTAATACTTTTCGCCTCACATTTTAAAGATGTAATTTTTTCGCCGTATTTATTAATGATGTATTTTTTTCACCGCATTTATTAAAGATATAATTTTTTTCGCCGCATATATAAAGAAGTGATGATTTTCGCCATGGTTTTATAAATATATTTTTCTCACCACAAATCTTTAGGCGCTATTTTTTCCACCGCATATTTCAGCGGCATTGTGTTCTTGGACACCATCGAAATATGGAAAAACATGTTTATTTTGAACTAAAAGTGAAAGCTCAAATGAAAGTTCAGAATTAGAAAACAAAACATCCTCTGAACAGACAGCGCGAGCAAGAAATTGTTTATACGAAAATTTGAATTATACAATAACATTTTTCCCAACACGGTTCTATTATTACAATATTCCAAATAACATTTTTTGCATAAAAATTACTTAATTTAATTCCTGCGTTTTTACTTTAAGTAAAAATTGTTCGATTCCAAGTACTAAAATTGTATTATATTTTACTCATTTTAAAGTGAAAGTAAGACAATGCAGTCAATGATTTCTATAAATCTAAAAAAGTGTATCATTTCTCTTTTCCGTACGACTGGTATTATATATCTAATTATAGCGAGGAATGCAAAAAAAGAACTGAAATTATTATTAGCGAAAATTATAAACAAATTATGCAAAATTGTGCATTTTTCAACGTACGTATCTTGGCCTTGCAAAAAAGATTACTTTATTGTTTTGACTGTAATTTACTTTTTTACATTAAGCAAATTGCTATACCATTTTAAATAAAAAAATTTAAGTAAATGATACGTATATACAGGATGTCTCATTTTCCATACATATACAGTGTGTTCACGGGTGTGGTACTTCACTCTAGGAAACTTCAATATTTTTGATTTTTCGAGGAAAAGTTATTCTTGATAAAAGGTTTTGCTTGTCTTCGAATTTCAAAAAGAGTGATCAAAGCCATGACAATGTATATAGGCTGTTCAAAATATTCAAAAAAGTAGAATTAATCTTAAATAAAATGAGAGTCATTTGTCGTTTTTTTACAAATTTTATTTAACTAAGTTGTTCCGAAATAGAAACAAAGCCTAAATACAAAAAATAAAATAATATTTGAAAATCAATGGATTATGTATTATCAGGAATTGCTAACTGAAAAGAACGTTAAGTATATAGAAGAAACAGCTATAATTAACATATAAGGAAAACACGTCGAAATAGATGGCAATGATGTCATAAAGCTATAAAAAACTAAAAAATGGGAAACCATGTAATGCTGAGGGCATTTATACAGAATTACTAAAAAGTGGAACAACAAAACTTTTTAACATGCTTACATGCATATTTAATAATTGTCTCAGTGATCAAGAAACCCATACACATTGGGGGTTTGTGACCATTAAGACATTTATTAAAATTATCCATGTAAGCATGAAGAGAAGGTCACATTATCTCAATCTACAAAAAAAGAAACAGGTAAAATTGCCAGAATTACAGCTGTAGAACGATAACTAGCACAATAAATCGACTTTACGGAAAATACTTAGACACTTCGTTGAAAAAGAATACAATAAGGAAGAAGAACAGAGCGGATTTCCTGCTGGTAGATCCTGTAATGATAATTTTTTTTTAATGAAATAAATAGTTGAAAAAAGAGCCGCTATAAATCAAGATACTCATATATTATTTATAGATTTAACTAAGGCCTACGATAACATCCCTATAACTAAACTGTTGGACACTATGACGAAGACAAATATAAACCATACACCTAATAGAGCTGTACAAAATCTATATACAGATTTTTATGTCGAAAATCAAAATGAGAAACAAGCTATCGAAATCCTTTAAAATCACTAAAAGTTTAAGACAGGGATGCTGCATCTGACCCACATTATTCAAGATATATGTAAAGAAAGCTTTATCGACACAACTATAAATACGTTACAATTTGGCGATGATCAAGCAGTTCTAACAGGCGACAAAGGAGATCTTGAATACATGGCAAGAAAGGTACAAGAAACGTATGAGGAATGGGGACTGTCAATAAACGTTGAGAAAAACAAATACTTGTGCATAGGAGATAATAAGAGTAACCTCCAAAATAATGAGAATTCATAAGTAAAAGGATGCGATGAGTACAAATATTTAGGAGTATTCTTTGATAGAACGGGAAGAGACGATAAAGAAATTTGTGTAATAATTGTACAAGCTACAAAAGTGATAGGATGCCTAAATGAGATACTGTGGATGAAAAATATTAACAAAAAACGAAAATATAACATATATAACACAATAATAAAAAGCTGTTTAATTTAAGGAACTGAGACTTGGAGACTTACAGAGAGAAATAAAAAACGAGTTAAAGCTGTAGAAATGGATGCTTTGAAGAGGTCAGCAGGAATATCACAGATAAAGAGAATAAGGGACGAGGGAGGAGACATTACGGTAGATGGGAATAGAAGATATGATCATGAAAGATATAGAAAGAAAACAATTAACCTGATACGGTCACATACAAAGAATGGCTGACTCACGGCTGAGTCATGTCTTTCCTTATACTCAGTTGCGTCAAATGATTGGCATCCTCCAGTAATATGCTGGGTTGTCTCTGATGTTCGACAGCTACATTGGTCGTTTTCTATTGAGGGATCTCTGATATGAACGTCCGATAGTTTTTTGTCGGAATAACCTGGTCTTGGTAGCTAACAAAAAGCCCTCCGTTTCCGGAGACATCTCTCCTGAAATCAGCCAGTAGTTCTACGCCAAATTATCGACATTGTCCTGATCGACCTCATTTAGATGCCGCTCATGAAGTGGCTTCTGTAGCCAGGCTTGTAACTTCTTTTGATCTGTTTGGTGGTAAGAAGAAATATCCTGTTCCATCAGCTGTAGTGGCGTTGAATTGTCTGCCTGGCATATTGTTCGATGTAGCGTGGAAAAGTCCGTTAACCTGTGGAATTATGAACGTAAGTTTATTATTTGTTGGTCGAGCTGCTTACCAATATCCGTCAATCATCTTCTTTATTGATGCATTGTACGTTCAATAGCACTCTGAGAGTGGTGTGTGTGTGCATTTGTTAAGACTGTTCTTATTTTTCGTTGCAGGTTTTCGATATCCGTCCTGCTTCATTTTACAATTCCAAAAAAGTAGCTAAGGGCAGAGCATGCGTACGTGTTGAGCGTCTTAAACAAATTTCTACTATTTAAACTAGTTCGTAATACCCGCTTTACCCTCCTGATAAATTCGGTGGTCAGTTCAGTCTTCACAATGCGATGGTCAATTCTATTAGCCTGTTTCATATCTAGGTATTTGTATGTTTGTTCTGCTTCCATGGCATCTTTAGTTTCATCGGTCTGCATCTCAAATGCTCCTGGTTGTATCTTTCCTTTAACGATGTTCAAAATACGGCACTTGTCAAGATGATTCAATCTTACTACCTCTTCGTTGTTATTTCTAATACTAAAGCCGTATCGGATGGGGTCGTGAAAGTGGGTTCATTGCAAGGCAGAACTACAATGGGCTTAGTGAATCGCCTTGAAATATTCCTCTTCGTATTGGAATTATATTAGATTCGATGGTATTATTGGATGCAATTGCAATTGGATCCTAGTTCTCCAGGTTGTCATCATGCGTTCTAAAAAGGAAACAAAATGAATATCGTCCCTATACATTCTCAATATAGTTGTGAGTCGAAGACCTTCTTATAATGCACATAAGCAGCAAAGAGGTTTCTTCGGTTGGTACAGGCTTGGTTACATATAACGGAGTCACTAATCAATTGCTCCTTGCAATTGCTTCCCTGGTGCATTCTTTCTGTTGAGTTGCGATGATGTTATATTAGTTATTATAATTAATTTATTGTCTAAATAGTAATATTTTTTACTTATTATATTAGTCTTTTAATAATTGCTTATTAATTAATTAATTTAAAGAACAACTATTTTATAAAAATTTCCAAAATCTGATTTTAAACAATACTCCTGGCCTGTTATCTACATTTAAATTAGGCACTGCACTCAGTACCACAAAAAAAGTTTTAATGCCCCAGGTAGCGATTCTCATTATTGAAGCTAAAAGTCAAACGATAGATCTCGGAACATATCTTACTATAATAGTTGTTGATAATATTAAGGATATAAAGTTGTACGCGTTGAATTGTGTGTATAGACTGGACATGCATACGCAATGAATACAAAACTCTTTGAGGTAAGTTAAAAAATCATCATGATATTTTGAAAATTAAAAAAAAAAACATTGATGCGTGAAGAAAACAACTTGTTAAAACAGCGTTTTTTATTATTTGTACAGAACTTTACAAAATTAAAAATCTATATACAATCACTATATTTTTTACTAAGGTGTATTAACAGAACTGTCCGGCCTCAACTGGTTCGTGTGCATATCGTTATATGCTATCGTAAAAACACTTTTCTTCTGTGCCATTTCCGGTTTTGTCACCACTATCCCACTATCTGTATCTTCTTCTGGACGTTTTTTCGGATATTGAGCTTCGAACCTTTAAATAGATAAAGTTATTATTTTTTTCAAAACCAATTTTTATGTGTTTTAAAAACGACACCAAGCTTTTTACTGGTCAATATTGATTCAAAACTACTTTTTTAGGGTTCCATACTAAAAAGTAAGACTTGTGTGTCTGTCTGTCTGTAAGTCATAGCCGTTTTTCTCATGAACTACACCTACTATGGACGTCGAATTTGGCTCAACTATAAAACTTGTCCGCATTTAATCGAGGAGTCATTAAAAAAAAAATCTCTTTAAGAAAATAGTCAAATTTTTTTTCCTGTAAAGGAATGTCTCAACAAAAACTTGGAATTCGAATTGTGCACCTTTTTTTATCAGTTGCTGAGGCAGTCATATTTAGTAGTTTTTTAATTGAGACATAGACATTTATGAAAATACCGCGTTAAATTTGGAAGAATGTTTATTAATAGTGAAAATTAAACACCAAAACGAAAAATACTTTTCAGTGACAATTCGCAAGTAACGTGATCATTCTGGTGTGCAAAATCGATCATTAAGTTCCACGATTAACGATTTAATCAAGAATTTTAAGCCGAGGTTTTCATTGAAAATGAGAGAAACCTTACCCATTATCGCCTTAAAAGATCAGTTGAAAATACACCAGCTTTGAATGTCAGTGTCGCAGAACAACCAAATATCTCCATCAGGCATCACCACAATCTCTCCAATGAATTTTTACATAAGATTTGCAACTTCATATTACAGATCCAGCTGACTCAAGAACTACAGCCTACTGAACATGAATAGTGCAAAATCTTAACCAACTGGAACTTGAAACAACTGACAATGCACTTCCATAAAAAAATCATATTTAGTGACCAGGCTCATTTTCACCCACCTCCCCCCCCCCAAGCGTTTCGAATTCAGAAGAAAATAGACTCGCCTGCTTACTGCATTAGGAACGTGGCTCTCGCGACCTTCCTCCTCCACCGCTGATTTTAATAGCTTGAGCGCAGGGCACATTCGAATGAGGGTGGTTATTTCAATTTCCTTGCTCTTGTGATATCGTCCCCTCCAAAGAGAGAGGCTCGATCAGTCCCTGACAGCAAATAGAGTTTCTGTCGTTCCAAAACACTTCTTGAACCCAAACTGTGTCCCTTCAAGGTCACAATATTAAACAGTTTTATTAATAGTTGGACATTATTTTCGTTACGTATTTTTATGAAAACTGTTGGTATTTCATTTTTGCTAGAACCCTTTTATGTTTTGTAAGTCTCAACCGCATATTGCGCCTCAGAATTTATAACTGGTTCAATTCATTTTGGAGATATGTATTCTTCTTCGTGAAATGCAGCTGTCCTTATTCCAAAACGCATTCCGAAATTTCTTTTGTCGACAGAAAGAACATTTGCTGATATTTTATTTCAAGCTTCGTCTTGTTTTGTTTTGAGTGGGGCTTCTTGTTTTGATACGATACTGTACCTCTTCTGGACTGCACTTTCTTCAGCGCTTGGGTGGTCGTCTTGGACACCAATACAGTCTCTGCCGATCTGTTATATTTTAATCAATCTGTCTAATAATGCAAATGGCGTTATTTTATGTTTAATGTAAATAATTATTCCGTGTACATCAAGAATTTCCAATAATGCGTTTTTCATTTATTTAAAGTTCAAGTTCTTGCTGAGACATTCTCTATTAGATCAAATGAGATAAAAAAAAATTAACTTTTGTATTCTAATATAATGTAATATTTCTGTATTGGATGGTAGGAAACTTTTGGCAATAGGTATAATAACGTCTGTAATTATAAGTATAATAACGTCAAGTTTTATTGTTTACTAGCTTTTAAGGTGATAATGTAAAATAAGCGTAGCATCGCCATTTTCTATTTTTCTTCTCAACAAATTGGTTTTATAAAAGCGGTATAAGCAAATTTAATTTTTAAATTTTCGAAAAATGCTACTGCAAATTTAATAAATTTACCGATGTTCCGAATGTTGCAGTAACGGATGTTCTGGTCCTAGTACATTTTTACTATCAACCTTTTTACCGGAACTAGCAACGGTTTCTTTAAATAATCTCGACTCGACGACAGGTTTTGTGACTTTTTCCGTATCCGCACCTGCATCTGATTGTCTGCGATCTTTTTTCTCCTGAGCTGTATTACCATCTTTATCTTTGTCCTTTTTATACCATTCCATATATCTAGAAAAGCATTTTTCATTTTAGATCTTAGCTTTCTAACTTTGACTTGTCGCTAAATTGATAGAAAATTTTATTGGGGTTAAACAGGGTTAAAAAGTTATTTAGCTTTTACAGGGTGTCCCAAAGAAGCGTGGTACTTAACTATTAATTTTTTTACACCTACATTATTTTATCAAAAAATATTTAAAAAGAAATTATTTGGCAATGTCGCATTTTAAGGCAAAACAATTTTAGAGTTGAAGAGAACATTTAATGAGACCCCAATTTCGTTAAAAAATGGTGGGAGTTACATTTAAAGAAAATGTGCCACGCTTGTTTGGGACATCCTGCATCTCTCTCTCTCTCTCTCTCTCTCTCTCTCTCTCTCTATATATATATATATATATATATATATATATATATATATATATATATATATATATATATATATATATATATATATATATATATATATATATATATATATATATATTGTTAAAATTTATATCAGAACAAAAAAAATTACATACCTTGAGGTTCTTTTGGCCACTGGCTTCTTCTCTTTCTTACTTTTCTGCTCTCTAGCACTACTTAAGTCCATGTGGCTCTGACTCTTTGTAATAGTTTTCTTTGGTTCAGAACTCTTTTGTATACTTTCAGTCCGAAGATCAGATACCGAACTATACCGCTGGCTCTTTAAATCTTTAGATTCTGCAGCTTCATTTGTGGATTTAAGAATAGGTGATTCCGAGTCTCGCAGTTTTTTGTGATCTAACGACTCCGAGCCTCGACGTCGTCTTCGATCGGACGATTCTGAACTTCGCCGTTTTCCTTGATCCAACGATTCGGAACGACGACGACTCTTTTGGGCTGAAGATTCTGATCTGTAATAAGATCTACAAAATAGTTTTTTTGTATTAGTAAGCTTGAATAAAAGTTTAATAATAATATAAGAGAAGCAGAGCTTTCTAATAATTATATTCTATTCTATAGTTTTTAAACAATCCAGTTTTTTAATTTACCTATGTTTATTTCCTGAGTCTGTAGTTTTATCTGACCTAGGACTAATTTCTTCCAAACTGTCCTCTGAGTACAAGTATTCCGGAGATGTTTTATCCTTTTCAAAATTACTATCACTCTCTTCCTCACTGTGATTTAAAGATGCTGATATTTCACGTAGAACTTCTTTTCTTAAGCCGGATCTACATAAATGGATTTACATCTATTATACACTCATGGACAAAATTATCGAATAGTTTTTGTTATCAATATTGCTTTATATTACCGCCGTAAACTTATTGTTATAAATATTCGATAATTTTGTCCATGAGTATATATGGAAGGTATGTATTCAGGATACAGAATGTTTCAAAAACCATGTAATAGATCTAAGAAAATGCAAATATAGTTTTGGTAAGGCTTTTTAATTAAAATTCGTATCAACTACTGATCGTATTCCATTTTCCCGGTTTTATTTTCCTAACCACCAAATCAAGATTAAAAATATATTGTAATAGATCTCAAAGTTAGGTGTATACGAAAATTTTGGCGCATTATTTTTGGAACATTCTGTATATGCATATTGGACTATATTATTCTCACCTTGAAGATTTAGATCGACCAGACTTCGCTTCGCTACTCGCTCTTTTTTGTCTAAGTTCACTAGTACGAGTTTGCTTAATTTTTGGCCGATGTTCAACCCCAACCCCTTTATCTACACTTTTTTGCTTAAAAGGTTTTTCATATTTTTCAATGATTTCTATTTCACTCTCCTCTAAAATTTTTAAATATATTATAAATAAGTTAGAGTCTAAACGTAACATCTTACTATAAATCACTTTAGTTACGCTTAGAATTATGTGATTTATTAATCTAAAATAAACTTTACCTTGTATAGGAGTTTTTATCTTTCTAGGTTTCATAACCCTATGCCGACGTTTCGCCCTTGCCTTGATGATAGCTATTTCTTCATCAGATCCTTCACTTGCTTCCCAATCGGACTGTACTTTTCTTCTCGGTGGACGAAGATACTGAGGCTCTGTTTGCGTGCCTCTGTCTTTATCTGTTTGGGTACCTCAACAAGTTAAAATGCATGTTTAATAACAAACAATATATATAGACAAAAAAATGTTTTCAAAAAACAGGACAAAGAATAGGAAACATATCTACCCAACCATGATAGGAACAACTGACTGCCTTTCCTAGGAACGTTCAGTAGTAAGAACCTTGTTTTTATTGTCTGTCAAATTTGATATATTCAATAACGAACAATGTATACAGATAAAGAAATATTTTGAAAAAGTACCACAGATAGTAGAAAACATATCTACCCAGTCATGATAGGTGATTTTTCTAAGAACTTTCAGTAGTGACGAAATTTTTTTTAAATGATGTATTTAGTAACAAACAAAATATATAAATAAGCAAATATATTCAAAAAGTACGACGGATAGTAAAAAAAACATATCTACCCTGTCATGATAGAAACAACTGACTGTTTTTTCTAGGAACGTTCAGTAGTGCCAACCTTTTTTAATTGTGTGTTAAATTTGATATATTTAATAACCAACAAATTATATACGTAAAGAAATATTTTGAAAAGTATGACAGATAGTAGAAAATATATAATAGAAACAACTGTCTGTGCTTTTCTAAAAACGTTCAGTAGTAATACATTTTTTTGAATAGTTTATCAAATTCGATATAATTAATAACGAACAATGTATACAGATAAAAAAAAGATTTTCAAAAAGTACGACGGATGATAGCCGTGATAGGAACAACTGTCTGTACTTTTTCTAAGAACGTTCAGCAGTGACGACCTCTTTTTACTTGTCCGTCAAATTTGACATATTTAATAACATACAAAGTATATAGGTAATAAAATATTTTTGAATATGTACGCCGGATAGTAAAAAACATATCTACGTAGCCATTATAGGAATAACTAGCAGAGCTTTTTCTAGGAACGGTCAGTAATGACAGCCTTTTTTTAAAAATATATATCAAATTTTATAAATTTAATAACAAACAATTTATATAGATATAGAACTATTTTGAAACAATATGACAGATATATCTACCCAGCCATGTGATGTTTCTAGGAACGTTCAGTGGTGACCTTTATTTTAATTGTGTCAAATTTGATATATTTAATAACAAACAATGTATAGACATAAATATTTTGAAAAAGTACGAGGGATAGTAGAAAACATATATACCCAGTCATGATAGGAACAACTGACTGTGCTTTTTTTCTAGGAACATTCAGTAGTGACAACCTTTTTTTAATTATGTGTCAAATTTTTGTGTATTTTGCAGCAAACAAATGAGTTTTGTGAAATTAGAAGATTGCAATGTTATCAAAATTTAATGGAAATTATAGATGATGAGAAATGAAATTATCAAAAAATATTTTGTTTAATTCTAAGGGATATAACAATGCTAGTTCCCCTCGCTTTATTCAAATTTATTTTGCAACAATAACCACTTTGATGGAGATAGAATTTGAGTGAATGTGACAGTAGTTTACCTGCTGGTAGTGACTGCGTCTCCAACCTTAAATCGCGCTCTCTATCCAAAATAAGTTGACGTAACATCGCGTTTTGTTGACGTAGCGATGCTTCCAAGAATTCTTGCTCCGACTGAAGTCTGTTTACAGCATTAGGAAGCAATACTTGTGTCCTTAAAATAAAAAAATACATAAATATATATATATATATATATATATATATATATATATATATATATATATATATATATATATATATATATATGATGTGCCAATACCTTGCAGCTTCAGCTTGCTGTTGATCTATGAACCTCCTCAATAGAATATCCTTTCCACTATCAACCATGTAATGATGCTGATGTTGATCCATGAACGGAGCACTGTTTCTTTGAGGTTCTCCTCCAGCTCTGCATTTCAAAAATAACATAATTATAAATATAATTTTTGAGCACCTTATTATAACAACCATATTATGAATCGTCATCAAATCTTACTTTGCTTACCTCGTAACTAGCCTTAAAATATCAGCATTTCCTTCTCTAATATATAGTTGGTCTCTTTCAATATCTGCTTGATTCAACTGATGCATACTCTGGCTTTGTTGCAAATTCTGACGCCTATGAAAATTATTTAGTAAAATATTAAAAAGTCTCATTTTACCATCTCTAGCAATAAGTAAGAAAAACGTCCATCGATGTTAATTAACATATTCTGCTGCTGTATTACCTGATATGGCTTGGTCTAACGCCCCCTCTTTCAGACCCTCGTTCCATTTCATGTCTCCTCAGCGATTCTGCTTCTGCATCGATCATGACAGCTACTGGCTCCTTATCCGCACTCCACGCTTCTTTTCTACCAAACCATTCTGCTACTTGTACAGATTTACTCTCTCTACCATGTCCAGAACCTAGAAAAACAACCAATGAAAGGACTTCGTTTTCTTTTTGGATTTAAATCACTTTTACCACCTTTAACTACCAATTTTTCCACCATATCAGCACTTCTAACTTTTCTTCTCTTGGGAGGAATATATAGTGGGCAAGGACTGCATATACAGCACAAAATCAAAATGATCGCAGCAATTATCGCTAGCACTATAAAAAGTATCAACAACCAGAGAAGATCTCCGCTAGAACTTTGTTTAATTTTGGTTTCTTCCTTTTCTTTGATGATTGTGTGTTGATTGCTGAATTGATTGTCTTGCAGATTGCCTTGTTGATTGCCTTGTTGATTACCTTGTTGATTGCCTTGTTGATTTCCCTGTTGACTTAACAAAACATTCTGTTGACGTTGATGTTGATCATCGAGGATCTGTTGAATCCTATTAACGTCCACTATTGAATCCTTTGTATAGTGAACCGTTGCAACTACCGTACTCCTACAAAAATTTTTTTTTTATTTGTAAAAAAATTATTTATTGATAAATTATAAAAAAAAACAAAATCTTTCTTACTTTTCACCATTTTCATCCCTAGTAACAAACGCAGCACCAGGTTCAACCCCCGTGTAAGGTCTTATATCATCCACTACCACTCTACCCCCCGTCAAAGCACTTAAAGTTCTTTCAGTATCTCCTTTATTAGGGTATTTTCCTGGTACTATAAAAATCATCTTCCTTGATTTCGATTCCGGGGGATATATCCGCACCTAAAAAGTTAAATATAGCCTATATGTGTTTATTGATGATCTTAAAGAATATTTTGAAAATAGTCTGTTAGATGATATCGAGGTTTTTACAGGGGATGTAAATATTGATATTAGAGATAATCACTAGAATTTTATTAATGGATACCTCTCATTAATGGGAAGATATGGTTTTGTAGCTTATATCACCTGACCTACGCGAAACATCTCATGTCTTGATCATATTTTTGTAAGAAAGAAATTGAAACTAAACAATTTCAACTTATAGTCCGGTCAAGTTAGCATCAAAAATAGGGGTAAGGTTACATTAATTCGCACCTTGCTAAAAATTGGCATGAATGTTGGGAACCCTATTATACACAATTTGTCAATTATCCACATCAATCCGAAGTGTGGAAAAAAATTTATTCAAGGTCAAATGTTGCAAAAATCGGGTTTTTTGAGTTTTCCAGCTAAACGGTAAGTTTTATAATAAAAATAGGTGAGACAAAAATTATTCATCATGCAATTATCTATAAAAATTGTTCATACACTTTTTTTCCTAAGAATCACCATTTCGGAGATACAGCAATGCAAAATGTTGAAAAAGTTGTATTCTTCATAATATGCACACGTTTCCGCGCCACCCGTGAGGTAGTGTACATGGCGCGTTTTTTTTTACGTGGTTTCCCCGGTAGGCCTATTCCACGATCTATTGTGCTTCTGTTGAGTTAAAAAGCTATTGTATTAAATTGAAAATGGTACTATTGTAAATAACAAGAGCGGTGTAAGTAATGCGTAAATTGAGAAAATTATTCGTCTGATTGATACTCTTCTAATGGAACATAATCCATACTGTCTTGCTCTTCTTCTTCTCCTTCTTTTTCTTCTTCTTCTTCTTCCTGCTGAGTACAAATAAATTGTTCAAAGAGCAATGCATCAGATGTCTCCTCGCCTATATCGTAAGAATCCTCTTCTACTGGCGATTCAACATTGGAGCACGATTGGCCTCGACAACTGATACATGCTAATGAACAAAACAAACCAACTTTTTTACAGCCGCATTTAGCATTACACCCCGTTTTGCAATTGCAAAAAATTGAATTGAGGAGTTTTTCCGGTGCAGGAGGGAGTAAAGTCTGAATTGGTTCCAATATATTGTCAGTTAACTTCCAACCCCAGTCTTCTGGGTTTAGTTTATTACCAAGCCATACTTGAACTTGATAATATACTCGAAATAGATGTTGATGAGCAGAAGCAGAGGTTGGAGGAAGACAAGCTAATTGTACTTGTTTCTTTTTATACGTATTTTTTGCAAAAGATAAGTATCGAAACTTATCTAAGCACGTAATTTTTTTTGGAGCTCCGTAAATTGAAAGAAGAAAGCGAATTCCGTTGGTGATTACAGCTTGTGGAGTACATATTAATGTTGATGCTCCTGACTTTTCTGTTATAATAATTTTATCGCCATACTTCAACTTTAATCGTAACTTAATGGTTCTATTATCTAACGAATTGTTGCAAATATTTTGTAATTCGTCTAATGAAAATTGACAATCATCACTATTTTCGATGTGTGCAAATATTTCTTCCATTAAAAGATTCGT
Organism: Diaprepes abbreviatus; assembly: GCA_034092305.1. Classification (NCBI taxonomy): domain Eukaryota; kingdom Metazoa; phylum Arthropoda; class Insecta; order Coleoptera; family Curculionidae; genus Diaprepes; species Diaprepes abbreviatus. Next base: position 2,385,752 of record JASJET010000147.1, read on the forward strand.
ACTTTCAGATTGAGGACGACCGGCTTGACCCCCCGTAGTCGGTCTCAAGAAGGCATTATGACAGTCTTTATGATACTTAGCTTCGGCAGCAACTAAATCATGTTCGAACTCAATTCGAGTAATAACAGCTTTTGCTACATGATCAGAACGAGTCTGGGCTATATTCAGGATTGTTTCTTTGAATGAAAGTGTTGTTACATGAAAAATTTTACGCCGATACTTCAGTGCTTTTCTGTTTTCTAGCTCTTCATTCAATTCATTGCCACAAAATAAGCAACACTTTTTAAAACAAAAAAATGGTTCACTTACGCGTGCTCTAGTACGAGGTGGACTTATTTTTGATGTACTAGCTTGTTCTTCATCCTGTTTTCTTTTCAATGCAGCGATTGTACCCTTCCGAGTATAGTTTTTTCGACACTGCACATGAACTGTCACAGAAGTCTGGTCTTTCAGGTATTCCGAAAATTCATCACCTCTTTCAATACTTGCATTAATTAATGTCTTTAGGCCACGATCAACAGTAACTGTTTCGCTTTCGGTCAAATGTTTATTACAAATAAAGCACAACTGCGACATTTCTATTACAAACACAAAACTGCACAAATTTTGTTTGAAAATATAAGCAATAACTACGTGTTCTTACTACGAAAGAATGCTTGAGACTAATACTATTCTATCTAGGGAGGCCCTTCAAAAAGGAGCAGGTATACGAGCGTCGCCACGTGGACAATTGAATAGCAGACAGATGTTGCTCAAGGCCGTACGGTCATATAAAATGAGGGACTGGGTTTTTTTTGGAGTTTATATTTTTAAAACTGTATAATATGTATGTATACGCTACGAAAATTAATATTTTTACTTATATTATCGTTCTGTAACGTATATTACGGTAATTGACATGCATATTATGAAGAATACAACTTTTTCAACATTTTGCATCGCTGTATCTCCGAAATGGTGATTCTTAGGAAAAAAAAGTGTATGAACAATTTTTATAGATAATTGCATGATGAATAATTTTTGTCTCACCTATTTTTATTATAAAACTTACCGTTTAGCTGGAAAACTCAAAAAACCGATTTTTGCAACATTTGACCTTGAATAAATTTTTTTCCACACTTCGGATTGATGTGGATAATTGACAAATTGTGTATAATAGGGTTCCCAACATTCATGCCAATTTTTAGCAAGGTGCGAATTAATGTAACCTTCAATGTCTATTTTGACCGGACTATTAGATTTCTTTCCGATTCGATACTGATTTAACTGATCACCTTCCAGTTATGTTAAATATAAGTAATAAAACACTGATATCGGTAAGGTACACAGAAGAATTTTATGAATTTTTAATTATAAAAAGCTAAAGGACAGACTGACGGGCGAAAAGTGTTCGACTCGCATGATACTGAAGTTGCAACTAACATCTTCATGAACACCTTTACAGAAATTTTACAAGATTGCACCACAAAATACGTAACTAAATCGAGACACAAAGAATAAAAGAATGGATCACAAATGGTCTGATTATTTCAATTAAACATAGGGACAAATTAAAAAAAAACTATTAGGAAATCACAATATTGAGTTAGAAAACGAATGCAAGAATTATAGAAATAATTTAAATAAACTTATAAAAAAACAAAAATTTGATTACTACAAAAAACAAATTCAAAATAATAATCGCAATATCAAAGAAATTTATAAAATTATAGAACGTGCCTCAAACACAGCTAAAGCAAGAGTAAATTCTAAATTAACAAGACATAGACAGTAAAAACCAAAATTTTGATAATGACACTTCAATGGCTAATTTCTGCAATAATTATTTTATCAATGTTGGTTCTGAAATTCCTACACCGAATAAAAATTCTATGTACAGGGTGAGTCAACGATTGGATGAAGTAGGTTTGTGCCTTTTCGGTGAAATTAACAAAGAAACTATATTTATTGTTTGATACGGTTTATTTTTACGCAGATTTTAAAAATATTTAGGACTCTACAGGGTGCGCCAAAAAACTAGGACAGCATAAAGTTGTATTTTTTTAAATAGAACACCCTATATACGAATCGTATTTTCGATTTAGCTTATAATTTTAAATCTTTTTTATTAAGGGTTTACTATAACAAAACTTTATAGTTTCTGAGATAATTAAGTTTAAAGAAAAAAAGTCACATTTTCAAGCATCAATTCAATCCTAAATAACGTTTTCAATTTTGTCAAAAATATATTCAAATTTGGAATTTGGCAAGGCCAAGGACAAGTTAACATAATTTTTACCTAATATTTGCAATAAAAGCTACAGGGTGTTGAACACATCGGCTCAAATTTGAACAAGTTTAAATGAATAAATATCTTTTTTTTTTAAATGGTACACCCTGGACAAAATTAGTGGCGTTATTGTTCTACAGGTATCCCTAATCCTGTTTCGCATATCTTCCACTGTTGTTGGTGGATTAACATACACCTTATTTTTAATATAACCCCATAGGAAGAAATCTAATGGGGTGATGTCGCAAGACCTTGGTGGCCACTCAATGAAACCCCCACGTCCAATCCAGTTTTGCGGATATCGTTGGTCCAAAAACGCACGAACTTCACGATGGTAATGCGGAGGCGCACCATCGTGCTGGAACCACGTACTGTCGAGCTCATCCCTATCGAGACCTTGAAGCAGTTGGGGTAGTTCTTCTTGTAGAAAGTTCAGGTAACTATGGCCATTTAGTGGTTCATTAAACAAGTGGGGTCCAATAATTCGATTATGATGAATACCACATCAAACATTTAATGACCAGTGGTTTTGATGTTGCACCTCTCTAATCCAAAATGGGTTTTCTGTGGCATAATAATGCATGTTGCGTCTATTTACGACACCGTTACTTCTAAAAGTAGCTTCATCACTAAACATTACCTCGCATAATAAATTTGGATTTAATTGAATCTCCGCATTTATTGTACGACAAAAGTTTACACGACTTTCAAAATCCTGTCCATGCAGTTCTTGGTGTAATTCCATGTGATATGGATGATACCTATATTTTTTGGTAGTACGATTAGCGGTGGATTGTGATGTTTCACATAATGCTCCTAACTGACGGCTACCAATATAAGGATTTTCCTGAACATTTAACAATACTTGTAGTTCTTTCTCTTCATTAGTTACTGGTTTGTTGACCACTTTACGTTTTGGATAATCAACAGTACCAGAAGAATCAAATCTTTGCATTAAGTTTTGAAAAGTATGGGTATTAGGCTGGCGTCGATCAGGATACTTCATTTTGTAAATTCTTTGAGCAAGAAGGCAATTTTTTTGAGCCTCTCCTATTGTATAAATCATATCTATTAACTCATTCTTTGGAAAATTCATTTTACAATATAAGATGAATGCAAAAAAAACCAAACTAAACTACATAAAAACCAAAAGAAGCGATTGCGGTTATAAATTTGACACACAGAAAAATGTTCTTTTACATTGTTTTTGTCATGACTACTATGATAATGAAGACTATTTCTATAAAAAAGTATGGAAAATAAGAAAAACTGAAATATCTCAAAAACTATTATAAATAGGTATAGGATATATTGAACAAAACTTTTAGGGTTTTTATTACTCTATTAAATAACATGAAAATATACAGGGTGTACGATTTAAAAAAAAGATATTTATTCATTTAAACTTGTTCAAATTTGAGCCGATGTGTTCAACACCCTGTAGCTTTTGTTGCAAATATTAGGTAAAAATTATGTTAACTTGTCCTTGGCCTTGCTAAATTCCAAATTTGAATATATTTGTCACAGAATTGAAAACGTTATTTAGGATTGAATTGATGCTTGAAAATGTGACTTTTTTTCTTTAAACTTAATTATCTCAGAAACTATAAAGTTTTGTTATAGTAAACCCTTAATAAAAAAGATTTAAAATTATAAGCTAAATCGAAAATACGATTCGTATATAGGGTGTTCTATTTAAAAAAATACAACTTTATGCTGTCCTAGTTTTTTGGCTCACCCTGTAGAGTCCTAAATATTTTTAAAATCTGCGCAAAAATAAACTGTATCAAACAATAAATATAGTTTCTTTGTTAATTTCACCGAAAAGGCACAAACCTACTTCATCCAATCATTGACTCACCCTGTACTTGCAACCTGTGACCGAAAATGAGGTTATAGTCCAAATCAATTGTCTCAAAAATGATGGAGCTCCGGGTAAAGATGGGATTCCGGCAAGTTTAATAAAATTTGTACACTTGGAGATAGTTAAACCTTTGACTCATATCATCAATCTTATATTTGAAACGGGCCAAACACACTTTAAACAAACAATAGTATGCCTAATACATAAATCCGGTCCAAAGAACAAAATAGAAAATTACCGTCCAATTAGTTTAATTAATAACTTTGCAAAGATATTTGAAAAGTGTCTGAAGAATAGACTTGTCAGTTTTTTTGAAGGAAAATACAATTATTTCTGAAAATCAGTATGGGTTTCTAGAGGGATTGAGTACTACCGATGCAATGTACTCTCTTACTTCGCATATCACGGATAACCTTAATAATGGTAGGAAGGTGATGGCTATATTTATTGACTTAGCAAAGGCTTTCGACACTGTTCCTCATTATAATCTCCTTAACGTTTTAGAACGTCATGGAGTCCGAGGTGTAGCGATGAAACTTTTTAATAATTACCTATGAAATAGGAATCAGTTCGTGAGGGTCAATAAAAGTATTAGTTTACCACGAAAAATATTGATGGGTGTGCCATAGGGGAAAATTTTGGGTCCAGTCCTATTTATTTCTTATATAAATTCATTATTTTGTCTTAATATTAAGGGTAAAATACTGTCATGCCGATGACACAGCCATCTTATTTTCAGGAAATACTTGGGAGGAGGTAAGATCAACTGCCATTAATGATTTTAAAATTATAAAAAACTGCCTGGACTCCCTAAAGTTGTCCCTCAATATAGGGAAAACTAATTATACAGCATTCTCTTTAACACGAGCTGGTAGGCCAGATTTTCGAAGCTTAATGATAAATGACAATCCAAAGTTAGAAATACTTCCTGCCACTACCAAATATTTAGGTATTATTATTGATCAGTTCTTAAAATGGAATGAACACATCAGTTATCTAGCAAATAAAATCCGTAAATTAATTAGTAAGTTTTACATAATGAGAGAATTCTTAAGTACCAAACTACTTGAAATCACTACATAGTATAAAACAAAGTCGCTTTCTCTGTCCCTATGTCCCTTTGTATGCTTAAATCTTTAAAACTACGCACCGGATTTTGATGCGGTTTTTTTCAATAGATAGAGTGATTCAAGAGGAAGGTTTATATGTATAATAACATCCATTAAATAGTGGAGAAATACTGTTATTTTTGAGGTTTCTAATGTGATGTCGTTAATTATCATATTTTTTTCCGCTTACATTGCAAACGCAGGCTGAACCCTACGAGATTTATCAAAATAATGTACTAATTATTTGTACACATTGAAAAGGTCTACAGAAAACTCCGCGATGGTATATGTCTATCTCTCATGGATATCCCACAATAACATTTTTTTGTCATTTACTTTTTACGACAAATAATGGCAAATTTTGAAGCGATTTTAACCAATACAGCATTAATCCTTATCCAATTAAATAGCTTAAATAAATTGTTGATTTAATATAGATCTATATGGTCCTTTACAGCACAAGATTTAAATGAATATTTTCGAGGATATTACAGATTTAAAATTGCGGGAAGTAGCGCTTGCGGCGGTACTGGCCGACCGGGGCGGCGGCAGCGTGCCTATAAATAGCGCGTCGGAGGCCGATGTAATAATTGTTGTAAAAATAAAATAAATAGTCACAGTTTTTCTGTAGTGTATTTAGTATCAGCACTGCACCCGTGCGAAGCCGGGGCGGGTCGCTAGTAATTTATAAGTCGTTGGTTGAATCGCTTCGGAGATATGGTCTGATCGTGTGGGGTGGTGCTTATGAGTATAATATAGGACCATTAAATATTATACAAAAATATATTATTAAAATTATATATAAGCGAAATAAAACCTATCCATCATGTCTGTTATATAGTCAGGAAATATGTAGTATAAAGTGTTTGTACAGGGTGAGTCAACGATTGGATGAAGTAGGTTTGTGCCTTTTCGGTGAAATTAACAAAGAAACTATATTTATTGTTTGATACAGTTTATTTTTACGCAGATTTTAAAAATATTTAGGACTCTACAGGGTGAGCCAAAAAACTAGGACAGCATAAAGTTGTATTTTTTTAAATAGAACATCCTATATACGAATCGTATTTTCGATTTAGCTTATAATTTTAAATCTTTTTTATTAAGGGTTTACTATAACAAAACTTTATAGTTTCTGAGATAATTAAGTTTAAAGAAAAAAAGTCACATTTTCAAGCATCAATTCAATCCTAAATAACGTTTTCAATTTTGTGACAAATATATTCAAATTTGGAATTTAGCAAGGCCAAGGACAAGTTAACATAATTTTTACCTAATATTTTCAATAAAAGCTACAGGGTGTTGAACACATCGGCTCAAATTTGAACAAGTTTAAATGAATAAATATCTTTTTTTTTTTAATAGTACACCCTGTATATTTTCATGTTATTTAATAGAGTAATAAAAACCCTAAAAGTTTTGTTCAATATATCCTATACCTATTTATAATAGTGTTTGAGATATTTCAGTTTTTCTTATTTTCCATACTTTTTTACAGAAATAGTCTTCATTATCATAGTAGCCATGTAAAATAATAAAAAGAAACTACAGAAACAAACAGAATGTGGTTAAATATGATGAAATACATTATTCGTTATATTACAACGGCAATAGTTTAATTAAACATAATGTGAAAAAATTAACACAACAATAACGACAAGACAAATACATATTTACTTTTATACTAAATTGAAACAAAAAAATTACCTATTAAATACTGAGATTAATTATTTCTTTTTAATAAGTGTTCGAATAAACGACCCTCTTGTGCAATGCACAAATTTAGTCTTTTTTGCAGATTTTCTCGGACCCTGGACAAAATTAGTGGCGTTATTGTTCTACAGGTATCCCTAATCCTGTTTCGCATATCTTCCACTGTTGTTGGTGGATTAACATACACCTTATTTTTAATATAACCCCATAGGAAGAAATCTAATGGGGTGATGTCGCAAGACCTTGGTGGCCACTCAATGAAACCCCCACGTCCAATCCATTTTTGCGGATATCGTTGGTCCAAAAACGCACTAACTTCACGATGGTAATGCGGAGGCGCACCATCGTGCTGGAACCACATACTTTCGAGCTCATCCCTATCGAGACCTTGAAGCAGTTGGGGTAGTTCTTCTTGTAGAAAGTTCAGGTAACTATGGCCATTTAGTGGTTCATTAAAAAAGTGGGGTCCAATTCGATTATGATGAATACCACACCAAACATTTAATGACCAGTGGTTTTGATGTTGCATCTCTCTAATCCAAAATGGGTTTTCTGTGGCATAATAATGCATGTTGCGTCTATTTACGACACCGTTACTTCTAAAAGTAGCTTCATCACTAAACATTACCTTGCATAATAAATTTGGATTTAATTGAATCTCCGCATTTATTGTACGACAAAAGTTTACACAACTTTCAAAACCCTGTCCATGCAATTCTTGGTGTAATTCCATGTGATATGGATGATACCTATATTTCTTGGTAGTACGATTAGCGGTGGATTGTGATGTTTCACATAATGCTGCTAACTGACGGCTACCAATATAAGGATTTTCCTGAACATTTAACAATACTTGTAGTTCTTTTTCTTCATTAGTTACTGGTTTGTTGACCACTTTACGTTTTGGATAATCAACAGTACCAGAAGAATCAAATCTTTGCATTAAGTTTTGAAAAGTATGGGTATTAGGCTGGCGTCGATCAGGATACTTCATTTTGTAAATTCTTTGAGCAAGAAGGCAATTTTTTTGAGCCTCTCCTATTGCATAAATCATATCTATTAACTCATTCTTTGGAAAATTCATTTTACAATATAAGATGAATGCAAAAAAAACCAAACTACACTACATAAAAACCAAAAGAAGCGATTGCGGTTATAAATTTGACACACAGAAAAATGTTCTTTTACATTGTTTTTGCCATGGCTACTATGATAATGAAGACTATTTCTGTAAAAAAGTATGGAAAATAAGAAAAACTGAAATATCTCAAAAACTATTATAAATAGGTATAGGATATATTGAACAAAACTTTTAGGGTTTTTATTACTCTATTAAATAACATGAAAATATACAGGGTGTACCATTTAAAAAAAAAAAGATATTTATTCATTCAAACTTGTTCAAATTTGAGCCGATGTGTTCAACACCCTGTAGCTTTTATTGCAAATATTAGGTAAAAATTATGTTATTTGTCACAAAATTGAAAACGTTATTTAGGATTGAATTGATGCTTGAAAATGTGACTTTTTTTTTTAAACTTAATTATCTCAGAAACTATAAAGTTTTGTTATAGTAAACCCTTAATAAAAAAGATTTAAAATTATAAGCTAAATCGAAAATACGATTCGTATATAGGGTGTTCTATTTAAAAAAATACAACTTTATGCTGTCCTAGTTTTTTGGCTCACCCTGTAGAGTCCTAAATATTTTTAAAATCTGCGTAAAAATAAACTGTATCAAACAATAAATATAGTTTCTTTGTTAATTTCACCGAAAAGGCACAAACCTACTTCATCCAATCGTTGACTCACCCTGTACATACAGTTCATATGTTCATACTGTCACAAATCAAAGCATTTTAAAAATTTCACAAATCATTGCTACTCGACTCGAGCAAATATGAACAAACTTTTAATAATGCCAGAGAACAAAAAAACGATGAATCTTAAATTTATTGATTATTTGGCTCCTAAATGTTACAATGTTCTCCCAGCCGGGATCCGTCAAATAGATAAAATAAAAACCTTTAATAAAATACGTAAGGAATTTATTTTAAAGAATAGTAGTTTATTTAAAAAAGTGATACGTCAGAATTAAATTGTGTATTAGTGTGGATCTATTTGCTGTACTCATATTGATTTTTTTTACTTGACTAAGTGTTTCCATGTTTTGGCTTTCACTGTAATTTCAGAATATAATTTATTTTTTTTGCACATACAGGTGCTGCAGCATCTAGGTGCAACATTATTTAATGCGATATTGTAGTATTACTGTGTGAATGTAACAATTCTACTGATTATATAAACAAATTGATAAATAAATAAATATATTTAATAAGACCTACCTCACAATCACTGGATAACCTGGGCACACCCTCATCATATGCCCTTGCCTTCACGGTCACTAGTTCGTCGTTCTCCCATGTGCCTTTTACCAAAATTTCTCCACTATCTTCATTTAAATACAAATTATCATTAGGATTTATCCACTGGTATCTAACTACGTTATTAGGTGGTGAAATATCGCTATCAAAAGCCTTTATAAAGGCTTGAGTGGTAAAGCTTTTACGGTCAGTGTTAAGTATAAATTCGTAAATTTCCTTCTCAAATTGTGGGGCGTTGTCGTTGATATCTAAAAGGGTTATGATGACATCTGACGTGGCTGCGAGACCTTCACCATTTTCGTCCGCAGCTTTCACTTTTAAGGTGATTGTCGGATAAGTTTCGGCATTTAGATTTACGGAGTTTGCTACTGTTATAAGACCAGTTTCGGGATCTAAACTAAACAAAAAATAAGAATTAAAAATAAAATCGAAAATAGTGACTATTTTTTTTGTAGAATTTAAGCTGCTACATGTAAAAGAGAGATCTTAGCCGAGTATACATGTTTCAAACTATTCTTCAGTTTATTTAGAACAGTTCTTGAATCAAAGTCAAGGGGAGAGACAGTTTGGTGTATCATGTGGGAAGGAGTAATCATCGAAACATACTTTTTTGAAAATGATCAAGGTGCCCTCGGGATTGTCAGTGGCGATGGCTGTTGTGACATGTTGACAATTTAATATTGATTTCGATTTATTTTTATTAAATATTTTTCACGTAAAGTAATTTCACTAAATGTAGGAACTAAATAAACACTCTGTATATGGAATAACCATGAGAACTAAAAGTGTATATTTTATATTTCAGATCAAAAGTTGTTTTAAATACAGAAAAAATAAATCTAATAACAAACTTGGGCAGTTTTATTATCTTCGGGTCGACTATCGGTTTAATACTAAGTGAGGCTCACATAAATATTTAAAAATATATTCCACCCTCCTCCACAAAAGTCTTAAGGATTAATGTCAAGAATGTTTTAGGACTATGGAGCATCGACCATCAGGAATATTTTTGAGCAAATTTTCCCATCATAGAGAAACATAAATATTTAGATGAACTTTCTACATGTTTATGTGTAAATAATTCGTAATAATTATTTTTTTGTTTGCTAAATAAGAAACAACGATTGAAATATCTCCAAAATGGCTAAAAGAGCAAATAGATTTTTTTTTTCATAATCAATGATGGAAACTTTTACTTATACCGGGTGTCAACGAATCTATTAGACAAGTCATAATTTCTAGAGTATTATGTGTATCAAAATGAGAATTGGTACAGGTAAATGGTATGTGAAGCGGAGAGTTTTCGCATATTTTCCCCTTTCCGGCCACTTTCGATTTCACCGGAAATGGCCCCGGTTTTGAATTTTTAAATGGAACACCCTGTATATTTTCACATTTTTGGATTTCTGAGACAATTCTAGATCAGAATGTGACATTTTAAAAACTTTTTACGTCTACTTCATTTTTTTAGAGCCACTTTTAAAATTGCATCTAGGTGGCCATGATCAGACGCAAACTAATCTAACCGCCTTAGGTGATGTCAAAAAAATACAATCGCAAAGTTTTAGTTACTAAATTGAAAGACAGGAATAAGACAAGTTGACAAAACTACGTTTTCATTTCTAACTATTAATTTTCAAATAGCGACCCCTTTTTGACAACTACTTTTCGAAAAAAAACATTTTTTGACGAATCTAACGGTACTAATTTATTTGCGATTGGATTAGAAATAAGAACAGAAATTAAATATTATTAAGCAAAATACTGGATAATTTATTTACTTATTACAAGTGCGCCATGGACAGCCATGATGCATAATAATTTGCAACTGTTTTTATCAAGTCTTCTTTGGAAAACAAAGCACTCACTTAAGTAGATAATGACAGTGGCATACGCTCTAAGAACAGACGTAAAAGTTTCTTAATTTTCGTTAAGTTTAGTTTAAATTTTCGTTAAAATAATGTATACTCAAAGTCAAAAATTGGATATGTTATTAATATTTGGAGAGTGTCATAGAAATTCAAGGAATGCTGCCGAGTTGTATGCTCTTAGATATCCGAATCGGTAACATCCAGCCCATCAGTATTTTCCGAAAATTTAAACTAAACTTAATGAAAATTAAGAAACTTTTACGTCTGTTCTTAGAGCGTATGTCACTGTCATTATCTACTTAAGTGAGTGCTTTGTTTTCCAAAGAAGACTTGATAAAAACAGTTGCAAATTATTATGCATCATGGCTGTCCATGGCGCACTTGTCATAAGTAAATAAATTATCCAGTATTTTGCTTAATAATATTTAATTTCTGTTCTTATGTCTAATCCAATCGTAAATAAATTAGTACCGTTAGATTCGTCAAAGAATGTTTTTTCGAAGAGTAGTTGTCAAAAAGGGGTCGCCATTTGAAAATTAATAGTTAGAAATGAAAACGTAATTTTGTCAACTTGTCTTATTCCTGTCTTTCATACTAGTAACTAAAACTTTGCGATTGTATTTTTTTGACATCACCTAAGGCCGTTAGATTAGTTTGCGTCCGATCATGGCCACCTAGATGCAATTTTAAAAGTGGCTCTAAAAAAATGAAGTAGACGTAAAAAGTTTTTAAAATGTCACATTCTGATCTAGAATTGTCTCAGAAATCCAAAGATGTTAAAATATACAGGGTGTTCTATTTAAGAATTCAAAACCGGGGCCATTTCCGGTGAAACCGGAAGTGACCGGAAAGTGGAAATATGCGAAAACTCTCCTCTTCACATAACATTTACCTGTACCAATTCTCATTTTGATACACATAATACTCTAGAAATTATGACTTGTCTAATAGATTCGTTGACACCCGGTATAAAGGCATAAAATAGTATGATTAACCTATTGTGTAAAAATGATTAATCTCAAGATGCTCAGGCCAAACCGGGAATTAACTATCCAACATAAGGCTGGGTAACGCCCTCTACTAGCGATAGGTCGAAGTTATTGGGGTAACGAACGCGGGGATAGGTATTAACAGGAATTAGAAGGAATTCCAGGGATTGAAAGTAATTTAATTTAGTGGCGATTCGAAATTCGTTAGTGGCGGTACTTTCTAAAACCTATTACAGTAAGTTACGATTTAAAAGAGGTAGTTATAATCTGAATGCCGTTTAAATAAGTTACATTCTACAGGCCTAGTCGGTTCGAATAAGAAGATTTTTAATTTGATTTATTTATCTGCAAAAGAAAACGATTTTCTGACGTATTTTTAAGGTTGGCTCATTGTGGCACTTGTCAATTTAAACTTTTAATCGTCAACTTAGATCAATTTTAAAGCTAGGCTCTGGTAATGAATCAGCGAGTTAATTGTCAACTTAAACCAGATTTAAAGTTAGACCGCGTTAGTGACTGATTCAGTAATATCACGGATTTAATTAACCATTATGAAAAAATATACTATACTGTTGAAAAATAAAATTTTTAGTTAGAATTTTCTTATCGGGTTAATATAAAATTTATGGTTAAATTTGTTTTGTATGATAATAAATTTTAATTCTTACTTAAAAAGCTCACTTCCAACTCCACTCAGTTCTATGTATCTTATTTTACTTCCAGGTTCTCTATCCACATCGGTAGCTTCCACAACTAATACAGCGGTACCAACACTAGCATGTTCTACAAAAAATAAATTAAATAATTATTTTACATAGTCGATGAGAATCATAACTTTTAATATTGTGAAACCTAAAAAGGCTTATTATTGATATACGGGGTGTCTCAACATTTTTTACATTAACCTTTAACCTGCCGTCTGTTAGTTAAAATAATGTTGTTTAGTCGATTTATATATTAATATTTTAAACTAAAATGTTTTGGAGATATTTACATCTAAATATAATCAATATTTTAGAAGTGATTAGTACTTTGCTAGTGATAAACGTCAAGTTGCTAAAAGTATTGGTTTATCGTCAGAATAATTTACAATAAAATGTGCTACATATTGTATTTTAATTAACAACAAAACAATTTTGATAAGAACATTCAAAACCAGGATAATAATATCTAAGATATTTTATTCCAAGTTGTATAGTCAAAATCCTGAATATACTTAGAAAAGACATATGTCATTAGTGACAGACCTGAGTGATTCTGGTTTATCAGGTAGTATCACTTAGGTATAAACAAGAAAGTACTTTAAATTTCCTTCGCCATTTTATATAAAATTACTTCTTACAGACAGTAAATAAATAGCTTAAAAATATAGGAAAAAACAAGTTTTTTTCTTGTATTTATCAATAATACAAAATTATTAACGAGTTCAAAACATTACAATAAAATATAAGCTTAGTGACTATGGGCCAATACGGCACATAAAAAAAATTTGCCTATCCAGGAAAATTTCTAACTCCCCATATCATATGATTGATGCCTTTTGTTTGTCTAATTGACGAGTTCTCTCAGTACCTGGAGTACACCAGAAAATTTGTAAATCAAAAAAATAAAATAAAGTTTGGGACACCCTAAATATAAAGTATTTCCTGGTATACCTGCAATATTTCCCTTAAATTCAGTCTTGACAAATTGTGGCGGGTTATCGTTGACGTCATTTAAGACTACGGTAAGCTTAGCTCTAGCTGTATAGTTTCCCTTTCCAATTTCTTTCGCCACTATGTAGCACTCTACATAGTGCCGGGCTTCATAGTCCAAAAGGTGATTATTATGTACCTAAAAAGTTATTTATTACCATCATTTATAGCTGTAGTGTTGCTGGTAGTTTTGAAATAACTGTGTAATTTATAACCTATAAGTTAACTCAAAAAATAGTATTTTTTTTATAATGGTTTCGTTCTAGTTTTGAACTTATTATATCCGAAAACAAATAAAAATAATTATTAAACCCAAAAATTATCAATAGTTTACACCAGTCACAATTTATATACTACTCTGTACTTACACTAATTTTGAATTTGGCGAACCCCTCCACAACACTAGGTGATATATCAAAAGTTCCATTATTTTTTACTAATTCTAATGTGACTACATCTCCGGGTTCGATAGTGATCTCAGCCTGGGGTAAATCGAGAACCGTCCCAACTGGGGCATTTTCATCTAAAAGAGCATGGTATTCTAGGGCTGCAAATGTTGGTGAACCAAGGGTAATACCTGAAAGTAATAAAGATGGCAAGCTGTATACTGGTTTTAATTATGAAATTCTGTTTTGGCATGCATTGGAAGATAATAATTTTTTTACAGGAAAAATAAGAAATAATATGTAAGGTTTCAAGAATCTGCTTTTAACTCTTATTTCCTTCATTTTCTTACCTGGCGGTATTAAAGCAAGTTGGACGGTAGTAGCCTGCGAGGGTGCTTCTTGAGGGTTTGATCGTACTTCTTCAGCGGTAAGTTTCAATAGAATTGGTTGACCTTGGCTTGAGAAGGACAGAACTTGGGCCATTGGACGAGCTAATGTTAATTCACCTACAAAAAATAATAATCCAAATATTACTACACAAGAATAAAAACCAGGTTTACGCCATCGGCCAAAAGCTTCATAGGATACCTACGTTCAGATCGGAAATTTACCACTTTGTTTACTTTCTTGTACACCTAAACTTTAGGAATCCAATCATACATGTATGAAATTTAAGATTCTGGTAGTCCTTGATAAGTAGATCAAAAGTCTAAATGGTCCTAAAAACTCATGTTTTAAAGACATAATCCCTAAAGTTAAGCTCTTCATGCGTTTTGCAGTAGGGTAAAGCTACTGTAAGTCTGTATGCCGTCTTAAAAGTTATTGTAATGTCAAGCTGTATATTGTTGACAAAAGAAGGGACTTAAT
Source organism: Diaprepes abbreviatus (assembly GCA_034092305.1). Classification (NCBI taxonomy): domain Eukaryota; kingdom Metazoa; phylum Arthropoda; class Insecta; order Coleoptera; family Curculionidae; genus Diaprepes; species Diaprepes abbreviatus. The sequence goes on from JASJET010000147.1 coordinate 2,400,898, forward strand.
GGCCACCGTCGTTTTGAGCTTCACTTTCACAGTGATTCTCAAGGTTAAAGCGAAGGTCGTCATTGGGATAAGTGAATTTGGACTTTTTGTGCGTTCTGCAGTAACGTAAAGCTACTGTATGAATGTCTTTATATCAGTACTCATATATATATATATATATATATATATATATATATATATATATATATATATATATATATATATATATATATATATATATATATATACAGGGTGATTCAAAAATCGATCACGAAACTTAAGGGGGTGATTCTACTTGACAAAATAAGGGTAGAGCTTCATATAATTTTTTTTCAAAATGTCATTCGTTTTCGAGTTACAAGCCGTCCAAGTTCAAGTTTTTATTTTTTGTTTTTTGAATTACTCGCTTACAGGAAAACCAATTTGACTAATATTTGAAAGATAGGCTAAGTCTTCTGCGCTTCATCATTTTAGTAACAATTCACATTGATTGTTTGCCGCTAGAGGGCACTTTACCTACATTGAAAATTGTTTTTTTGTCATAATTTTTTAGTGTTGACAGCTACAGTAGTTTTTGGCATAATTTCTGAAAGACTGATGCCAGGCCTTTAAAAAAGGTGCTCTTTATTTACATCGCTAAACCCAACGGTTTAGACGTAAATCACCCTTAAAAATTAAGTGGTAAATTTACTTTTCCCATTTCATTACCACCAGCTACCAGGTAAATAGCTATCAAAGTATACTAGAGCTGTCAGTTTAACATCAAATAAATTCGCTTTTTAAACTATTTAATTTATAATCTTAAAATAACTAATAATGGCTAATCAGTAAATATTCATATTATGGATTATTGCGATATACATTTAATTGATAAAAATTAATGAAACAGTACTAAACAAACTAAAAAAGATTCTCAAAATGTCCCCCATTTTCTTCCATACATTTCCTAACACTCTTCAAAAAATGTCGCCTAACTCGATGAAAAATTCCTGGTGTTTCTTTAATAATTTGGCACTTTTCGATTATCCTGAAGCGAAGATCCTCGACGTTGATTACTGGAATATCGTACACCAATTGTTTCAAATGACCCCAAAAGAAAAAATCCATAGGATTAAGGTCTGGTGACCTCGCTGCCCATGCCAATGGTCCACTTCGTCCTATCCATCGCTCAGGATACGTTGCATTCAAATACTGTCGGACACGTATACTAAAGTGGGGCGGAGCTCCGTCTTGGAGGATCCACATGTTGGCCCTTACTTCCAATGGCACATCTTCCAGATACAATGGGAGACGATTTTGGATAAAATCTAAGTATACGTCACCAGTTAATGGGCCATCAAAGAAATGAGGACCAATAAGGTAATCTCCTATTATCCCTGCCCACACATTTAGTGAAAATCTACGCTGATGTTTCGTTTCTACCACATTGTTTGGGTTCTCGTAAGCATATGTGTGGATGTTGTGTAGATTTGTTATGCCATCACGAGTGAAACCAGCTTCGTCAGTGAATAATATGACGCCAATTAATCGATTATCGTGTTCATACTTAGCTAGGATCTGATTGCACATTTCCAACCGTCTCGGCCGATCATCGTCATAAAGAGCCTGCACCTTTTTTGAATGAAACGGGTAGAGTTGTTCTTCTCTTAGTATCCTCCATGAACTAGCCTGACAGAGCCGCACTTCATTCCCAATTTTTCTAGTACTAATACCTGGATTATCTTCAATAATTTCAAGCACTCTTTCTTCTTGTTGCACGTTTCTAGCAGTTCTAGGTCTTCCCCTATTTCCATTATAACTTTTAAAGGAATCACATTCCGCAAGCCTCCTGTGCACACTGGAAAATGTTTGAGCATGAGGGATATTTCTTTCCGGATAACTCTCCATATAATATCTTCTTGCCAACTCTGCATTACCATTTGCTTTTCCATAACAAAAATGGATATCACAATATTCGATATTTGAATATTGGTGATTAGCCATTATTAGTTATTTTAAGATTATAAATTAAATAGTTTAAAAAGCGAATTTATTTGATGTTAAACTGACAGCTCTAGTATACTTTGATAGCTATTTACCTGGTAGCTGGTGGTAATGAAATGAGAAAAGTAAATTTACCACTTAATTTTTAAGGGTGATTTACGTCTAAACCGTTGGGTTTAGCGATGTAAATAAAGAGCACCTTTTTTAAAGGCCTGGCATCAGTCTTTCAGAAATTATGCCAAAAACTACTGTAGCTGTCAACACTAAAAAATTATGACAAAAAAACAATTTTCAATGTAGGTAAAGTGCCCTCTAGCGGCAAACAATCAATGTGAATTGTTACTAAAATGATGAAGCGCAGAAGACTTAGCCTATCTTTCAAATATTAGTCAAATCGGTTTTCCTGTAAGCGAGTAATTCAAAAAACAAAAAATAAAAACTTGAACTTGGACGGCTTGTAACTCGAAAACGAATGACATTTTGAAAAAAAATTATATGAAGCTCTACCCTTATTTTGTCAAGTAGAATCACCCCCTTAAGTTTCGTGATCGATTTTTGAATCACCCTGTATATATATATATATATATATATATATATATATATATATATATATATATATATATATATATATATATATATATATATATATATATATATATATATTCTTGTAGAAGTTTGCAGACATTTCGCCAAAATCTCATTTGGCATCTTCTCTGCTTGCTGGTTGTAGATCAACTATTTTTGTTAATAGACTAAGTGTTTTGAGAAACTTGTTTTATTTAATTTAATTAAAAACCTGCACGCTACTAAACTCGCGGACGTACTGCGGTGTGAGCTGTAAATAACAAGATGTCATCTGACCAGCTAATTAGCAGCCTTGCCTGAGTCCTAAAGTTCTGAGTTATGGTTTGGATAAGCTTAAATAACTGTAGTTGTTTGGAACTAAAGCTGCAAGAGAGAAGATGAACGTCCAGACTTCCAGAGTGTCTTTGTTACAGTAAAATTTAATTATAGGGTTTTTAAAATAGCTGCTAATATGTGACAGCAGGATGATTATAGATGTGACGGCCAACGCTACCACAATATATCATTTGCAGGAATCTATGATCAAATTCTGTCACAGTACGACCTGTCCAAATTCAAAGGTCTATCGTTTAAAATATGAGTTTTTAAGACTTAGCACCCACTGAGACTTTTGAGCTACTTGTCAGACTTCCAGAATCTTAAGTTTCAGAAACTTTGACCGAGAGCCATTTCCCATAAGGAAAGTGCGGAGTCCTTTCGTTAATTATATTTAGATTTAATTTTCGTCATGCATAATTATTTCTTGATGTATTTTCCTATTTTTTTGTTAAAGTTTTTGATTGATTTGTTAAGCTGTTAAATATTAATGTAAGAATAAAAGAATTTATTTATATATATAAAAAAAACTATATATGTAAGTATATATGAAATCCTTTTAATTTAAATCTTGAAATTATATCCGGAAAACAATGAAAATGTAAATTTCAATGTCATTCATTTACTTATTTGCATCTGTATACGTGATTGCCCTAGTAACTTACATAATCATGTAATAAAGCATATCCAAGGTCTATTAGAATTACTATTTTCGAAGCTGACCTAAGCCAACGCGCTCCATTTGCCACTATTTTTTTTACATGCTGATTAATAGGCAAATTTTCCCATTAAAAGGAAAATTTTCCCATTTCGGCATCGATCGCTATATGTTCCGTGCTAGATAAGCTATATTCAGCTTCCGGACTGGCGAATTCTCAGTGGAAATATATTAAAGGCCAAGCCTTTACACGAAAACTAATTTTAATATAAGTTTCGATTAACAATAGAAATAAATTTTAATACAGCTTTTTTAGCTAAAAAAGAAAATATACCTAACCTTAAACTTTTTACCTTGATGCTTTTGAAGAACCTCTTAACAAATCTTATATTTTAATGATAGTCATGTAACTTGAGCAAAGTTCGGTAATTTAAAATACATTTTCAGTCATCGGTGACAGGAGAGCGCGCTTTAATAATAAGACAAATTAATATTTTAATTCTTTTACATTGTAAGCATGTTCGTTGTTTACATAGCACTGTTTCTGAACCCGGCAGTAAATAAAGGTTTTTTTTTTAACTAAGTGATTAAGAATTTCTCTCTCTCTCTCTCTCTCTCTCTATATATATATATATATATATATATATATATATATATATATATATATATATATATATATATATGAATAGTTTGGTTATTCCGGGTTTCAATCCGTTCGTTCAAAAAATCGTTTTCACGACGTTTCGCCAAAATCTCATTTGGCATTTTCAAGTGCGGTTCGTCTCGTTACTCGCTGAGAACCGCACTTGAAAATGCCAAATGAGATTTTGGCGAAACGTCGTGAAAACGATTTTTTGAACGAACGGATTGAAACCCGGAATAACCAAACTATTCATTCTACCATCCGTGAAAATCTACGATATAACAATATATATATATATATATATATATATATATATATATATATATATATATATATATATATATATATATAAAGGGTGTTTTTTTATAGAGGTATAAAACTTTAAGTTGGCAACACTTTTTTAACTGGCGGCCATTTTGTCAGCTGTCAAGTGATTTATGTTTAGTTTGGTTTGGCATTTCAATATGAATAGACTGACGCCTGAACAACACTTCCAAATTGTGCAAATTTATTTTGAAAATCATGGTTCTGTTCGAAATACGTATTGCGCACTACGTCTATTTTACGGTCAACATAATCGTCCATCAGAGCAATTAATTCGATTAACTATGGAACGTTTTCGCACCACGTTTACTCTAAAAGATAATACGTATCCACAGAGATGTCGTACAGTGCGTACAGAAGAAGTCATTGCTGCTGTAGAGCGTAGCGTAGAGGAAGACCCGAATTAGTCTATCCGCCATCGTGCACAGGAATTGGATATGTGTCCATTCACTTTATGGAAGATTTTGCGGAAAGATCTTGGTTTGCGTGCTTACAAAATCCAATTCGTACAAGAATTGAAGCCACACGATCACCTAGCAAGGCGTAGATTCGGTGAATGGGCCCAAAACAAGATTGCCGTTGATCCCAATCTTCATAAGCGAATTTTGTTTAGCGATGCTCACTTTTGTTTGAATGGATACGTCAATAAACAAAACTGCCGTATTTGGAGTGATGATAATCCTCAAGTGTATGTTGAGACACCGTTACATCCAGAAAAACTGACTGTTTGGTGTGCTTTATGGGCTGGTGGAATCATTGGTCCGTACTTCTTTAAAAACGATGCTGGTCAGAACGTTACAGTCAATGGTGACCGCTATAGAGCCATGATTACTGACTTTTTCGTTCATCAATTGAACAACCATGATGTGCAGGAGCTGTGGTTTCAACAAGACGGCGCAACATGTCACACAGCTCGTGCCACAATTGATTTATTGAAGGAAACGTTTGGTAACTGCATTGTTTCACGTTTCGGACCCGTGAATTGGCCTCCAAGATCGTGCGACTTAACGCCGCTAGACTATTTTCTGTGGGGATATGTGAAGTCGCTAGTCTACGCCGATAAAACCGAAACGATTGATCACTTGGAGGACAACATTCGCCGCGTTATTGCCGATATACGGCCACAAATGTTGGAAAAAGTCATCGAAAATTGGACCTCCAGATTAGACTACGTCCGAGCCAGTCGTAACGGTCATATGCCAGAAGTCATATTTAAATTATAATGCCAGAAGGTTATCTTTCGAATAAAGTAAATTTCATGTCAATTTAAAAAATTCATCTTTGTTTTATTCCATTAAAAAGTTCTATACCTCTATAAAAAACACCCTATATATATATATATATATATATATATATATATATATATATATATATATATATATATATATATATATTGCTAAGATGCCATATTTAAGCGATTTAATATATGTTAAAATTGTTATTTTAGCAAATGAGGGCTACAGATATTGCGCGGAAATTGCCTATCCATCAATCGACTGTTTCCTGTGTAATAAAGCGATACAGGAAATTGGAAAATATAAAAGGTCGAAAAAGATGTACAACACCAAGATGACCAATATTTGAAAATGCAATTTTTGCCAAATCGCACACTTACAGCTCTGCACCTCAAAAATGAATTACTAATTACAAGACAAGTTAATGTAAGTGTCAAAACAGTAATAAGAAGATTTAAAGGGGTCGGTTTAAATCCAAAACGACCTGCCAAAGTTCTTAGGCTTCTCCCACGTCACAAAACTGAACTGTTACAATTTGCAAGAGCGTATGCTAACTGGAATGAAGGCCAATGGGAAAAGTTCTTTTCATAGATGAAACCAGAATACAATTATGGAAGCCAGATGGACGTGGTAAAGTATACAGGTCTGGACAACTTTTTGCAAAATGTAATCTTGAACAAACCGTTAGCTTTGGTGGCGGTTCCATTATGCTATGAGAGTCGTACGGAACTTATTGAGGTGAATTTAAGAATGAATGCTGACGGGTACATACACAACATCCTTGAGGAGCATGTTGTACCTTATGCCGGCGGCTTCATTGGGTACGATGAATTCGTGCTAATTCATGATAATGCCCGTGCATACGCCGCAATAACAGTACTCTAGATAAGCCTCCTTGGAGTCCTGAGGCAAATCCCATTGGGCATTTGCGGGACGTATACGGGCATGAAATCCAGCTCCTAACTCAGCTGCAGAAATAAAAATTACTGCACAGGAAGAATGGAATCGGATTCCGCAGGAAACGATCAAAGCCTAGGAGGATGCAGACTATCGTTAGAGCTAGAGGCGGAAATACAAAGCACTAAACTGTTTGATGTTGTATTAAAAAATTGTTATATTTTCGTCATTCTTGTTCTTTACAATTAAATGTAATAAATAAAATAGGCTATTTCATTAATTCCTCTTTAAATCTATTGTAAGGCTTCAATATATAAATTAATTTTGATTAATATACGTGTAGCACTCTGGCACAAGACATTTAACAAATAAAAATACATAACGTTGTAAAGGAAAACAAATCAATATAAATAAGATTTATAAATAAAATATGCAATATTTTCGTCTATGGGTGTATTATCACCACTAAAATAAGAGCATATGTGATGGAACAGACAATAATTGTAATTATTCTTTTTAAGTATTGTTTGACAAAAACCATATTCCACTAAATGGATATATTAAATAATTAATGACTATTGGGTCATTTATCCGCTTTTGTTGAACCATGAACATGAACGTGGAAATTTTATGGGGGTTCATAAGCTGTGTAGCCCATATAAATATTTCAAAATATTGTAAAATCATATCCTTTAAAGATTAAATGAAGGATGGATTTAGCACCATATGGCCTAACCACCTAGAATGATTTAAAGTTAAACAATTTTTCCATTATAAGGAACCCAAAGAATAATCAAATAAAATCGCTATAATGCAATATATTTGTGTTATTACATGTACAAAGAAATTTCAACATTTTCAAAACAAGTGAATATCCGCCTAGTAGATAAATGACATCTGCGCATGTATAAATTTCCAGTGCAAATTTAAAATAATTTTTAAACACTACGATAACAAAACACAATCGTTAATTTTGCCCAAGACTGTATTCATAGGCAATATAAATTTACAATAAAAACTACTTTACATATAAATTAAAAAAATTATAAATTAACTTGTATTTTTATTTCTTCCACTTTGAGTGGAATCAAACAAAAGCCGTTTGAGAAAAAAAAATAACAAATTAATATTTTCTATTTTTATCTCGTTTTTATTCCATAAGCATACTTACGGAAATGCTTTAAAAAAAAAAACAAGAAAGAAATTCGTATTATAACTTAACTTCGTGACTGCGGACACTTAAGTTTTCACAGCGGTCTTGGTGTTTGTTAGACATCAATTTTAGTCCAGAATCTAATTAAAATTTTGTTGAAAAAGGTTATTCGTCACGACATGAATATCCTTTTAAATAGCTCTATTTTATCTTCAAAATAACATTTTCCTACTCGAGAATTAAAATATGGTAAATCTATATTTTTGATATTTTATATAATAATGTTTTTGAAGTATTAAAATATGCCTGTGGTTGGTTCCACTTTCTTACAGATATTACGGTTAAATTCCTATAAGCAATATTTGACTTTTGAAAAATAATAGAGCCTCATCCCCATGTGTGTTAATTCATGAATATTTTTAGCACAATTATGTTCCAGCATTAAAAACTTATTAACACTGCGGTGTTCTTAATTTCATAAAATTAATTTTTTGCTGCAAAACACTTCATAAAATATAAAGTAATGAATAGATTAAATCAATTTTAATAAAATGAAAAAAAACTGTCACTTTCAACGTTGCTAGGCAACGCACAGCCACTTGTTTCTGTGGTAGCTGGGTGGATATATTTTCTAGGATCTCTCTTATTAACAGACTTCTAAAAGAATTCGTTAACTATCTACTTTTTTTTTATGTATTTACACCGATTACTCCGGAACGGCTGCACCGATTTGAATGAAATTTTTTACGTTATGTTTAGGAAATTGCTGCGGTGGTCCCATATTTTTTTGGATGGAATTGGTGCAATAAAATCCAAGATGGCGCTGACAATATGGCGGCCAAAAAAATTAATTTTGTCCGATTTTCTCCAAAATTGATGTGGGGGAGTTATAGGGGGCGCATATAACGAATCTAAAATATTTTTAAAAAATTCAATATGGCGGATCCAATATGGCCGACAAAAAAATCAATTTTGTCCGATTTTCTCCAAAATTGGTACTGGGGAGTTCCCGGGGTCGCACATAACGAATCTAAAATTATTTTTAAAACATTCAATATGGCGATTCCAATATGGCGGACGAAAGAATCCAATTTTCTCGAAATTTGGTATGAGAAAGTTTTTGGGGTTGCAGATAACGAAACTGAATTTATTTTTAAAAAATTCAATAAGGCGTATGCAATATGGCGGATAAAAAATTAATTTTGTCCGATTTTTTTCAAAATTGATATGGGGGGGTTTTTGGGATCGCACATTACGAATCTGAAATTATTTAAAAAAAAATTAAATATGGCTTATCCAATATGGCGGATAAAAAAATCCAAGATGGCGGAAAAAAGATTCTACACCTCTCTATTTTGTCTAAAATTAATATTGGGGGATTTTTGTTGCTGTTAATAACAAATTTAAAATATTTTTTGAAAAAATGAATCTAGCGAATACAATATGGCGTCCTGAAGATTTTACGTTCTTCGATTTTCTCCTAAACTGATATAGGGGGTTCTTAAGGGTGTAAATTATGAATTTAAAAGTATTTTTTCATAATTCAATATGGCGAATCCAATATAGCGACACAAATTTTTACATTTTTCGATTTTGTTCCAAGGTCGGACTGAATCGTTTTGGAGAATGTAAATAGCGAATATAAAATTATTTTAAGAAAATGTGAAATGTCAGACGGTCCAGAAAATTTAAAAATCCAGATTTTATCCAAAATTGGTAGTAAGGGACTTTGAAGGGTTTAGATTTAGATTAGATTAAGATGTTAAAATTATTTTTTTGAAATTCAATATGGCGGATCCAATATGGTGGGTTGAAAATTTTACCTTATTCACATTTTTTCAGACTTGGTAATAGGGGGTTTTCGAAGTCGGGTATTACGAATATGAAGTTAATTTTTTACAGCTATTACGTTGATAAGATACAATATGAGGGACGGAAAATTTTACATTTTCCGGTTTTGTCTAAAATTGATATTGCGGGGTTCTTGTGGCGTATGCAAACTCAATATGCAGTATAAAATTTATCGAGCTAAGAAATTTACGTCTCAAGTTCTTTAGATATCGATATTGGAAGGTTTTGGCGCCTATATTATCAATCTAAAATTAATTTTAAATTTAAGATAGTGGTTTTACTATGACAAACTAAAGATTTGTTTGACATAATTTCACTGGTATTTGGAGAACTCTAAGAATCAAAGAATTTTTAATGGTTCATTTTAGGATGGTTTACAACTTTGGATAAAATGTGTACTTTTTTGTCACCTTGGAGTCATGACGAGGTACACCCGTAACAATATTTAAAAATTCAATCAACATGTATAATTTACTTCAGAATGTCTACATTGTAGAACCGTTCTAAAGTCACAAACCACCAGAGCAGCATATTTGTAACACAACTATGTATGTGCATGTTATCCTTTTTTATTGCGAATAACCGCTTCAAATCCCGTTCATCAAACACTCCACCGTTTAATAAGGTGACAAGTATCGCGTGATAAAACTTTTACTACGGAAAATAAAGGGAAATTTAAAATGGAAAGTTATGCGTGTCCCCTGCTAAATTACCAAGAATTATTAGTGTTTTTATTAAAACGGATACGACGATAGATTTACCGCTGCAGCGTTTGAATTATTTTAATTTTTTTCGTCACGCTGACCGACATTACGGGAAAAAATCCATATGGATTTAATGGATAATTTTACTATAATAGCGGTCTAGTTTAATATAATATGAGTAGTAAACGTCCTAGTTTTAGCAGAATGAAAAACGGAGTTTCCTGAACTAGTTAAAATTACTATAATTATGCACATAAACTGAAGGCTTTTATTTTAAATTTTTAATCCAAAAATCTATATATCACATGTGTAATACTCATTCTTTGACCCTTATATATTATTCCTATTTTATTAACCGATCTATATTTATATACATATATATATATATATATATATATATATATATATATATATATATATATATATATATATATATATATATATATATATATATATAGATCTCTGCAGGATTGCATTGATATGCAGTCTGATTTGGATGCATTTAGTGTATGGTGTACTACTAACAGGTTGTACCTTAACATTGGAAAGTGCAAGACAGTGTGGTTCTGTAGAAAGAAGACTTTAATTGAGTACGATTATAAGATTAACGGTGTGTCTGTGGAATTGAAAACTGTTTAAAACGCTCTAAGATTTGTAGGAACTTAAATGGTGAACATATTGAGCATTTCACTTAATAAAAAAATAATTTTGTCTTTCTTCATGTGACGTGAATTGTTTGAAAAGTGTTACGAAATAAAAAAAATTAGTGCAAGTAATTTTAATTTAAACAATAAACGACATTAATGGGTAAGTTTTCCAGATTAATGATGAAGCATATGGAATGTATACCTCCAAAAATTACACTACATTTTATTTGCAAAAAATGCCTTTCACAAACCATGCATAGAATATTTGTAAATTCGTTTGTTAATTTACCAAAGTTATTTCCCCAACACCTTGTATATTGTAGGGAATTTAATTTATTAATAAATTTTACCTATAAGTCTTAAACTTGCTACAATCGTTGAGTAACCCTATTCATATAACTAGAACCAAACAAACTCACCTGTCTTTTCCAAAATGTGGAAATATTGACTTGCTGGATCTGCAGGATCTAAAGAGTATCTGATTGGTCTGGGTTGTCCTCTATCACCATCCTCCGCATGAACCCTAAAAAATATATTTTTTTTTTGTAATCATCAGTTATGTATTTTTTTCATCCTAATTTTCATAATCAAATAAAGTATAACCGTAACTTTTTTAATGACTCTTCACAATATTTTATTTTATGATTGAAAATACATACCGCAAAATTGTATCCCCTGGTTTTAAATTAGAGCTCAAAGTTGTAGTTGGGGGAGCTATTGTAAAAACAGGTGGAGTATCCTGCTCATCTATTACAGCAACCAAGAGAGGCCAACCTGCTATATTTCTCGTGTCCTCATTCATGTTTGTCCATGGATCCTAAAATTAAAAACATCAAATAATAATTTACACCTTATACTAAAGAACAAGCTACAAAAAATTGTCTATATTAATGTGACTGCTATGAGAATAAAGACCTTATTCTTCTTACATTTGCTAATATAGTCAAATGATGCACGGTTTTAGTTTCATAATCCAAAGGGCTCAAAAGGATTATAGTTCCTTCGGCATCTTTGTCAGATATCAATTTTTGGTGTATTCCAAATTGCAGTGTTCCATATAGTTCCATATAAACTGCTTTCATTCTATTTGGATTGCCCTTGGCTATAATCGATCCTAGAAAATGAGAAAATAATCTTAAAGAACAATAAAAATATTTACTCAAGCATGGATATTTAAATTATGATTTCCTTTTAGTGGGTTTGACAATTTTTTTAACTTTTGGTAAGCTAAAAATCAAAACAAAAAAATCTCATTTCTTAAACTTTACATAAGAGTTTTAAAATATTTTTGTGATACGTAGCGCTTTAATCTACTTTTCGATAGGAGAAAACCATGCATGCTTATGTTGTTACCAGAAACCAAAGAGATTTTAGATTAAAATAGATACTGTTAAGTCTATTCGAAACCAAACAACTGTTTACAGCAAAAACTGCAATGAATACGAAGAAAAAAATATACCATGTTGTGCGTTACAACTCTGGTATTCCACCAAGCACCTCTTCTTTTTTTAAGGGATGCATGTACTCCACACATTAATTTATTTATTTATTCTTGCAAATTACGCGGTATTTTGCCATTGTCCACAATTTAATTCACTTTGTTTCACAAAGATTAACAATTTTTTTTTAAACAACACTCAAAATTTATTAAAATCAAAATGACATTACGAATGACAGAAATAAAGGCGCCAATCGTCACAAATTACTACACAATAATAAGCAACATTGCCCGGTTGTGCAGTTAATCCGGAGAAGTATAATGGGACGAGTTCTAAATATTTATTAGAAAAACTTTTATAGAAGTCGAGGAGTTTTAGTAAACACGAAAATATTTTTACTGGATGTTCCGTTAACGCTATAGACTGGCTGTATCTCGGAAAATATGAGTCACTAAGCTTTCGGAAAAAAATATCTTCAAGTAAAGTGACCAAGGTGAATCGAAATAAAATATTTTTTATTTCCGAATTGGCAATAAGAGGGTGGTTTTTCTTATATAAAATAGAAACAACAATTTCTTAAAAAATCAAATATATAGGTGCCCTTTATTGATTTTAGTATCTAAAGCTTATGTTTCAAAACTTTTATATTTGACCTTTTTCTCGAACTTTTAAAATAAGAGGGGGGGGGAGGGGAACAAAAAATATTGTTATCAGAAAAATAACGTAACTTCGGATTGCCTTATCCGATTTTAATGAACTTGATGACATTTGGGAGGTAATTTTTGGAAAAATAAATATAAATGAATTAAATATTTTTACGCTTCTAAATAGGTCGCAAGAGGGCGTATTTCAAAATTTGAAATAGAAAAACGATAACTTTTTAGAAAAATGAAACGTAAATGTAGGTGTCATTTTATGTTTTTAATATTTACTACTTATGTTGTTACGCACGATTGAAAATATCGATTTTTCAACTAAAAAAAGCATGTTTTCGAGCACCTAGCTGAGCAAATAACTGGAAAACCTCACGTTTCAAGAGAAAAATCGGAGATCGCAAAAATAAGGCTTTTAAAATAGCTAATCGAATGTTTTGTTTTATTTCTGTAGATGCAATATTAACGGAATTTTGGCTCCTTGAAGGTGATTTAAATCACTGGCAAATGAATTCGAAAAATTTAACGTTAAATAACGGGAAAACCAAGAATTTTTGGAGGAAAAATTATAAGATCTTTTTTGAAGTAATTAAAAATACATTTAAAATGAATTTTGAAAAAGTCTGTAGCATAAATATTAACGGAATTATGATGAAAATAAAATGGTTGTTTTGTATTTTGAAAAAAAATCAGCAGTTATACCAACTCTACCAGCAGAATTAAAATTGAACGCTACACATTTACAGTTTACTGCATTTAAGTACTGAAAAGATGTTCAAGGAGTTTGACTGGTTTAAAATGTTTGGTTTTGAAAAAAAGTTTGATTTAGTTGTGAAATTATTTTTGAAATTTTTGGAAAAAAAAACGCGAAAAGATAGGTAAAAATGCAGAAGTCCAAGAATGTAGGTTTTACTTGCAATTTTTTTTTCTTTTTTGTTTCTGTAGGATGAAAATTAACTGAGATATGCCCACTTGAAGTGCGTGGACCACCTTCCCCGAGCCCTGTAAACTGAATAATCTCAAACATGAAGAGTTCAAGCAAGTTCAACTTCTGAGTCTTCGTAGCCCTTGAAATTCCTTACAAAATGAGCTTTTGAGCGATTTGATATCTTAAAAATTAAGGAAGTTATGGTTAAAAAACCAATCGCGTTTTTCGGCGAACTTCTCGGAGCATGTTTTATTCTCGACAAACTATACGTTGGAGATTGGTATAGGTAAGAGAAGAAAAATCACGTATCGGAGCCTGTCGGCAAACACCTGGATGAAGGGACTTTCTATCGTAACAAAGGTACATACTGCGTCACTTCCTCTCTCTCCGTATGACCTTCTAAAAATCCTTTATATATATATATATATATATATATATATATATATATATATATATATATATATATATATATATATATATATATATATATATATATTACATATATATACATACCTGTACCACCATAGCCAGAAGAAAGTCAAAACTTACCCTCCCCGCCACAGTGATACGGCAGAGGTACATGTTTCGTCTCTACTAGACTCATCAGGGTACCGACATGCACCTGGTCGGTGGTACAGGTAGGCCATCGTCTCGATGGTGGTGGAATAGGATAAATTGTGTTCCTTGGCAATTTGTTGAAACTGTGCAACCTCTAACACGGAAAGGATATGGTTGGAATGCAGTTTGCATTTACTGTTCGCATTTTACTTCATTCATACACGGAGCTGCATATAGTTGTACGTTTGCTGAATGTGATTTCAGCACTACAACAGCATAATGTGGATATATCCACTGCTATTGCATCTCACACGGAGGAATCCGTGAAAGCCGCATAAACATACATACGGCCTCGGGCGGGAGGTCGGCGAAGCCGCGTTCAGTATTTGCATGCTTCCTTCCGATCTGTCCTTTGCACAGCCAGGTGCATGTCAGTACCCTGATGAGTCTAGTAGAGACGAAACATGTACCTCTGCCGTGTATCACTGTGGCGGGTAGGGTAAGTTTTAACTTTCTTCTCTGTATGGTGGTACAGGTAGGCCATCATCTTGATGGTGGTGGAATAGGATAAATTGTGTTCCTTGGCAATTTGTTCAAACTGTGCAACCTCTAACACGGAAAAGATATGGTTGGAACGCAATTTGCATTTACTGTTCACATTTTACTTCATATATATATATATATATATATATATATATATATATATATATATATATATATATGAATAAAGTGCCCAGTCATCAATTGCAATTTGACACCGGGGACGATTGTCAGAATTATCCTCCAAATGTAGATCCAGAGGAGGTTGATATTGTTGATAATCACAATATTTCTAACTTCCCCCCTTCCTTTATTTTAAAAGAGCAAAAACTTAAATAAAAAGTTTAAAAACATAAGGTGTAGATGTCAAGAACATAAAAGAGCACATACTTGATTTTTTTGAGGAATCGTTGTTTTTCTATTTCATAAAAATAGATAAGTCTTCCTATAGAAACTTACAAATATTTCACTTTTATTCATCTTGACAACATTACTTTTTTCCGGAAGCGCAGTGAATTCGGGTTTTTGAAGAAAATTGGAATTTATTAAATAATTACTCCTGGTGATCTTCTATTTGATTAGAATTTATTTAAAATATTTCTACGTATTGTTAAATGAGAATTATTGTTTTTTTTTTACATTTTAAAAATATTTAATATAGATATGTGTATTTTTAAATTCATTTAGGTTTAAAACTGAACATGGTCAGTACAATGCATTTTTTGTGAGAACAATGTTCATTGTTATGTCTCGTCTATACAGAAATTTTTCATTTATGAATGAATACTGAAAAGTATGAATATTTAATGAAGGCTTTGTGAGAATCCAAATACTTAGCTGTCAAGGTTATTCCGAGAATCCTAATAAACAAGAATATTCCGTGAAATGACATTCTGAATAATCGATTTTGTAATTACAGCTTTAGTTTTTGTTCTCAAGATAAATTATTTTGTCTGTAGACTTCTAAAGTTCTTTCTGTAATTACAATTTGTAATTCGTGCTACTCACAATCAATTTTTTAATGATATGTTTCAAATTTTTATTATTACCAAATTATTGTCTTCTTAAAACGAAACGTATAACAAAACAATATATTCACGTAACCTCAATTTGTTAATATAACTTTTTTGAGAACTCATTATTGTATATATAAAGAATGTACAATGGTCCAGTTTCACCCACTCTAAATATATTTCTTATAGATTTTTTTTGTTAACGCTTAACACATGTCTGGGTATTTTAAGAGTTCCATAACCATTAAGGACTTTTATTATTTGATCATAATCATCTGTATGTGACAGTCTTATCACTTCGTCATTTGTCTTTCTTTTGTCATGAAATTTTCCCAACGTTTACTTTGAATTAACCCAAGGGCAACATTTTACAATACCCTCTTATTGCGGAAAGTTGTGATAAATTTTCTTTCCACATTACAGAGAGTGTGATAGGTAAATATCGGTATGTTTTTCAATTAAAAAAAAATATAATAATAAAAAATCATGTGTAAATTAGTATTCTGGATTAAACAATTAAATAATAAAGAAAAAAATAAAAGAAAATAAAACACAACTACTACGGAACAGTAACGTACTGCGTCTTGGCCAGTTTTTTATTACCTAATTCTGTATTTCTTGTGGCATTTTCTGACACCGTTAGCAAAGCTGGAGCGCCAGGAAAAATTTTCTCAATGGGAGTAGTAGCGTTTGTTGCTTGAAAAGAACAATTCATAGTCAGAGTTTGGCCCCGTTGGTTCGTAGCTTTAACTTTGAAATCGTAGAACCTTCCTGCTTCCAATTTTTTCTTGAGAATTAAGTTTGCTTGGCACACCTGAAATAAATTATTGAAAGTACCAACTGTATAAATGTGTAACATGTTAAAAAGGTCTTATAATCACTCTGGTTACAAATTCAGGACGTCGCCAATACCCTTCGCCTAACCGACATCCAAAAATAAAAAAAATAACTAAAACGCATAAAAAAATCTCGAAGACAAAGTAGCGACAAATCATACCCTACAAATAAAGCCTCTTCTTCTTCTTCTTCTAGGTAGAACCAAGTTCTGTTATCTACACAATGCCTCATCGATCCTCGTTTGAGGTCGAAATCCACCTGTCTCTCCATCTTTTGGGGGGCCGTCCAGGCGGCCGTTTGGTGTTTGGTTTCTCTCTCATCACGGTTTTTGCTAGTCTGTCATCGTCCATTCGTTCCACGTGATCTCTCCACTGCCTACGACGGTTTCGAACCCACTTCACAACATGCCCCACTCCGCTGTCCTCGCGTATTTTTTCGTTTCTTATTCTATCTCTTAAACTTGTTCCCGTGATCATTCTCAGCGTTTTCATGTCTGTGGTTCTTTATTTTGTCTTTGTTGTTTCATTTCTTGTTTCTGCGCCGTAATTGTAAATTCTTGCTTTGCTCTCAACCGTCATATGTTTATTGTTCAGGATTATGTCTCTTAGTTGGCCTGATATCATGGCCGCTTTGTTGGCTTGTGTGTGTAATTCTTCCGTTACTGCCCTGTTACTTGTTATATGTGCTCCCAGGTATTTAAACTTCCCAACCTGTTCGATATGTATGTCAACAACCATTAGTTTGCATCTTGCCGGTTCTTTTGCTATTACCATTGCTTTGGTTTTCTCCACAGATATCTTCATATTATACTGTTTGGCTGTTCAATTGAGATGGAAAAGCATTTTTTGTAAATTGTCCTCGCTATCTGCTGTCAAGGCAACATCGTCTGCAAAGCATATAATCTGAACGCTGTTGCGTCCCATTGGATACCCAATATTTGTGCTTTTTACCTAATCAATGATTTCGTCCATGATTATATTGAAAAGTGTTGGACTTAGGCTATCACCCTGTCTTATTCCTATGGATAGTGGGATTTCCTCTGTTACAGTGTTATTTGCTTTAATTACTATGGTGTTTTTGAAATTCAGTTCGTATATTGTGCGTATGATTGCTTCGTCTACTTGTTTTCTTCGCAGTAGTTCTGTTATGTGTTCCAGTTTGACTCGGTCGAACGCTTGTGTAAAGTCCACAAAACAAATGAACAGCGGTTTATCGTATTCTATAGATTTTTCAATCAGCTGTCTGATAATAAATATACCGTCGATAGTAGAGCGGTTATTCCGGAAACCCTGCTGTTCTTCGCACGCCCCTAACTTGTCTACGATCTGTTGTGACAGTATTTTGGTTAACAATTTGGCTGAACTGTTCAGTAGGCTGATTCCCCTGTAGTTTTCGGGTTGTTTCTTTGATCCTTTTTTGTGGATCGGAATTGTGATGCTTTTCCGCCATTCATTGGGTACTGACGTTGTGCGGAGCATATAAATAAAGCAATAAAACTAAAACCAAATCCTATTCAGGAAAAAAGACACACTGACAATATATAAATTATCAAACTTCCATACATGATTCAACAGACAGAATTGGCAGAGTACTCCGGAACAACCGTATATCTACAGCTTATAATAAAAGGTTCATCTCTAAGAAACCTAAAGGACAAAATAGACTTGTATGCGGCATCTTCAGCAAGATATAAAAAGACCAAACCAAGAGGAAAATATTGGCCGACTAGAAAAACACAAACGAAGCAAAAGAAATTAATAAGCAACATCTGCTCTTTTTCAAAATCAGTCCGAAAGAGGACCCAAAATTAATTAACATAGAACATTACATCGCAAGATTAATCCTCCAATCCACTAAAGTTGTAAAAATAGCACTCTGAATAAGGGAGATTGTGCATTTAACCTTCCTTTCACCTGGAAAATCAATCCAGAGCGTAAATAAATAAATAATAAATAAATAGGTATTTATTTCCAACAGGCCAACGACCCCCTTACAGGAAATTCAAACATATATAAACAAGCTAATAGGATAAAGTAAATAAACTAACTAAAGCTACAGTTAACCTAAAACTAAGACGATAGACCCATTTAAAATCAATTCACCATCCATCTGAATATCAGATTTACAAGCTGTAGGCATACAATATTCTTATAAACTATCCATATGCATTTCAAAGTAGCAAGCTTTAAAGGATACTCAGACACCTCGCGCAGATGTCTCAGAATAGTTGGTAGACCATCAAAATGCATGTCGCATAGTACAGAAATACGATTAAAATTGTTGCACATTTTGTAGATGGGACATTGGAATAAAATGTTTGACCTAGCAAGGGCAGTGAAGAAAGCTGGTGGATGCCTGGCACCAACACGGGAAACGCGAAATGATAGTTGCCCTAACAGAAATGGGCAATCAATTCTCGCGTTCAGAAGCTTACAGAAAAATGATACGGATTGGGAGTTACGACGTACAGCCAATAGCAGATCTTTAAATCTTGCGAGAATTTGGTTATGATTGAAACCCCACTGAGGATGAATATTTCCCTTTCTAAACATTAAATATTTTAGAAATGTCCTTTGGCATGGCAAGGCCATGACAATTGTATATGGGGCCCACCACACAATTGATCCATAATCTAGCCTCGATCTTACGTAACTGTCATACAATAGTTTGAAAGTCGCTGTGCTAGAAAAAGGTTTGTAGTTTAGCAGAATAAAACCTAACGTTCGAGATGCGCTAGCCACCATCTGATCAATGTGGGGAATAAAGGAGAAACTCGTATCGAAGACGACACCTAGGTTCGTCACAGTAAAGCATCTATTAACGATAGAACTATTTATATGGCAATTAAACCGAACAGGATTTTTTGTCCGAGAGTAAGAAACAACATTATATTTAGGGATGTTAAGATCCAGCTTATTAGCCACACACCACTGACTGATCATATCAATACTGGCCTGAAGGGACAGACAGTCTGCAACAGAATCAGTGCGTTGAAATATTTTTAAATCATTAGCATAGGCCAGTCTGTAGGTCTGTGAAACAAGATCGTTTATAAATATGTTAAAGAGAAATGACCCCAAGTTTGATCCTTTGGGGATACCTGACGTTGGAGTAAACTTAGCAGATTTATATTTATCTATTTGCACAAACTAACTACGAATAAATAAGTAGGATTTCAAGAGGGAAACAAAGTCGTAAGAGAAACCGAATAGGATAGAAGCTTTCTGTAAGAAGTATGTGATGGTCGATTTGGTCAAAAGCTTTACGGAAATCAGTGTAAATAACATCATCTTGACTTCTGCTGTTAAGGGTGTCGCAAACGTAAGAGGAAAAACAGCAAAGATTAGTCATATATGATCTTTTAGAAAATAAGCCGTGTTGGTCAGTGGATAATCGATTTTGAATTTTAGAAAATAAATATTTCTGCAAGATAATCTCGAAGACTTTGGAAAAATTACATAAGATTGTAATGCCGCGATAGTTTTCAACTAGAGATGGATCACCCTTTTTTAGAATAGGACAGACTTTGGTAATCTTCCAGACCTCTGGAAAAACCCCGCTCTTCAAAATCTGTTGGAAAATATGATAAAGGGGAGCGCTCAAAGCAATGGAACAGTCCCTCACCAGAAAACTAGGAACACCATCTGGGCCAGATATGGCCTTATTTTTTTGAGTGACTTGCAGGCCCAAGAAACATCCTTATGGGAATGTTAATGGTTTCAGAAGGTTCTCCAGAAGTAGAAATCCCAGAGGGCTCCGAGTCCTTGTAGACTGTGAACTACTCCGCAAACGCTGAGACAATATTATGAGGCCCATGAAATGGGTGGTTCTTGTAATTCATTATAGCTGGAATGCGTGACTAAGCTTTTTTACTCTGAACGAAAGTCCAAAAGTTGAAAGGATCACATTCGGAAATATGGTGTCATTGAAAGGCAATGGACAGCATTTTTCGTGTTCTTTCAAATAACCTAAGAAGTATTAAGCTGTGTTATAAGGTTTTAATAAATACTGGTTATTAAAATGTGTGCCAATTTTTTCCGTATAATCGTTAAATTTATTTATAAATTATAACTTTTTACAAGCCAACGAATAGATAACGCCATATACTGTTTTTGTATTTAAGTCAAAATCTGGATGCTAACTTTCCTATAAATAAAAGCGTGGCGTTGAATGCTCAATTTACTGTTAAATATTGAAAATCAATATCTACACCAAATAAATTTTTTCTGGAATTTAATTTTGTAGAAAAACTCTTCCTCCATATATGAAAATTCTATTTTTAGAAAGGTTTTCTGTGGAAATTAATTTATCATCATATAACTACTAATAACAAATAAGTCTTATTAAAAAAATACTTTCCATGAATACTTCACTTTTATCCTAATTATCTAGGTCTGTCATAATTAACTCTTTCTTTTTAAAATTAGTTGCATGTATAGGAAATTATTGGTTATTGATTTTCATAAGTACTTTCACTACATATTACGTGTTATATTTGTTAATCATTTATTTTTGGCGTAGACTAAACAACAAATATTTTTTTAGAAGTGCCTTGAAGATTCGAGAATTTGACATGCTTAACTTTTATATTAATAATAAATTATCGGGCAAACATAACGCAACGTCTTAACGACGATAACGTGTTTGTTAGAAATGAAAGGGAAATTCGGTCTTTAGTCTCTACGTATTAATCCTTAAAAATCCATAAAAATTAAGACAATGCAAATAAAAATGAATGTCACCAAGGTACGGAAATTTTATTAACAGTTTGACAATCATAAATTGGGTTCTGACAAAGTACATTTGATCCTGGTCGCATAAGAAAAAAGGTAGGTTGACGCCTGATAACCTATACGGGGCACCAGAGAGATGTTACAGACTAGGAATCCAGGTGAAGGATTAGATAAAGCTATCCAAACCTGGACAGAATTAACTTTTGGTCAATACCCTGCTCAGAATAAATGCCGTCCTCTATAAACATTAAATATTTCAGACATCTCCTTTGAATAGATTCCCCAGAGTGCTTATGGCAATTAAATACAGAAGACCAAATGATTGAACCAATTTGAATCTAACCTAGGAGTAATACAATAACTTAAATGTACACAGATAAAAAATGTGTTTACCGTTCCTTAATATAAATCCCAATGACAGAGATGCACTGCTCACCATCTGATCAATATGTGAAATAAAGGAGAATTTATCATCAAAAACAACTTCCAGATCTCTTACAGGAACGAGTTTGCTCAAGGTAGAAGCAATAATTTATACTTCATGGAAATTAAAGCAAAAAAGAGCTGTTTTGTTAACAAAAATGTAACATTGGTTTTTTTTTGCTGGAATCTGTTCATTTCGGCATCCTATAAAACATATCTCGATGGTAACTCTGAAAGACCTGGGCAAAAAAAATGGCGGACCAAAAATGGTCACGATTTTCGGTTTTTTGAGTTTATCTCGAAAAGTAAAAGTTGTATCGAAAAATGTTTCAAACAAAAGTTGTAGAGAATTAAAAAACCTATCGATTCATGTAATATAAGTTATAGATGGCGCCACTAGTTATCGCGATATATTTTTTTTCGACAAAATTTACGGTTTTTGTTTTTTTTTTTTTTAAGACATTTATTAACAAATTACCGATTTAAAATTTAACATAAATATAGGTTTTATCATTCTAAAAAAGTATGTCAAACCCGGAAGCTGTGAGTTTTTTAGTTTCCGAGAAATACGATGTCAAAGTTGAAAATTCAACCTCAATTTTCCGCTTTCCTAATTAAGATACAATGCTCAATGTTCAATGTAAATTTTGTCGAAAGAAAAATATATGAATTCAGTAAACTGAACAGATGCCTTCCTTGGTACAATGCACTGATCGATTTGAGCGAAAACTTTGCAAAAATATGAGCAAATGACATCTATTTAACTCCTGTCGTTAGGAGCGTTGCAGACGTAAGAGGAGAAACTATCAGAATTAGTCATGATGACAAATCAATGCAAATTCAAAAGAACATGGTTATCAGTTTCAGTTTTTTCACTTTGATCATTACTATACGTTACTATAAAGCCAACGTCATCGCTGTCACGAACTTGACATATAAATTTTTTTGTTTTATGTCACATTGGTGATCGCTGTCAAAGGCTACGTTGCCTAGTTCATATTTTATAGTCATTTTCATGTAATTTCTTCGAAATTTGCTTACTTTTCCCTTTGAAAACGGTGATAAGAAATTTTCTCATGAAGGAAAATGGATTTATTAAGGCAAGTAGTTCAATTTTGACGAGAATTGATTGTTTTATGGTGGCCAATTTCTTCGCAACAAACAGTAAAGAAATATGATGACCTCCATGTAAGTAATTTACCAAGAATTGTTGTTTCCGATAAATAATAAATACCTAATAGTAATAATCGGTATTTATAAGCTCAAAACTTAAATAAAACGAGTAGTGCCGGGCTAGCTGAAGCCACATTTTCCTATTATTTCCCGAATGTGGGACGTGAATAAATAATTTTTCAGGTGTTTTAATAGTAGTACTTGTACAGGGTGAGTCAACGATTGGATGAAGTAGGTTTGTGCCTTTTCGGTGAAATTAACAAAAAAACTACATTTATTGTTTGATACAGTTTATTTTTACGTAGATTTTAAAAATATTTAGGACTCTACAGGGTGAGCCAAAAAACTAGGACAGCATAAAGTTGTATTTTTTTAAATAGAACACCCTATATACGAATCGTATTTTCGATCTAGCTTATAATTTTAAATCTTTTTTATTAAGGGTTTACTATAACAAAACTTTATAGTTTCTGAGATAATTAAGTTTAAAGAAAAAAAGTCACATTTTCAAGCATCAATTCAATCCTAAATAACGTTTTCAATTTTGTGACAAATATATTCAAATTTGGAATTTAGCAAGGCCAAGGACAAGTTAACATAATTTTTACCTAATATTTGCAATAAAAGCTACAGGGTGTTGAACACATCGGCTCAAATTTGAACAAGTTTAAATGAATAAATATCTTTTTTTTAAATGGTACACCCTGTATATTTTCATGTTATTTAATAGAGTAATAAAAACCCTAAAAGTTTTGTTCAATATATCCTATACCTATTTATAATAGTTTTTGAGATATTTCAGTTTTTCTTATTTTCCATACTTTTTTACAGAAATAGTCTTCATTATCATAGTAGCCATGTAAAATAATAAAAAGAAACTACAGAAACAAACAGAATGTGGTTGAATATGATGAAATACATTATTCGTTATATTACAACGGCAATAGTTTAATTAAACATAATGTGAAAAAATTAACACAACAATAACGACAAGGCAAATACATATTTACTTTTATACTAAATTTAAACAAAAAAATTGCCTATTAAATACTGAGATTAATTATTTCTTTTTAATAAGTGTTCGAATAAACCCTCTTGTGCAGTGCACAAATTTAGTCTTTTTTGCAGATTTTCTCGGACCCTGGACAAAATTAGTGGCGTTATTGTTCTACAGGTATCCCTAATCCTGTTTCGCATATCTTCTACTGTTGTTGATGGATTAACATACACCTTATTTTTAATATAACCCCATAGGAAGAAATCTAATGGGGTGATGTCGCAAGACCTTGGTGGCCACTCAATGAAACCCCCACGTCCAATCCATTTTTGCGGATATTGTTGGTTCAAAAACGCACGAACTTCACGATGGTAATGCGGAGGCGCACCATCGTGCTGGAACCACATACTGTCGAGCTCATCCCTATCGAGACCTTGAAGCAGTTGGGGTAGTTCTTCTTGTAGAAAGTTCAGGTAACTATGGCCATTTAGTGGTTCATTTAAAAAGTGGGGTCCAATAATTCTATTATGATGAATACCACACCAAACATTTAATGACCAGTGGCTTTGATGTTGCACCTCTCTAATCCAAAATGGGTTTTCTGTGGCATAATAATGCATGTTGCGTCTATTTACGGCACCGTTACTTCTAAAAGTAGCTTCATCACTAAACATTACCTTGCATAATAAATTTGGATTTAATTGAATCTCCGCATTTATTGTACGACAAAAGTTTACACGACTTTCAAAATCCTGTCCATGCAATTCTTGGTGTAATTCCATGTGATATGGATGATACCTATATTTCTTGGTAGTATGATTAGCGGTGGATTGTGATGTTTCACATAATGCTGCTAACTGACGGCTACCAATATAAGGATTTTCCTGAACATTTAACAATACTTGTAGTTCTTTTTCTTCATTAGTTACTGGTTTGTTGACCACTTTACGTTTTGGATAATCAACAGTACCAGAAAAATCAAATCATTGCATTAAGTTTTGAAAAGTATGGGTATTAGGCTGGCGTCGATCAGGATACTTCATTTTGTAAATTCTTTGAGCAAGAAGGCAATTTTTTTGAGCCTCTCCTATTGTATAAATCATATCTATTAACTCATTCTTTGGAAAATTCATTTTACAATATAAGATGAATGCAAAAAAAACCAAACTACACTACATAAAAACCAAAAGAAGCGATTGCGGTTATAAATTTGACACACAGAAAAATGTTCTTTTACATTGTTTTTGCCATGGCTACTATGATAATGAAGACTATTTCTGTAAAAAAGTATGGAAAATAAGAAAAACTGAAATATCTCAAAAACTATTATAAATAGGTATAGCATATATTGAACAAAACTTTTAGGGTTTTTATTACTCTATTAAATAACATGAAAATATACAGGGTGTACCATTTAAAAAAAAAGATATTTATTCATTTAAACTTGTTCAAATTTGAGCCGATGTGTTCAACACCCTGTAGCTTTTATTGCAAATATTAGGTAAAAATTAAGTTAACTTGTCCTTGGCCTTGCTAAATTCCAAATTTGAATATATTTGTCACAAAATTGAAAACGTTATTTAGGATTGAATTGATGCTTGAAAATGTGACTTTTTTTCTTTAAACTTAATTATCTCAGAAACTATAAAGTTTTGTTATAGTAAACCCTTAATAAAAAAGTTTTAAAATTATAAGCTAAATCGAAAATACGATTCGTATATAGGGTGTTCTATTTAAAAAAATACAACTTTAAGCTGTCCTAGTTTTTTGGCTTACCCTGTAGAGTCCTAAATATTTTTAAAATCTGCGTAAAAATAAACTGTATCAAGCAATAAATATACTTTCTTTGTTAATTTCACCGAAAAGGCACAAACTTACTTCATCCAATCGTTGACTCACCCTGTACACTGAGGTACCGCACAATACTTAAAATAACTTAGAACTCATCTTATATCACAAAAATTACGAAAAAAATTCATATATCCTTGTCAGTTTACCAGTGTGACGTCACATCGGTCAAGTGACAAGTATTAGCGTTTTCGCGGGAAATTTGAAACGGAATTTAAAATTTATGATTTTTAAAGTTCTAGTTATATTAAAAAAAAATTTAAATATTTTCTATTATAGTCAACATCCCAATTCCCCTTCATAAGACAGGTTCTATTGATGATTGTCAAAATTAGACCCATAAGCATTAGTCCGGTGATCTCAAAGGATTTCGAAATTCTCCTATCAAAACAAATTTACGGGTATATGGAAACCTATAATATTTCTGATCCTTATCAGTTTGGTTTTCGGGCGGGAAGGGGTACTGAATTGGCTGTCCTCATATGGTTGTCAGTCTAATTATTATATTGTATATTATTTTTATATGTTTATTTTGGTGTGTGTAAAATTGTAATAATTGTTGACACAAATAAATATCTATCTCTCTATCTATCTTTTGACGTTTCACTACCATGAGGATGTAAAGTCTGGAATAACGAATTTTAACGGTCGATAAATCGAAAATAGTTACATTTAAGTATAGGACATATAACAGAAAAAGTGTTCAGAATTTTGCAGGGAGTTAAAAAGTGTATAAAAAATTGGAGGACACTATTTAAAAAGTCAAAGTTGATTATAACAGTCCTCCAGCAAAATTTAATATATTGGAAAAAATTCGTACCCAGCGTTTTTTAAATAACAAATTCATTCCAGACATTACATCATCATTGTGTGAGGTAAATTCATTGACCATCACTTTAAGAAATTATACCAACGAAGCTATGATTTCTCATCTAAATTGACAATATTTTAAAGGTTAACTTACCGAATTAAATTTCGTACAGTTCAGCGGCTCTACAGACACTGTAGAGGTATCTTTCAGTTCAAACGTTAAAGGGAAGTCAAAAGTAGAGTCTAAAGTTATAAGTCTGTAGATGACAGAGTTTATGGCGGCGTCTGCAGGGATTAAGACTTCGTTTAAAAGAGCGGAAGTGTCGAACACCAGAGTGGCGGTAACTAAATAGAAAGAAATGATTTATTAATAAGGTTTAATTTTAGAACAAATATAAACCGTTTTCGTTAAATACTTTATACGTATTATAAAAATAAACCAATGTTACATAATTACTCTAAAATAAAATTTGTTTTAAGCGCGACTGTCAATTCCATTGATAACTAGATCAAAATAAAAGTATTAAAATATTTTGTTAACTTGGGCTTTTCGAATTTGAAAAGACGTATTATAACTTAAAATTAACAACTAAGAAGTTGAGGAAAATTCAACTTTTTAGTTTAATTCTTAATTTCGTTCTAATTCGTGTCCGCTTTCGGATGTTTTTGGCTGGAGGAACAAATAGAGCTTTATGTAAATGTACCGTGAAATATTCGAAACATTTTAAAAATAAAATTAGTTAAATAACCACTATTGAATATCTTACTTGTGGGTTATATTATCAATGGAAGTTTTTGATTAGTAGTAAATTTTGAATTATGAACAAAGCATTTTTATTTTGTAGTGTTGATGTTAATTTAATTTCTTAATTCTTAATTCTTAGTCTTAGTTGTTAATTTTAAAAACATGAATGGACCACTAGAATTTTTATTAAATTCACAATATTTTGTTAATTAAAAGTCTTAATAAATTTAATAATTTAAAATGCCTATAGTCAAAAAAAAATACTCTTCTTTAAACACAAAACTGAAGATTTGTAAATCATCCTTTTAAAAATTGTAACAAACTAAAAAGGGTCTAGCCCATTTAGAGGGTCCAAACTGCCCCCTCGGTAATAAAAAAATGAAAAGCACCCGGTTGTTCTACATCAAAATATACTCACACAAAAAAAAATTAGTCACTTTTAACGTCACATAACCTCAAAAAGATAAAATTAAACGTCTTTTTTCGTTTTTTGAAGATATATTCGGTTCTAATCATGGTAGAAACTTTTTTTTCATTTTGTAGGTTTTCTTATTGACTTTTTTAGCCGTCAAACTATGTCCATGAATTTTTCCAGATTTTTAAAAGTGGTGAAACATAGTCAAAATCGCAAAAAATAGCATTTATTAGCATTTTTACATTTTTATCGAGTTTTGAAGTACGGAATTTTCTGATAAATCCTCAGTTGTCTTAAAATTATGTATATATTGTTGAGGAACTAACATCTTACCACCGCTTTACGGCAAAACTGGACTTAAATAGAGGTCCAAGTTTGTGGAAAGTATAAGGATGTCTGGGAGATACCGGTGGATCCCACTGATGAGTTCACCGCCGGTATCGGGATGAAACATCCGTACATTTTAGGTGGTCGTAAATTAGATTGTGATTATATGTCTTTAACACCAGACACATGATTGTAGGGGATGCGCGATACTCTTAAAAGAATCGATATTTGGTATCGATCCGCATCTCAAGAAGTGGTATCGATACAGGAAAATACGTCGTCAAAAAATCGATACCTAGAATATCGATATTTACGATACGGATATTTGCACAAAATTCTTAGAAATCGCGTTTGAATTTAGAGAACTACTATTACAATGAATGAATATCGAGTTCCTAGATCAAATACATATAAAATACAAACAGAATGCGAGAAATACAATAATTGTTTAAGATAAAGTAGTCCAGTAACATTTACTATCTATCGGCATGGATCTTAGGATAGGATTTTTTCTAAAATACGCCCTCTGCTATCTAAGCTCAAACTGTGGTATAATTCAATGGTATTTCGGTAGATCGGGTAATTGAAGTGGAATCGGTAGATCTACAGAAAAATCGGTAGAGGTGGTAACACAGGGTCAAATGTTCTAATAATTTCAGGATTCCTAGTGAACGGGATTCCCCGCCGCCCCCTTAGCATACGAACACGTTAAAATACAGGGATCTAACCTGCCAGCTAAGTTACAGTAACCTATGTAGGCTGTTTGTCCTAGTAATAATTAGATGCCGTCACTTTTTCAAACCTGGATCGCATGTTTCGATACCAAACCCAATGTATCGATACCAACAATGTATCGCAAAAGAAATATCGATACAAAATATCGGGAGCAAAAGTATCGATACTCTAAAATATCGTATCGTATCGCCCATCTCTATATGATTGCAACATGGGACGGCGGCAGACACGGGTCTAAACCGCCATTGGCTTTGATGAAGCCTGACCCGAACTTGGAAAGACCACCTAGGATGTCCGTGCCACATTTCCCTGATCAAGCCTGTGCTTTCTTACGACTTGGACTTTCTATGACACTTAAAGCCGGAAAGCAAATGCTTTGGGGGGAGGGGGGCATGTTGTGAAACTTAACATCTTACCACCGCTTTCTGGCAAAACTGGACTTAAATAGAGGTCCAAGTTTGTGAGACGTACAAGGATGTCTGGGAAAGATACCGGTGGATCCCACTGATGAGTCCACCACCAGTATCGGGACGAAACATCCGTACATTTTAGGTGGTCGCAAACGCAAATTAGATTGTGATTATATGTCTTTAACACCAGAGACATGGTTGCAAATATATATATATATATATATATATATATATATATATATATATATATATATATATATATATGTTTATAAGGCTTTCACGGATTCCTCCGTGTGAGATGCAATAGCAGTGGTTATATCCACATTATGCTGTTGTAGTGCTGCAATCACATTCAGCAAACGTACAACTATATGCAACTCCGTGTGTGAATGAAGTAAAATGCGAAGAGTGAATGCAAACTTCGCTTCATCATATCCTTTCCATGTTAGAGGTTGTACAGTTTGAATAAATTGCTAAAAAACACAATTCATCCTGTTCCACCACCACCGAGATGGTGGCCTACCTGTACGACCACACCGAGAAGAAAGTTAACAAATGGCAGAGGTATATGTTTCGTCTCTCACTAGACAGCACAACAACATAATGTGGATATAACCACTGCTATTGCATCTCACACGGAGGAATCCTTGAAAGCCGCATAAACATATATACGCCATCCGGCGGGAGCAGTGCTGTCAAATGTTCCACAGAAAAATACTTGCAAGTTTTAATTTATTCCTGGCAATTCCTGGCAAAATGCGTGTGATAATAAAAAGCTGATATTGCTCAATTAAACTGAATATTAGAAAAAGACAGATGATAATAAGATTGTCCATCCTTTACATTTTAGACTGCAAAACCATAAAATAAAGAAAAAAATAACTACATGTGACAAGCAAAAAGAGATGGTAGAGAGATTTAATTTTAAAGATGGGGCATATTATCGATTTTCATACACTTGCCATCAATTGTATGTACATGTCGCCCTAATATTTTGTCAATTTCTGAGTACAAGACATCTATTCCTGGCAAATCCCTGGCATGATAGTATTCCTGGCAAAATTACTGGCGCAGCTAATTATTCCTGGCAAATGCCAGGAATTACTGGCAAATTGACAGCCCTGGGCGGGAGGTCGGCGGAGCCGCGTTCAGTGATGCATGCTTCCTTCCGATCTGTCTTTTACACAGATAGGTGCATGTCAATACTCTGATGAGTCTAGTGAGAGACGAAACATATACCTCTGCCGTATCACTGTAGCCGAGAAGGTAAGTTTGTTAACTTTCTTCTCGGTGTGGTGGTACAGGTAGGCCACCATCTCGGTGGTGGTGGAACATAATGAATTGTGTTTTTTAGCAATTTATTCAAACTGTACAACCTCTAACATGGAAAGGATATGATGGAGCGAAGTATGCATTTACTGTTCGCATTTTACTTCATCTATACACGGAGTTGCAATTAGTACGTTTGCTGAATGTGATTTCAATACTACAACGGCATAATGTGGATATATCCACTGCTATTACATCTCACACGGAGGAATCCGTGAGAACCGCATATATATATATATATATATATATATATATATATATATATATATATATATATATATATATATATATATATATATATATATATATATATATATATATATACATACATAGTTTTAAGACAACTGAGGATGTATAAAAAATTTCCATGCTTCAAAACTCGATAAAAATTAATAAAATGCCATTTTTTCCGATTTTGACTATGTTTCACCACTTTTAAAAATCTGAAAAAATTCATGGACATAGTTTGGCATCTAAAAAACAACATGTTTTTTTTCTGCCCTGCTACTGTCCTAGTTTTTATTTTATTGAATTTAAAAATTTTCAAACACCCATAAAAATTTCAATTTTGTGCCAAAAATTTTTGTAAAAAATATTTTGTTGTAGGCAATAAAAAAAACCTACAAAATCAAAAAAAAAAGTTTCTATGATGATTAGAAGCGAAGATATCGTCAAAAAACAAAAAAAGACGTTTTATGTATTTTTTTTTGAGATTATGCGACGATAAAAGTGGCTAAAAATTTTTTCTGTGGATACTTTTGATGTACAACAATGTGGTGTTTTTTATTACCCAGTGGGCAATTTAGACCCTCTTAATCGGCTAGACCCTTTAAAATTCTACGCCAACAAATGAATTAATTCTATAAAAATAATATAAATTTCTTTTGCTAGAAACAGTTTATTAATTAAGTAATAAATATTTTTAACTGCGTTAAAAGTTTTCAACTAAATAGTAAAACGAAACGTACCTACCTGTAATGGGACCACAACAGCAACACACGAAGACCAGAAGACTCATTGCCGACTGAAAATTCACTAGTGAAAACTTTCGCAGCCGTTTTTGTTTTCTTTTGAGAGATAGCGCAACTAAAACACATTTTATATAATATAATAAATGGTTACAATATAATAAGTTGCAGCTAAGAATATTAAGAGTTGTGAGCTTGAATTAAAAGAAAGAACGTTGACAAAAAATATAGTATTTTTAATTTTAAATTGGGTGAAAACTAAAAAAAATAGACACCTGAAACTGAGTGATGTTAAGAGAATTTTTTGCGAAAAAAAAATTTTTATATGCAGATTTATCTCCAGAGATGTTTCATTGCGCATCAGTGGGAATATTGAACAGAAAAGAAATATTTTATTAGGCAATGAAAAAAAAAGGTTTTAACGTAAATAACCCGTGAGTAAATTATTAGCTATAAGGTTGATAATTATTTATGTATTGAGGTAAGGGGAAATGAAGTTTTTCCTTTTCGTGACGCTAGTTATTATTGAGGCTAAAGCGTTTGTTGAACTCTTAAAATTCTCGTTGATTATTCTTAATAATTAATGCGGAATGTCCCATTTTATTTTCTTAAAATGATTCTTGAAATATTAAAAGTTTTTTTTTTTGGTACTTTTACAGAAAGTAAAATTGTGTTTTTGTCTTTTCATACAGTTTCCCGTTTATAAAAGATTTTATGCAAATCAGAAACTCCATTTGCTGGTTTGAACTTGTAATGTAATTGATTTTTAACCCAATTTTTTCAGGTTCGGTAAATCTAAAACTTTACATGTGTACATAGGGGAGGTGGCAATATATTTTATCAGGCTTAACTATCCGGCCCTTCCTCCCTTGAGAAAATTCTAAGCAACCTGAACAATATGAATAGCTAATAATATTACTGGAATCTGGATTTGAATTAAGAATAATCATTCGCTCAGGCATTTTTGAACACAAAATTGGCACAAACAGAGGCAATTAGAATGTTTATGCCACTCCAAAGTTAATGTTTGCGTTCTTAATTTATGATCTAAAATGTTCAGAATATCTGTAATGACTTCATCATCGGTCCGAGGTTTGTAGGAAATGTTGTATAAACGAACGCCTATAGGTGGAACATCCTACCTATAGATCCCGTCAAAGAATGACTTCAAATATAACATCCAAATATAATTAAGTACGTAAGCAAGGGTGTCTAGGAAAGGCATCGGTGGAAACCACTGAGGAGTCCGCCGAAACACGCCTTAAAAGTTTTTATTGGTCAGAAATTAGCTTGTACTTATGTCGTAACATCGCCGGCATATTTTCAACATATTGTTACGAACTTTATAGCGTAGTACATTTCACAGTATTTATTAGTTTGTGTTCGTAGTTTGTAGGGTATATTTTCTAGGAGTTTTCATAGCTTATTTAATTAATTTTACCTTTGTTAATTTCTTCAGAAGACGTCCATGAAAGAAAGACGTCCATGAAAGAAGGTTTGGAAGTTTTTAGAGTTCTCTATTTCCTTATTTTTAATATGGAACGCCTATGATAGAAGGTCTAGAAAATCGCCGGATTATTCCTTTTTCTTATTTTCATTACCCCATGTAGTATGGAGAGTTAGGGAATCTTCCGGTATCGACCAAAAGGGTATATAAAGGGTCCAGTATTGAATTCGTAACCACGATATACAATCTGAGAAATTGACCTAAAATTTAACTGCGGGGTTTCGTCCACGATACCAGCGGTTGGACTCATCAGTGGGTCCGCTGGCATCTTTCCCAAACACCCTGTGTTGACGTACTTATATATTGTTGGAACTGATATTTGTACTTATTTTCGGGCGGAATGTGTCGGTAAGATATTGATTATTTGTGGCATTTATCGACCAGACATCGTGATTTTAATTTTATTCCGTAGTACTACGACACCAGATCGACTTTCGTAGTCAATGTAGTTTGAGAGTTCGTTGATACAACTTGCAATTGTTTCACTAGTGTCAAAAGTAAGGCTGACAATAAAAATAATTTGAAATAATAGTGTGTTCAATACTACAGTGTGTGTTCGAAGATCGGCCGTCCGGAACAATATGAATATTACAAAATGAAAATATTTAATTGATTTTTCAACCATAAAAATATTCATAAATACATATGGAACCAAGATCACGGGTTGTTTAAAACCACATAACGCAGGCAAGTAAGGTACTAAATGGCAAGTACAAGAAATATAAGGATATATAGGGAAGCAAAATGCGTCTGCAACTATTATTTACTTGCTTCAAAAGGGTGTTTCAAATTTAACACATATACATACACCATTTATGAAATGAAGATGGAAAAATGCAAATACGAACTTAGTAGTTTGGGCTAATTAAGCATTGTCTAACACTCGGAACCACACATCTCTATAAACATAATAAAATCCATAAATCCTTATACTCCATCCTTGCAATAGAAAATCATCTTCACCCAAAAATGTATTATTTAATATGAAATAGAGAGCTAGAGCAACAAAAACTTAGCAAACAGTAAGGATATAAGAAATAATTAAGTACAAAAGATACCAACGAATATATAACATACAAACGAGAATAAAGTAAATTTAAAAATATAATATACAGACATATGTAGAAACAAGACGTAGGAAAGGAAATGTAAAAACTGGTTACATGATTGGTAGGTACAAGATCCCCAGAGGCTTCTTATCCACAAAAAAGGAAAATGAGGTGACCATTTCTTCGAAATGTGGGAGAACAACACATGAAATAGAAAAAGAAACATGAACTTTACAGACATAAAAAGATATGTCAGGGGATCAGGAGACTGATTTTTTTTATATCTGTTTGTCTGTCTCCAAGGCCTAATCTTCGAAACGGCTCAACAGATTTCGATGAAACTTTACAGAGAGGAAGAGAAGGTTGTTAGGAGAGTCTGTCTGTCTGCCTGCCTGCACGGGATAAACTTCGAAACGGCTGTCTGAAGATCTATAGATCGAAGTCTACTACAAGGATGCTGTCGATCTCCAATGCAATTTAAAATATACATATTTACACGAAGTATTAACACAATGGAGAAGGTCATACACTGGAATGGGAATACTCCTTAATGATAAAAAAAAAACTTCATACACTCTCAACTTCACAGATGAAAACAAAGAAGGTCTGGAATTTATGACAATGAAACAAAAACAAAAAATGAAAATACAGAAATTGAGACATGCAACAAATATATTATATCCAGGAACTCAAATAGAACCTAACGGTAAAACAAAAACTGAGATAGAAAAAAAAGATAAAGGTAAAAAAGTTATAGGATGTCTGAACTCAACACGATGGTCCAAAAATATTTGACATGAAAAGAAACATATTTTCGGCGAAAGTCTATGGGAAAATCAAAAAGGAATGTAGAAACAATGAAGACGATCTAAAATGAACGCCAACAAAAAGAAGGCGAGGAGACTCAAAGCAACATGAATCAGGGCTGGAAAGAAACGGCTGAAAATTGTAATCTGGATGTTTCGCCAAAACCTCATCTGGCGTTGAATCCGCCCCCTTTTCAAGAGCCGCTAATGTTGCAACTATGACCTCAGACGCCATGTCGGTACCATGCCCTCACTTAACGGGAGTTTTCCAGATGCCAGAAAGATTAAGGGCATCGTCTCTTTAATTCAAAGTGTCGTTCTTTTCAATTGCCTTGCGAATCAATCTTGCCTTGTAATGTTTTATGTTAGCGATTTTCTGGCAATTGTCAAAACCATTTTTTGCACTGTCTCGAGCTGATGTTGGAAAAAGACAGATGTCTGTTTATTTCTTATGCCGAGTTCCTTGCCGATATTCTTCTGTTGGTTTCGCGTATGTATGTTAAGCCGCGTCCACATTAGTAAAAATTTACGATGTGTGTGGCATGCGGCAAAAATTTGGGCGTTCATATACAATTTATGCGAGTGTGAATGTTTCGGTCGCCTATTGAACTTCATCAGATGCATAATCTTCAAAAGATATCGTTTAAAGTTTCAGGAAGTACATATTAATAGATAATCTCCCCAGGACGAATATTTAAAAAAATGTTTACATATAGTCGAAAACACAACAAGTTACATATTAAAATTTGCTAAAAAGGAGAGCCCTGTCCCTTTCGATGCATAAGTGTTGCAATATCAGTCCGCCATTTTAAATCCACTATGTTAAAAATAAAAAAATGTTTATTTTCTGACTTCATATTCATAATCAGCGACTCCGACAACCCCCAAGTGAAATTTTTTAGATATCAATATCGTTTTTTGTAAATTTTGATCCGCCATCTTGAAAATCAAAATTTAAATTTTCTGACTTCAAATTCTTCGTACTCAGCGACCCCAACAACCTCGAAGTATAAATTGTCGAGAGAAATGTATGCAGTAGAAAAATGCATGCCTCAAAGGGTTAATATGAATGCTCACGACATTGTTGGGATATATTTCATAACTTAAAATGGCCGTAACTTTGCAAAAAAACATCGTAGCTGATCGTTCAATGGCTTATTTTGAAGCATAAGAGTAGTATTAAATAAGGCATCCTGTACGTAACTTCAAAAGTAGCCCCAAAAAGATATTTTTCGAGTACATAACCTCAAATATCTCAAAATTATGACGTGATGGACCAATTCTCACTTCGGTTCGAATTCTAAACAGCAAAATGCTTAAGAAATGACCTCAGTTGCCCAACAACAGAACCTTGTAAACCTGTGATAATTGTCTATTATTTTATTATAATTCTAACACTCTGTAAACTCTTCAAACATACATATTTATCTCAAGTGTATAAAGTGATTTAAAAAAATAACTTATGGAGGTTTTAAAAACTACTAAGAGAGAAGATCGAATTCGACACCTTTTCTAGTGGAGTATGATAACGTTAATACATTTATATAGGCCATTTTGTTTTAAAAAATTTTGAATTTGCTTTACTTTTTTTTTATTGAAGATTATGTCAGAAGTAAAGTTTCCTGTGGGAAGTTTGTTTTCCTTGCGTTAGCAAATATGTGACAATAAACTACTATGTTTAATTGTAAAAGAGGGGAAGAGCATATGAAGCAACGAAAAAACAGATAGGAATGAGAGATTTTGGAATGTTAGATGGCGATCTCTTGTCATATGATAATGTCCCTCCTCGAAAGATGTTTTTGATTACATCACCTCTATATCTGTAGAATTCTTTGCAGCTAGGGAGAATGAAGGAAGGGGTTCCATATAAAACAACAGACTTAACCTTCATGTCAACCACTTCATTATCTTTTATGTCAACGTGACTGTGGGTCTACAGAAAAAATATAATAAAATTTCGTTGGCTTCCCATTTTTCTGAGATTTCGGATTTGATCTACGATCCAACGGGAGTGCTGTAAGATGAATATATTTGAGGCAAGAGAGGGATAATAAACTAAAAGTAGAAAACTAAAAATTGTTTAAAAACCAGTATTAAAGAATACTACGAAAATTTACAAAAAAAAATATTAGATTCAAAAAATTGTTTTCAACAAAATTTCAAAACAAAAAAGTTTTTAAAATATGATTTAAAAGTTATATTTATTTCAGATTTACAAAAAAAATGTTTACGGATTTATATTTGTAAAGGACATTAATAAATATTTTGTGATATACTCTCATAACTCCGCAAATTCCAGAAAATTGGAAACCACATGTCCAATATATTAGAGCGATACATACAAACGAAGCAATATTAGGAAATCTTTACCTACTTACCTTTTACTTTCCTTACAGCCACCATTTTTCTATATTATATTCAAATCTTTTTTAAATCACAGCCTATTGCACAAAAGACTTTATTAAAAGTTTTTACGTCATTTAAAACCCGTTTCGAAATCAAGATAAACATACATTCTTAAAGAAGTTTATTCCCCTTTTTAAGACGATTTCTGTAACGCATCTTATTTTCCAGTATACAAATAAAAATACTACAACTCTAAAAATTCACAATCACTGAAACGAAGTAATTCCCCAAAGCACCCTAAACAAATTCCCAAGTCCATGAAAAAACAAAAAACGATTTAACCCCACGATATTCAAAATCAACCCCTGCTAAGTTTGCGTGTTCGACCCCCTATGGTAATGTATGGCGACGGCCGGCAATAGGGGTTGAGTTGGTCAGATATGGTCAGCTTCGTCGCTAAGAAACGTTGCTGGACAGACGATATACACATTTAGGAATCGATGTGGTCTACTTTTAAAGTTTTTAAGCGTGGCTGAAGGACATTTTAAGATGTTTAAAAATCTTTAGGTTGGTGATCGCGGCTATTTCCCGCGTTAGCGGCATTGCATCAGTCTCAAAAATAACGCCAGTGGCGTACTGCAAGAAAATTCATAAGTTGGGCGTTAATAACTATGTATAAATATTATCTCGTACTTACAAGTTTTCCTACTTAGAAATTGACCGGTTCGGAAAAAAACGGAAAAAAAACATGTTTCCAAAAACGAAATAATTAAAGTAAACTAAATAAATAATGCCTAAAAAATTTTTATTGTAATATTTGCTTTATGTATATTTTGCCAAATTAAGTCCCAATGAATATAGAAAAGATAATATTTTCGCACTGAGTCGAATCAACCAAGTCCTCCCCCCCCCAAAAAAAAAAAAAAAAGAAACACCGGGTCAATATCATGAATGAATAAGAGTACTGAAAACACATATGGCCTTCTTGGCTCGAGCCTCAATATGATCATTCCAGCTGTCATGAGTCCAAAATTACTCCCAGGTATTTAACAGTTCCCTTATTTTGAAGGATCCTTCCAGACAGCATAATGTGTGTGTATTTTTTGTAAAGAATACCAACTCCACCTTGCCAAGATTTATTTTGAACCCTTCCATTTAACACCA
Source organism: Diaprepes abbreviatus (assembly GCA_034092305.1). NCBI lineage: Eukaryota > Metazoa > Arthropoda > Insecta > Coleoptera > Curculionidae > Diaprepes > Diaprepes abbreviatus. The sequence goes on from JASJET010000147.1 coordinate 2,439,625, forward strand.
TCGGAGAGATGTCCCTCCAGATCCAGATCGTCGACATAGGCCTGTGTATTGTTGTGGAACTTAACATCTCACCACCGCTTTCCGGCAAAACTGAACTTAAATAGAGGTTCAAGTTTCTGGAAAGTACAAGGATGTCTTGGAAAGATACCGGTAGATCCCACTGATGAGTTCACCACCAGTATCGGGACGAAACATCCGTACATTTTAGGTGGTCGCAAATAGTTCGTTATATGCTTTTAACATCAGGGGCATTACTATGACATGACGCCCGAGCAGGGATGACAAGATGGAAGGCCGTCGAGTCGTGGCTTTGTGCTAAAACCGGTATCCTACTTTGGAAAGACCACCTAGGATGTCCGTTCCACTTCCTTTTCAGGCCTGTGCTTTCTAACGGCTTGGACTGTTCGACAGTTAAAGCCGGAAAGCAAATGCCTTAGGGGGGCATGTTGTGGAACTTAACATCTCACTACCACTTTCCGGCAAAACTGGACTTAAATAGAGGCTCAAGTTTGTGGAAAGTACAAGGATGTTTGGGAAAGATACCGGTGGATGAGTTCACCACCGGTATCGGGACGAAACATCCGTACATTTTAGGTGGTCGCAAATAGTTCGTTAGTTGTATGCCCTTAACATCAGGGGCAATAAATACTACGACAGTATATAATAATCTTTTATTTAGAAAACTTGGCCAGGCACGGGTCAGACACGCACATGATACGGTTCTGCAGCTCTTTAAGAATAAATACATACATAATTCTAAAGTTTGAATATAAATCGATATAAAAGTTACGGCAAGTATTAAACTGACAAATCAAATACAAAATGCTGGAAAACTGTCTTAAAAAATAATAAAACATATAATTTACTTTTGATTACTCACTTTATAGCCCAGCGCATCCACCAAAAGGCACACACCTAAAATAATGAAACAATCCTAAAGCAGTTTTATAAGCATATTTTTCAAGGAGACAAGGAAATAACAAATATTGCATTTTTAGAAAACTATTCAACGGTACCCCACTCGATCGGGTAAACAAAAAAGATGAAATTGAAACAGTTTTTTTATATCTTATAAATTAGCGGCAGTGATAATTTTCGTTACATATATTTTAGTAAGATCTATTAAACTAAATTCTTTCAAATTATTAAATTTATGCTCGGTTCATACTTCCAAAAATTATCAACAACTAAGGATTTCCACTATCAACTTTTACATGCAATTTAGATGATATACTTTACTTTCATCTTTTCACAGTCCCAAATAAAAATTAACTACTATTAATGTTCTGTTCATACTTTCAAAAATTATTAACTATCACTAAGAATTTCCACCATCAACTTTCACTTGCAAGTTAGATGATACATTTTACTTTCATCTCTTCATAGTTCCAATTAAAAATTAATAATTATCCATTATCAACTAAGAAGATGGTCAACTTTTAACTTTATAAACAGCATAATGTCCGCTTTCGGATGATATCGACTGGACAAAAATTTGACAAATACATAAAAATATGAAAATATTATAAACAAACTAAATTTAGTAAAAATGCGTCATAAAATACTTGAAACACTTTAAGGTCAGTTAATACTTCAAAAAATTTTCAACTACAACTAAGAATTTCCACTACCTACCTTCAATTGCAAGTTAAATTATAATACGCTTTACTTGCATCTGTTCATAGTCCCAACCAAAAATTAACAACCATCAATTATCAACTAAGAAGTTGATCAACTTTAAACTTTTTAAAAAGTCGGTATAATTCGTGTCCGCTTTCGGATGTTGTTTGCTGTCGGAAAATTTGATAAACAAAAATATAAATAATAACATTAAAAACAAATAAATCTTGGTAAAAATTTATCATACAATAGTAGAAACACTCTAGAATAAAAATAAGTCCAATTGAAAAACAAAAAATTTAAGCCACTTGCACACGAAGCCCGTAGCCGAGCTAGGCCAGTATTGTCTCCGTGTCCACCAGCTAATTTTCTTAATTTAATTTTCCTTCACCATCTCGTCAAAAAATTGGTCGTCATACATATAGATAAATTAAACTTTTATATCCAGAACGATTAGTTAGGTTGAACGACAAAACATGGAAGTTGAACCACAAAACACGGAAATTGAACCACAAAACACGACAGTTGAACGACGCACATCATGAAAACAGAACAAAAAAAGTTAAATGTCCACAACAAAGTTTGTTTCTAGTGGTATCTGGCGTCGGAAAAAGAAACTCCAGAAAAGAAGAACCTATGACAAAAAAGAAACCTGAAATTACTGAATAGTAGTTTCAATTTTATATCAAAGATGGACATTCCAATGCTACTAATTGCAGAATTCTTTTTAGTGTGTAAATTTTTTCTATTAGATGGCGCTACCATATATGTTATTGATTTGACAGAAACGCGACACTCAAGCTACCGTAATTTTCTAATCCGCCATTTTTACTTGGTTGTAAGTCGCGCCCTTTGCGTTGTTTAACTTTATTTTTGTGATTTTAGTGACCTGAAAGTAAGTAAAACTCCAAAATGATGACCAGTTTCCAGCAACAGCAGTTTTCCCAAAGAAATATGCAACAGCAGCAACAAATTCAACCTCCTCCCATGCAGTCTGTGATTCATCCTTCGATGCAGCCTGTACCTCCACCTGGACCCCCAATTTTGGTAAGAGCTTTTCAAATATAATATAATTTTGTAATTTATTATCAGTCTGATCATATTTTGTTTAAATTGAGCTAGTTGATTTAGGATTAATTTATATTCTATAAATTGTGTTACGTTTGACAACGTCGACCCATTAAATTTGTCCATTTTCTTTTGTTCAATATTGCTACTATATGGGTAATGTTGCCAAATATTTTAATTTTGTGTAAGAAATAGATATCCGTTTCGAAAGCGACGTTTTTCGTGGAAAATTTTCCGAGATTGCAGTAATATAAAGCGCATTTTATCTTGTCACTTAAAAGATAATTTTTTCCCATTATTCAGAGAGAATGAATAGTAAGAATTGTTGAATAAATTTTCTATTTGGAAGTTACAGCATTGAAGGTGCTTTCTAAACAAAAAAAAATTAGGGCAACTACTTCATTGTGGGATGAAAAATACCACAAGCCCTCAAGCAATAAGAATTAAGTAATGATTTTAAAATAAAATCTCTAATTTTGCAGCCTCCTCAATCGCTGATGCCACCACAACCACTGATGTCGCAACCAAGAATGTTGCCACCACAACAAGCAATATTACCACCTCAACCTCCAATGCTCCCTCAACCACCCATTCTCCCTCCCCAACCTCCCATGCCTCCACAGCCCCATATTCAATCACCATCCCAAATGCAACAGTTAGAATCTATGTATGACGAGGAACCGATGTATGATGATCCCCCTGCCCCAGGAACAGAGGAACCGCCTCAAAAGTCACCACGCCTTGTCGGTAAGTCAAATTATAATTTTAAAAAATAATAATTTTGTAATATTTAGCTATGCGGGACGTCCTTAACTAATTTCGTATCTGTCTGCTTGAGATGTTCCAGAAAGGAGATTGAATCATTCAGCCCCTCTAGAGCCATTTCGTGGAGTCTAGTCTCAGATGTTAACCGACAAATGTGTAACCGTTGTTTGGCGTCGCTCGGTTGCATGGTAGGAGGGCGATTTAATGAGTAATTTTGATATTCTTGTTTGAGGTGATTGAGTATGGGTTAATTTAATAATTTTAAAGCTGGACTTGGAAAACAGGATTACTAAGGATCTTGTTCAAATATATGTTTTACATGACCATTGGTATATCTGGGATTTTCCTAACTTGCTTAGGGTATAATAGATATTCTGAAAAGTTAGATTACAAGTAGCTTATCTACATATCCCTTGTCTACCTTGTAATATTGGACTATGTATGACTTACATCCTTAATATATTCAAATCTTAATTACTTTCGTGAAATAGACACTGCATTTCTTTTAATTAATTAATTTATTTATTTAATACAGTATCAACAACTGAAGCCAATTACAGATTAATGGGGAACATTTAAAGCCCTACTAGGCATATTTTTACTAAATCATTTCAAAGAAATCATGCTTGTGATTCCCAGCTAATTTTAATGAAATATCCCTACAATCTTGGTAATATTTCATAACATTTTGGTAAATTTTAAATAAAATTTAGGATGGCAATTATAAAAATCGACGCGAAAAAAAAAGGAAAAGTAACAAAAATTGTATTCAAGAATATTTTATTTTACATTTTACAACAAATCGTTAAATGCTATATGAATACGTTCATTTTATACAAGAAATTCCATACATATCTAAACTAAAATTGTCCTTTCAGCTAAAGTCTTAAGCTTGTCTTGAGATACACAAAAAGTGCATTTTTTAGCAATATTTGTATTTACCTATTTGATATTTTGCTTACTACGTGTTATAGTAAATACTATGATTGACACGTGGGAATATGCATAAGAGTTGTTAAGTACGTATTAGAGGGTTTGGAATGTGCAAGTTAGAAAAATTCTATTATATAAAAATTTCTAAAAAAATCTTTGTTTTATAAAATACGGGAACATCTAGAGTCCCAAAATTTTATACTGCTAGTACAGATCAGTAACTTTACCAATATAAAAGGATTTCATATTTTTAAATTATATAGTTTTTTTTGCAACCTCTCGGAGTGACCTAAATAAGATAGTAATTACTTTGTTATTTAATATAAATCCCCATTTTTGTTTTTCTAATAAATTAACCCAATGTATTCCACACATTTTTGGGTAGAAGATAATTGCCTATTGGAGGTTACAGAGGCCATGACAGTGGGCAACTGTTCAATAATTAACTACTAATATTTGAAGAAATTTAGAAGCTGGTATTTATTATAGACAAAAAAGTTCAAAAGTAAGTTGTAGGTAATGATAGAACCTACAGTTTGAGCTATAGCACAATTCATTTTATTTGTTACTGTAAAAAAGCGAAAAAACCGTTATAATGTGCCTTTTTTTTTGTTTATGCAAAAATAACTTTTTCATGGCTCTTATTCCCTTAAAAGAAAACCCTCATGATAACAAAAAATGAGTGTTTTGTTGCTGAGATACGTCAATTTGTTTGTGCCGAGATATTTTTTTATTGTAGGAAAACAACACATTTTTTTGGCCTAATTCAAACAGATATTGTCCAAAGAATTATATTCTCACTGACAAAGCTGAGAAAAACATACTCACTGAAAAATAAATCTCGATAAATAATTAAAAAAATGTAATAAGAATATGAAAAAAAAATTTAAGCTATGGGTTACATAAAATATATAAATAGAGAAAAAAAGTTTTTACAAAATTTGTCTAAATAATAAAAAAAAAAGTAAAAAAATATTAGCAAGCACGTTCAGTAATCGCATCGTTTCTTTCAACTCAAATTTTCATCAAAAAACTTATCCACAGTTCACTAGTGGACGTTCTAAGAGCTAAGATTTTATCCCTTTCTTGAATAGGCACCCATTATGTATATTGCCTGATGCTCAGTGGAAGGCGATTAAAGATTGTCCTGCAATTTCAAATCACATAACCCATCTGGCTGGTGCATGAAATGGGTAAAGGAATATTGTAGGTTAGGCGAGTATTTCGTGTAGATGGACAATGAATAATAGCTTTAAATTTTGTATCCATTAGACATGCCAATTCCAGGATAAAAAGACAAGATAATATCAAAATTTTATATTTCACAAAGGAGCTATTTGAAAACTAAGAGGGTGACTTCAAATCCAGACGCGTTCCAGACTTTTTGAAATATCGATACTAGAATGCCACACGAGCAATAATTTAGAATATCTCTTTATAAGGAGAAGAATTCCATTTTTTGACTTTAAAAACAATATATTTTTCTAATGGAGTCGACTTACCAATAATATTTTATGACAATATAGGAAGTTAAGAGTAAAACTCAGTTTTGCTTAGAACAAAAAATGCGTCGTTTTCTACAATAAGTTAATAAAAAAAATACAAATAATGCATCTCAGCAACAAAACAACATTAATCACCATATCAGTAGTCATTTATTTTTTTTTTATTATCATGAGGACTTTCTTTTAAGGGAATAAAACCAGCTATGAAGTTATTTTTGCAGTATTTATGGTATAAACAAAAAAAACAGTTTTAACGATTTTTTTTGCTCATTTGCAACAATTAATTAACAAAATGAAACGCGCCATAGCTCAAATTGTAGATTTTCCCATTATCTACAACTTACTATTTTAACTTTTTTCTGTAATCAATACTTGAGCTGCTAACGTTTTCAAATGCTCATAGATAATTATAAAAACATAACCAACTGTCGCCAAATCTCCAGGCTAATCTTGTATTTACATCCGAGTCTTCAATAGTTGGTTACCTCTTACCCAGAAATCTTTGATTTTTTGTTTACATAACATGACAGGTTTTTTTAAACAGAAATATGATAGGTTTACATTTGAATTTTAATAAAATAGGAAAGTCCAGCTTATATTTGTAACATTTTTATAACCTATGACACATACTCATTCATTTCCAATATAAAGAAACTAAAACAACTTAGTTGTAAATAAAATAGCTACAAGGTGTTTTCGACGGTTCTCATAGACAAATCTATTTTCTTTTTTTGTGCTTCCAGATGCGAAATAGGAGTTAAAGTTTCGTTAACTAGCAGTACTTGGGCCCCCTCAGTGGAAAATGCCGTTATGCCGCATCCGAAAATGTACTTACCTACTTTATTTTGATTTTTTGCCTCTATAATCTTGCCAGGATGAAGTGCTTTTGATTGATTAACAAATTGAAGAATTATTTGGTTTAAGAATTAGCTGCTTTGTTATATTAAATAACATGTTTTGTTTAGCCCACTGAGCAAATACTGCTCTAGTAGCACCATAGATTTAAAAAATAGTAAATTTTTCCCACAATGTGAAGGAGGACGACGAGTGAAAGCAGTATTCCTCCCTTTTTAATGGACGGTGCATGGAAACCACTTGACTCCAAACCAAAAAAAGAAATGAAAATACTGCTGCTGGATGGAACATAGAACCAGACATAGAGTATTATTTATTTGCATTTGGGAGAGAGAAGAATACTGCTTTCACTCGTTTTCCTCTCGCACACGGCTGGAATTGGAGACGCTCAATCTAGTATTTTTTAGATCTATAAGTTGCACTTGCAATAATTTTGATTTCTTTATGAACTACTTCTCTGGCAAAGTAATCTGTCAATCATGGGTATAGTAGGTAGTACAATTAACAGAAGATTGTCAGTTATTTGTAATTGACTGGAGAGTAGCGTTTAGCTGTAATTTTTTGTATCGTATCTTTTGACTTTTTTATAGAGCAGTCCATTTTTGAACTAAAAAATTTTCCCCAAATCTAAATTATTTAATTGAAAGCACTATTCTGATGCTGAGATTACTGAGGTGATTTTAAAAGTGTTATTGCTGCACCCAAAATTTTTGTTGTTTCAAGTGTCGATAGTTACAAAGGAGTTGTCACAAGGTGCCTTATTTTTTACTTAAATTACAAAAGAAGTAATAATCAGCCTTTCATGTACAGTAAATTTTGAAAAATTTTGGCTGGTGCAGTGTTTCATGAGTATATATAGTTTCAAAAAGTGTTTAAAAGTGCTTTTAAAGAATGACTAGCTCAGCAAAATAAAGATCAAAGTATTTTTTTTTTAAATCAATAGGAAAATAGCTGTGAGAATAACTTCATAAGAGAAGTTTTTCGTTTTAAAATTTTTTAAAATTAATTTTTTTTTAGATTTAACTTAAAGAATAAATGATAAAAATTTTGCAGTTATGTTTATGATACACCATTAGTCCGGAAATAAAGGACAATCTTTTAAAAAACACATTAGACGCTATTTAATAATTAGTATTTTCTTTATCCCCTTTAAAGTATTCCCCGTTCGAGGCGATACACCTGTGCCAAGATTTTTTTGCATTATATATGCTTATTAATCGTTTTCACCTCCAAGAGAAACTCTTAGTGAACCACAACTTGAGAATATAAGAAAATGATGAACATGACTTTGGTTTTTCGCGTCGTTTCTGGTCTTTGTTCTTCTTGCAGCCTGCATTGAAATGTTAGTGTTTTGATTCCCAAGAAGTCACACCTAATGTTGCGTCCAAAATCGCATTGACATTGAGTTTTTGAGATTCCTAGCTCACCTGCTACAACAGTTTTCAAGCACCATAGTCTGTGCTTGAGCGACATGATCATTCTCAGTTGATATTGATGGTGGTTGACATTGTCAACATTTACCTATAATTTTGTTCAAAATATAAGATGTAATGGTGAGAATTGCCATGAAGTACACACAGCCTATTTATCAATGTGTGTGGCATGAAGAAATTCCACAATTCTACCAACTTAAATAAAAGGACCCATTAGATTTTACATAAACGCGCAGTTTAAATCCAAAAGTTCTGTTTATTTCCGGACAGAAGGTGTTCTAAATCTGTAAATTGCTAAATCTAGAAGTGATTCCTATACATTTGTCTATGGGATGTACAAAAATAGAGAAATAATAAAAATATATTGTTCTCTTTAATCTGACACTTTTACATTTTTTTGAGACAACATATGTTTTCCTTAAAGTGTGCTGACTCATTATTTTGTAGGTTCCCCAGTTGAATATACAGGCAATATTAACTATAAACGAATATATCCAATATGTGTTACTTTACAGTGTTTTAGTTGTGGGTTTCCTATAATTCCTGAGGTTATAAAATTTTTTAAACCAGTATTTCATTTTTAAACTGACTAACCTTTGATGAGATCTATATTAAAATTTATTTTAAAACTTATCAAAATCAAAACTCATTTCAATTGTTGGTCGGTTTAAGTTGAAAAGTTTTTTGTTTTATTTTTAGAAATTCGGCTATTGGTTCTAAAATTAAAGGAATTATAGGAAAAAAGGCAATCCTTTTTTAAAGAACATTTGATTTTTTTATTATTTTAGAACGATGCCGTTTCATGAAGGTCATTTCATAAAAGTATTGACAGTAGTTTTTAATGTTCGTTCGCCCGCTGGTAAAATTGGAGACCGATAATGTAATCATCACTCCTAGCATTTTTATTTCCAATTTAACAATAAGGGATTACTACCAAGATATAATATGTGCATACATTAATTTAGGATAAAAGGGAAAAAGTCGATACTCACATGAAGGCAACTGGATATACCATTCAAACGTTCTTTTCAATCCTAATATTGATCTACTTTAAAAAAAAAAATGAGAATGTGTATTACCTTTCAGAGATATTTATTTCAACTGCCTACGTTTTTTTTCTTGGAATTTGCTGACTGCAAGAATTTTAATCAAAAAACTATATGAATCCCACGAAGAGTACTGAAAATCGAGGAATGTAATGACACACATCATTTTTGGATGATTTTTTTAGTAAATTCTTGACTAAAGATCTACTAAAGGTAGAATTGCAATGTATGTATATATGTATATCTTATATGTAATTCCTTATTGATAACTTTGAATAAAGTTTGTCATAATCTACATCCCAAAAATATCTTGATATTTTAAGCTTAGAAGAGGTGGTTTGGAAGCCTTGATCATACCCCAATTATTATTTTGGGGTTTTATTTTAAAAATTATTTGTTACTTTTTTAAAAAAAAAGTGATAATTACTTAGAGTTGTTAATTTTCTAAACAGTATCTAATAAATTCAAAATAAGAACCATTAAAATTAGTTGGTAAAGAGTTTTACTGCCTTGGAAATTGATTAAGATCTCCAAACTACTTATCTAAAGGTTTAATATCCTTACAAAATTGAGGTATATACTATATATTTATTGAAAAGGTAACTTACATCACAAATACACATGCTTTTTTTTAAAATAACAAAGTTAAGCTATTTTTGAGCAATTTAAATAGCATAACATTTTGACCACATTACCTACTATTTTTAATTATCGACTAGTTATAGTTTGAACTTTTTTTTAGAGAATTGAACTTTGAAATGCATTAGATTTAGCAAGTACAAATAAGTTACTTTTTCAATATTTTCCTTCATATCAGTTTTTATTTATTTCTCACACACTTGCTTTGTTTTAGATGATGGAATCGAATATGTTTATGACTTAGAACAAACCGGAGAGGTTATTACAGGTAAGAATAATGTTTTTTGAAGTATATTTATCCTAATTAGAAAAATTATAAATTTTAACAACTAGATTAACTAAGAAGCTCTTAACTTTTAAACCTGAGGTCGTTGCCGTTGAAATTAGACCTACTTAGATCAGTTTTGTTTTGTTTATGATAATCTTACAATTTATATTATAAAATCGTTGACAAAATTATGGAATATTTATAAATATTATTATATATACGAGGTGTGTTCCAACAGTATCCGATCTGCGTTTAAACTTCGTGCTGACATTGTTTTTCTTCATCTGGCAGTTGGCATCCTCCATAGTAATTCCCACTTGACTAAACAACACGCCTCCATCTACGTTTCCACACGGTGAAAAATTTTGCATAGTCAGTTTTTGAAATGGCGTTGAATGTACTTATCGCATTCGTTTGGATTGTCTGTATGTCGTTGAACCGGTGCCCTTTGAGCGGAATATTCAATTTTGAAAATCGTCAAAAGTCCCAGGGGCCTATATCAGGACTGTTCAGAGGCTGGCGAAGTTGTATGATGTATTTTGCCAAAAACTGTTCCATGAGGTTCGCCGAATGGATTTGCCCATTGGGGTGATGAAGTAACCAGTCGCCACTCTGCCATTCTTCTCACTGTGTCCCGCAATCGTTTTATAATTTCAAGATAAAATCCCTTACTGATTGTATGCCCTCTTGGAGCGTGCCATGCAACTACTTAATTCATATCTATCGGATCGTGATCAGTATGTTCACTTTGGGCAGTGTAATTCTAAAAAACAATCCCTAAGGTATGGTGTACCTCAAGGGTCGGTATTAGGTCCCATCTTATTCCTCATCTATATAAATGACCTGGCATACTGTAAGGGCAAGGGAGTCAATACTGTTTTGTTTGCTGACGACACAACGTTTTATATAAGTTATCACCCTTCAGAGATTGACAGTCTTGATTACAAAACTTCAGAAAGAGAACTATTTCAATGGTTTCAAGCCAATCGCCTATCCTTGAACAACTCCAAATCACAAAGTATTAACTTTACTCTAAGGAATAACAATGAAATTGTACAGTCTTTTCTACCTCAATGTGCAATGGAGGTCAAATGTCTGGGAGTACACCTAGATGCAGGATTAACCTGGGAACAACACCTTGTTAATCTCTCAAAAAAACTATCCCAACAACTGTTCCTGTTCAGGAGTCTTGTACGGGTAACTTCCAAAGAAACTCTTCTGACAGCATATCACAGTAACTTTCATTATCTTTTGGCTTATGCTATTCTTTCCTGGGGTCATTTTTGTCATACTGATAAGGCGTTTGGACAACAAAGAAAATGCATTCGTATTATCTCTGGGCTTGGTTATATAGAAGACTGTCGAAATACGTTTAAGAATTTAAAAATTTTAACTTTACCTTGTGTGTACATTATGCAGTGTTTGTTGTACGTTAAACAAAATCTTGATCTATATAGATCACACGAAGATATTCACAACGAAACAACAACAATCTTGTGCCAGACTTTGGCCGGCTTTAGAGATCCAGAAATGGTTCAAGATACTTGGCAATAAAGTTCTACAACTGCGTGCTAGCTAGAATTAAAGCTCTTAACTTCTATCAGTACAAAAAACAAATCAAGAGCTACCTTGTGCTGAACGCGTTTTTTTCGTTCGGGGAGTATTTCAAATCTAATTTTAATCTGTAGTATTGTCATTGTCTGTTGTCAGCTTCTCTTAGCTTTTTTTTTTACCAAGACTTTCTTCTTACGGAAGAATCAATATTGTGTAATTTTATTTGTATTAATGATAATAATTAATTGACAAAATTTTAATATTTTATTTATTTGACTTGTAAAAGTACTATTTGTATGTTATTACTAATAAATTATCTTATCTTATCTTATCTTATCATACTCAAGTCGCATAACGCCTTCATAATCGAAGAAAACAATCAACAAAGACTTAACACTCCTCCAACTTCGAAATGCTTTTTTTGACCATGGATCGAACGGAAGCTTCCAGTGTGAAGATTGTCGTTTTGTTTCGGAATGATAGCCGTAAGCCTACGATTCGTCACCGGTATTGATCTTTTCGAGCACATTTCCATCATTAGTATTCTGAGCAATTTTGGAATGAATTTTGTACACAAGAGAAACATTCTCAAATTCTCGAAAAACAAGTTTTTAGAATGTTAAGTCGCACTTGCTCCACATTTTCCGATGTTATTATATTTGAAGGTCGTCCAGAAAGTGGATAACTGTCAACAGAAGTGAGGCCATCTTTGAACCGGTTGTACCATTCTTTTATCTCTGTTTTGCCCATAGATTCGTTGTCAAAGGCCTTCTGCATCGTAGTAGTTACCTCACAGGTTTAGCAACTTGCTCACTAGTATATTTTCTGGGTATAAGCCTTCCAGGTGGATTGATCCCTGAAGGTGTCTCTAATAAGCCAAAGCTTCGCACTTGAAGGTAATGTGTGAGGCCGTCTCGTTCTAGTTACCAGATGAAATGCTACATTGCCAGTCTCATTACTTAATTTATACATCTCATAACAGCAATAAATTATAATTTTTTTCGTCTTATTTAGGTCCTGGCGCAAGAAGTAATTCAATAGCCGGTATCCTAGGGGGAGCGTTACCAAAACTATCCTCGGATCAAAATGATACAGTTGCAAAGGCGAAAAAATATGCTATGGAGCAAAGTATAAGAATGGTTCTTATGAAACAGACTATTGCTTATCAACAACAAGTAAGAATTACCAGCTAATACTAAGTTGAACCTAAATGAAGCTATTAATTAATTTAAGGGGTCATGTTTAGTTAAATTAAAAGGTCATTTAATGCATTTTTGTTTCCTCTAAATGGTAAATATTTTTTCAAATCTGGTATTCTATTTTACACTGTATATTTACTTACTTTAACCTGTAATCAATGTAAAAATTTACAGTTGATAAATTAATCAAGACAGAATTTTGGGTTTTGAAGTAAAAATTCCATTAAACATTTCCAATTTCAATGTGCAAGTCTTCAGCTCTTGAACAGTTCTCAGTTCAAAATTTTTTACATCCTGTTAGATAATGCTGAGAGACTGCCAATCTAAACTAAAACTGAAGGAGTGAACCTCAAGGTCTGGCGTCAGTCAGAAGGCAGAAGTTTAATTAAAAGAATACCATGGCAAAAAATAAAAATCATTCCATCAACAGTGACATAAATATTCCGTTATTTATACTAAGTTTACAAAATCAGTTCAGTAGTTTTTGAAAAATCGTAATCACTGTTTCAAATATACGCGATTAAAGGTAAAAAAAATAGGACTACTTATATAAATAATTTATTTTAATATATTTCTATACTTAGTTACTATTTGGTAAATTATGTATATTTACATCCACCTTTTATACTGCATATAACTGCCAATTAACCCTACCTGCCTGCCTTAAACTTTTGCGCGGCAGGGTTTATTTTGGAAGCTTATAAGGTCTATCAGTTTTCAAGATATTGTGCTTCAGAAAATGTAACAAAAAAAAGATAGTTTCTTGAAAGTTTTAGCTGGACATAACCCCTTAAATATATATGATTCCGGTTTCCTAAGAAAATCAGCCCCATTGTGATGTTTCCTTTTATCTTTTCCAAATATGTTCACCATAAACGTATCTCTTAAACGGTCGGAGCTTAGCGTCGTGCACACGTGCCGAAAATTGATGTTTCACACGAGGGGTCTTCAGCATGGGTACGCGCTTTATTATTTATACCTCTAAGGTGTTCACACATCATATATATATATATATATATATATATATATATATATATATATATATATATATATATATATATATATATATATATATATATTAAAAATAAACAAATTCACGGTCTATATATTTGAAAAAGTTGTTTTATTCTCCTTACGACCGTTAAGAAAGGGGACAGACAGTATATTCTCTGCGAATTCCACTCTGGTTCACTCTCCATACTAGTTTCGACCACCTAATGGTCTCATCAGTGGAGCTGTAACGAACCGAGAGTAAAATGCACAGAAAACAAATGTCTACTTAAAATCCCCATATCGTAAAGTATCGGCAGGATATTACCTGCAGAACTTGATGCCGGACTGCTATCTTAAACAGTACAAACGAACATCTGAATATACCCCGGAGCGGTAGGAAATTTATTAAAAATAAACAAATTCACGGTCTATATATTTGAAAAAGTAAGAAAGGGGACAGACAGTATATTCTCTGCGAATTCCACTCTGGTTCACTCTCCATACTAGTTTCGACCACCTAATGGTCTCATCAGTGGAGCTGTAACGAACCGAGAGTAAAATGCACAGAAAACAAATGTCTACTTAAAATCCCCATATCGTAAAGTATCGGCAGGATATTACCTGCAGAACTTGATGCCGGACTGCTATCTTAAACAGTACAAACGAACATCTGAATATACCCCGGAGCGGTAGGAAATTTATTAAAAATAAACAAATTCACGGTTTATATATTTGAAAAAAATTCCTTACTTTTTCAAATATATAGACCGTGAATTTGTTTATTTTTAATAAATTTCCTACCGCTCCGGGGTATATTCAGATGTTCGTTTGTACTGTTTAAGATAGCAGTCCGGCATCAAGTTCTGCAGGTAATATCCTGCCGATACTTTACGATATGGGGATTTTAAGTAGACATTTGTTTTCTGTGCATTTTACTCTCGGTTCGTTACAGCTCCACTGATGAGACCATTAGGTGGTCGAAACTAGTATGGAGAGTGAACCAGAGTGGAATTCGCAGAGAATATACTGTCTGTCCCCTTTCTTAACGGTCGTAAGGAGAATAAAACAACTTTTTCATATATATATATAAAATTAATTTTATTAAAAGTGAAAATTATTGTTTCTTTCTGTAATTTCAGTTAACAAGCCTAACTTGTCGATTTTTTACTATGTGAAATTTTGTATATTGTGTATTCTACAAAAAATAAAAGTAAATTTGTGTTTCGGACTTGGTAACTTTGGATTAATTGGGGTTGATTGTCTTGGAGCTAAAATTTAAAATGGCGTTCATTTCGGTTTTTTCTATACTTGAAAAATGACAAAACGTGTAAATCACTGAATAAAAATAACATTAAATAGCACTCTGAAACACTCGGATAATACTGAAGAAAGATGTTTCAATGTGGCATAGTGAAAATGGCGCTACGAGTGCAACCTAGAATGCCGGAAAAATGTTCATCCCATTCTTGTAATATAGCACTAACTTATTTGTTTTTTTACAGAAAAATAAGACTTTCCAGCGACATCAAGTTCTGGTCCTGATGTGCAGGTTAGTATTTGAACTTTGGTTTTATATTTACATTGTAAAGTGAAAATTTAAACTAATAGAAGTAAAAACTTATGATGATTGTTTAGATACATGGAGTTGTTGAGGATTACCTAATTCTCCGATAATGACTTTTCGCTGATAAGATCTGAAATTTTCGACTTAACATTTTTAAATTTTTATCAATTTTTTTTTCTTACTTGGAATATTTTAATAATTATTTTATAAATAGATTGTAATTAATTTTGAAATTAATTGCAGAGTCTACGTGGGATCAATAAGCTTTGAGCTTAAGGAGGACACCATTCGTCAGTCGTTCCTGCCCTTCGGCCCCATTAAATCAATCAATATGTCCTGGGATCCGGTCACCCAAAAGCATAAAGGTAAGTAGTAACATTAGAAGGGAAACTAGAATTCAAACTTTGCAAGTCTGTAATCTTCGTTAATAAGATGAGATACAAATGTAAAGTTTAAAATTTACTTTCATAATTTTATTAACGTGTATATTGCATGCATTGTATTGAAATCAACAAATTTTTTTATAATTTTTTTTAATCAAATAATTTCCAATTTTTTAAAATTATAATCGACTAGCGTCCTGTCCCAGATTATTTTCTTTTTAAAGGGTTCCAATCACTTCCCATATTAAATAAAAAATATTAGATCATGATAGAAATCATTTTTTTTTTTTATAATAGTTTGTCGTAATCTATACTATTGTGGAATTTCGATTAACTTTACTATGTAAATGTTTGGGAATTCAACAGCGGTGGAACTGAGAATCTCCTTTCAGAAGTGGTTTAAAAAAGTAAAAATTTTTACCGAGTCTTATAGGAAATCAGGATCTTGGTACTCTCCTTTGAATTATACTACCATTTTCGATTAGATGAGGTTGAAAAAAAAAATAAAAAATGATCTTTTTGAAACATAGTTTTCTTTTTTTACAATAAAATATTTAACTTACCGTGGGGTTTGCTGAGATATAAATTAAAAGGAATGACAAAATTTTCATGAGCGCGCACTTGAGATCTTCAGGGTTCCAAATAACGCCCTCTAGCGGGAGCCGCGAAAATCATTCTAATATAGTTATTATTTCGTTTTAATTGTTAAACCTTCTTTCTTAAATGAGACCAAGTTTATCAAATTCGATTCAGCCAAACCAAACTTATGGTAACTTTTATCAGTAGACTTTTTCCATACTCTCCTGCCCTAACTTTACATCTTACAGCAAAGAGTGTTAAACCAAAAAAAATATAGAATTGTAGTAAAATTATCTTAAAAAATTATTTCCAGCAATTTCTCTTGGCCATTTTCCTTAGTTTTTTTTCCCAAAATTCCTAGACTATCACTTCCTGAGATTTGGTACCCGTCCACCTTTAATGAAACACCCAGTATATATAGTATATTTATTTTTTTAAAAGTAATTTTTGTAGTATTATCTTACAGTTAAATTAATTCAATAATAATTTGTTTTTTTTTTATTTAAAAAACCTTAAATTATTTTCAATTGGCAAATATTCAACAGTATCAAATATTAAAATAGCTCTGTAGCTCTAAAAACTAGGATAAATATTGTTAACGTGTTTATACGTCGTGGGTTATGATGATGAAATAAGGAATGGAAGGCATCACGAGGAAGCAAATACTTTGTGACACACAGTAAACGTACTATTATTTTATCCTTTTAAGATTTTATACGTATCATAATTGTCAATAAATAAGCATGATGGCTCTCTATGACCTTTTAGAAAATTTGCTCAAATCGCTCGTTATTTTAATATATAAAAACCCTTGCATATTGACCATAACCATGTATAAAATCGGTTCAAATTTTCATAATATTAAGGAATATCTAAAAAATGCAATTATTGACTGTTATTCATTTTTTTTATAGAAACATTTATTTCGTAGGTTTTGCTTTTGTGGAGTATGAAATCCCAGAGGCGGCGCAGTTAGCGCTAGAACAAATGAATGGGGTGATGATCGGAGGGCGGAACATCAAGGTAAATGTTCGTGTTCAGTTTTTTTATCTTCTTTTATTATTTGATTAGGGGCGGAATTTACCCGTTATCTCTGATTTTATTTAAAAACGGGTCAGTTCCGCCAATAGTTTATTAATGATTTTGGTAGAGTTGCTCAAATTTGACAATCAATTATATTTTCAGTCCAAAAATAAATGAAACTTTAGAATTTAAATCGCGCGCGTATGTAGAATAATATGGGCCTTTTTTTTTAAAGTTGATACAACTGTAAATGATCACGTGAAATTTCATGACGCTACACACATCAGTAAACAAGTTACGGTGGTTTTGGTAGAATGTTTTTGGTGCTTCATGGCGATTTTTACCATACTGAAATTAATTGTACAAAGATTTTGTATTAAATTATTTGTTTTGAAATAATTTATTTTTTTTGCAAACGCATCTTGGACTATGGTACTCGAAAATTGTATCTCATTTAAAGCCCTAGCATGTGATTGGGGATTTCAAAAACTCAATGCCCTGTGATTTTGATCGAAAAATTATGCATGCAGCACGCCGCTTATTGCATTGAGCCAAAACACCGAATTTTCTCCAAAAACAATATTGAATATTGGTCGCTTCTGGGATCACTACCAACGGCTCAAATTTCTCGCAACAACCAGTGGGATTGAAAGAAGAGCTAAGACCAAAAAGAGCACGTCTAACCAAGTCAAATCAAAGTCATGTGCACTGTTTTCTTCAATTATTAAGGCATGGTTTGCCAAGAACTATTTGTTCTGTGATAACGGACACTAAACAAGTTGGAATCATTAATTTTATCTGCGATAACAACTCGGGAGATTCCACAAATCGATTTAAGATTTTAAAGAAAATACATAAATACATTAGACTTTCAAGGGTTGGCAGATTAATTGTCTCAAGTACTTCCCTGTATATAATATCTGCTCCAATTTGTATCTAATGAATCTTTTTTCAACTCTTTCAAGTTGGTCAATATATTGCCTATAGAAAGGTAATCATACTGGACAAGCGTATGCTAGAACTGATCTAACATAAGAACATAATGAAGTTTTGAAGAACAATATATTATTAAAGTCTTTCAGAGTTCTTTTAATAAAACTCAATAGATTTAAATCTTTATTGGTTAAATAATTAACATGAAAATTGAAGTTTTTGTCACATATCTCCCGTATGGTAAGGTAGTGTCATTTGTGGATGATATTCATATATTTGGGAGTGCCGATGATTGTCAAAGCCTTCAGCTTAGATCGAATGAAGCACAAACCTCTATAAGCGAGTGGTTTACGTCAAATAGGATCAGTATAAATGAAACTTAGACCCAAAAAATTTGTTTTTCATTGCGTCCTCTGCAGTTTGTGTACAATCTCAAAATATTTAGGTATTTACATTGACCCCAAATTGTCTTGGGGAAAGCACTGCATACAATTGGCCAGGAAGTTAAGTCAGATTACTTTTGTTTTGACAAATTTTAGAAAAAACGAATGTTTATTATGCCATTCCGCTCATTTTTCAAAGATTTTTGAAGTTCAAAGGAGGTATGTGAGAGTGACAGAATCGTTTAGGTTTAAAATTCTTTAATATCCTCTCTGATGGGATAGGGTCATCTCCATTTTCACAGTTTAAACTCGCGTTCTCTGAGTAATTACTAATAATAATTTTTTTGCTGCTTCGATGAATATTTGTGTAGCAAATTTAAGGACACAGAAATATACTATTTAAGTTTGTACTTTTGTAATTGTTGATTTTATATTTTGGCATGTGTAATACTGTATTGTATGAACAGTCTTGAATAAAGAATTATTGATTAATTTGTCAAAATATACACCGAAATCCTGAAGATGCTCTAAATTTTTCAATATGTCGTTCATTAAGTTGTATGCCATTCAAAGTACACCATTCGCGTAACCCCTTTATATCTTGTGGTAGTCTCAGTCATCCTCGGTTCTAAAAGCTCAGTACGGTTTCACGTTTGAAGGTCTAACAGTATTCAGCTAACAGGTTTGGGGTCCCTTTTCCATTATACCGTTTCTCCATTTGAATAAGTTGCTGATGAAATCTTTCTCCATATTCATTTGAAACTTTCTGAATTGTCAGAGAAGAATTCCAAATGAGAGTGAAGAAAATACAGCTTCAGTGACATGTTGCAACTTAAAGTCTTGAAAGATTGAATAAGTCCTTCAACTAGATCTTTGTAGTTCTCTGATTTCTTGGTACCTAGGAAGTTGCTACATACATTTTTGAAGGCAATCCACGCCCTATTTTCTTTTTTCTAAAGTGTAGTTTTAAAATTTTCTTCTTTAAAAAGTTCTCGTTTTTGCGGCCCAACGAACATTCCTTCTGTGAGCTTTGCCTCACCTATACGAGCGAATTTCCGTCTCAAAAAAAGAAATGCATTTCGTTCTCTAATATAAAGGCTTAAACAAAAAATTTTTTAAGCCCTAGTTTCATGTGCAGAGGAGGTAAATAAATTTTCTGCTGTTATGCTATGGTTTCATTAAGGACGTTTTTTATGCCGGGCAAAATGTTTTCACGTAACGGCCATTCTTTAACGACATCATGTTGGTTTCTGACTCTGCTGTCCCATTCGCATTAAAAACAACAATATTTGGTGTATCCATTCTGCAATCCTGTAAGCAGTGATAATTTTTAGATCAGCACAGATATTCCATTTATGATCTTCGTATTTTATGCTTTGAAGTAATATACGCGTGTTCTCGTACGCCACTGCGAGAACATTGTTTTGAGATGATAAAAAAAAAACTGCTATATCACAAAATGTGTAAGCGGTTACATTTCAACACCGGAAAAAGCGTTGACACAAGTGTTCACCTCGAATAGGGAATACTTTGGAGAAAATTAAATATTGACGAATAAATAATGTTTTAAGTGTTTTTTTTTTTTTCAGAAGTTTCATTTATCTCCAGACAGAAGGTATATATGTTTTCTTTTCTTTCTGTTATTCAAAGATAAATACTTTCTATTAGTAATGATAAATATGTTTTTCCTAATACATTGAAAGATCATTCTGTTGGGCGATTCTACCATAAACAGGCTTATATTTTACGGGTTTTTAAATTTTTTCATAAACTTGACAATTTTTCGAATATAGAGAAAATTATTCCTGTTATTATTTATGTTTTAGAAATCCTTTTGTTTTTAAAACCAGTTCATAGGATGTTCCAAAATTAGTACATGATGTTACAATCTGAAATATAATGGCAGTATTAATTAAAACTCACAAATACATGGAAATAAAAATGAATGTTTTAGAAACTGCTTATAATATAAGTGCTTTTTACAGTTTAAAAAATCATACCTAATTTATACAGGGCGTTCAGTAAGTATATATCAAACTCTCGACCCTGCATAGAAAAAGTGTCAAAATAACTCTAGAGTTTCATATGTTTTTTTTCCTGAGATGCCCCCTAACAGAGATATGGCGCTTGAAAGGGATACTCAGTGGGTTCTAGCTTCTCAGCTAACTTTTATATTTTTACGAAATTTTAGCTTGTTGTATAACCAAGGGTCCCATGACAAATTTTGATATAGGGCCCGTCTAGGGCAAGCTATGCCACTGCCAAGGAAGTCAAGATCGAATTCGCCACTAAACTCGTACGCTGGAAATTTCGACAGTCGTCAGTTTTCAAAACTAAAATTCAATTTTTTGAATGTTCTAGATTCTAGATAATCATCTAAAAAAAGATGCCTGAGAAAATCTGAATCATTCATATTGCAGGAAATAAAACTGTTTGTATATATTCTTTCCTTCAACTGCCTGAAAGGAGAATAATAGGCAACAAGTTAAACACGACAGAAATAGATTTATTTATTTCTTATTGAAACCTTAATTTTTAAGTTTTGCGTACTCTGGTGGATGTATAGATGTCGTTCGATTGGAGATACTTCTCATTCTGACATCGAAAATTCGTCAGATTTAATATCCTGCCGACATGTCTCGGAATTTATATTTTACGTAGACAGTTGTTTCCTGCGAATGTTGCTCTTGGTTCTATACGGCTCCACTAACGAGACTACTTGGTGGTCGAAACGCGTATGGAGAGAGACCCAGAGTTGTAGTTGCTGAAAATAAAACTCTTTGTATATATTCTTTCATTTTTCTCTGCCTGAAAGAAAAATAATAGGCAGCATGCATACCCTAGTAATAGCAGTAATTACACATAATGCGGAATTAATTAAGCTGTTATCAACTAATTAAATTACCATAAACAAATGTAATATTAATATACTTTTTGACAATTAATTAATACTGGTTATCATTAAAAACCAATGAACCTAATAATTTAATGCTGACAGATAACATGTATATAATTTATGCATAGACAGGCAAGAAGAATTTATATCCAGAAATTTCCAATTTGAAATATACTAGATCGAAGAAAATTTGAAAGCGTTGATCATAACTTAACAGAAACAAAGAGATGAAGCTTAACAAATAATAAAAATTTGTTTTTGATAAAACCTTGGAAATCAGTAAATTGTCCCAAAATTATGTAAAACATTAAGTACATATTTTTTGTGTTTAATTAAGCAGATGTTTAAAATGGGTGCCTTGTACTTGCAATGCACTTTCTTACTCTGCAAATTTTCTTTCAATGGACTCAAAATAATATTACAAGATTATTTTGAATAAGATTGAAATAATGGATTATTCTTTTAAGCAACTCTCCCCTGACGTTGAATAAATAAGTTCTTTGAGGTTCTCCTATAAAAAAAAGTCCAACCATTTAGGTCATGATATTTTGGTGGCTATAAAACAGGTCCGCCTTTACCCATCCAACGATTACCAACAGTATCAAATGGCGATGCAATAAATCGTTAAAGTGTGATAGAACACCATCGTGCATAAACCACAACTGAGCTCTAACTGGCCTGGTTATTTAAATTTTGGTGTAAAAATTGTGCACCAGTTAATTTTTTCTTCAAAAGGAAATAACGACTCAAATAATACCTAATGATCCTCGCTCAAATGTTCACCATAAATCTTTATTGGAGCCTAGTCTGTATTACTGTACGGGAATTTTTTTCATGATAAACGTGTAAATCATGATTATTTACTACGCCGTCCCTTGTAAAACCAGCTCCGTTCGTAAATAAAAGATCTAGTTAAATGTAGATTTTCTCTAAGTTTCTGTAAAAATCACTTTGAGTAATTAAGTCTTGCAGGATTCAAATTCTTTTTTCACATTATATATCAATTTGATGTACACATCAGAGTAGCAATCTAAAATAAACACTAAAATCTAAAATTAAATTTTCATTAAAACTGTAAAAGCTAATGTTAACCTAAAGTTTTTTTTTAAAAGCCTGTTAAAAGCAGTACCCTTATGTGTTCAGCAGAACAATTTTGTTGCCCAATATCCTGGGTCGTTCTGACACTTATCCAGCTGCCATTAAATGGGGGTAATATCTATTACGATGTCTAGTTTCATAACCCGTCATATCCTAGTGTGTTTTATAGGTGTTAATATTTTTCTTAAGACAGAGGTTCTCAAGGATAAAAAGAGATGGCAGAGTAAGCACTCTTATGCTTCAGAATGCGTCCCTGAAATCATCACGGAAACCTAAACCACACACGCCTTTCAATGTATCTCAAAAAGTCGCTCGGCCCATGAACTCAAAATAGTATTGCGTAGGAAAGTTGCAAAGCACACTGTGTTGAAATACCCTCTCTGCCACACTTCAGATTAAATAAAGATATTTTTTGAAACCCTAAAGGCTACAGAATTTATGTGACTATCCCAATGCAACTTTGGGTCAATATGTACCTCCAGAAACCCCGCGTCTTCAGTAGAGTTCACATGGTCCAATTTTTTCATTGAAAATATCATCTTTGTTATTTTAACCGATTTTAGATGTAACTTATTATCATTAAACTAATCTGCCACCATCGCCTGTCACCACGGAGCTCGCCAGCCAGCCGTCTACTGTACATGCTCCTACAGATATTGACGTGTCGTCAGCAAAAAGAGTGAATTTGGGTGTTGGTGATAGATCATTAATATAAATTAGAAAAAGGATTGGTTCTAGAACAAAGCGTAACTTTATTTCACGCCCCCACGCCATGTATGTGTAAAATAAAATTTAAGCAATTGTATACTTTTAGAGCAGAAACTGTAGGCCTCTAATTTACACAGAACTCCTTGGGCCACATAGTTGGCTCCACCCAGGTCACATAATAAAACTATCTTATACTATAGGTTCTGAAAGCCATTATAGATATCTGAAAGTCGGTCCGGTTTACCTAGAACTGTATTTCTACCTTTCTAAATCCAAATTGGTAATTATTAAATAGACTTTTTATTTCAAAATTTTGAATAATTCGTCTAAACGTACATATTCCGATCAGTTTAGAAATTATGGGAACCAAGGAAATCGGTCGATAATTTTCTGGCATATCGGAGTTCCCTGGTTTAAATAATGGGATTACCAGGATAATCCTTTGAAGATAATGTCTATACCTTTTGAATGTGGAAAGAATGAAGCTGTTGTTCTTGAAAAGTTCTATGAACAACTCATTTTTTGGTAAGGTGAATACTGGATACACCTTTTCTCTCCATTATGGGGCATCTTGGGAAAAAAATTATATGGAAAACTAAGGTTTATTTAGACGCTTTGTATGGCACTGCCGAGAGTATGACATATATTACCGGACACACTGTATAAAATATATAAAAAGCGCTCATTCAAAACTAACATAAATTCAACTTTCAAAACTGTTATTTTTAATAATACATAAAGTTTTTTGTTTATTTTATAAGTCTTTATTCAATAGTTTTTATGACTTTAATTACAAATGATAATGTTAATAAAAACTATGAGCACAAAATTGGCTAGTATAACCGAATTTATCACGTTTTGCTAAAAATTTTCTAAAAAAATATAGACCAGTAGGTCTATAGAGAGAAATATAGGCCTCATTTTTCTTTAAGTTTCTAAGAAAAAAATAACTATTAGAATTACTCGGGCAACTGGATTATGACATATTTTTGCATATTTTTTATATTTAAATAAATTCATTTTGATTATTAATTAAAGAATTAATATTAAAACTTTAATGTTCAATAAATCTAAAGAGAAATGAAATAAAAAGAATGATATGTCAAAATCATTATGCCCCAGCGGTAATTCTTTCCTTAGGCTAAGTTGGAGTCGATTCGAATTATAACCATATTCACGTCAACTACTATTCAAAAAAACTTATTGATTTCTTGATTTAGTTTATTTAAAAATTTATAGTTAATAAAATTAATAATAGACATACCAATGTCAAAAATTGACGTGAGTATGGTCAGCTAATGTCGGGTTTTCTTTTTTGTTGCAGGTGGTAGGAAGACCAAGCAATATGCCCCAGGCTCAAACGGTCATTGACGAAATTCAAGAAGAAGCAAAGCAATATAATAGAATATATGTTGCTTCCATCCATCCTGATTTGACAGAAGAGGATATTAAGAGGTAAGAAGGTCACAATATTAATATGGAAATTCTTAACAAGTATTTTTCATAAGATGTTTCAAGAACGGATATCATTTAATCCTACGTTAAGATGACTTACAGGTTACAACTGTAAAAGAACTTTTAAGCTAATAAATTGAAATTAATGTTCAGCATAATTAAAAAATAATAATCCTTTAATTTTCAGCGTCTTCGAGGCTTTTGGCCCCATCGTTTATTGTAAGCTAGCTCAAGGCCCCACTGGCAATAAGCATAAGGGCTATGGCTTTATAGAATACGAGACTGCACAGGCAGCAAATGAAGCCATTGCTAGCATGAACTTGTTTGATTTGGGAGGACAATATTTAAGGTAAGTTTTACATAAATTTATTTATTTGCATGTACATTACAGAATTATTTTCAAAAGGTACGTACATAAAATCAATACAAAATAATGTTGGTACAGATGGATAATTAACTACCTAGTTAGTATTTTCCATTGATTAAAACTTTTATAACAAATATCTATTTAACAATAAGAGCTCTCAAACCATAATTTGCCAGTGATTGTAATAGTAGTTACAGGAAATAAATGCTGTTGGCAAGTTTGTCCATTTTCCCATAATAAACGACAATAATTTTTGATAAGATTTTTTTCATCTGACTTGATTAAAGAGAACAAGGTACTCTTTTCGTCCGGAAGGGAACGCTCCATTATTTTAAACAGAATCTTTTTTTCTCCTCGTTAGTGTATAGTGTGATGCATTGCTCAATTTTTATTGTGTTATGAGGAAGTGCTCTGTCACTTGTCACTTTGACAAATTTAAATTTTTATAATTTGACGATTGGTATGACTAAACTGCGGTCTACCTGGTCTGATGGAAGGATGAGGTGCAAGCGAAACCCGTACTTTTTAACGGACTTCTAAAAGGGGGAGGTTCTAAATTCGACTGTTACATATTGTTTTTTTTTTTGTTTTATACACGTGCGTCGATTACTCCAGAATGGCAGCACCGATTTGAATGAATTTTTTTGCGTTATGTTTAGGAACTTGCGGTGGTGGGTTCAATATCATTTTGGCCGAAATTGGTTCAGTAAATCCACGACAGGAAATATCCCCCGAGAAATGTTACCATCAACATTCATATGTTTACCAAAGAAAGCAAATTCAAAAGAATGCGGTGACTATGGAACAATCAGTCTCATGTCACATGCTTTGAAAACCCTTTTAAAAATTATACACGCTAGAATACATTCCAAATTGGAGCTGGATATTAGTGACACACAGTTTAGCTTCCGGAACGGGGTGGGTACAAGAGAAGCATTATTTGCTTTTAATGTGCTTACTCAAAGATGCTTAGATATCAATCAGGCCCTCTATGTCTGCTTCATAGATTACAACGAAGCTTTTGATAAGGTCAAACATGACAAACTGATAGAGATTCTCAGAAGCAAAAATTTGGATGAAAGGGATTTAAGGTTGATATCAAATCTGTATTACAATCAGCGAGCGGCAGTAAGATTTGGACAGGAAATATCCGGAGATGTGGAAATACAAAGGGGAGTCAGACAAGGGTGTATGTTGTCACCTTTACTATTTAACGCTTATTCTGAAGAGGTCATATTGGAGAGTCTTGAATCTGAAACAGCAAGGATAAAAGTAAACGGAGTTTTAATCAACAATATTAGATATGCAGATGACCCCGTAATAATAGCTGATAGTTTGAAAGACCTAGAAAAGATAATGAAGAAGATATTAAAAGTTAGTGGAGAATATGGACTCTCTCTTAACACGAAAAAGAACAAGTTCATGATAATTAGTAAAAACAACACCAATAATAATGAAACCCTAATGGTAGGAGGCCAGCACATAGAAAGAGTTAAGAAGTACACTTACTTGGAAACCCTAATAACAGAAAATAATGACTATACCGTCGAAATAAAAACCAGAATCGAGAAAGCACGTGAAAACTTTATTAGAATGAAAAAGGTTATCTGCAGCAAAGATGTAACGTTAGCCCTGAAAATACGACTGACTAAATTTACGTATACAGTGTTCTATATTATGGAATGGAAGCACGGACACTGAATGGAGAGGCAATGAGAAGACTTAACTCTTTTGAAATGTGGACCTATAGAAGAATTCAGAGGATTTCGTGGGTGGATCGAGTTACGAACGCCGAAGTGTTGAGAAGAATGGGGAAAGAAAAGGAAGTCGAGATAACAGTAAAACAGAGAAAACTGCAATATTTCGGACACATTATGCGAGGAGAAAAGTACAGCATCTTATGGCTCATGATCCAGGGCAAAATAAGTGGCAGAAGAGGCGTGGGACGACGACGAATTTCATGGCTAAAAAACCTAAGGGAATGGTTTGGATGCAGTTCAAAACAACTATTTAGAGCAACTGCCTCAAAAATTAAAATAGCTATTATGATTGCCAACCTCCGCGATGGAGAAGGCACTTGGAGAAGAAGAAATCCAAGGTGGCGCTTATAATATGGCGGACAAAAACAGTTTTGTCCGATTTTCTCCAAAATTGGTACGAGGGAATTTTCGGGGTCGCACACAACGGATCTTAAATTATTTTTAAAAAATTCATCCAAAATTGGTAGAGGGGGGGGGCTTTTAAAGGTGTGAATGATGAATTCAAAATTATTTTAAACAAATTCAATATAGCGGATCCAGTATGGCGTCGTAAAAATTTTACATTTTTTGATTTTGTACAAAATTGGTATAGGAAAGTTTTTGAGGGTGTAAATTACGAATTTCAAATTATTTTTTAAAAAAATCAACATATCTCTCAATTTTCTTACAGTAAACTGTGAGATTGCAAATGAATAGATTCATTGAGTTGACGTCGAAAGAGTTAACATTAAGAATTATCAAAATAGCAGGACTTAAAATGTTTGGCTAAAGCTGCGACTATATCACGTTGAGTATTTTGCTGCTTATTGTTATATTTCATTATACGTAAATGCCATAATCCTTACGTAAATTGTTTACATTGAACCAGAATTGTTTTATGATCAGTATTCCAGGCAAACTTTAAATTAGAAATATTGATTTGAACTTTGGAGTCACGACGATGTATTAATACTATTTTGTATGATTGTTTAGTAAGGTAATTGATTCCTAAACCAAATAACCTTACCTCCTATGCTAACATAAACAAAAACTGCCAGATTCGCTCAGAAGTTTTAAGAGAAGATGGATCTTCTAGTCGACCAGTTTCATTTTGCTGATGTTATGGTTATAATTTGTATTACATATGTCTGCAAATAAACGCTCATATAGAAAAATTAGGGATAAAAACCTAAATATAGTCTTGAAATCAACAATCCTGAAAATAAACAAAATTTTTTATTTTTGACGATTCTATCATAAATACAAAAGAATTTTATATTCTTGTATTTTTAAAATTTTAAACTTGTTTGGCTTATTGTTGTACTTATCAATACTTTACTGTCAATTTTGACTGGTTTGGAAGTTACACAGTTAGTGAATTAAGGGGTAAAATTTTAATATTATTTGTAATAAACTCTTAATCTCTTTTTTTTTAGGGTTGGAAGAGCAATCACGCCTCCAAACGCTCTTTTAGGTCCTTCAAGTGGATCAAATGCCTTACCTACAGCTGCTGCGGTTGCAGCTGCGGCAGCTACAGCTAAAATTCAAGCCATGGATGCAGTAGCTAGTAACGTAGCTGCTTTAGGTAATATATTCTTAAAATTTTGCAGTAACCACGTTTTTAAATGGCTCACTATTTATGAGATATTCATTACAAACTCTATTTTAAAGTATAATCTTTCCACTAATCATAATTATTCTTGTGTTTTTGTAGGTCTGTCAAAACTAGGCCAACCAGCCACCACCTTACCCCTGGTTTCCACCACTCCAGGGGTAGTAACTTCCCCTGCCTTAGGAGCATCTATGAGCGGTGTTTCAGGATTAGCTACGCCAGCTGTAGGTCCACCTGGTCTAGCTATTCCTGGAGTAATGCCAGTTGTCCCACCCCCTGGCGTTGCTATTCCCCAAAAGGTTAACAACACGATACAGCCGGCGATAGTGCAGCCGGTAAGAGCTAATCTATATAATAAGCACGTTTTTACTAATGGAAAAATGTTTTATTTTTAAGACGAAGAACCCCACATTATCCTTATGGGAAATGACTCTGGGTCCAATTTTCTCAAACTCTAGGAAAACATAGTTCTTGAGTAGTAGAACAAAAGCTCTTGTGAGCACAGAGCTCAGAAACCCATAGTTTTTGAGACAAATAAACGTGAAATTTTTAAGAGGATATTGGTGAACCAATAAGTATAGATATCCTTGAAAATTAAGGGTTCTTTAGAAAAAGCATTGGTTTTTGAGATACATGTCCATGAAAGCATTTGTTGTACTACTCGAGAACTACCTTTTCCCTGATTTTGAGAAAATTTGAATAAGAACCATTTTCCCATAAGGTTATTGCAGGGTTCTTTTCAGTAATAATCGAACATTTTTTATAGGTTTTGGGTGGTATGTCTGTACCGATAACCTCCACTATAGTTGCTGTTCCACCTCCACCACCAGTATCAAATAAAACTACAGGTAAAATATGCTTATGTTCATTCTTCGATAATATTTAGTATTTTTTTTTAACAAAGAAGAAATAAATAATAAACAAATATACAAATTTAAAAAATATATATATGTTTTTTTAGCTAAATAACAAAAACCTATAATTTTTAGTGGCCCATCAACAAGAAGCAATGAAAAGAGCAGCAGAAGCCCAATTGAAGCAACAAGAGGAACTACAGAAAAAATTACTAGATCAAAATGAACCTCAGACTTTACAACAACAAGAAAACATGTCAATAAAGGTTAGTTTTTAAAAGTGCAGTGTTAGTACAAATTTAAAATAAGTATATCCCAAATGAAATAAATAATCTGAATATATTTTAATTTTTTTTTTAGGGTCAGAATGCAAGGCACTTTGTAATGCAAAAACTAATGCGTAAAGTGGACTCTAGAGTGGTCATCCTTAGAAATATGGTGGGTCCGGAAGATGTGGATGAAATGTTGCAAGATGAAATTCAAGAGGAGTGCAGTAAATATGGACAAGTCGAAAGGGTTATTATTTATAACGAGAAACAAAGTGAAGATGACGATAACGACGTCATTGTCAAAATATTTGTAGAATTCTATGAAACTTGGGGTAAGAAATAAGCACACTCAAATTAATGCAATTATATTGTTACGACAATAAACAAAATCACTTGAAATGGACACTATATGGTAAATAGTTTTCTGAAACTAAGGGGGAAAAATAGTTCTTGAATTAGTAGAACAAAAGCTCTTAGAAGCAATGAACTCAAAAACCCATAGTTTTTAATATACATTAAAAGGGAACAAAAATTCATTATGACATATCGATTTTATGTTGATTAACTTACAATATATTACATTAAATGGAGGAATTCTTTCGCCACTCTGTATATAGATTTGGACTATGGCAGTGTATATTTTGTCTCTACGCAAAAATCATTACCCATAAAGGAAATATAAATCAGTTATCAAATTTAAGTCGAGACTCAGTTTTATTATCTTTGGGTCGCTTTTTTCTAAAAAAATACATCAAAAACTATCTTGCCCCTGAATTTTAGAAAATTTGAATAAGAGCCATTTTCTATAAGGATAGTGCAGGTTTCTTTCTTAAATAAATTGTCAGTTTGATACTTGTCTTTTGCCGGTTTGTAGGAGAGAAAATTTTAAAGCCTTATAACTTATTTTGTCAGCTATAAAAATTTTGTTGAATTAAAACATTTTATTTTTCAGAGGCTGAAAAAGCACGGGACGCCCTTAACGGAAGATATTTCGGTGGAAGGATGGTTAGAGCATCATTATATGAGCAAACACTATTTGACCATAGTGATTTCTCAGGTTAAAGTGACTTTAAGACTTTTTAACGAATTTCTTGTGATTTTTAACAATTAGGAAATTTTCTACCGTGTAGAAAAACAGACATTTTAAATAATTATTGTTGATGATGTATAGAACAATGTACAAAAAGGGAGAAGACATGAGCCACTTGCAATAGATTAGAAGTTTTTCTTAGAGAAAAATGTTTTCAGGTCGAAGTTATCAAGATGTTAAGTTTATATGTTTTAAAAAAATATATTAGGGCATTTATTTCAGACTAAAATGTGATTCATAAAATTTTTGATAAACAAAAAATGATTTTTTTTTTATGTATGATACTTGTGGTTTTTTGATATTTTGTAAGCTGTATTTTGCTGCTACTTTGTAAATAAATCAATAATTTTAGATAAATTGAGTTTTTGTGACTTGAATTCAGGAATAAAAGTTCATAGGGACAATAACTTAGAAACTTGGTAAGAAAATAAGATGATCACATGGTAAAACATTTTATTTTGGCTCTAAAATATACAACTTATTGTATAGCTCTTAATATACTTTATTGTAAAACCAAAAAAGAAAAATGTATAATTATCTATATACTACTAACGCATGGCTTAAAAACTGTATACACAACTAATATTCTGGGCGATTATCTTTAAGACTGTCGGCAGATTCCCTTACAATTCTTAGATATTTGGCTGCTACAGGTCTGAAGTAATATGCTTGATAATCGTTTCTTTCGCCCATCTTTTCCTTAATTTTTTCCTCGAGCTCCCTAAAAATAACCAAATATTTGTTAAATCTACGGGAATTATTTTACGAAGATGCAAATTTACGACAGATTATATTTGTACAATATTTTCCCAGTGGGATATACTTTAACCTTCTAATCCACTAACATGGTCTAACATTAGATGTGACCTAAGTGGGCAGCAAAGGGTTTAATTGACAAATTCAAGATTTGTTTACAAGAATAAAAAATTGTTTTTATTACCATAACGGCACAAATGGAAAATTGTGTATACTTTTACCGATTCCAATGTTAGACATACACTAAAACTAATGTACAAAATTAATTGATCTGAAAAAGTTAAAATAAAACCTGATTTCCCATTGTACAAATTTTTACATTTTCGAAAACGGAATTCTCAAAAATTTACATGTATGGATATGGAAACAAATTAATGGCATACTTGAAAAGGGGAACTTGGGCCAGTCCAGCTCTAATCCTTATTAATGGTCGTCTTAATGAGAATCCGGCAAAGATCGGTGAAGCATTCTGTGAATATTTCTCAGAGAAAGATGAAAAATATACTGTGCAGCCATTCATTGCTCAATCTATTTATTTCTGGGAAATAACCAGTAATGAACCAAGGGATATCTTGGCCTCAATGCAAAACAAACAATCGGGCGGTCTGAACGAAGTACCTATCACTGTTTATTATTTTCCATACACCCATTTCTACAGGTAGCTTTTCAAGTAAATTAAAATACTCCTGTGGGATTCCGGTTCACAAGAGTGATGATCGACAAAATGCACAAAATTATTGGCCAATATCACTCGTCATTTGGTAAACTCGTAAATACGAGGCAATGGAAGTTTGGGGACTGTGCAATAAATAGTCGGGTTCATTTCTGATTGACCTAGGATGTTGATCAAGATCAACAATACCTGTTCCTCTACAAAGGAACTTTTTCTTGGAGTTCCTTAGGGCTCTACACTATCTCCGTTACTCTTTTTGCCGTTCATCAATGATCTTGCTAACTATATGACATATGATAAATCACAATTAGTCCTTTTGCTGATGATA
This sequence comes from Diaprepes abbreviatus, assembly GCA_034092305.1. Classification (NCBI taxonomy): domain Eukaryota; kingdom Metazoa; phylum Arthropoda; class Insecta; order Coleoptera; family Curculionidae; genus Diaprepes; species Diaprepes abbreviatus. Next base: position 2,472,213 of record JASJET010000147.1, read on the forward strand.
CCAGTGTGGTGATGGGGGCTTCAAGTATAAAGAATTACAAATTGTGGCTGGGAGAATACAATTTGATTTTGAGAAATGGTGCAGAAGCAATCGGCTCGCGGTAAATGCATCCAAGACCGCCTATATCATTTTCCATAAAAGGGGGGACGTTTGTGATCTTGATCTACCCCTTAATGGAGAGAAGATCTATAGGTTGACTTCAGTAAGGTTCTTGGGTTATTTTTTGGATGATAAACTGTGTTGGTTAAGCCACATACAACATATTGTCGGTCAGCTGAACTCGGCTTACTTTGCTATATGAAATCTCAAAGCTTTTTTCAATAAGAAACAACTTATTAACATATATTATGCACTTGCATATCCCCACCTAAAACACTTGGCTCTATTTTGGTGCCAGTCTACTGATTGGGAGAGAGTGTTTGTATTACAGAAACGTTTGCTTAGGCTTATCTTTAGGTTGGGTCTGGCGGACAGAAGCCATGGACTTTTTTCTGAGAACTACCTTCTGAAATTTCACTCTATAGCTACCTTGGAGGCAGCAATGTTTGTTAGAAGAAATCCCACTATCTTTACCTCAAATAATAATTAACACAGTATACAGTCTAATATCTTAATTGACGCCCTTCAACTTTCAGCCTTCAAGAGAAAGCCTAAATACTTGTGTAATGCTGTTTTTAACAAGTTACCCGAGAATCGCAAGAAGCTACTGATAAAGCAGTTTAAGAAAGAACTAATTTCATTTCCTTACGCTAAGGTATTTTATTCTATTAGGACATACTTGGAAAGCTAGCTTATATTTTGAACTATTATACTGTATTCTGTTACTTGCTTTATATTGTATTGTTTTTTAGTGACATGTTGAATAAAAATTGATTGATTAAAACCTTAGACAAAGAGGTAAACAACGTCTGGGACTAACAGCTATAAATGTAATACTACTTTTCTCATATTGGCATTTGTAAATTGTGATTGCCTTCAATAGCTTGAAAAAAGAGAAATAAAAGCAGAACTAATCTAAGCTACAGTACACTAAATAGGTAAAAAAACTTGCCTCAATCTTCTCTTTTCATCTTCTATAAAAATGTAAGACAAAAATTTTTCATAATCTTGTTGAGGATTTGTGAACAGATATTGAGCCAAAAAGCGAGTAAATGGATTCTAAAAAAAAAATAGACAAATAGAAACAAAGCCATTAGTAAAGTTTTTCAGTCATTAATGTATCTAATAATGTCATTATTTATTGTTAATCTAAAACATATATTCTTATATTATACAGGTATAAAGACAGTTTTTTTCAAATTAAGTGACGCTAAATGGCCTTGTTGCCGATGCGTCGGTAATTAAAACTCTCTCTTTCTCTCTTAATCAAATTGAAAAAAATATTACATCAAACTATTACTTATTAAACAGGAAAATACCTAAAATAGGGGTATGAAAAAATCAGAGTAATTATTTCAATCAAGTGAGATCTAGAAAAATTACATTTTTTTAAATAGAATCTGCACATACTTGGTTTCTCAGGCTTCACATCACAAGGTCACTTTTGTATTTATTTTCAATAATAGACGTTAGAATACATTGTATGTAATATATTTTTGCAAGCAAATCAAGAAAAACTAGTATGTTCTACAGAAAAGCAAAAATAAGTTTCGCAAAGATTATTGAATTTTTCATTACTGAAAACATGGGCTAAAAACGCTAAATATTGCCAGATGTAAAATGTTTTCTTGTTATTAACTTTTATTTTAAAAAACTTCATAAAATTTATTCATTTCAGCCAACAAAATCGTTTAATTTTTGTACTGTAAAAACAAGTGTAAAACTAATCTTGACCAACTGAAATTTTTGGTTAGTTCAGGTTTAGCTTTGAAAACTGAAACTAATCTCAACTAACCTAGATATATTAACTAAAAAATGTTATTGGCTAGCAGAGACCAAGCGGAAGTGGGACAATCTCTGCCAGTGAAAGACATTGGGAACAGTCTGAGTTAGTAGGGAAGCAGGTTATTTAGTATCTGTTGTAAAAAATAATGCGTCCAGTAATATTTTCAAGGGTATTGTTTGGCTCCAGAATAATAAAAGAATAGAGACATGAATACACAATAAGAGCTGCATTCTCATTAAAAGATGTAGGATAAACCTCTCCCATATAACTAAAAAAGTCATGATATTTTTTTGTGGTCAGAATATTTTTTCCTAAACAAATGTTCCGCTAAGTAGCCATGGAAATGTTCTTCATGCCAACCAAATATGTTTTTCAGGTCCCTTTCTTAACAGCTTTAATGGAAAGAAAAGAATATATGTGTATTTAACACAAATTGTATTTACGATAGGTCAGCAATGCAAATTATTGCCCTTTCCAAAAGAGTGATGTCACTGTCAAATGTAATTGGCAAATTTGGTTATTTAAATTTTTTTGATTAAACAAGTGCAAATTTATGACATTTTATATAATACAGAGGTTTTTATTAGCACGACATTTGTGCAAAATGCAAGAAATTTAGCCTAAAGTGGGAAGTAATTTTCTTTTTTCAGGGAAACTAAGGAAAAATTGTAGATAACCAAGCCTAGAATCGTGTTCTTCAACCTTGAAATTGGGGGCTAGTGTGGAAATTTTTTCATAAAAATGTTTTCCTAGGTTTCACTTAATCGAAATAATGACCAAAACAGTGAAAAATTTAATGCTTTACCTGTTTTGAAGAATTAGCATATTTTTAAATATTGATACCAAAATTTCACATCAAAATATAAAAAGTGAAGTAAAAATAAAAAATAATTTAACTATTTACCCTATAATACTCCCAATATTTAGGTGTATAATTTTCAGGGATCTCAGTAAGAGTAGCAGGGCCAACAAATAAATTAAAATATCCAACAGTAAGTAACCCTGGAATAAGCCCCAACATCATGTAAAAATGTACATGATCCTTGAATTTGTTCCATTGCCACCTTGAAGGTTCCAGCGGAAATATTTTGTGGTCAGACATGTGACGAAGAGCACCTTAAAAAATAACATATTTAAAAATAAATATATAAAACTCTCAAAACTACACAGTTAATTGCACATTGCTTCCAGGAAAGGGGAATTTTAAAGAGTATTTTTTTCATACAAATATAACCTAAAATGTTACATAATTTCTCGAATTTTACCTGTCTTTTGTGCAGTTGTGTAAGCTTTGATTATGGGCCTTAGTTTACTTAATAAAGTCATATTATCGGTTTATTTCTAGACGTAATTAAATAATTATATAAAAAAGTAAGCTATTAAAAACACTCTTAAATTAACCCCTTTTTTCTCCACAGTGTCAACGTCAAAAACAGATGATGTTGACAATTTATATTATTTTTTAAATAGAAATCTTAAAATGTGAAAAACTTTAATACTGTTTTGGCTTTACTGCACACAGGCCAAAGCCAACTCCTAAAAAGAAGAAGATGTTGACATTGGTAAGCAAGGTTAGGTTTTTTCTTTTGCTTTTTTTTCGGCAAAAGAAATTTAGAAATATCCTTATATAAAAATCTAATGAAACGGTAACAAATATGGCCAATAAACTTTTTAGAGTATTTAATCGTTTTAAATTAAAATCCAGTTCGATCAATGTCTTATTTATTCGAAATAACCCAAAAAATGTAAAATATTTTCACACAACTTTAGGTAAGGCTATATAAAATCATTATTTTTATTAATACTTACTTAATTGTTTTAACGCTTTAGGTAGTTTTGCTGAAACTATATTAAGTTATTTGTATGTAAACTTAACGCACTACTTATATTAAGAAATCTTCATAATATTTATTTAGTTAATTAGGTTCTTTATTATTAGCACAAAGACATGGTGAATATGAATGGCAAGATCCCAAATCTGAAGATGAAGTGTAAGTCATTTGCTCCTAATCACTATTGTGTGTAAAGTATTTTATTTTTTTATAGGGTAAATATTACAGTTATCACCAAAGATGGAACGAAAGTACCAATACGAGGCAAGATAGGGGATAATTTATTATATTTAGCTCATCGATATGAAATACCAATGGAAGGAGCCTGTGAAGCCTCTTTAGGTATGCATATTTACTTTTTTGACATAACTTTTAACAATATGTAATATTAGGTAACATTATTGAAAGAAAGATGTCAAGTATTAACATCTCTGAATGTAAAATATCCAATTATAAGTGCGTTTAAAACCCTGCATATGAATATAAAACTATGACTGCCTTTGTATTTAGAGTCTTTAATATAGATCTTCAACTTTAATTCTGTAACTATCACTATGCAACATGTGACTGAAATAACAAATAATATAATTGTATCTTTGAAGTGGTCTTATGAGCATTTATTTGGCTGTGATCAAGCAAGTGCTCACATATAGGGCGATGGGTGCAATTGCCCCCCTGTGTTAAGCAATTCGAAAGTATTTTATTTTATTCAGAACAAATTTTCTGGAAAATAGGTAACATCGAACAGAAATCGCCCCCCTCCCCTTCAGGGAAATCCTGTATCTACTCCTGCCAATGTAATTTTGACAAATTTCACTCTATATTAATAAAATTTGTAAAATAAACATTTGGGATAAAGGACTTTTCAGTTCTAAGTGTCATTAATTCATCATTAAAAATTGTAAATTTCAGAGAGGACTTAAAAATAGTATTATAACATTCATTCCAACAGTTTCTAATTTTAGACCAGTGAACCCTTTTCCCTGTATAGAGAAAGTTTTAGGGGAGGCAGTTTAGAAACATCTAATTTATTTTAATTCATTTAGTTTTTTTTGTGGGTAATCAGCCAGGATTCCTTAAGGATACTCTGGTGAAACTGCAATTCAGCTAACTGTAACCAAATGGAAAAATTTTAAAGAGTACAGTATTAAAAACAATTCATTTGATTCATTTAATAATAATCTTTTAGATAAAATGCAATATGTGCATACTTAGCAGATACAGAAAGACACCTTGGTATTCTACAAGGCAGTATGTTAGGTGTTTTGCTCTTTATAGTCTATTTAAACAACATAACTTACGTTGAAGGAGTGGAATTCATCAACTGATTAGTTGATATTCATTGATCTTATATAGGGAAGAGATTTTGATTGAATTTGTTTTGAGAGTGAACTAGGTTACTTATAGCTATTGAAAATTTTCCCAATTGATAAACTTAAATACAAATTAAAAAAAAAAAGGCATATAATAACTATACAAATCTAGGTTTGGTGACAATCATCAATTATATTATACATTACAAATAGACAATGAAAATGTTGAATGGGTCAATAAAATAGAACATCTTAGCTTTATAAGAGAGAATTTATTAATATTAATAATAACAACCACATTTTTAGCTTGTACAACTTGTCATGTTTATGTTCATGAGGACTTTTATGAGAAGCTACCAGAACCTGAAGAAAAAGAAGATGATCTCCTTGATATGGCACCATTTTTAAAAGAAAACTCTAGATTAGGATGTCAAATTATATTAACGAAAGAACTAGATGGACTTGTGGTAGAACTTCCACAAGCAACTAGAAACTTTTATGTTGACGGGCACACCCCAAAACCCCATTAGAATTTTGTAACGATGACCTTAGGAACAGAAAATAAATAAATTAAGGTTAGATTTGCTTAATAAGAATAATCTCTCCCCTAAATTACTTAATAAATAATTTGTTTTGTAAAAAAAATGATCACGAATTTTAGATATTAGTAGAGCAACAACAGCCATATATTTAGTAAAAAAAAATTCTATAAAAAGTCAATTCTCTCAACAGAATACTATTTAAAAAACCCATAAAAAATTTGACCCATAAATGGTTAATCTTATTTTTCAAAAATTACTATAAAATCAATTGTTTGTTGCAATTGTTGACCCTAAGTCATCATATTTTTATTTATATAATCAATCTCAGTACTGAATCTACATTTTTAAAATATATATATATTTTTTGTGTTTATGTAAATAGTTTTTATAAATTTCAATAAAACTGTTGCTTTTATTTAATCTAATCAATCTCAGTACTGAATCTACATTTTTTGAATTTATTTTTATGTACAGGGTGAGTCAACGATTGGATGAAGTAGGTTTGTGCCTTTTCGGTGAAATTAACAAAGAAACTATATTTATTGTTTGATACAGTTTATTTTTACGCAGATTTTAAAAATATTTAGGTCTCTACAGGGTGAGCCAAAAAACTAGGACAGCATAAAGTTGTATTTTTTTAAATAGAACACCCTATATACGAATCGTATTTTCGATTTAGCTTATAATTTTAAATCTTTTTTATTAAGGGTTTACTATAACAAAACTTTATAGTTTCTGAGATAATTAAGTTTAAAGAAAAAAAGTCACATTTTCAAGTATCAATTCAATCCTAAATAACGTTTTCAATTTTGTGACAAATATATTCAAATTTGGAATTTAGCAAGGCCAAGAACAAGTTAACATAATTTTTACCTAATATTTGAAATAAAAGCTACAGGGTGTTGAACACATCGGCTCAAATTTGAACAAGTTTAAATGAATAAATATATATTTTTTTTAATGGTACACCCTGTATATTTTCATGTTATTTAATAGAGTAATAAAAACCCTAAAAGTTTTGTTCAATATATCCTATACCTATTTATAATAGTTTTTGAGATATTTCAGTTTTTCTTATTTTCCATATTTTTTTACAGAAATAGTCTTCATTATCATAGTAGTCATGTAAAATAATAAAAAGAAACTATAGAAACAAATAGAATGTGGTTAAATATGATGAAATACATTAATTATTTCTTTTTAATAAGTGTTCGAATAAACGACCCTCTTGTGCAATGCACAAATTTAGTTTTTTTTTGCAGATTTTCTCGGACCCTGGACAAAATTAGTGGCGTTATTGTTCTACAGGTATCCCTAATCCTGTTTCATATATCTTCCACTGTTGTTGGTGGATTAACATACACCTTATTTTTAATATAACCCCATAGGAAGAAATCTAATGGGGTGATGTGGCAAGACCTTGGTGGCCACTCAATGAAACCCCCACGTCCAATCCATTTGGTCCAAAAACGCACGAACTTCACGATGGTAATGCGGAGGCGCACCATCGTACTGGAACCACATACTGTCGAGCTCATCCCTATCGAGACCTTGAAGCAGTTGGGGTAGTGCATTGCACAAGAGGGTCGTTTATTCGAACACTTATTAAAAAGAAATAATCAATCTCAAAAAAGTATGGGAAATAAGAAAAACTGAAATATCTCAAAAACTATTATAAATAGGTATAGGATATACTGAACAAAACTTTTAGGGTTTTTACTACTCTATTAAATAACATGAAAATATACAGGGTGTACCATTTAAAAAAAAAAAGATATTTATTCATTTAAACTTGTTCAAATTTGAGCCGATGTGTTCAACACCCTGTAGCTTTTATTGCAAATATTAGGTAAAAATTATGTTAACTTGTCCTTGGCCTTGCTAAATTCCAAATTTGAATATATTTGTCACAAAATTGAAAACGTTATTTAGGATTGAATTGATGCTTGGAAATGTGACTTTTTTTCTTTAAACTTAATTATCTCCGAAACTATAAAGTTTTATTATAGTAAACCCTTAATAAAAAAGATTTAAAATTATAAGCTAAATCGAAAATACGATTCGTATATAGGGTGTTCTATTTAAAAAAATACAACTTTATGCTGTCCTAGTTTTTTGGCTCACCCTGTAGAGTCCTAAATATTTTTAAAATCTGCGTAAAAATAAACTGTATCAAACAATAAATATAGTTTCTTTGTAAATTTCACCGAAAAGGCACAAACTTACTTCATCCAATCGTTGACTCACCCTGTACAGTTGCATAAAAAGAAATATATACTCTATATTTTCTAAAAGCTTATTTTTGACAGTTGACACATATATTGTTCAATTAGTACAGACCAACTTTTCTTTACTCTTGTGCCTTATCATCCGACTTCAAAGATCATTTGTTTCACCACATCACATAACTTTTCCAAAAAAACTCCTCATTATAGTTAATGAAATATGATTGTTAACAACCAGTACTGTCCTTTTGAACTTATTTTCGATAATATAGAGAAATATGAATTTATATTTAGTTATCTCAACCTTCCTGACATCGCTTGTGGATGAAAACTAAAATCAACATTACAACAAAAGAAAGACCAACTTGCAGCAGGAAGATTTTTCTATTAAGTGACTAATTTTCTTTAAAAATGTAAACAATTCAGATGTGATTTTAACTGTGAGTTTTAACATTATGTATGTCTTTAATTCTGGTGTTGTTACTGTAATCATATTGTAAATATGTGTACCAAAATTAAAAGACGCTTATTGTTTCTGAAATGTTTTATTTCAAAATATACAAGTTAACAGAAAATAAATCTACATATACTGCTGCAACATCAATGGAAATATTTTAAACTACATCAAACAATGCTATATTCTAAATAAGTGAACACATACAAATATTGTTTAATTGTTACTAAGAAATACAAATAAATTAATTATTTCATCTATAATTCTAGGAAAAAAACATAAAAATAAAAAATACTTTATAAAAACATATTTATTGTACACTTTAATTCTTAAAACTGTATAATCTTTTAATTTAGCAATACATAAATTGTATGAAAAATAGGGCAAGGAGAATTTATTTTTTCTTTTATCACTATAATATTTTTTTGCTATTATGATTAATTTCTTAATTTATATATTAAAGCCACATTTAGGAGGAGTATGGTAACAAAAATCAAGAGAAGTACTGCATTGCCAATCTTTTAATTACCATAAAGAGATTCTACTAAAGATTTTATAAATGAAATTGAAAAAAAAAACACAACTTAGATGAAGCAATATTAACTTGTCTGAGGATGACGGTGTAACGTTAAGGGTTGATATCTAGTTATAATCCTCAAAAATTTCTTTTTGCCAGAAATTATTGAAATACAAAATACCCAAATTAAAATTTTGAAAAACCGAGTAAGGAAATTTAATATAGGTGCTAAAGTAATTTTCTAAGTTTTTTGATTTAATATTAATCTTACATGTCACAAGATTTTAAAAAATGTCTAGTATTTACAAAAACATTGTAGATACCTATGATCTTATAACTAGATATGACCCTCAAAGCTTTATTAAAGGAGTTTCATAATTCAGTATGAAAAATTCCCCATTTTGTAATTGGATTAATATAAAGCTTGAATTATAAAATAAAATTTACATATTTTGACACGTTTTAGGTTTATAAAAATGCAGATCTGACCCTTAAATTTTTTTATATGCTTTATTTTACAAAGCGAGCTCAAACTTATTTAACCTCAACATCATCAATCCCTTTGGAAAATCTATGAAAAAAAAATTGGAAGAGAGAATGTCAAAAAAAAATAATTTGGACAAATATATTTCCTTTGAAATTATTTAATTGATTTGAATTATATTGTCTTGTCTTTTAAATAATTTTGACATTTAATTACTTATTTTGACAAATATACCAATTTAAGGGCTATACACCATGTTTAAATAAAAACCAGCATTATTTTTATTAGTTTTGATAGAAGTAGCGAACATCACATGACTATCCTAGAACACATAAATCTGTTATAATATTCCACAAACTACAAAATGATGTTGAGTATTAATTTGAGCTGGCCTTATATAATTATTAGGTTTTAATAATAAATAGTCACACTTATAGTACAATTTGAAATCTAATAATAAGTTTCTTTGCGATACCAGCCGAGAGGATATTTTCGTAATCTCCATTTTCGGAATTCGTCGAAAGCAAAGATAAACAGGGCGAATGGCACTGAATAACACCACCTAAAATAACAAAACATTATGAGACAAAGCCTTAAAAATAAACTATACATAATTACGCTTAGATTTTCTCACTCTCCACCAATTTAATACACAGAAAAAAAAAATATAAATAAAAATAAAACAAATCATTTATCATGGTATAATAATGAACATGACAATAAGAAGCTGTGATAGAAACAGATTTACAGAACGTTTAATATATATATATATATATATATATATATATATATATATATATATATATATATATATATATATATATATATATATATATATATATATATATAGTTTCATTTCCAAGATATTACCCCAAATGAAGTTAGGGATGCTCTACAAAGTGTCAAAAATGCCGACAGTAAAGATTACAATATAATGGTAAAGTCCGTTAAAAACCTGATCATAGCTCCAGTAACAATATTATTTAGTAAATGTATCATACTTGGTCTATTTCCTGATTCTTTTAAAATATCTAAAGTAATTTTGGAGATAATCTTATCAGAATAAATTTACAACCATATGAGCACCTATAATATTATGGATTTTTGTATTTAAATTTGAAAATAGGTTTTCTGGAATTACTTTCTGCAACCTTAACGTGATTTCTCGACTGCCACTCACATGACATTCTTTGAAACAGGCCGAAACACTATGGTTTTAATATATAAGTGCCATGGTTGAGGCCAAAACAGATCGTTTCTGGATGGTCAGTTCCCAACGTGCGTAAGAAAAGGTATAGTGATTCCCTATTCAGAAAGGTGGTAAGAACATTGCTCCCTCAAATTTCAGCTCAATATTTCTTTTACCTACCCTGTCAAAAATCATTGAGAAATTGATTAAAAAAGAATGTTTTCAAATTGCAACCAATTTGGTTTTCAGTATGGAAAAAACACAAGTGATGCTATTTTTGGAAAATTTATGTATTACTCTAATTGAAGGAGCGCTAGTTGCTGCGGTATCCTGTGACTTAAAAAAAATTTGACTGTGTCAATCATGAAATTCTGTTGCAGAAACTGCAAATTTATAGATTTCGCCATGCCTCCTTAAATTGGTTTCAAACTTATCCCTGACAAAGAACTCAGGTGGTCTGTTTTGCAGGAAAAATGTCTGACTATGGAAACGTCAGAGTTTCCTAAAAGTCTGTGTGGAATTTAGCTCTGTCAACGACACATCTATTATGTGGGTAGTTTAGAAATGAGAATAAATGAAGATTTGAATAAATCAGTTTGGTGTGAAAATAATTTATTAACGTTTAATGCGGAAAAACTAACGTTCTTATATTTAAATGTACCTTGAACAATATACTGTTAGATTCACAAGTAGCATACAGTTCTTGGGTTTACATCTGAAGAATTAGCTGAATTTTAGTAAACATGGGAACAATTTATCAAAGAAATTAGGTTTTGGCTGTTTGGCTCTGAAATCAATATTTAGAGTAATGGAGTCATCAGCTAAAATGGCTTATTATGCCTTTATGGAATGTCACCTGGCCTATGGAATATCTTTCTGAGGTAGTTGTAGCTTGTATTTATTTGCAATACAGAAGAGAGCAAAACTTTATGTATGGCATGGGATACCGAGAGTCTTGTAGACCTATATTTCTGTGAGAGAAGATTATGACTTTGACATGTTTGTTTATTTTGGAGAATATTTGTATAGTGTTTAAAAAATATAAGAGCCTGATTCAAGAAGGTTATTACAACACCAGGCAGACTCATACCATTTCTTTACCAGTACCCTCAACCACTATAATAAAAAATAGTTTTATTTACAGTGCTAAAGAACTGTTCAATCCCCTATCTGGGGATGCAAGGGGTTACAATATTTAAAAGAAAAATTAAAAAAAAAATATACTTTTAGATAGGGTTTACTAAAAATAAAAATTTTGAAGATTTGTGACTGTGTTTGTTCGGTTAACAAATCCTTTTCTTTGAATTGTATGGTGTATATATTCTTTTTTTTTTCATGATTTATGTATGGTTTGTTTGCATTATTCATTACTTTTACTTTTGTATTATATAAACTCTACTTGGTAATGTCTCCATACACACTCAGCTTTGTCTAAAAGAAGTTTTAAATTTGATATACTTAAATAATATAATTCAAAGTGTTATAATAATAACTTTTTAGAGTCTGAAGGACAAGTCTCAGTACTGAGACCTGTCCTTCTTTCTAAATAGCATCCGATTTTAGTTCCGTTGTAACTTCTTGGACTGTCGGTGTAAAATGATGTTGATAATAAGAAACAAAATTACATTTTTAGTAACAGTAAAACGTACCATCTAAAAAGAATGGGATAAAACTTAAGGTAGTGCATATTTGGCAGATACGACAACATACAAGCTACTACTGTTTCCACTACTAAACTGATGTTAAGAACCATATTGCCCATTCCTAAAACATGAAATATGTTTAAACTTACTTAAACGTACTTATAACCCTGAGTGATATTGTGGCAAATATTATAACCAAAATTATTAGTGAGTCCATTAAAAATAAATATAATAAATTTTACCTTGTTTGACAATAGAATTAATTCTTGTTTTACACACAATCAGATCTAACCATTGTGTAACAACGACAGAAATCATAAATGCGGTGTAGCAAGTATATTCCAGTTCTTTCCTATGCTCATAAGTCCATTCTTGACCATAGTAGTCCTTTAAATCGTTTATAAATTGGGAATCCCACTGAGCACGAAGACCTGTGTGAAAGAAACGGTGAGAATGAAAACATAATTATTTCTCAAAGCTGGTTGACTTCTTTTTATAGTCACTAAGCAAATAAAGCAATAGATACATGTGTTTCCAAAATAAGAGTGAACACTGTTGATGCTCACAATTCACTTTTGGATAGCCTGAAGTTCGTCGCTTTGTAAACAGTTTTTCACTTACCAAATAATTGTGTAGGCATGAACCCATGCTCAGCCATGATAGCAAAGTATACGAAGAAACCGCCCATCGCCTCAATAAGCCCAATGTGCCCATAAGCTAAAAAGTATAATTTCCTAGTAACCAGCTTATCTTTTCTAGGATTTCTCGGTGGTCTTTGCATTATATCACTTTCTGCTTTTTCATACGCTAAACTGATAGCAGGTAGCATGTCTGTTAGCAAGTCTATACAAAGAATAGCCATAACACCTACAAAAAAGTGACTATTTTTCAAAATATTACAGGTTCGTTCATGAAGGTCGTTCTATGAAACTAATTACAGTAACATGAATTCAAGTTGGGTTGCTTACAGAAGTGTGTGTAATAAGCTCTTCTTACCTAATGGAAGTGGAATGTTTAACAACACAAACGCTAAAAACGGCAAAATTTCCGGAACATTCGACGCCAGCGTATACGCAATAGATTTCTTCAAATTATCGAAAATTTTACGTCCTTCTTCTACGCCTATGATAATAGAGGCAAAATTATCATCCAGAAGAATCATATCGGCTGATTGCTGAGATACTTCTGAACCTGATATGCCCATTGCTATTCCTATGTCAGCTTTTTTGAGAGCAGGGGCATCGTTTACACCATCTCCAGTTACTGCCACTGAAAAATCATTATAACTTAAACTTGTGGAGATTATTTCCCTTTATGAATTTTTTGTAGTTTCCACCTCAAACAATGTAATATATGAGAACATGCACCATCTTTATTAAAAATAAAATTCTCTTAAATAAATACATTGTGGGTATATTGTTCTTATTACACTATCCTTACCAATATCTCCTAATCGCTGACATCCCTCCACAATATGTAACTTTTGAGTTGGTGACGTCCTAGCAAACACGATTTCTTTACAAGTAAACAATATTCTGTCCAACTCTTCGTCGCTCATGTCTCTTAAAGCCGATCCGTGAATCACTATAGCCTTGTTTCTTAGGTTAGGGGGTAGAGTTTCTATTATGTTAATATTATAGGCGTCTATAACTTCATCACAGGATATTATACCTACTTCGCGAGCAATGGCTTTTGCAGTAATCTATGAAAAAATCGTTCGGTATTATAGTAAGTTAGAAAGAGATAGACGCAAATGACATACAAAAGTATATTTTGTGATTTGCCAGGAGTTTAAGTTAAGATAATTGCATTAAAATTTAAAAGGAAAATGTATTTTAGTCCTTCAGAACTTACCGGATGATCACCAGTAACCATCACCACCCGAATCCCAGCACTTCTACATCTTTCTACAGCGTCGGGAACCTAAAAAAACAGTTTCAATAAAAAATTATAATTTCCTTCATTATAATCATTATATAAATGTTTACTAAAGTAATTTTAGGTAGTTGTTTGTACTTCTATTACCTGAGGTCTAGGTGGATCTATCAAGCTCATAAATCCGACAAATCTCAAATCTTTTCTAGGAAAATTCGGCGGTTCAGCGCAGAATGGAAAATCTTTATTATAGGTGCTATCTAGTACCAAATCTGCAAAACCTAGTACTCTTTCACCTTTTTCTGCCAACTCTGTACACGCTTTATCGCAAATTTCCATCATTTCATCTGTCATTGCTTGAGTTCCATCATTTGTATAGATTGTTGAACACCTAAAATAGAGAAAGAATCTGTTATTTATAAATAAATAAATAAGTAAACCGGACAACTAATCACATGTACCACGTTTTCTTCGAATTTTAAATAAATGTAACTTTTTAGTTTCGATGAGACATTTTGCTAACTTCATATTTTAACTTATTTTACCACATGCCTCGTTTGTACTTCATATAGGGTTGTTAACAATGTTTTTACAATTTTGGTATAAATTAATCTCCCTTAATCACAAAAATGTATTTTTAAGAGCACGTTAACAACGTTCAGATGCTTGACTCTGAACATTCAGTAATGTTGCTTCCAAAAGTTCGTTATATTAAAAATAGACATGAAAAGGCTTTAAAAGACCAGAAAAAAATTCTGTGAACTATTTCCAAAGATTCAAATCATTTTGCATTAATTCTTAATTAATTCTTTGAAGTCAATTCATTGGAATATATTTTTAAAACTTGAATCTTACCTAGCTAAAATACGCTCAGGAGCACCTTTCATGACCAATAGACAACTACCTTCCTCCATTGCGTGAATGCTTATCTGTACAGAGAAGCAAAAAAAAACAAAAATTAAGGAATTATCTTATTTAGATATGCAATCAGTATTGATAATAAAACTAATTTTTCTCTACTACATAGGAAATTAAAAAAAAAAACTTAACTAATAATGTTAATTTCTCACACAGCTTGGGAATTGGGCGACAGTTTTAGTGGTTCATTAGCAGCACTGTTGGGAATTTTCTAGGTTATTTGAAAGACGCTGTCAGACCGTTGATGGCAATAATATCTAGACATTGAAAAAAAATTGACCGCTGGACTCATTATAAAATTTAGAAGAGTGGTTTGATAAGTCCGTGACTTCACGCGAGGTGGCGCTTCAATCAAAAATTTGAATTCACTGTACACAAGTCTCTTCTTATACTAGAGTATATATAAAGTTTTAAGTCAGTCTGTTGCATAGAAGATTTTTGGCGTTCTCTTTAAGTCGGTGTGGCAAGTGTATCTTCAAGATCATGGAGAAACTATCAAACAAACTGAAAAAAGCTTAAAAAGTATTATGGGGAATGTGCTCGATCGCATGGAATGGTTCACAAGCAGTTTACTAAATTACGTTGTGGTCGTACGAGTACGCATGATATTGAACGCCCTGGAAGACATTTCTTAAAAAATTCTTGATAAAATTCGCAAAATTGAACTTGGAGATCCCCGATTAAATATACGTGAGATCAGTGATAATGTAAAAATCTTGACTGAACGTATATTTTATATTTCGCATGAACGTTTGGGTATCAGAAAGTTTTCAGGAAGATGGGTGCCTACAAAAGGCAAAGCTGTTCCATCAGCCAATAAGATCATGGCCACGGTTTTTTGGGATTTACATGGCATAGTATAAATCGATTACTTACAGAAGGGAAAGACGACTACATGAGAATATTATGCTTCCCTGTTAGATCGATTTGACGTTGTACTGAAGAGTAAGCGGCCACATCTGGCGAAAAAAACAGAGCTCTTTCACTTTGATATTACCCCAGTTCATTCTAGTGCCATTAAGCAAAACTGTAAGAATTACCTTACGAATTTAGTCAGATTTGGCATCTAGTAACTATTTTCTGTTCCCCATCATGAAGGCTTGAAGGAAAAAAAATTTATCAAACGAGCAGATTGTTGATGAATATTTTGATTGATTATTTTTCAGAAGAAATAAAAAAAGCTTGAGTATCGTGTGTAAAGAGACTATATTATATTATTAAAAAATTGTTTATTTCATTCAAAAGTCACTGACTTGGCAAACCATCCCCGTATACTGGAAAAGATAATTTAATAAATTATAGAAACTTTTATTGCTATCACAATGGCGGGCTAAAAGCCTTGGAAGCAGTTGCCAAAGTCGCGCGCGGAGCTCTCGACGGTCCCGCGGTGTGGTTCGAACTTTTTATTTGATACACAATCTATACAAATAAATAAAATTAAGTTTCTGTCTGTATGGGCTAATCTTTGAAACAACTGAACCGATTTCTATGAAACTCTACAGACATGAAGGGGAGGTTGTTAGGAGCGATATAGGCTGTCTTTTTTTCTGTCTGTCTGTCTGTACGGGCTAATCTTCGGGTGCGTTTACCATCACACCTGCCTCAAGAATATCGCTCTCCGTTGCGAAAGCTCCGAAATGCATACAACAGGTATTTAGCTCTTTAACTGAATGTACACAAAACTGGTGTGAGATTAAATTACGTCACTTTTGAAGAGTGATATTTGGCTTATAAGCAATGAAATAATTGCATTTTTTAGAGTTATTAATTGTACATTAAATAAAATTGAAGCGAGAATATGTTAAAGCTTTGACGGTGTGTGGAGAAAGCCTAAAACTTCGAGAGCTACATGCGTGACTTTTGCGACTACTGTCAAGGCTCTTAGACCGCTTTGGTAATGACACTGCAAATATTTATGACTTATTAAATGCAGTAACATGTTCAGTATCTGGCATTGGACAGTCAACGGACTGACAGCAACGCATTTTTTTGTTATAAGTGATCCATATAAACAGTTTTAACGATGCAGATAAATATTTTGGCATATTTTTTTTTACATACATCATTGAACCGTGTGTGTTGGCAGCACTGACTTTTCTTGTTCAGCGTCATCCTAACAGTAAAAAATGCACTCTAATACTGATGCAAATTGAATAAAAAAAACTGTCACCAAATGCCGGGCTAATACTACTGTGTAATTTTTTTTCGCTAGTTTAAACGTAAAATATTAACAGTTAATGAAAAATAAAATACTTATGGATTTAATTTGTTAAATATCAGTTTTATACCTGATATTTAGTTGTCGAACTAAAAGGAATTTCCAACAATTTAGGATGCTTACTCCTATATTCGCTAGACTTCCCGTGAATATGACTTAATTCTACAAATTTCAAAATGGCTTCTTCCGAGGCATCTCCTCTTACTTTTCTCGCGTGTATAGGTTGATTTTCTTCACCGTTTATAAACTCCGCTCGGTTACATAGAGTTGCACAACGCATTAAAGTACTAAAGGCTTGAAATAAGAAAGATTCATTAAAAAATTCGTCATTACATTCTATTTATTACTATTACTTGAACACACTTGGAATGGAAATTTTAAAGCTAGCTTTTACTGATCTAACTTAACAAATGCTATTACCTTCAATTTTATTATAGTCTTCGGCATCTGATTGCTCAGGTGTACTATCAGCGCACATGACCTTTTTATTGCACCAAAAGTGACACACTGTCATTTTGTTCTGTGTAAGAGTCCCTGTTTTATCCGAACATATAATGGAAGTTGAACCCAAAGTTTCCACTGCTTCCAAATTCTTCACCAGACAGTTTTTCGCTGCCATTCTTTTAGCAGTTACAGAAAGACACACAGTTACCGTGGCTAATAAACCTGAAAGGGAAAAATAAGTTTTAGTATGTAATAAAAACCATTAAATCCTTTATTATTCTATCGCATATAATATTAACGAACCTTCTGGTACATTGGCAACGATGATACCAATCAAAAATAACGAAGCCTCTATCCAAGAATAGTTCATGGCTAATGCGGCACTTCCAAAGACCACGCCCAAAAAGCACGCCCAGACACTGATAATTTTCATAAAGTGCTCCAGCTCTCGAGCTATGGGGGTTTTGTTGGGTTGCAAACGAGCTGTTAGACCTGCTATTCTACCCATGACTGTTTGGTCACCAGTGGCTACCACTATTCCTATAACAAAAAAGAATTAATGCCAAAGAATTTTAGCTTAGCAGTTTGATGTAATACAGGGTCAACCTAAATAAAATTGATACTCTAGTAGAGGTGCAAAATCAATTACAAATAAGGAATTTAGATAATTTTAAAGATATTTGAAATATTTTATGGACTACGTAGTCTGCCATGGTGCTTTTGATCTAATCTGATTATTTTACAGTTGCAACGAAAAGGCCATAGTTGTTTGGACGGTTGTTTCCCGAAGTAGCACGGAACCCCAGGGGTCGACTGCGACTTGCAAGTGGTCCATGTTCACGGGGAAAAAAAATGGGGGACTTGAGATGTAAACGGGAGTACAAGAAAATGAATCTCTAAAAGTTATAATGTGCCTAACCAAGATTGTACCTATGTACGTACATAATACTTAGAATAGGCAAAGAAATTACCTATTGATATATTAATTAAGTATATTTCCTTAAATCATTGTGGCGTAACTGTTCGCTTTGTGGTCGCACTACTGTGCGATATTAGACATGTCTTGACTTAAACCAGAACTGCAAAGAAATCGGCGCCGAGTGCATGGACTTGTTTAACTCGTCCATTATTAATTCGAATGTCATAAGCAAACACTTTTCACTTATTTTCTGAATAAATGACTTGAGATAAAGGTCATTCAATGTTCTAATCATCTTTAAATAGCTTAATTTTTGTTCATAGATAACTCTTACTAATCATGGCCGAATCTTAAATGTAGGTAGTATAACGTTGTGCAGTTTCATTCCATCACTGGCGGACAAACACCTACTTATGGGCCTTATTTGCAACAGAGTTTTAGCAATGACGCTATGAAACTATTCAAGTTGGAGGATCATCTTTTATTTATTTTATTTACTGTACATTACAGATGCAAAAATCCAAATAGTACACAGATTGTCCAGAGCTAGTTACAAATTAAAATTAAAATACAATAATAAATTGATAATCCAAACTAGTTTAACAAAAATACAATAACAGTTAAAAAAATATACTCAATCACAAACATATAACCCGACGACACAGGGAACATTAGAGTCGCAATCATCACGGTATCTCTGAATGTCAGACATTAGTAAATTCAGTTTTCGTTTAAACGTTATCACTGTACTGTTGAATTCGGTGTTAAAGGGGACATAAATGTTAAAATAATGGATAATTCGATTCATAACACTGTATCTGCCAACATCTGTTCGGCTCCTGTTTACAGAAAACCCCTCGGTGATACGAGTGCTTCGTGAAGGAACCCGATAATTGATAAGCGCCAAGAGACTAGAGCAGTCTATAATATTTGTAATCATCTTAAACCCAAAGGGTATACTCAAGAAAATTCTGCGCTTTTCTAGAGTGGTCATGCTCAGAATTGACAATCGTTCCTGATAGATAAAAGACTCTTATCAATTCTTAGTTTATACAATAAGAACTTTGCAAATTTCGACTGAACCCGCTCCAAGCGCTTTATGTAAGTTCCTTGATATTCCAGACTATGCAGCAATAGTCCAAATTACTTCGAACAAGAGAATAATATAAGGGCTTTAGGACTTCGGTGTTGGAAAACTCACAGCAGCGTCTTATTATGAATCCAGCCATTTTAAAAGATTTTGATAAAACATAATTGATGTGATCTTTAAATCTCAATTCTGAATCAAAAATTACACCTAAATCATTAATTAACTGTACTCGAGGAACTGGAGTGTCTGAGATAAAGTAAGTATGTGACATTGGTACTTTCTTTCTTGAGAACGAAATGATTTTACATTTAGAAATGTTTAACTCCATCCGGTTTTCATTACACCAGTCATTTATTTTACGAAGTTCAGATTGCAAAATTAAGCAGTCATTTATACTTGTAATTCTTCGAAAGATTTTTAGGTCATTTGCATAGAGAAGAAATTGACAACCCCCAAACACATCCATAAAGTCGTTGATGAAAACAAGGAACAGAATCGGACCCAGGTGTAAACCTTTAGGCACTCCCGAAGTTACCCTGATTTCATTGGAGAGAACATTGTTTATTTTAACTACTTGTGCACGGTTATGAAGGTCACTCGATAACCATGCCAATAAAAGATGTGGGAGGATATAATTCTGATAAAACAGGTAAAGATTTGAAATAATTTCAAACATTAAAATAAAAACTTCAGAAGAGACCCACGGTGGACAGTATGTTCGCTTCAACATTAAAAAGACATAATGATGTTCTGTGGGCGTCTTACAACCTATCTACTACAAAATCAGGAAAGAGAAGAGAAGAACTAATTTTGTCAGCTATTGAAGACTTTGTTAAAACTGTTGCACACAAACCTGTAAATGATATTCTCACAAGAATCCTTTTTAACAACAACACAATTCAAAGACATATTTATAAAATGAGTCATGATGTTGAAAGCTTCTTGTTAACTATCTGCAAATGACCCAGTTCTTCATATAACTTTACCTGATCATGAAGCATTGTTATTCGCATATGTTCGTTTTGTTATAAATCAATAAATCCACGAAGGAATGTGGTTTGCGAGAACTTTGACAACAGACAATAAAGGCGAAGCAATATTTAATCTAATGAGAGATTATTTCATGGAGAAACCAATTTCGTTATCAAAAATAATATCAGCAGTCAGAAGTGGAGCCCCTGTCATGGTTGGGCGTTACCGTGCCATTTAAAACAAAATATACCGGGGTGTTTGAAATTTTTTGCGTCATCCATCGACATTATTTAGTTGCTAATAATCTGAGTGACAGATTGCATCAATCCCTTTAATTCGCCTTAAACGCAGTTAACAAAATTCGGAGCAACATGTTGAATTCTAAGTTTTTTTCGCAGTTATGTGCGGAAAACGACGAGAACTTTCATCAATTACTCCCTCATACTACACTACGCTGGCTGTCGAAAGGTTTATGTTTGACAAGATTTTTTTCAGTGTTTGGAGGAAACCATTGCCTATTTAACAGATTTGTTTACCATATTTAATGAGTTTAACTTGCAATTACACAGTGATAGTCTGAAACTAATAAAAACAAAGTCTGTCCAGATATGGATATCAGCAGTTTTGGCTTCAAAGACATATCTGCTATTTATTTATTATGGACAATCGCAAGAAAGTTTTTGATAGGTTTTCCATCTTCATATCTCATGGAAAGAGGTTTTAGTGAAAGTATCAGTCTTTTTACAAAAAAAAAACATATTATAAATTACTGGCCGAGGATATTTGAGATTAAACCTGACTAATTCAAGGATGGAACTGGTTGTGTATTTTGGGGAGCCATTGTCTCAATGGCCCCTCGCTGATTCCGTCCTTGCTAATTTGAAGCCAAATATTGAATATTTGCCATTAAAGCACCAGGCTCATCGTTCCCAACGTGCCAATTTTAATATTTTCCACTCTCCATTAAAGGTGTGACCTGTGCAAGAGTTCTATGTACCAAAGAGTTAATGACTGATTATTTTTGAGAAGGATGATGGTGTGACGTTGCATTGATCGATTTGTATGTGTTCGTTTTCTGTATACAGAATGTCCTAATTTGCCATTATCTTTCCTTTGTAGCACATCGAGAAAGGGAAGGGCACCCCTAAATTCAGTTTCCATAGTGAATTTGATGCTAGGGTGTTTCAATTAATAAAGGTATGAGTTGTAACTCATCCATTTTTTTATTTTAATGTTTTCCATTCTACAGTAAACCCTGTCAAAATGCGTAGCTTTGTGTCAAAGCTTTATCTGGTGATAAAACTCGTACTATTCCCGACTCGCTGCTTTATGCGTTATGCATACTAAGACTTCAACTGTCAAAAATACCTTTAAGACGATAAAATTGTAAAAATTCAATATTAGGAAGACGAAAACCCGAAAAAAATGGCTCGTGGTCTACGAAACAAAAAAGTTGTCTAAACTATAAACTCAATGGTCGATCTAGTCTAACCTAGAGGTCTAGCCTATAGATTTACAGTGATGGATGCATGATTTAATTTGAAAACATACCTTTTGCCGTTCCTTCAACTGCATTAGTGGAGAAAAAAGCAAAATTTTTGGTTTCCAGTAAGTTTTCACTCGTACAGTCCGTACCTCTCGGTTGTGGTTCCGATTCACCAGTAAGGGCAGAGTTATCAACCTAAAAAAATAACATTTGATTTTCTAATTTTCCTAAACCAATAAATGATTTTTAGGTCGCATAAAAGATACTGATGTCAAAGAAAAAACTCTTTTTATTACGACAGTAAAGTAATATTTTGATAACAATTAATATTAAAACGAAAATTGTTTAATTCTTCCACTCAAACAACTTATAGTTGCCATAGAATAAAATATTGCCTCTTAAAAATGGAAATAAACCGAGTCTAGGATAATGAAGAAATAAAAGGAAATTTTATACCAGTTTTTATGGTCGAAAAAAACATAAAATTTTACGAGCCATTAGATGAAAAACGTGAAGTGCTTGGAAAGATGAAATTTAGACAATGGATTGGCATTTTTTGTATTCGAGAAATATTTTGTTAATTGAAACTTTATTGGCAATTCGTAATAACAGTTCTAATGATACTAAATAAATTAGTCATTTCATATCTATACCCCGTTACGTTAAAAGGTGAGTAAATTGATGAATCAGAGAAAATAATAGTTGGGTTTCATATAACTTTTTACGGCTACATCAATACTTTTCGAATTATTAATTAAATGAATTTTCGATATTTCTTCAAAGAAGCGTTTTCGCTGCGAAAATGTTGATTGAAAAACCTTGATTTTCTTGATAAAAGGCATAAAAAACAGGGCCATACGAAGGACGATTTTTAAAAACACTCGCTGATGATGGATTTTCTGGTGTGATACATTCAGTAGCAAATGAAATTTTTTTTTCCAAACACAAAAAGTCAAATTACATGTTTATAAAAAGTCACGCACGTGTAAGTAAATGTACTGATCGTGTAATAAACCGAAAATGTCCGGACCATGCTATTCGACATATTGGGGAAAGCTCACTTATAACAACAGTGAATACGCCGTAGGAAAATTATACGGGCTAAATATAATCGATTAACTTTAACTGACAAGGGTAGAAACAATTCCCATAGCTTTCAGAATTTGTATCGACATAAGTAGTTGAACGAAACGGATAGTAGAAAGAGATAAAATGATAGTATTATGTTTTAAACTCACCTGACTGATCTAATTCGTGTCAATTGATTATAATCTCTGGATGTCTGCGATACTATTGGTCGGTCATTAAAAAAAAAGCAATATGTTGAAGAACCTTTTCTTCAAAACGTTTTATTTTTTGAAAAAATAGTTGAACTGTTAATTAGGTGGTACCCAGTTATTTTCAGTATTTTCTAATTTTTAATTAAAATATCCTTAGAAAGTTGAATCTCTCGCAAATCTGAGATTATAGACATACAAAATTATTACACTAAATTCTGTTCATATCTCAATAATATGAGTGTGCTGTTTAAAAATGTTTTCCTACGGTTAGTTCTGATTATGGATTTAACATAAACACTTGTGTCCATATGTCCATACCAGCCGAGTATCTTAATTTTAAACAGTAAGTCTAACATAATTGTTTCATCAACACAACTTATAAAAAATTTGAAAAATAGCAATTTGTAAGATATTTGAAACTTTTATTTAAATAAATTTAAATTTTATATTCAAATAATGTTAAATGCAACATTTGACTTCCTTACGCTGTGTTAAACACTGTACTACACAACAATTAAATGAATATTATTATGATTAGAGTTTATTAGGACATATAAATTTGAACCCTACAGGCCAGCGAACAAGGTCCTTCAGAATAAAAACCTTATTTATAGTACATTTGATCTTTATGCCCCTAAAAATCTTTAAGAAATAATAAAAAAAGTATATTAAACGTTGAATGTGAGATCTGCCAGTATCATTAGTGGAGGTTTTCTAGCTGGCCTATGGTTTCGGACCCTGGTCGTACACAGTTTCAGGTTTTCTTTCAAACTTAGTTGTCAGGACAGGAAGTCTTGCAGTAACAGGCTGAATGTTTAGTGAATTTATACAATAATTGATTGGATGGTTTATGTAGTGACTTGCTAGGATGATGGATTTTAGTCATACTACATAGAGCTGCGGTTTCCACCGTTTCAAGGTTTATCAGTGCTAGCTTCCAGCAATTACTGTATGTAGTGGGCATGTATTCCAATTAAAGTCAGTATATTGCTTTGTACAGGGTGAGTCAACGATTGGATGAAGTAGGTTTGTGCCTTTTCGGTGAAATTTACAAAGAAACTATATTTATTGTTTGATACAGTTTATTTTTACGCAGATTTTAAAAATATTTAGGACTCTACAGGGTGAGCCAAAAAACTAGGACAGCATAAAGTTGTATTTTTTTAAATAGAACACCCTATATACGAATCGTATTTTCGATTTAGCTTATAATTTTAAATCTTTTTTATTAAGGGTTTACTATAACAAAACTTTATAGTTTCTGAGATAATTAAGTTTAAAGAAAGAAAGTCACATTTTCAAGCATCAATTCAATCCTAAATAACGTTTTCAATTTTGTGACAAATATATTCAAATTTGGAATTTAGCAAGGCCAAGGACAAGTTAACATAATTTTTACCTAATATTTGCAATAAAAGCTACAGGGTGTTGAACACATCGGCTCAAATTTGAACAAGTTTAAATGAATAAATATCTTTTTTTTTAAATGGTACACCCTGTATATTTTCATGTTATTTAATAGAGTAATAAAAACCCTAAAAGTTTTGTTCAATATATCCTATACCTATTTATAATAGTTTTTGAGATATTTCAGTTTTTCTTATTTTCCATACTTTTTTACAGAAATAGTCTTCATTATCATAGTAGCCATGGCAAAAACAATGTAAAAGAACAGTTTTCTGTGTGTCAAATTTATAACCGCAATCGCTTCTTTTGGTTTTTATGTAGTGTAGTTTGGTTTTTTTGCATTCATCTTATATTGTAAAATGAATTTTCCAAAGAATGAGTTAATAGATATGATTTATACAATAGGAGAGGCTCAAAAAAATTGCCTTCTTGCTCAAAGAATTTACAAAATCCTGATCGACGCCAGCCTAATACCCATACTTTTCAAAACTTAATGCAAAGATTTGATTCTTCTGGTACTGTTGATTATCCAAAACGTAAAGTGGTCAACAAACCAGTAACTAATGAAGAAAAAGAACTGCAAGTATTGTTAAATGTTCAGGAAAATCCTTATATTGGTAGCCCTCAGTTAGCAGCATTATGTAAAACATCACAATCCACCGCTAATCGTACTACCAAGAAATATAGGTATCATCCATATCACATGGAATTACACCAAGAATTGCATGGACAGGATTTTGAAAGTCGTATAAACTTTTGTCGTACAATAAATGCGGAGATTCAATTAAATCCAAATTTATTATGCAAGGTAATGTTTAGTGATGAAGCTACTTTTAGAAGTAACGGTGCCGTAAATAGACGCAACATGCATTATTATGCCACAGAAAACCCATTTTGGATTAGAGAGGTGCAACATCAAAACCACTGGTCATTAAATGTTTGGTGTGGTATTCATCATAATTGAATTATTGGACCCCACTTTTTTAATGAACCACTAAATGGCCATAGTTACCTGAACTTTCTACAAGAAGAACTACCCCAACTGCTTCAAGTTCTCGATAGGGATGAGCTCGACAATATGTGGTTCCAGCACGATGGTGCGCCTCCGCATTACCATCGTGAAGTTCGTGCGTTTTTGGACCAACGATATCCGCAAAAATGGATTGGACGTGGGAGTTTCATTGAGTGGCCACCAAGGTCTTGCGACATCACCCCATTAGATTTCTTCCTATGGGGTTATATTAAAAATAAGGTGTATGTTAATCCACCAACAACAGTGGAAGATATGCGAAACAGGATTAGGGATACCTGTAGAACAATAACGCCACTAATTTTGTCCAGGGTCCAAGAAAATCTGCAAAAAAGACTAAA
The DNA here is from genome assembly GCA_034092305.1 of Diaprepes abbreviatus. Lineage (NCBI taxonomy): Eukaryota > Metazoa > Arthropoda > Insecta > Coleoptera > Curculionidae > Diaprepes > Diaprepes abbreviatus. The sequence goes on from JASJET010000147.1 coordinate 2,498,277, forward strand.
TTTGTGCATTGCACAAGAGGGTCGTTTATTCGAACACTTATTAAAAAGAAATAATTAATCTCAGTATTTAATAGGTAATTTTTTTGTTTCAATTTAGTATAAAAGTAAATATGTATTTGCCTTGTCGTTATTGTTGTGTTAATTTTTTCACATTATGTTTAATTAAACTATTGCCGTTGTAATATAACGAATAATGTATTTCATCATATTTAACCACATTCTGTTTGTTTCTGTAGTTTCTTTTTATTATTTTACATGGCTACTATGATAATGAAGACTATTTCTGTAAAAAAGTATGGAAAATAAGAAAAACTGAAATATCTCAAAAACTATTATAAATAGGTATAGGATATATTGAACAAAACTTTTAGGGTTTTTATTACTCTATTAAATAACATGAAAATATACAGGGTGTACCATTTAAAAAAAAAAAAGAAGATATTTATTCATTTATACTTGTTCAAATTTGAGCCGATGTGTTCAACACCCTGTAGCTTTTATTGCAAATATTAGGTAAAAATTATGTTAACTTGTCCTTGGCCTTGCTAAATTCTAAATTTGAATATATTTGTCACAAAATTGAAAACGTTATTTAGGATTGAATTGATGCTTGAAAATGTGACTTTTTTTCTTTAAACCTAATTATCTCAGAAACTATAAAGTTTTGTTATAGTAAACCCTTAATAAAAAAGATTTAGAATTATAAGCTAAATCGAAAATACGATTCGTATATAGGGTGTTCTATTTAAAAAAATACAACTTTATGCTGTCCTAGTTTTTTGGCTCACCCTGTAGAGTCCTAAATATTTTTAAAATCTGCGTAAAAATAAACTGTATCAAACAATAAATATAGTTTCTTTGTTAATTTCACCGAAAAGGCACAAACCTACTTCATCCAATCGTTGACTCACCCTGTACATATGAGTTGTTGTTTTTCTTGATATACCTTTTTCTTTGTATATTAGACACCTAAGGTATTTGGCTCTTTGTATACATTTTTTTTAACAGTTCAAACAGTGCCAATTTAAGATAATTTTATTAATTTACACCTAAATATTGGACTGTTGGCTTGGTGCATATTACTTAGTTGTTAAGTAATATAGAATAAATTTAATCCAAGGAAAAAAAAAGATTTTAATGACAATCAATAATTTCACAACAATAACACTATTTTTTTTTAACTTTTGACGGTAAATTTGACGTGCCAAAACGTCACTTTCCCCAATATGGCGCCGAGCATACTCCGGGCATTTTCCGTTTGACAGCTCCATTACGATCTGTCATCCATTTTAGTTAAAGAAATCCGTGTAAAAAGTACATTGGTGGTGATATCTCAAATGTTAAACGTCAGTTTGAAAAATCGGCGACGTCATTTTGTAGATATGTCAAAAAATATATTTTTTTAATAACTGGGTGTGCAGTAAGTATATGTCAAGCTCTCGGCGGTATACAGAAGGCGTCAAAATAACCCTAGTATTTCATATAATGTTTTTCTTCAGGTGTGCCATCATTCATTTTCGAGAAAATCTGAATCATGTATTTCTCAGTAATAGCAGTAACTATACATTACACAAAACTAATTAAGCTCTTTGTAATCAACTAATTAAATTACTATAAATAAACGATATCTAATAAGAATCTACTACTACACAATCGAAATTTATTTGAAAAGGTTGATCGTAACTTAAATCCTTAGATTCCGTCTGTTTCTCACCAGCATGAACATTTTTCTAACTCCTACCTATTTTTAAATCCGGGTATAAGTTCGATATAGCGAACTATCATTGAATTTCAATTTATTTTCCATCCTTGAACTTCTTGAGCTTCGATCATACCCTATAGATTTAAACAACAATAGATTAGTTTGAAGGCTGTTTATGGTCGGTGGGATGAGGCTTTTTTGATGTTTAACAAACATAACCATATTTTCTTACCCTTTCTTTCAGTTTAATTGCTTGTCGCGACTCTTTTCAGTGTTTTTAAGTGTTAGAAATTACTATAAATGCGAAGTTTGCAATTAATATTAACAAAAAGAGGATTTAAAAACTTATTCTTATTGGTAAATATTGTTTACATATTGAAAATGACAATAATACTATTTTATGCAACCATAAATTCATGTGTTCTAGATTTGACGTACCGATTATCATATGATACTCGTTTAAATGATGCAATTAGAAGAGGATAGCATAAAATCGGTATGTGTGTACCCAACTGTTTATCAACACTTTTTCAAATAAAAATATTATTAGGTTATTCAGCGTTCAAACACCCGGGCCTAGTTCTGACGTTATGCTAATTCTACAGGGGTATGTTCGAAGATCTTGAGTCATTCCTAACCGATGATGATTTCATTAAAATATATAAATTTGCTCAAAAGCTACAACTCAAAAGGTAAAGAAAAAAATATACGGTTATGTTGATACGTTTTGTATACTTCTGAAACTTTGACGTATACTTACCTAGACACAGCTTGCAAAAAGTTTAATTACAATGCATTTAAATTAAAGAAAATATTTTGTATTGGTTATTTTTCCTTAAATATTTTTACAATTGCTATTAAATTTAATCGAAAACTATTAAATGCAACGGTAACGTTTAGAAAAACCTATTTATGTTTTCCGAAAAAATACACTCAAAAGATCCGCCTCAGCTGTACAAATAGTAGTTAGTGTTTCTTATTTTAGTTTTGCATGCTTGGATCTTGGATCCGAGATTAGGAAAGAAGCTCGGCCTTTTAATATAAATACAAAATTTTAATTGGCGTTAAATATAAAAATGTGGAAAGTAAGATTTTTTGTTATTTTTTGACAGTGGAATACAAAAGTAGCCTACGTAGTTCGCAGTCCTTAAAATGCATAGGGAAGAAAAACTAAATCGATGTTATCTGTGGTACAGGGTGATCTAGAAAGACGTACGATTTTGAAAGCTGCACTGGTTCTGAACGGCACGCGGTAGCGGGGCGCGGGGCGCGGGTAGTTCGGTTCTCGGAAATTTAGTCGTGATGGAGCGTTTCAGCCAAGGAACTTGGAAGGGATAGGAAAACTACAAAAATACGCTAAATGCGTAAAAAAGTGTTCCACCATGCAGAAAATAAATGTCATAAATTGACATCGACTGGCTATGTGGAGCAAGCGCAAAAAGAAATTTCGTAGTAAATTTGTTGCATGAAGTTAGCAATGTGAGAACGGGTAACCAGGGCTGGGTTTGCGACACGATCGGCGTCCCGGCGTATTCTTTATGTTTAATGCGGTTGTTTGTCATCGTCCTCGACGTTTATTTTCTTTATTGTGCGGTTCAGTATCATTAGTTAAATTTCGGAATTTACATTTGTGTATGTTGTCAAGACATTTGTATAGACTTTAATTTATAACAATGTATCAGTGTATGGTATTGTTTTGTAAATCGCGTGGTTCGATCCCGGAAAGTCATTTTTTTCGGTAAATACCTACGTTTTTTGTATTACATCAATATGTAAGATTATACTGAAGATTTTTTAAAAGATCGACGATTTTAAAGTTTTCTTTGCGATAGTGTGTAGCTTTTATCATTTTTTTCATTTCTTTTTTTTTTTGATCAGAAATTAATTATTTTAAAGTTTAGAACGTACATGGAAAACACTTTACTTAATAATAACATAAAAGAGGAGTAACATATAGTTAATCCCTATGACCAGATCCTTTTTAACATTGTAGATAAGATGAGATTTTATCTAGAATTATGTTTAAATTTCTTTTAAGGCAGTGTTTATTTCATTAGTCGTTTTATAACCTGAACTTTAAATTGTAATTTTTCAATATAACAACATAAATAAGAGGTTTCTCAAATCCAGTCCTGTCCCTTGACCTACTGCGCAAGTGCAGCATAGCCACATTGAGGGGAGTACAGAGTTACATGAGGAACCAAATTTAATTTAGGGTATTCTCCTTCCTTTTACCCCTTCCAACTTCCTTTCAGCGGAGGGCAGCGTGCTTTCTGTGTAAAGGCCTATTACAAAAATGGCGATTCGTGCACTATTACGCGGCGTCTATTTCGCCCTGAGTTTGAGTTATATGATCTAAAACAATATCCCAGTGAAAGTGTGATTAGAAAGTCCGAGGCTACAGGTTCGACGTTCAGTCAGAAACCTGCGGGTCGGCCAAGGTCGAAAAGAGTAGAGGAAACTGTAAGCGAAGTTGCGGCATCCATACAGCGTGATCCCGGATTATCATCTCGAAAGAGATCGACAGAGCTTGCTATATCGAAATCATCTTTGCGGCAGATTTTGGTTAAAGATCTAAAACTGCATCTTTATAAACTACAATTAGTACAAGAATTGAAACTAAATGATCACAATTTACACCCTGTTTTTGCCGAAAAAATATTGTAGCACTTTCCAAATTTTAACAATATTCTCTTTTTCGGATAAAGCGCATTTTGATCCAAGTGAATATGTCAATAAACAAAATTGTCGTTACTGGGCCGCAAATAATCCTAAATTGAAACATAAAAGGTCTCCGCATTCGATCAAAGTTACAGTGTGGGCGGCCATGTCGGCCCAAGTAATCGTGGGTCCCTATTTTTTTGAGAACGAGCAAGGTCAATCTGTAACAGTAAATTCTGATCGCTACACAACAATGTGATGAGAGTTTTTCTTGCCACAACTACACCAATTCGAAACCGGCGCGACATGTCATACGTCTAACGAGTCATTCGCAGTCGTAAATGAAGTGTTTGAAGAATACTGATATCACGCCAAGGGGATATTCTGTGGCTCCCAGGAGCCCAAACCAACCACTATTGTCCAGCTCAAGAGTAACATTTGGGAGGAAGTGTCCTGTATCCCACGGGCAATCTGTCAGAGAGTTCTCTTAAATTTGAGACCCAGATTCGAAGAATGTGTACGTCTAGATGGTTCACATCTCAGTGATGTTATTTTCGAAAAATAAATTTCCTATCTGTCTATTTTAATAAAAATATAAATTCGTGGACGTACTACTTGTAGTTTTTTCAATGATTTTTTTTAAATCCACCTATTTTAATGGCTCACCTTGTATTTATCCTACATGGAAACTAATAGTTTTGTACAAAGCAAACAAATCCGTTGAAAATTTTATAACTCTGCTACCGTGTTGAGATTCTTTACCTTGCCTCAAATAACAGATATAAATTACAACAATTATCTACTTACTTTAAATCCCTGAGAGTGTATAATCCTAATATCAGCTGGTATCCTATCACCAAATTTCATGTCAACAAGATCACCCACCACTAGATCCTTTGACACCACTGTTATGGTTTCACCTCCTCTTATCACAGTCGCTTTTGGTGGTACCATATTTGCAAAAGATTCCATAATCTATAAAATATAAACAAAAAAAAATACTAAAAACTTCAATCTTGATGTTTTTTAGTATTATATCTTCTTACCTTTTGACTTTTATGCTCCTGAAAATACATGAAACATCCTGTAACTACGACTACAACTACCAATACACATCCTAAAATTAAATTGTCCGAGTCCAGTTCGTCTTGTGAAAGTTTTCTTATTAAACATGCCGCAAAACAAAGGCCTGCTCCTATCCATAATAGTAACGAAAAACCTACAAAACCAGTATACATTATATATGATTTTTCAAAAAAAAATTGATATACGTCATAAAAATTTTCACAGTTATTTCAAGAATTATGTATTTTGGAGAGAAATAAAATCATTGTCAAAATTATTGCTCATGTTTTTCTATAAAAAAAGGTTTTTTCACATTTCCAGTTTAAAAAATTCATTCCTTTTCAGATGATATGGTGTTTTTAGTAGGTCTAATCCACACTGACTAGTATACAAGAGTTACAAACAACCACTAGATGGCGCTATTGAGATATGTCATTACTATTTTCGTAAAATTTGAGATTTGTTAATGTAACAGTGGTTGCAGGTTAGAAATTAATGGTCTAGTTTGTTTTTGATAATGAAGTACCCTTAGAAAAGACCGTTTACAATTGGTTCGTAAAATTTCGGTATGATCGTACGCCCGTCAGTGATGATTTTCATGAAAGTTGATTAAAATCAGTGGTTATTTCAAAAATCTCTTCCCGATGAATTTCGCATAATTTGATGGAATCTTAAAAAAAAAGGCTTGTAATTGGTGTAAGGAAATGATCAAAAAATTCGACTGAGGAACTGCAAAATCCATATACAGTGAGGACATAAAGTCTGGAATAAATTTATTATTTAAAAAGCTTCTTTTTCCTCTTTTATTTAAGACGACGTCTTGTTTTTCTGCTATATTAAGTCTCCTGTGGTGTTGATGTCCAACATTCGTGCCATCGTTTTGGAGGTCGACCAGTGGGTCTTCTAGTGTTTGGTATCTCGTTCTTAGCCCATTTTGCCCATCGATCGTCGCCCATTCTGTCCACATGGTCCCTCCAATATCTGCGCCTTGACCTTATGAACCGTACCACATCAAGCACCTTGAGCTCTTCCCTTATTTCGGAACTTCTTATTTGATCTCTTAGGGTTACTCCTTTGATTGTTATTAACGTTTTCATTTCAGCCGTTCGTAGCATACTTTTTGTTTTAGATGTTTCGGCTCGAGTTTCCGTTGCATAAGTTCGTACTGGTTTTATAACAGTTCTGTAGATGCGTACTTTGCTCTCTGTGGACATATACTTATTTTTCCAGATTATATCCCTCAGGCATCCTGATATCCTTGAAGCCTTGTTAGCCTGTGCTCTGACTTCCTGGTATAGATTTTTATTGCTTGATACATCAACTCCCAAGTATCTACAAGACATGCTTTGTCTGATAGGATTGTTCTTCTCCACCATTTTGCATCTGACAGGATCTTTTGAAATTCCCATCGTCTCGGTCTTTTCTGCAGATATTTCCATATTTAAATTTTTTGATGTGGTCTGGAATCGGTATAGTAGTCGTTGCAGATCGTCTTCATTTTCTGCTAACAGTAAGGCGTCGTCGGCAAAACATGAGATTTTTAAAGATTTTCGTCCCATTTTGTATCCTCCATTGACTTCTTTTACATTTTGAATTATCTTATTCATAATTAAATTAAAGAGAAATGGACTCATACTGTCGCCTTGTCGTATTCCCGTCATGATAGGTATTTCCTCTGTTACTTCTTGTTGTGTCTTTATGCGTGTCTTATTGTTTTTATTTAGTTCTTCAATTACCGTAATATAGTTGTGGTTAACGCCATTTTCCTGAAGTATTTGCAAGACGTCTTTAAGTCGAACTCTATCAAACGCTTTTTTAAGACCCACTAGGCAGATGAAAAGAGGTTTATTGTATCAATCATCAACTGTCGGTCTGTTCTGTCTAAACCCGTGTTGTTCTTCACTTATTGCAATTTTACTCGTTATTTTTGAAGTCATGATTTTTGTTAGTAATTTGCTTGTATTGTTTAGCAGTGTTATTGTTCTATAATTGTTGGGGTCATTCTTATTTCCCTTTTTGAAGATGGGTATAATCAGGCTGTTCCTCCATTCTTCTGGAATACTGCAGGTTGATAGAATTTTGTCGAATAGTACTGTTAGTGCTTTTTCCAGTTCAAGGTCCCCATATTTAAGCATTTCATTGGAAATATCGTCGGTTCCCGGAGCTTTTCTATTTTTTTTTATTTAAAAAGCGTATCTCGAAATTAAATACAGCTATTATTTACCTTTGTCACATTTTGTCAAATTGTCACTTAATTTTAACTAAAAATGAAACTTACCGAAACGCAGAGAGATAGTTATTTTAAGAAAAATATACTAATCTTCCGCCCATTTCTCAATGGATAATGACTAAGATTGAGCAGAAATGTCATCGGCCTAGCAACTAGCAACTTTGTTGGCATACGAGTAAGCTACATGCTATATACTCCTATTACATTATAACGAAATGTTACATGTCAAGCATGTTTACAAAATTTTAATATAAAATATATTATATTAAATTTAAACTTAAGAATATTTTATGCAATTGAAAGTTCGTTTCCTGGTCATGGGTGGGGACGTTATGGGAGGGAATCGCTGGGATGGGGATATGTGCCTCTGCCTATCTGTATGTTCCGAAATGAGTCTCTGATGATAATGTTATGGGGTCCTGCGAGGTGGGCGTAAAATGTTTCCGCAGTAATCCGAGAATATTCCTGTATAGTAGGGTACTGTAGGTCTCTGTGGAGCTGGATGTTGCTCAGATACCACGGAGCATCGAAGGCCATCCGGAGGAAATTGTTTTGTTGAGCTTGAAGACGCGTTTGCCAGGTTTGGGATATATTGCCCCAAGTAAGTACTGCGAATATCATTGCCGCTCTTATGATGGTCTGGAAGATTGTTATCTTGTTTCTGAGAGACATTTTGCTTTTTTTTTCCTCTTATTCGATATAAACAGCCGGTTAGCTATATTGCTTCTTAGATTGCGGCTTCTACCTACTCTTTCCAACCCAGTCTCTTGTCGTAAACTAGGCCCAGATACTTCACGCTGTCAGACCACTGGATGGGCTGGTTGTGGAGTAGTAACTGTTCTTGAGGGCATTGACTTGATTTAGTGGAAAGTATAGCTTTTGACTTTTCAGGGTTCTTATTTTCTCTTTTCTATCCAGGATTCCACACTGTTAAGATGCCTTTGCAGCCTGGATGTAATGACTCTAGTGTTTCTATGCGACGAAGTTATGGCTGTATCATCAGCGTACAACAAGAGACTGGCCTAGCCATGTTCAAGATGCCCCAAGAAGCGGTCGAGCAGCAACTAATGATGACAAAAAAGTAGACATATTATTATGTGTCCAAGATAATCACCATATTAACTATAAGGAGATAACTACAAAGAACAATACACCACTATAGACACCTATTAAGAGATCGCATTAGAGCCAATGAGATTTGAAGAGGAACAGGGACAATGGATCTAATGAAAACGGTGGTCGAATGAAAATGGTGATCATGGTGCAAGGTAGGACCCATCTAGATGGAATAACAAGTTGATACAGTTGCGCAAAAATGACGGAAAGGAAATGCAGCAAGACCTTCAAAGAGATGGCGAGAAGATATCAAAAAAATAGCAGGGCGATATTGATTCCAAATTGCTCTAGATGGAAACGCATGGAATCTATTGAAGAAAGGCTCACATTCAGAAGAGGATGAGTATAGCCTAAGGAAAAAGATTATTCATTTGTAAATGCAACCAGACTAAATAAGGCAGTCAAATTATCAAATCTTCTCTCCAGATTTCATATATCACAACAGTATTTAACAAATCCAAAAATGAAATAAATCGAGAAGAATAGGGGGTTAAAGATGATTAACAAACAATTGAGAACCTATTCAAATCTTTTTGTCACCTGCTCCTGATTTAGTATTTAATAATCAATTAAATTTAACTTAATTTTCCTAAATGTTTTAACAGAGAATACGGACAAATCTTGTATTCAATTTGTTCAAGAACTTTGGATTTATTTATCCGATCACTTGAAAGTACTCAAGTTTACGTAGGCAGGTACACAATACTTGGAAGGCAAATTAAATTATTTGATATTTGTAGTATTTCTATTTATGAGAAGTATGCGTAACTGATTAACTGGATACGTGCCAGAAGTTTTAAATTACATTGTATGAACCATGAAACACGGTAAATTAGAAATGGCATTTGCAAAGTTGTTAAATAATTTTATGGTTTTGTGTAAATTTTAATATATCCAACATTTTCTTATAATTGTTTATCCCGCCTCCTACTTTTTTCAAACTAACACAAACGACCTATTTTTGTTTCAAGGTTAAGTACTAACTATAAATTAATAGGGTGTATCTAAAAGATCTGTACAAAACGCTAGTGCAAGTTCTTCTTCTTCCTTCTTTTACGTAGGCATTTGCTTGTCTTTGCTTTGTCTCCTTGCCTAGGTTTATTCATTTCGCAAATTTGCGTGGTATGCTTCTTTGTCCTAATGGTGATTTATCTCTACTAACTTATATACTTTGTTCTGACATGTGATTAATATGTGCGTTCCATTCCTTCTTTCTTCTGAGTACTCAGTCGTTGATGTTGCTTATCTTACAAGCTCGTCTCTATTATTTCTAATATATTTTTTGTCTTTGTGGTCTCTGACCTAGTTTCTCTTACGGTCTTATAAATAATGGATTTGGTTTAGATTTGAAGATGTTTGTTTCGCCAAGTTGTTTCGTTTAGGCATGCCGCAGTCCTCGTTGCTTTTATAGCTTGACCTCTTACTTCCTCTTCAATATCTCCATATTCAGATATGTCTATTCCAAGATATTTAAACGTCATGACCTGCTCTATGATTTCGTCATCAATAGTCAGTTTACAACTAATCTGTGTTTTTGCTGCTGATGTAGTCATATTAAATTCTTTAGCTGTTTCATTACCCTGGTGCAGTAATCTTTGCAGGTTATCTTCATCCTCCGCATTCTGCGCCGCATCATCGGCATAACACAGGATTTTCATTTTTTTGTCTCCCATTTTGTATCCTTTCATTTTGCGGACTTGCTTTATTATCTCATCCATCACCAAGTTAAACATGAGTGGATTTAAGGTCTCCTTGTTGAATTTCGCCCCTTACAGGAATTTGTTTCGTAGAGAATATGTATTATATCTCCAATTTGTATTTTTTCGAACGCCTTTTCAAAATCAGTAAAACACATAAAAGCTGGTCGATCGTACTCTATACATTTTTCAGTCAGTTGCCTTATAACGAACATGGCGTCCAGCAGGATATACCCGACGTGAACCCTTCCTGTTCATCCGCCAATGTAGTGTTCTTGTTCTCATTTATTTTGTTGTGATCTTGGTTGTTAACTTCAAGAAGATTTATGGCTTTGTAGTTTCATGGTACTTTTCTGTAACCTCTCTTAAACAATAATATTGTACCTTCCATTCCGTCGTTATTTGCTAACTTAGAATTTCTCTGCTATTGAGCAGCTCATTCGATATGTTGTCTGGGCCTGAGCTCTTTCTGTTTTTAGGTTTTTGCAAAGTTGTCTCTATTTTTTTTTTGTGCCAATAGTACTTCGTCATTAATCACGAGTTTTGGTGTGTTCTATTCAGTGTTATCTCCGTATTTCCTGCAGAGTTTCTGTAAATATTCAGCCCAAGTATCCTCGTCTCTGTAACTGATGCTGATAAACTCTTTTCGTTGGCTTCTGTATGGGGTTTTGATGCTGTCGTATCCTTTTTGAGATCAAGTTTAATCTCAATCTCTCCCAGCAGTAAGGTATGATCACTACCTACATTAGCGAAATTTAGGGTTCTTACATCAAGAATTTGTGGTGGGTGTATGTATACTTCTGTTAGTTACAATGTAATCGATTGTTGATTGTTGTCTTCGATTATTTCTAAAAGTATATTTATATTATGGTTTATGGTCAAAAAAATATTATTGATTCGTAAGTCATTCATTGAAGAGGTTGATTATTAGCTCCCCGTTATCATTTAGTACAGCTTCATTGAAGATTTATTTTATTCCAGGAATTACCTCGTTACCAATGCGTGCGTTGGAATCTCCTAGAATGGTCATTAATTTCGTTAGGCTGATTATAGAAATCATCTCCTTCCTGTTTCGGTTTGTTTTCTTAGAGTGCATGTATTAAGTTTTTGGTCACCAACACCCATTTTAACAATTAGTATACGTAATGATATATATATATATATATATATATATATATATATATATATATATATATATATATATAAGCTCCTCCCTCTAAATATATAATATATATGTCTTATATACATATTCCTCTCGACAGCTGCGTTATCTCCACTATTTTTCTCATTTCACGCTCTCGACCGTTTTCGGTCATGTTTGCAAGCATTTTTCACGTATTTCACAGACTTGTTGATGCAAAATGAAAGTAAAGACATAGAATGATACTTCCACTTTCAAAATTTTTTACAAAATTAAAATCTACCCATCCGTGACGTATCGAAGCTCGGTGAAAGATAATGCACTAATAATTTCAAATGGAAATTGTTGAAAAGCCGATGGCGCCTGGTTTTGGCATGCCTAAAGTACATATAAATTACTAATATTTCGGGAAGAACCAGCGCGTCACTCTTGTTGAGATAAACCACGCCGAGAATTGTGAAAACGAGTTAATTCCATTTTTAGGCTAGTTGAAATTTTGAAATTACTATGTAAACCACACATATATATTGTACGTATATCAATCCATTCTAAGTTCGTATATCGCCAAATATGTCAAACTTCACAATGAATATGTCACACGCCACCTAGCAATGCCAGTGTTGCCAGTTCCCAAAATATCATAAACAAAAACCAAGGACACCACAATTAAACAAAAACTCCAACAAAGGAAATTGTCATTCTAAACTCATATAACAATCTCGTTTGTATGGTCATATATGGTTAAGGTGAGTGATAAGAGAAACGTTATAACTGCCTTGAAAATATCACTCCAATCACGTCATTTGCCGGATTTAACTACTTCAGATTAACAACGTTTATTTAGAGTTTGATTTTTATTTGTAATCTACCGGAACTACTTTATTATTTTTTTCTAATTATAGGACAAAAATGGCTATAAATTACATTAAAAATAACAGTTTTTAAAATGCATTAATCTTACAACTAATGTTGGAAAATTGGTTCACGAGGGACAAATTATTTACATTTTGCGTGGCTCTAACTTCACTAATGTGGATACTAAATCATCAAGTAATTGCCATCGTAATTAAAGCAAGGAATGGAACAATTTTGATAATAGGATCGTACTAATTTTCAGGGTTTTATTCCACACAGAATAGAGAGCTAATTAATGATAATTCGATGTAATATCATTACAACAAATTACTTTTTAAAGGAATAAATTATTTTGTTTAAGAAACTACTGCCCCGTACAGTATTAATATAAGCTTGTTTACTATTTGATACGTTTCCTAGGCCAGGGGTTCCCAAAGTGTGCGTCGCGGCGCCTTTAGGCGTCCAAGAAAGATCTCGCTTGTCTCTGCTTGCAACTCCGTCCAATAAATGAATCTCCTGCTTTCTTCCTCTCTTTTTAGTTCTTCCAGCATTACACTGCTACTGATTCCACACACACACACACAAAACTAGTACCCAATATATTAAAAATAAAGGCCCTTAAGTAACGTTAAAATGAAGTCCAATCTGTTAACTTACCTTGTGTTAATGTCCTAATAAATTTAATGTATTCGGGTGTTTTGTGAGAAGGGGTTAAAATATTAGGCCCTGTCTTCGCTAACACTGCAGCTGCTTGTTCTACGGTTAAGCCTTTTTCCCGGTCTGTGTGAAACCTTCTACATATTTCCCCTAAAAAAATAACAGACCTTCTAAACAATATTTTATATCACGAACGACAACAAAAATAATGATAAATACGGACAAAAATATCGAATATTTTGTTACCACTATTACTTGAAAATAATTTTTTTGTGCTGATGTTATTCATCTTATAGTTGTAAATTGCCTGTCATTTTCAAATGCCATAGGCAACTAGATACATTAGAACATCTATTCAAAAAACACAAAATGGTGCAGAAAACGATTATTTGGCGTATTCTGTGAAAACGCGAAAACTTAGCTATAGAATACCCTTATACCATTTGAAAGGTATTTGAAAGGGACATTTTCTGGTAAGCTAAAAAGTATAGCGTTCTATTTAAATTAATCAAGTTATAACCACTTAATGTTCTTATTTGATTAGTTTTGATTTTTGGACACCCAGTATAATATAGCAAGTTTATTATAATTGGGATATAAAATATGATTTATTCTTACACTTTACTGCAAATTTCGAGTACAGGGTGAGTCAACGATTGGATGAAGTAGGTTTGTGCCTTTTCGGTGAAATTAACAAAGAAACTATATTGTTTGATACAGTTTATTTTTACGCAGATTTTAAAAATATTTAGGACTCTACAGGGTGAGCCAAAAAACTAGGACAGCATAAAGTTGTATTTTTTTAAATAGAACACCCTATATACGAATCGTATTTTCGATTTAGCTTATAATTTTAAATCTTTTTTATTAAGGGTTTACTATAACAAAACTTTATAGTTTCTGAGATAATTAAGTTTTAAGAAAAAAAGTCACATTTTCAAGCATCAATTCAATCCTAAATAACGTTTTTAATTTTGTGACAAATATATTCAAATTTGAAATTTAGCAAGGCCAAGGACAAGTTAACATAATTTTTACCTAATATTTGCAATAAAAGCTACAGGGTGTTGAACACATCGGCTCAAATTTGAACAAGTTTAAATGAATAAATATCTTTTTTTTTAAAGGTACACCCTATATATTTTCATGTTATTTAATAGAGTAATAAAAACCCTAAAAGTTTTGTTCAATATATCCTATACCTATTTATAATAGTTTTTGAGATATTTCAGTTTTTCTTATTTTCCATACTTTTTTACAGAAATAGTCTTCATTATCATAGTAGCCATGTAAAATAATAAAAAGAAACTACAGAAACAAACAGAATGTGGTTAAATATGATGAAATACATTATTCGTTATATTACAACGGCAATAGTTTAATTAAACATAATGTGAAAAAATTAACACAACAATAACGACAAGGCAAACACATATTTACTTTTATACTAAATTGAAACAAAAAAATTACCTATTAAATACTGAGATTAATTATTTCTTTTTAATAAGTGTTCGAATAAACGACCCTCTTGTGCAATGCACAAATTTAGTCTTTTTTGCAGATTTTCTCGGACCCTGGACAAAATTAGTGGCGTTATTGTTCTACAGGTATCCCTAATCCTGTTTCGCATATCTTCCACTGTTGTTGGTGGATTAACATACACCTTATTTTTAATATAACCCCATAGGAAGAAATCTAATGGGGTGATGTCGCAAGACCTTGGTGGCCACTCAATGAAACCCCCACGTCCAATCCATTTTTGCGGATATCGTTGGTCCAAAAACGCACGAACTTCACGATGGTAATGCGGAGGCGCACCATCTTGCTGGAACCACATACTGTCGAGCTCATCCCTATCGAGACCTCGAAGCAGTTGGGGTAGTTCTTCTTGTAGAAAGTTCAGGTAACTATGGCCATTTAGTGGTTCATTAAAAAGTGGGGTCCAATAATTTGATTATGATGAATACCACACCAAACATTTAATGACCAGTGGTTTTGATGTTGCACCTCTCTAATCCAAAATGGGTTTTTAGTGGCATAATAATGCATGTTGCGTCTATTTACGGCACCGTTACTTCTAAAAGTAGTTTCATCATTAAACATTACCTTGCATAATAAATTTGGATTTAATTGAATCTCCGCATTTATTGTACGACAAAAGTTTACACGACTTTCAAAATCCTGTCCATGCAATTCTTGGTGTAATTCCATGTGATATGGATGATACCTATATTTCTTGGTAGTACGATTAGCGGTGGATTGTGATGTTTCACATAATGCTGCTAACTGACGGCTACCAATATAAGGATTTTCCTGAACATTTAACAATATTTGTAGTTCTTTTTCTTCATTAGTTACTGGTTTGTTGACCACTTTACGTTTTGGATAATCAACAGTACCAGAAGAATCAAATCTTTGCATTAAGTTGTGAAAAGTATGGGTATTAGGCTGGCGTCGATCAGGATACTTCATTTTGTAAATTCTTTGAGCAAGAAGGCAATTTTTTTGAGCCTCTCCTATTGTATAAGTCATATCTATTAACTCATTCTTTGGAAAATTCATTTTACAATATAAGATGAATGCAAAAAAAACCAAACTACACTACATAAAAACCAAAAGAAGCGATTGTGGTTATAAATTTGACACACAGAAAAATGTTCTTTTACATTGTTTTTGCCATGGCCACTATGATAATGAAGACTATTTCTGTAAAACAGTATGGAAAATAAGAAAAACTGAAATATCTCAAAAACTATTATAAATAGGTATAGGATATATTGAACAAAACTTTTAGGGTTTTTATTACTCTATTAAATAACATGAAAATATACAGGGTGTACCTTTAAAAAAAAAAGATATTTATTCATTTAAACTTGTTCAAATTTGAGCCGATGTGTTCAACACCCTGTAGCTTTTATTGCAAATATTAGGTAAAAATTATGTTAACTTGTCCTTGGCCTTGCTAAATTCCAAATTTGAATATATTTGTCACAAAATTGAAAACGTTATTTAGGATTGAATTGATGCTTGAAAATGTGACTTTTTTTCTTTAAACTTAATTATCTCAGAAACTATAAAGTTTTGTTATAGTAAACCCTTAATAAAAAAGATTTAAAATTATAAGCTAAATCGAAAATACGATTCGTATATAGGGTGTTCTATTTAAAAAAATACAACTTTATGCTGTCCTAGTTTTTTGGCTCACCCTGTAGAGTCCTAAATATTTTTAAAATCTGCGTAAAAATAAACTGTATCAAACAATAAATATAGTTTCTTTGTTAATTTCACCGAAAAGACACAAACCTACTTCATACAATCGTTGACTCACCCTGTACATAACTGAAATACTTCTTAAGTATTTGAAACATGAAAATTAGGTTAGATTTTGTCAAAATTCAAATTATTTAAAAACCCTTAAGGTTTAGGTACTATAAACCTTATTAAAATAGGCACTTATTTTGATCGGAGAATCCAAAAATGCACTAATATACAGGGGGTTCCATTAAAAAAAACACAACTTTGATTCTGTCCGAGCTTTTGGGACACTCTGTATAATATGAAAATAATTTTTAAAGTAACTGTATTAGAACCAGATATATCCCAAAAGTAAAACTTTTTAAAAGTCACGTATTTTGGCCGCAATATTCCGTGCCGTATAGGGTGAATAACTCTGTATATGAAAAAGGGATGAAGTTAAATATTTTTTAACTATTGTAAAGTTAATTTTATTTACCTTTTTTTTTCAAAATAGTTAAGAACATCTGCCTACTTGAAGTAAATTATAGTTGTTCCCCCTTTAAAAGATAAAGGCAGCTGGCATCTCTTTCTTTTCAGTATACTTTCTTTGTTTTATTATAAAAAACTGAAATAGAGAGTAGTAAATCGGAGGAAGCAGTTTTCGATAAAAACGTATATACTTTTAAAAAGTCTCTATCCGAAAATTCCGATTCGATTGGCATTTTGCGTTAGAAACAAGGTCAATGAAATTTAGACAAATCTTTCGGAAAATATGGTTCATTTATTCGCCTTAATGTAGC
Organism: Diaprepes abbreviatus; assembly: GCA_034092305.1. Classification (NCBI taxonomy): domain Eukaryota; kingdom Metazoa; phylum Arthropoda; class Insecta; order Coleoptera; family Curculionidae; genus Diaprepes; species Diaprepes abbreviatus. Next base: position 2,515,438 of record JASJET010000147.1, read on the forward strand.
GAACTTGTCGCCAAGTAATAAATAATAATGAGTATCTTATTAACTATTAACATATTACTTCTAGCTAATGTATTTCTTAAATGTGTTGTAATGCGTAAAATAAAAATCCATTAAAATGAATTTCTGTTGCTTTTTATGATTATTAATAGTTGTTCTCAATTTTGTTTAAGTTACCAAAGGAACAAAAACAGTTAGTTACTCTACTTTTGATATATACATATATATATATATATATATATATATATATATATATATATATATATATATATATATATTACACAGTTAGTGTAACAGAAATGATAAAATAATCAAAATCCACACTACTGACCCCAAAACGACCAAAATTAATAATTTATTATTGTTAATAATATCAATTTTATACTTAGGCTGTTCCAAAGTTTTTCTAACAAAATAAACAAATCAGAAGGACGGGCGATAACGGATACGTATAACCTCAAACTGAATCTCCGTTTATTAGTTTTTTATCTAAATTAATTATCCATTTATTTTGATTTTACTTTTTTTGCTTAGGACCAATTATTTTAAAGAGCGCAATTTCATCACTGCCCTTCAAAATTTCGCTTAAGTATAAACGTCTATATTTATTCAGAAATTTATATGTCGGATTTGAAGGTTCCTCCTTAATTTAAAATTAGAGACTTACAGCATGAATACAATCTATAGAAAATCTACAGAATAAACCAGATGATCTGGACACTCTAGTATACATCGACTTTTTACCAGTCACTCAAATTGATATACAATCAATAAAATAAGAGATAGTGAAGTAACAAATATCTACAAATCGTTACGAGCCATAAGATTATTAAGGCACTTTTTTATCCACCAGGAAATACAGAAACTAGTAACTAAAATGGAGAAGCCCTAATAAACCGAGGAAAAAGAAACAATCTTTTGAACGTCTTTGATTCTAAATAGAGACCCCTTCAGATCTGCCCCATAGAATCTAGAGCACAATCTAGATTTCTGCTTTGTGTTCAAGAACCATAGAAAAGTACCCATTGCAACCAAAGACGCTGAGTTTCAAACCAGAGAGTAGACTCTTACAGAATATATTAGAAAGTCAAACACTTATTTTAGGCAAAATCTATTCTAAAAAAAGTTTAAGAGCTTGGCGATTAAAATTTATTTGTTAATAGTTAAAAACACATTTTTCAATATTTATTGCAGTTTTTGAACTGGAATTTTTATGCGTTTAGATGTTTTGACAAGAAACAAGCGAAAACTCTCTAAGTCAGAAAATAAATTTATGTCTACATATAACACCACACGCTTCGATTTAAAATAGCCATAAATCAAAACGTGATTTTCATACGGCTATTTTTATTTTCCACGAAAATGCAGGAGAGAAATTTTAGGTTAATTTTATCAACGTGTCTAATGTAGAAGTTATACGCTTTTTAAAGAAAATTACAAAACTAAACAAATAAGCCAACAAAAAAGCATTAAATTTTAGTGGTAATACGAGAGTTCTTTGAGAAGTAAGAGACTTTGGGCCTTCCAAAAATAATTAAAATTCAAAAAATTTAAAAATTTATTTATTCAAGAGATCACAAAGTGATATAGAATAAGTCAGAGATCAACGTAAATATAAAAACACACATGTTATAAAAAACAAACTAAGTACATAATATCCTTTGATAAAATAATAAATACATTTCGGAAAGAATTCCTGAAAGCTATAAAAACAGCCATCAATTAAAAATATTTTAAGACTAGCTTTAAATTTATTAAAATTACATTATTTTCTCAAACTATCTGGAAAGTTATTGTACAGTTTGCAACCCATATGAGTTGGATTTTTTTTCATACAGTGCAGTGCGATACTTGGGAACTTTAAAAGAACCTGCATTTCTAGTGCTGTTCTCATGATAGTTACAATTTAGCTCAAACTGATTAACATGACTTTTAACATACAAACTACGCCTTTATATGTATAGAATAGGAAGGGAAAAAACCTTATATTCTCTAAAATATTACCTAGAGGACCGAACAAAACTAAAATTAAATATAAGACGTGTAACTTTCTTTTATCCAATAGATATTCTGTCAGCCTTTGTGACCAATCCCCACAAAAAATATCACCAATACGGGATTTAGTAATAGCAAAATATACATTCGATAAGTGATTTATATCCAGAACTGATTTTAGCTGCAAAAGAGCATAATAACCCTGATTTATTTACGTAATTCACATTTGTGTTCCAGGTCATGTCGCTATCAGTAAACGTCCCTAAAAATCTCCTTGAAATTGACAGTTTCACATTCCTTGACTTACATCATACAATTACAGAGTTAGTTATCGTTGACAGAGAACGTTATGCAACTAGTTCTAATTTGATAAGGAATATTATTAATACATAAAATGAAGATTAAAGGGCTTAAGACTGACATATATTTTTCTGCACTGAAGATACAAGCTTAGCCATGATAGAAAATTCCCTCTAACAGCTTGGGAATATAGTTTTCTTTGCACGCCAAAGTCCTTAAACGGTCAAAGAAAAGTGCGCCAACAAATTTTTCCAGACAGAATCTATGAAGATGTGAGTCACACTCTCCATTGAGCTTCGAAGAAAAAAAAACATTTTATTTATTAGTGATAATGTTATATTTCTTTAAAAAAAAGTATTCCGTTGAAACAGCTATAAGTGTATTGTCAATTGCAAACGGATCATTTTTTTAACATTGGCATAATTGTACCTATCTTCAAGTTGTTTTGGAAAATGCCCTCCCTCTACAGAACTAGTAATTATATAAGACAAAGGCTCTGCAATAACATTCTTAAAATATTTAAGAATTCTAGTCGAAATACAATCTACACCAACAACGTTAGTGTGTTCCAAAATAACGATGATTTTAATGATAATATCTACATATAGTGATGAATGAAAAGAAAAGAATGTATGGTTGAGATTTGTATCAGTTTATGAATTAACATCACTCAAGGAATGAATGAAGTGAAGGGACTTAGTAACTTAGTAACATTCGGCAAATGTTCAGGGAATTCATTTAAAATAAGAAGTTGCATTAAAAGCACCTCACTATGACATTTCAACATTGTTGCCAGAGGTTTAAAATCAGTAACAGTTTTTGCCATAATAAATATATTTGTCAAATGATCAACAATATTTATATTTTCGAAATATTCCTCGTATTCGTTCTTACATATATTGGTGCAAACATCGCCGATTTGAGAAGAACTAACCGATCCATTAGTATTTGTAACAATTATTTCTCGTATCATAAAAACAAGTCCTTGTCTTGCTCGCTTGACCAAATCTTTTCTTAATATGTTTGGAAAGGAAAAAATATAGGATAGTAGTTCTTACAATTTGACCGTCGCAACCTTCGAACATACCCCTGTAGAAGTAGCATAACGTCAGAACTAGGGCCCGGTTGTTTGAACGCTGAATAACGTAATAATATTTTTATTTATATTTGAAAAAGTGTTGATAAACAGTAGATATTTAATTTCTTGGTACAGACATACCGATTTTATGCTATCCTTTTCTAATTGCATTATTTAAACGAGTATCATCGGTACGTCCTTCGAACATACCCCCGGGTACGTCAATTCTGAAAACAAAGTATGAATATATGGTTGCCTAAATTTTTATTATTGTTATTTTCAATATGTAAACAATCTAACAATATTTACCGGTAAAAATAAGTTCTTAAATCCTCTTTTTGTTAATATTAATTGTAAACTTCGCATTTATAGTAATTTCTAACACTTAAAAACACCGAAAAAAGTCACGACAAGCAATTAAACTGAAAGACAAGATAAGTAAATATGTTTATGTCTGTCAAACATCAAAAAAGCGTCTCCCCCACCGACCATAAACAGCCTTCAGACAAATCTATTGTTGTTTAAATCTAGAGTATGATCGAAGGTCGCAACAGCCGTCGGTTGAGCTGGTTCAAGAATTATCAAATGTAATTAAACAATTGTGACCTTACCGGAAAAACAGCATAGTCATAATAATATAAAATCAGGAAAAAAACTGTTACTAGGAAGTATGACTGCCAAAAAATATTTTTAGTTGTTTGATGCTCAGTAAAACTGACCTATCTTATTTTTAAAATTCCATTCACCGTGACTGCTACATCTGCATTTTTACTATGAATAATAGTCTTTTCGATGATATTTTATTTAATTTGTGCCAAAAAAACGGTAGTTTTCACTGAAATGTTCTAGATTTGTTTGGTTTGTGCTAGGAATTTCGGAAATCGTGAATAAATTAAGCCAAACTGATGACATCAACGAATTTAAGGCGAAACCCAGACTTTAAATGGTTGGAAGGGCTAACGCATTTTAGACCAGTTTTATTTAGGTCAATTTTATCAAATCAAAAACTTTTTTTTTTTGATTTTGGTTAAAAACAGTCATCAGCGTTTGTTGTATGTTTTTGTTGTCTTGCTCGGGCCTTTGTATGAAATTTTCAGTCTCTTAATAACGCTTTGAAATATCCAATACTCTAAAAATTGACCTTTCTTGAGATGCGTTATATTTTCGCCTATATGCTTCGGATAGAATTACAATTGTATCACTTCAGCTTCACGAAAATATCTAACTGGTGACGTACTGTCGTTTTCATTAGAGAACAAGAAAAACGAGAATTTATTGCACCCCAGATAATTTAATTTCTAAATTATGCGAGGCGATCCAATAAATCCGCCTACTAGATACATAACATCAGCACATATATAAGTTTGCGGTACTAATTTACAATTATTTTAAATAATAAAGATAACAAAAAATATTCGATAATTTTGCCGATGAGTGTAGATATCTTTTAAAATTTGTTTTGTTATTTTACTTTATATACTTTTTATAATGTACTTTTTCCTTAAAAAATATCTGGTAGTATTAGTACAGCAGATGTTCTCCTAAAGCACGTTTGTAAAATTATTTTTGTGACAGATAGATTCATATGAAACCTGAAAGCGAAGAAAATTCTTTTAGTATGATAAATTGTTTTGTCCTTAATTGTCAGTTTTTATCGAATGAACTTAAAATTTTTGCAACATATTTCCAATATGTTCTACAAAAAAATTTTGATTTTTCGAAAGATACAATGGACATGACCCCTTAAGAACTGATTGCAACCATGGAGCTTTTAAGAACTAGACATGGTCCCTTAAGAACTGATTGTAACCACAGAGCTTTTAAAAATTAGACATGATGCATTAAAAACTGATTGCCACCACGGAGCTTTTAAAAATTAAACGTGGTTCCTTAAGAACTGATTGCAACCTCGGAGCTTTTAAAAACTAGATATGGCCCCTAAAAAATTAATTGCGACCATGGAGCTTTTAAAAACCAAATATGACCCATTAAGAACTGATTGCAACCATGAAGCTTTTAAAAACTAGACATGGTCCCTTAAGAACTGATTGTGATCACAGAGCTTTTCAAAATTGGACATGGTGTTTTAAGAACTGATTGCAGCCCCGGAGCTTTTAAAAACTAAACATAATTCCTTTAGAACTGATGGCAACCTCGGAACTTTTAGAAACTAGATATGGTCCCTAAAAAATTAATTGCAACCATGGAACTTTTAGAAACCAAATATGACTTCTTAAGAACTGATTGCAATCATGGAGCTTTTAAAAACTAGACATGGCCCTTTAAGGACTGATTGTACCCACAGAGCTTTTCAAAATTAAACATGGTGCTTTAAGAACTGATTGCAACCCCGGAACTTTTAAAACTAAACATAATTCCTTAAAAACCGATTGCAACCTCGGAATTTTCAAAAACTAGATATGGTCCCTAAAAAATTTATTGCAACCATGGAGTTTTTAAAAACCAAATATGACTCCCTAAGAACTGATTGCAACCGTGGAGCTTTTAAAACCTAGATATGGTCCCTTAAGAACTGATTGTAACCACAGAGCTTGTAAAAATTAGACATGGTGACTTAAGAACTGATTGCAATCACGGAATTTTTAAAAACTAATCATGATTCCTTAAGAATTGATTGCAATCACGGAACTTTTAAAAACTAGACATGATCCTTTAAAAACTATTTGTAACCACAGAGCTTTTAAAAATTACGTATAACCCCTTGAAAACCGATTGCAACAACGGTGTTTTTAAGAACTAAACATGACCCCTTTAGAACTGATTACAACCAGGGAGGTTTAAAAAACCAGACATTGTCTTTTAAGAACTGATTGTAACCACGGAGCTTTTAAAAACTAGGCCTGGCCCCTTGAGAACTCATTACAACAACGGAGCTTTTCAAAATCCATTTAAATAAATTTGCTTGAACCAAAAATATCGGTTATCGATTATTTACTTAAATAGCTTTCAAAATTCACGTGAAAATAAATATTAAGATGTTTAAATGCTGCTTGAAACATTCCCACGTCATGACTCGATGTTGGTGACGTCAAATTAGCATCATCTATGATGGCAGATATTTAAAAATACCATAATAGGTTTTTATGAAGATATTTTCGATAAATAAAAGGATTCTGGTACAAATCAAAAATTGAAAATAAATATATATTCTTCCGATAACAATAATTTTACAATACTTTTATGAATAAAACATTTTTTCCCTTTTCTGACATTTTAAAAATAATTTTAAAAAAATTATTATATCTTTTAAAAAAATTATTGACATTATACCACATATATCTTAAGAAAGGTAAAATCCAAGAAAGTTAATTACCCAAAGGCACAGAGTGATGATCTGTAATAACATCCTTTCTGAAATTTTCCAACCGAGCCAAGGAAATATCCTTTCTGCTCATAGACTTCCGTCTCTCGGTTTTTTTCTTGAACAGCGGCATTTTCCACAAACACTAATCACTAACTATCTTAAACACTGTTTTAAAACTAGACCTTTAAGGTGGAAAAAGAAAGGAAAACAACTAATATCATAAAAAACACGAGTTTCCGAAGCGCGACATTATAGAAGCCGTCATTAAAACTGCAAAAGAAACTGTTAATTAATGCTAAATCTTAAAAATTGAAACCCGATGTGTTAATTTATATCGCGTGTCCTAATTTTAAGGTAAAACATCCTTTCAGACCAATACTTCTAAAAATATCGCAAGTTTGTACCGATTCGATCTGGAAAATTGGAGAAAGAGTTTTTCAGAATAACTCGCCGTGATCGCTGAAAATGTGAACCGGCATCGGCATGAAAACTGTAACCCTGATGCGGAAAACGACGAAGAAAAACGATGATTTTTTCATACAGTCATTTTCTTGAAATTTGTCTAGACGAGACTAAGAGGTTCATGAGAAAATTTATTTCCAAGAAATAGCGTAGGTACCGAAAAATTTTATGGAAGTTCGTAAACCTAAAAATTATTACTGGAGAAAAAGTTTTAAGACTAACCTTGGTGGAAACAGTGGGGAAAACACGGGGACTTTTTATAGTCAAGTAGATCTAGATGAGTCTAAATTGTTTATAGGAAAATTTGTATACGTTAAATAACAAAAATATTTAGGAAATTCAGGATATCAAAAAGAGTTTTTTTATATACTTGTTTTCGGTAAATAAGTGAAGGCGAGACATGGAAAAATGTCTTGGTTGTGAAAGCAAGGAATGGCGTAGGTTTCGATAAAATGTTTGGGAACTTCATTTTAAAAATTTAAATGTAGGAGAAAAAGTTTCGAGAAACTGTTGGAACAAACGAGGAATTTTTATATGATTTCGGCACGCATGGATGATTTGGAAAATTTCCTGACTTTGGATGACAATAGATGACGTAGGTACCTAAAGATATATTTGGAAAAGCTTGTAATACAATATCTAAAAATATGTAGAAAATAAAATTATCAAAATAAATTATGTGGAAAATGACTTTTTTTTTAAATTAAGATAATATATTTAAAAGTTGACGTACTGGTTTCAAATAAGAGTAAACCACATTTAATATCTACCTTAATATTCACAAGTAACTTTAAAAAGAATTATATTATGAGATCAGTAGCTAAGAGATATATCAGAGTTTTTTAGCAATATTGTTGGTCATGTTTCTAGTGGAATTCTAAACTTTGCATCGAGTATATTCTAAAGGTGTATATAAATATATAGAATAGGATTTAAATTTTAGTTATATTTGATTAGTAAATGTGTTAACAAATAATTAAAGAGTTTGTATTTAGTAATGAAAAGTGTTGTTTTTGTTTGGATCCAATGAGTGAAAATAAAAACGAGAGGAAATCGTAATAATATATTTAGATTCGCTAGAAACTTATTTATCTTCTTATTATTCAACATGAGGTATATAATTTAAAAATTTATTAACCGACCATATATATCTATTTTAGTGTTTGTTATGAATAATTTTTGATAGGAATGACATATTTTAATGCTGTTTTGAATATATTGTAGCGCGTACTTCAAATTGGTACCTGTAAAACTATTCCCAATTATTTCGACTCGATTTCAACATGTGGGGGGGGGGACTCGCAAGGGGATATGTAACAATATTTCCATGGTTGATTTATGACAAGGAGATTAGAAATGAAAAAATCTGAAAAAAATTGTTGAGTAAATTATATTCAGTCTTTTTTGGGACTACGTATTTTTCATTATATTTTATATTTACTCTCTTTTACACGTATTTGAGGTATTCGTATATTTTTATTATTAGGGCAATCGGTTTTAAAGACTAATTGAAAATAGAATGAAAAACTGACATAAAAAATCACCCTAAAACAATGAAAAATTAAATTAACAACTGTTTTATATGTTTTATATATCAACTGATTTAATAACTGTAGATTTGCTTATTTACTTAGTATTTTTTTTAAGTCAATGCCAAATTAAAAATTTTTAGCCTTAAAAAGGCAGAAAGAAATGGATTTCAAATCAATATAATAATGATATCAGAAAAATACCAATCCAACTAGAATTAAGTGAACATGGCTTTATGAATAAAAGGTCAACAATTACTAATTTATATAATATTACGCAATATATATTAGAAAGTTTCAATAATAAGTCTCAAATTGAAACACTGACTTTTCTAAAGCTTTTGACAAAGTATCGCATATTGTTCTGATAGAAAAACTGCAGACTATGTTCGGGTTTCATGATAACTCGGGTAATTTTTTCTGCCATATTTAAAAAATAGTTAACAAAAGCTGGTAGTTGGAGGTTATACGTCAAATTCTTTTTGGCCTTTTTTGGGCATCCTTTAAGGTTCTAACCTTGGTCCAATGTTATTCCTTTTATATGTAAAGAATTTAGCCAAATAAATTAATCGTTATAATATATTATTGCGGACTTAAAACTGTATTCAAAAGTTCAGCAAAACAATGATTTTCTCATTCTTTAAGAAAATTTAAAGAAATTATCTTAGTGATCAATTAGAAATGGTTTGAACTTGAGTAGTAGCAAGTGTTTTGTTCTTAGCTTTTACAGAAAAAGAAATATTTTAAATTATGAAAACAAAATGAATGGATTGACATTGTAGCGGATTGATGTTCAAAAATGTATGCTTTCATTGTTAGAAACTATAGGTTGTTTGGAAATGTTGACTGTATAAAAACCTCATGTATTTTCTTTGTTCGAAACATATTGGAATATGCTTCCATAATGTGGAATCCATTTTATGAAAATCACAAAAACATGACTGAAAGAATACAGAACAGATTCGTAAGATTATATATATATATATATATATATATATATATATATATATATATATATATATATATATATATATATATATATATTCCTTCTTTAATATTTTCTTGGGTATAGGTTTATCTTATTTGAAGATTAAAAGACGATAATTCTTCTGACGTTTCGCTTTACAGAGTAAGCTTTGTTCAAAGTTATGTTGTATTTATCTGTAATCTTTATCCTGAAAGTAGCTTTGTACGTGTACTTTCAGAATGAAGTTTATTAAGATTTTTGAGGGTATTGTTTACCAAAAGATATGTCCCTTTTAGGCATGGGTTAGCAATTTCGCAGCATGGCTTTATGGCAGGTCGATCGACTACTACTAATCTGCCTGTTTATGAGCAGTACTTGGTGAAAGCTTTGGAGGGGAAGTGTCAAGTGGATGCTATTTACACTGACGTCTCCAAGACTTTTGACAAGGTTAACTATCAACTTCTTATTTACAAGCTGGAAGGCTTGGGCATCCATGGATCATTTCTACAATGGATGAATGCTTGCAGATTTTAATAGTGTAGACTGTTTTAAAGTGATATACTGCTCTGAAGTTCGATCAATCTTAAAATGTGTGTCCCAAGTTTGGTTACCTCATTATTTTACATACAAAGAAAAAGTAGAAAGAGTACAAAGAAAGTTTTTAAGTTTCATTGCCTTTAAACAGTGAACGCAGCAGGAGCGGTCTGTGTATAATGATACTGGCGATGCTTTGAAGTTGCTACCATTGTGTGTGAGACGCCTATATCTTGACCTCGTTCTACTTTATAAGATTGTTAACTCTTGTATTGATTCTCCTGAACTACTCAATAATATTGGATTATCGGTTCCTCAAAGAGCTTTTAGAGCGCACAATTTGTTTGAGGTGATATATTACCGAACGAATTAAGGCATTAACAGTCCTATTTCTCGAATGTGTAGGGAAATTAATTCAGTTCCTACCGAGATTGATATTTTTCATTTGTCAGTTAAAGTCTTTCAATTAAAAATTTCACAGTTCTTGAAAAACTAGTTATGTCAATACTTGTCTTTTGAAACACTTTAATGCATGTTTAGATTGGTAAGTTTTTTAATTCTGACTCTGTTTTAAATAGTGTTTTTTTTTTGAAATAGATTGTGTCTATTTGATCCGTTAATATACTATTATATATATATATATATATATATATATATATATATATATATATATATATATATATATATATGTACCCAAAAGCGGATATCATGCATAGATATAATCTTAAGAGTTTGGAATGTCGCAGAAGCTCGCAGTAGTTATTTTAGCAATTCACCTATTATCATTATCATTCGGTATATGTGTAAATTATATAATCATTTTAGAGATTGATATTTTTATCATAAACATAAACTCTTTAAAGAAATTGTTATACCAAATTATATAGATACATAGATCATTATTTACGCATAGTAGCAATAGGCCCTTACAATACTCTATAATTGGAAGTATTCTGTAGAGTTTGTAATGAAATAAATAAATAAATAAAAATAACCTCTTCAACAAGTAGGGCGCCGATTCTAAATAAGTTCTTTTAAAAGCTTGATATTTTTATTTCAGGCGAATTTTAAAACCGAAATATGCCAGAAAATCCAAATTTGCCAGAGAAACTTGTACAAACCGTATGTAGTATTTATTAAGTCATTCGGAAAAATGCTGTAACCTACTGAAAATTATTCAATTCGGAAACTCGTCGAGAAAACCAATATGAAGGCCAACACAACAACTTCAGTAAACAAGTATGCTGATGTCTCATATGAAATTTTCCGAGACAGCACAAAATAAATTAGAACGGATATAAATAGGCCATCTTAATTGTAAAAGAACCTGTGTCAATTATCGAGCGGGAAAAGGGAACAAAGGTGTGGAAATCGATTAATTTCTGAAGGAGATTTTTCCAGTTTTAACAGGAAATGTATATTAGATACAGTGTGATTTTGTTATATATTTTAAGGGTTACTATATGCCTCAATTTGCATGATTATATATATATATATATATATATATATATATATATAGATAGATAGATAGATAGATAGATAGATAGATAGATAGATAGATAGATAGATAGATAGATAGACAGATAGATAGATAAATTTATTTCATTACATTTTGTACAGAAAAATACAATTGTAATATGTCACAAAACAAAAAAAAAAAAAAAAAAAGGTTAAAACTATCTGTAAATTACATTAAAAAAGTTCTAACAATAAGCTCTAGAAGAAGTCTCCATGTACTCATCCACCGAATAGAATGCATACTCTAACAAAAATTCCTTTAATTTAATTTTAAATCTCATAAAGTCTAAATCTTTAAATGTTTCAGGCAACGTGTTGTACAATGACACATTCAGTGTATTGTTCTTAGATCTCTCCAATCTATACCTCGAAGGCCTAATTAAATTAGCTGATCTAGTGCTATAAGAGTGAAAGTGGGAATTTTGGTGGAATTTTCCACGGTTTTTATGAATCTCCAGTAGTTGGTATAAGATAAATATATATATATATATATATATATATATATATATATATATATATATATATATATATATATATATATATATATATATATCAGGGGCGGATCCAGCCTCTCTCTTTGGGGGGGGGGGGTGATATCACAAAAGTACAGTTTGACAAGAAAAACAAGTTGTCAACAGGGAGGGGGGGGGGGTGCAAACAGCATACTCATTCCTAATATAAACGGCAGAATGGGTTCTATTTTCCTAAACTCAAAGCTCTTGGGAGGGGGGGGGGCGATCGCAAGCATGCACATTCCTATACTCTATTCAAGAACTAGAGAGAGTAATAAAACTGTTACCGAAACCTCCAACGTACCTGCTCCAGTGCCGCAGGTAACTGAGAACTGCCGTAAATCTAATTATATTTCATTAGATTTAAATACATTTTATAAATTTACTGCAACATAAAATTTCTGATAGTTTACTTTAATTTATGTCAGTGAGCAAAGTACACCTTACAGTTTGTTCTTAGTGATTTATCTTGTTTGTCCTTGTTTTTATATATTATTTGAGATTAGTGAGATACCCAAAAGATATGGCTTTCACCTCTATATTTATTAAAAAATCGTTAAACCAGGGCATTTTTTCCTCAACGAAAAACTTATTACGATGAATGTTTATGATGCCTTAAGATATCAATATCTAGATAATAATGTTGAGATGTGTTCCAACATGACAGGAGTTGAAAAAACCTACTATGTACCGAATACATTCGATCACAGGCAGACGAAAAACCTCGTTGGAAGAAAAGATGAAAACTGCAATTAAAGGTGTTGTTATATACATTTTATTATGAGATGCAGATCCCAACCGTCGACAAAATTCTAATTAAAATCAATGAAGATCGCGATTTACCTGAAATTAAAAGAACTGATCTCTGGAATTTGCTCAGAGAACTTAATTTTTGCTGGGAAAAACCAGATAGAAAATCTGTTCCTATAAATCGTCCGAAAACTGTCCGTTGGAGAAGTAAATATCTCTCTCAAGTAAAAGGTAGAGTTGCTAGGAATAACACAATTAGTAATTTAACTAAACTTTTGAAAGATTTTTTTGAATAAAGTTACTGCGGAAAATTGGGAAAAATCCATATAATAAAAGAATAAAACAAAATGAGAGAACTCGATCTCATGATCGGTGAGATAGAGGAACCAATTACAATTAATTTGAGCGAAGATAGTTTCACTGACTTTGATTAGGAATAAGATACGTAATGTTTACTAGTGTAAACACAATTTATTATTTGAACACAGTGCTCCTGTTTATTTCCAAGTTAACATCAGAAATGAGTTAGATACTCAATATACCGATAGGTGGATAGGGCGTGAAGGAACACAATACTGGCCAGCAAGATCTCCGGATCTAACAAGTCCTGATTTTTTGTAATGGGGATATATTAAAAATATTTTTTTAAGTGTTGACTTGTTTGTCCTATGTATTCGCCATTGCAATATTTGAATGGAATGCTGAAAAGGACAGTATAAATACTTAAAGAACAGGATAAACGGACACAAATACGACAAAAAAAATAAAACGGCGTTAACAACACATAGCATGGAAAACCACCATCCCTTTGATTTTGGGAGAGTCAAAATTTTAAAATCTGAAAAATACGCAAAAAAAAGAAATTCTGGAAATGATAGCGATACAAAAAAATAAACATGCAGTAAACGCTAAGGCAGATATCAAGCAACTTAGCAGGATATATAAGAATATTATAAAATAACTACTAAAAAACGTAATTTTAGAATCAATTCATTGCATTTTCGGACTAGACTCCTTTAAACCCTTAACAGCCATAACAGCCTTTATTACCTTACAAAAAATTCCTGGTTCTTTCAGTATTACTCTAACTTCAAGATGACTGACGTGGTAATCTGTTATTTTATGAAAACTAATTTCTTAATGTAACATAACATTAAATTTAATTAATGTGTACACGGTGTTCAGTGTTGTTCATGAATTTTTGTTCAAGGTAAATATACAATATGTTCTAAATAATTTAATTTATATAAAAAAATACTCTATTATTTTTAGCATCTTTTAAATTGTGAAGAAGGTAAAATAAATTACCGAAACGTCAATTATATATAAAAAATGTAAAATGTAAAAGTACATCAACACTATTACATTTTGATTTAATTTTTTAACAGACCATAAACCCAAGAAAAACAAACGAATAAAAACACATCATTGAAGATTCAAGAAAAAAAATAACAAAAAATTTACTTCATATATATATATATATATATATATATATATATATATATATATATATATATATATATATATATATATATATATATATTTAGATATATATAGTAGAAAAGTTTTAAAACATAAGAAGTAAATATTAAAAACGTAAAATCATAGTATATCATATTATCAAATACGCCACCTTGCGACCTACTTAGAAACGTAAACATATTTTATTTGATTATATTTATTTTTCTTAAAATAACATCCTATATATGATCAAGTTCATTAAAATCGTATAAGGCAATCCAAAGTTATACTATTTTTTGAATAACAATATTTCTAGCTTCCCCCTTCTTTTGAAAGTTAGCGCAAAAAATTAAGTACAAAATTTCAAAAGTAGTAGATATCAACAACAATAGAGGACTGCTACTATTATATTTGGTTTCTTTGAGAAATTGTTGTTTTTCTATTTAATACAATTAGGTACGCCCTCTTACGGCCTATTTAGAAATTTAAAAATGTTTTATTTTAATTCTTGTTAGCTAAATTCCCATATTTTCTCCAAAAGCTCAGTTACCAATATTTCCCGAGATATAGCCAGTTGATAGCCTTAACGGGACACCCAGTATATATGCATATTTACATAACCCCTTTCTGGGGATGTAAATAAGCATCGAAAACAGGTACGTTTATATCTTTTTTTTTATTTTTTTTTTAACAAGTTCTTCAATGATTTGATTTAGGCTCTGTGAGATAAACCAGTTGTTGATATTCTTGGTCAAAAAGATATCTAATGAAAGTATATTTGACCCAAATTATTTTTACTCGTGTAATGACCACCCTGTACACACCCCCATAAATCAGAATTACTTTTCAAATGTTAGGAGAAAGTACAAGTGAGTGAAGTGGGGAAAAATGACTCCTCACAAAGTATTTATCCTATTTTTATTAACGATAATGATATTCCAATAACGTCATATAATTCCATTTTTTTTTAATTTATTTTTTTTTTAAGAAATAACATAAATTTCTGTTAATTATTCTTATGTTTATATACTGTTTATAAAACTAAAAATAATTTTGGTACCTTGCACCTTCAATGTTACTTCCCATAGAGATATAAAATCGTTTATTTATATGTTTACTTTTTGAGGTAAGTTGTCGATTAAATTAACAAGCTTGTGTATATTATTCCGTCCTATTAGATTCTTAAAATCATTATGATAAGATGATACGAGAGGCATCAGAAAACTTTTCTCCCTAACAATAAAACAAAATACTTTTTTAATAATTTGATCTTTCAACATAATCTCCGTTAACGCAATTCATATCACTTTAAATAATTATATATTTTTTTTTCACATTTTTGTTACTAAATTATTTACATCAACTTCATGTTATTTTCAAACAATAAAATTACTTTAATTAACTCTATTTGTTAACAGTCCCCAATTCACACTTCTACGGTTTCGGCCGCCACCAACTTTAGTGTTTTAATATCCTTGCTGGGGGCATCCCGATACCTTTTTAGCACCAGTCCGTGATAAAAAAGATGCACGATCGGTTCTCATAAGTTAAAGAGGGATGGAAAGACAATGGCCCATGGTTTAGCCTATTAAAAGTTCTTTGTATGGGGTCCGTTTTTGATTCATGCCATTGGCGTAACAAGTGTTAATGAAGATAAAGGTTATTTAAAAGAAATATTCAATTATATTATATACAGAGTTTTTTTTAATGTTGTTGATATTAATTCTTAAACTAGATTTACTAAACTAAAAGGGTCTAAGTTATCTAGTTCCTAATAAATTTAGATCTTCTAGTAGGAGTTATAAAATCTATTAATTTAAGAGGGTGGTTCTGTTGGAAGTAAGATTTGATATTTGCTATCTTTTTTTAAAATGTGTTTGCGTTGTTACCATTAGATATTGCGCAATTCTAAAAGTTGCTTATACCCCACGCGAAAACCAATAGAGTTTCAAGGTTTATATTTCAATAAGGAATAATCATATGACAATTTACAAAAAAGCCTTCTAAAGCTCTTTCCATTTTTTTTGAGAATAAAGAGATGAAAAAAAAACGTTTTTTTCTTGGTTTTGCTAATATCAATGCAGTTTCACGGGAAATACTCGTAGGAAAATTCTAAATAGAAAGTTTTTTGGGTTTTTCGAGGACTTTAAAATGCTTTTTTAAATTTAAAACACTGAATTTAGTGTTCTAATCTCGTGGAGTAAAGATCCCTGAAGATGCCTCGTGCAATCGTAGGTGAAACGTCGGTTAATAATTCCAATTTGACACGGTCTAAACCCATGATTTTCACAAAAAAAGTTTTTTCTCGTCGTTAATTTATTTCAACCAGGTTCAAAAAGTTTCAAAAATGTGCGTTCTGGCATTTAAAATTGTTCCGTCCCGTTTTGAAAACATTACAGACATGTAAATACGGGAAGATGCGTGCTTTGTCATTTTTTGACTTTGTCTTCGTTTGTTGCGAAGTTTTTAAGTTAGATTTGCTTACTAACTTTCTCGTTCTGAGCTTGCTATGCGGACCGTTTAATAAACCATTACTACGTCGATTGTTCATACCGAAATCTTCGAGATATACAAAACTAACAAAATGAAAAATAAAGGAAATATTATTTTCAAAACTATTATGCAAAAGTTTTTCAATCGAATGAAAAAATTGATATTTTTTGTGAAATTACAAGTGATGGTGAATTAGCCGATTAATAATTATTATAAAATTCTTTTAAAATGTTTCTCAATATTTTAAATGAGACACCTACAGTTTGTTTAATAAAAGATAATGTAAGGCAGGATCTGGATTAACTATCGATAAAACGGAATATTCTGTAATATTAGCAGAACAAGAAGTCTTTCCAGGTGCCTCAAATTTAGATTTTCGGAAAACCTGCCAAATGTGAAAAATTTCAAAAACACAGACACATCAAGATCACAAGGCAATTTTATTTAATTATTTTAAACTTGCGAAAAGAATATTGCCAAAAATTTTTTGATAGAAAAAATTCAAATTATTTTTTCCCGTGTAATGGACCACTATTTACACACTCCCATAAATCAGAATTACTTTTCAAATGCTAGGAGAAAGAACAAGTGAGTAAAGTAAGGAAAAAAATTATTTTAAACTTGCTAAAAGAATATTGCCAAAAAATTTTTGATAGAAAATCTGTAAGAAATATATTATGGACAAAAATTGTCAAAACAATGAATGAGATAATTTTTTAGGGGTTATCGTAGTAATGCTCCTTATGTTAAGAGCATATAACTAACGAACATTTCGACTACCGTCAAAATGTTCGGATGTTTGGTCCCGGCATCGGTGGTGGACTCATCAGTGGGATCCACCAATGCCTTTCCCAGACATCTTTGTCATGCTTTCCATAACTTGGAACTCCTACTTAAGCCAAATTTGTCGAAGAAAAACGGTGGGATGTGTAGGATGAACATTTCAACCTTAGGTATGGAAATTCGTTCGAATATTCGGGTGTGTTTGAAAATTCGAGTTTGTTCGAAAACTCCGTCTCGAGTTTTTATTCGATTCGACTGGAACTCGAGTTTTTTTTCCAACTCGAATTTTCAAATATTCGCACACCCCTAGTTTTTTGTAGATGAGGACCTAATAGAAGAGAAAAGATAACTGGTGGAATATGTCGCTATATTTCAATGAAATTAACTCCATTTTGAGCGACAGAGTTTGTCACCCATTTGTTATCGATTCTAAAAAGAAAATTATTTCAAAAAATAATCTAATAGCTTTACGAAAACATGAAGTGAAGGTATCAAACTGTGAAATGATTCTCTAAATGGCATATTTGGGCATTTTCCTCCTTGATCGAGACAAAAATGGCAATGATGACTACAAAAAATCAAGATAATTATTCAAGTGTTCAAAAATAATCTATATGTTAATCTGTACACAAAGTATTTTAGCTCGAATGAGAATAAATACGTGTTGACCTAAATATTATTCGATGAAGACTTGATGAATAAAACATTATAGAAGAACGATGTAAACACTTTTACTGTCTATAAAGACCATTCAAAAACGTATAGCCTAGTCACAAGAAAACATCAATATAGACTGATCGTTATTTTTACCAAAGAATCTTCATGTTGGGTCTGAAATTTTGTTAATTAAGAAAGCTTGATCTACCAGACAGACAGAAAACAATTAAACCACATCCTGTTGTGGACGTTAGGGATGCTTCTCTCTCTACAGATTTAGATCATTATGTCTTTTTTCTAAAAACCTAAGCGTAACGATAACTAATATTTGAAAAATATGTAATAAAGTCTGCTGAACGCTGGTTTGGACGTGATTATGACTCATGAATACTATGAAAAGACAATGGCCCGAAACACCGTAGTCTCCTTTGTCAGGGCTGAAAAAGAAAAAAATTCAATATTACCATGGATTCACGTGCTTTTTCCCCTGATGGGTTTAATAATTCCATCACTTTCGTAACAAATCTATATGCACTCTAAAGCAACTAAGAGTAAAAATACGTAGAATAGAGGAAAATTTATCACTGGATTATGAAAAGTTGGTTAGACCGAAAACTAGTGTCTCCAAAAAGACAAGACTTTTTACTTTGATTTTTTAGACAGTCTCGAAGAATCTAGCTACTAATAAAAGGGGAGAACTTGGCCCTTATATCACATCAATGTTTTTGTTTTAGTAGCTGCTGGTAATGCACTACAACAAAATATATGTTATATAATTCTCTAGAAGAATACTGCCTACTATTTTATGAATTATTGTTTTGCATATTTTGATATATCGCGAGTGCTTCGCATTCCACGACAATTTGAAGAGTTGTTTACAACAACAACCACATTTTCAAGGTTCATTAAAGAGTGAATTTAAAATATTTTGTTATATAATTTACCTTCAGTGCAATCTTCGTTTAAAATCTAGGTTATCCAAACGTGAATGTGTCGCAGAATAAATTTGCTACTGATAATTATTCGAAAACAATTTTTTAATATTCTTTGCAGACAAAGGAAACCAATATCTATGCTGGAAACGTTGACCCCATTCTAATTAGCTATCTGTGTTTACGTATATACTCGAAAAAATGTTACGAATTTTAAGATAAGCCTAAATTGACAAACATTGCGTAGCTTAACAAAATGATTTGTTCTGTTTCAGAGCACACTACGAATCTATTATAGTTATTAAAAAAACTATTGCAGCGCATTTTTGCAACATTTTCAAGGAACTTCGTACATTACTCAGTAGTCCACATAATTAAAACAAGTGAGTCTTTGCTCTTTTTCCTCTTACGTTTGCGACGCCCTTAACAACAGAAGTCAAGTCGATCTTATTTACACTGATTTCCATAAAGCTTTTGACCAAATCGACCATCATATACTCTTACAGAAAGCTTCTGTCCTATTCGACTTCTCTTACGACCTTGTTTCGCTCTTGAAATCCTACTTATTTAATCAAAAAGTTCAAAGATTTGGGGCTTAAAGTCGCATCGGAAGCGGAGACCGTTTAGCGACTGGACCTACATTTTAACGTGGGTTCCGAACCACGGTCCTCAACACTCAACTAACCCCGAGTTTTTACACTCTTTATCAGTCAAGTATCCTACCGACTAGTGGGACGATCCTCTAATGGTCTAACAACTTAAATAAGTAAGTTGCCGTGCACGGGGCTTGAACCTGCGCTTGGCCGTGGTCGTCCCTATCAGTCCTAGCGCCTTACAGCTTGTACAAATAGAAGAATATAAATCTGCTAGATTTACTCCAACATCAGGTGTCCCTCAAGGTTCGAACTTGGGACCACTTCTCTTTAACATATCTATAAATGATCTTGTTTTCCAGTTGGACTGCCACAGATTGGCCTATGCTGATGATTTAAAAATATTTCAACGCATTGTTTCTGTTGCAGACTATTGGTCCCTTCAGGCTAGTATTGATATAATCAGTCAATAGCGTGTGGCTAATAAGCTGGATCTTAACATCTCTAAATGTAATGTTGTTTTGCGAAGTAGTAGATATCTGTTGGACTTCCATTGTCTTCGTTTCGGCTAGTAGTTACCTCTAGCCGTTTTCAAGTGAAACTAAATAAATCCCTTAGCTACATGACTATTTATACTAAAAGTAAATGCAGTAGAGTGTGACTGAGATGGGTTCAGTCATGTCTGCTATAGCAAAATCCCATTTTTTATGCTGCATTTAGTTTTAGTTTACAATTATTAAGAAGTGGTTTTCACACTTCTCTTATATCTAACGATGGTTTACTAAAACAACTCGGGTTCTGATGTAAACCGCGGCATCTTTGAATTTCCGTTTTCTCCAATGTTGTTCTCGGTGTAGTATTTTAGCCTCAGACCATTTTATGTGGTGTCCATGAGTTCAGGCATGATTGGCGGCACCAGATTTTTCTGTTTCTCCTCGAGATGTGCATTTTTGGTGTTCTTTGATCCCAAGAGGTCTCTTTGTTTCGCCAACACAGAAATTGCCACATTCACATGGTATCTGATATACACAGTTCTTCATGTCCCTTTAAGTTGTTGGTTTGACCTTAGTGGGCCGACTTCTCAGAGAGTTATTTGAATTGAAAACGACGTTGATTTTATATCGTTTTCCTATCTTTCTAACTTTTTCTGAAATGCCTTTAACATAGGGAATATTCAATACTGGATTTCGTTCTTCATTCGTTGTCGATATTGTCCTTTTTCTGCGTTGTTCTAGAAATTTATCCACTAGATATACTGGGTATCCGTTGGCTGTCAGATCATTTTTAATATAATCTATCTCTTTCATCAAGTTCTCGTTGGAGTTGCAGAGAGTTAAGGCTCTATCTACGAGATTTCTTATAACTCCTCGTTTGGTGTTGTTGGAGTGATTAGATGAATAATTAAGGTATTGTCCTGTGTGCGTGGCTTTTCGTCGAAACGTCGTGATATTCAACAAAAATAAAGATAATGGAACTCCAACAAATATCTACTACTTCGCAAGAAACATCGTTATCTATGACCTTCAAACAAACACTAGAAGCCCGGTATGGATCCGGTATAAGTGACAAATTTCGGGGCTACGAGAAATCCAAGATTAAGCTTACAAAAGAGGAGACGCATATCCAGTTTCTACGACAAGCACGAGATCAGGGAATAATACCAGATGGTTTCCGTATAAAATCTCCAGTTCCAGGACAACGGGCAAACAGGATATTGGAAAATGCTAGTAAGGCATAAAACGTTCTCAAATAAACTATCATCGTTTCAAGAAAGCAGCACTACTAGAGCACATTCGAAAACGTTTCGAGGAAATTAAAGAATATACATTAGAAGACCACGCCCCCATCCTAAGAAAAATTGATGCTACTTGTGACAAAGTGAGAACAAAACAAGAAATCATACACCAAAAGAAATTTTCCAAATATCAGAGCAGACAAGAACGACAACAGCCATCTCTAAGCCAGAGGACAATTGTTAATATATTTGCCAAGGATTTAACCTCAGCGGAAAACTCACTGCTTGCCAAAGGTTTGAACTTCACGGTTGCTCCCAAAGAGATTCCCATTCTCGATATAATTAGCGCCGCACACTCAGCGAACATCGAAGACCCTTTTGCAGATGAATTCAGGTGGAAAATAAAAGAAACTCTACAAAAATCTAGAAAAACCGAACCAAACATCAGCAAAGACGAGAAAAGTGCCCTAGCTAACCTACAGAAGGACTCCAGTATTAAAATTCTACCAGCGGATAAAGGAAATGCTACCGTCGTAATGAATGCTGAGACATATAATCAAAAAATTGACGAAGTTTTAAAGAAAGGAAATTATACATCTCTTGCCAAAGATCCCACATTGCAATTGAAGGAAGAATTTATTTTATCGCGTTCTTAAGAAACATGAGAGGATCCGGACTCAGTTGACGCCACACCATAGCAAAACTCCACATCTTTATGGACTCTCGAAAATACCTAAGCAAGACATGCCCTTACGACCTATCACGAGTTCCCGGAACTCTCCGACTTCTAAACTTGCCAAATTTCTTCTTCCAATTCTGAGACCATTACAAGGAAATACATCGTCTTGGGTTAAGAACTCGCAACATTTCGTAGAAATTATACGTGAACTAGAAGTACAACCAGAAGACCATTTTATTAGCTTTGATGTGGAAAGTTATGTATATGAATTTCCTGTAAGGGGACCATTAGCATGTTGGAAATATATAGCTACTTGCTTATTTATTTATTTTCTATTTCACGAGTCCAACTATTATAGAATTTAGCAGTAGAGTAGAACTCAGGCTTTGCTAGATGGGTACTCCAAGAGCAAGACATGCACGAAAATAGCGGGACTCGTTAGGAAACACTTGTCTCTAGAGAAGTTCTTATATTATTAACTCTGATATATTGCTTTTTACTATATCAGCTTTCAGTTACATGAATATACGTATATACAGCGATATGTTACAATAATAAACATACCATTGCATTGACCTCTAAGTCAAGGATTTAATTATAATATGGATTACTAATTATTGCAGTTTATATAGCCTTAGCCTTATACTCAGGACTTAAAGTTTGTGTCGCTGTTTGCTAATTTTACAATATTTTTAATTAAATCGTATTCAAAATTATGTGGGTATCCATATTAAACGAATGTTAAAGTATTGCCAAGATGTCCTGAATTGATACGCACCCAATATAAATTCGAATTTACCAGGGTATCGCCCATTAAACCAGCCTTAACCCGTTCTTATTCAACCTTTTAATGGACAAAATAATAGAGAACGTAGAGTCGCTAGGTATGGAATACAGATTGGGTTCCAATAGAATTAGTCTTGTACTATACTATACTATATAACATCACGAGACTTAGCCCCATTTCTTACAGGTATGTTTTTAATGTAAACTCGCCAGTAATAATACAAAAATAAATTTCATTCAATATTTCTGAATGTAAGCATCATATTGCATAACATTATTCTATTTTATCGATTATTCTAGACACGAATTACATAAAATTTAACAACTAATTTTAATTATAATTAAAGACAATAATAGTATGTTTTTTCATTTTAAAAGATATACCAGTTATTTCCAGTTTTAAAAATAACGTAAACATTCATATTTAGTTACAACTATGATATCGATTGACTTTTAAATCGTAATATTGCAAAAATGTTTTCAAAATAAATATATCTTTAACCTGTGAATTTGCCTTTACGTTAGGGTCGTAGCCAGAGGGTAAATCAGGACGTCACCTTAGCAAGGAACTAGCTTGCACTAATAAAAGATATCAAAAATTAGATTAAATTTCTTTACAAAAAAACCCCACCCTCGCTGCAGGAATTAAGGCTGTGATAGCAGAAAAGACTTAACTACAATCTTGCCTGACTCTTACTTGATATAATTACATCATTTCCTGTAAGACCCAGCTAAATCGTAGGACTATTCGGCCATAAAAATTAATGACAGATCTATAAAATCCTAAACAAAGCTAATACATTCATTTACAATTTCTACACCTATTGCCAATAAGATTAAGAGATTTGTCAGTTAAGCAGGAAAAGGAAAAGAAAGTGACAGCTACTAATACCACATAATGATGATGGATTGGCCAGCCAACAACCCAGACTTAAATCCCTGTGCGATGAGTTAGGGAAACGCATAAGGTAGAAATAAATGGAAAATAACCTACAACAATTAGCAAATGTTTTACTTCAAGAGTGAGAGCAGATACCTCGAGAAAGAATTCAACATTTGACCTAGACACTTTTTATTATATAGTCATTTTCAATAAATATGTATTGCAGCCATCAAAGCGTATTAAAAATTTTCCAGAATTTGCTGTAATAAAATATATGAAACCTCTCCTCAAGTTAATTATGGGATTAAAATTACCTTTAACAAAAAGTTCTTTATCGTATATCAATGAATTTTTGCAATAATTATATTTTAGTTATTTTAAAGCAATTTGACTGCAACATCTTCACAAATAAGTGAACACAGGCATTTTTGATTTTTAGATTATCCATATCACGTTCTTCAATAAAGGTGTTTTTTTCATTACAAAAATTTTCAGTACTGTCCTGTTCGTCACATTCTGATGATAAAGGATATCAAAATTTTGTAAACCCTCAATTACAAAAGGTTTAAAAATTTTCAGTGCCAGTTCTTCATTTTGTCTTTCCAAGCTAAATGGATACAAAACTTTTAAATTTAAAAAGAAGCCACGGTTTAGCAAAATATTGTATTTTACGTCATTCATTTTTTGAAGAGACGCAAAACATGGAACTTTTTTTTTGCCACTAAAAAATCGGGCTATAGGTTTAAATGTAAGATTATGTTTTGAGTTCAGGTTCAGCCAGTTGTTCAAAATACATCGAACAATCTAGTAACCTTCGTAATTCATCCATGTGTCTAAAGCGAACGCGGTAAAATGCTTTAGTTAAATCAACGAAGTACATATACGTAGTTTTGTTAAACTCAATTAATTTTTCTGCAACTTGTCAAACAACGTATATGACATTTATGATTAATCAGTTGTTTCTAAAACCCTCTTGTTGCTCACCAAATTCATAATTTTCTGCTATAGTGGTTTTCAGGAGTTTATGGATGTTTTTATTGTAGAATTTAGTAGAGTTATTCCTCTAGAGTTTGGTGGGTTCTTCCTTTCTCCTTTTTTATACACTAGTATTGTAATGTTTGTTTTTCATCTTTTGGGAACTTTTTCTTGATCTATAATTTTTTGATACAATTTTGTTAATTTAGTTATTATGCTTTTTAGTCCATATTTTAATAGGTTATTATCAATTTATTCCTTTCCCGGAGCTTCTCTGTTCTTTCATCGTTTCACTGCTTTTTCTGTCTGTCTCGCTTGTTGCAGTTAGTGGCTCTTCATTTGATTATTTTGTTCTTGTGGTTGACTTCTTGTCTAGATTTTCTGCGGTAATTCCCATATTTTCTTCGTTTTGGTGTAGCTGCAGTTCAGTTCTTATCTTTTTCTTTTTCTTAGCATTCCTCAAACTTTCCTTTGTGCACCATATGTTGTGTGCTATTTCCTCTAGGTAATATATATTTTTTTATATAAAATATTTAATTTTCACCTCATTCACTAAATCTAATCCTGCCAAGTTGCTTACAATATGCCCCCCTCTTTTTATACCAAGAACCCGTGAGTAAATTAACATTTCGGATAAAATTTTACGATAATGGAGGCAAAACCAACAATAAAAGAAAATGGTTGCTATTGAACCCTAACGTAATGCGTATCCGACACGGCCTTGGCCATTCCTTTAAAAATTATTTAATTTTTATTTAAAAACAATATTACAACAGATTATACAATTATGTTTTTTTTTGTTTACACATATTTTATAATCTTTTATATTTTGATACTATAAAGTAAATGTTAGGAAATATTACATCACATTGCAAATTGTATAAAAATATATTTCATAATTAAATAAAAGAATCTTCGATAGAGCTTATCAAATTTTGTAAAAATAATGAAATGTTTGAATTTTCGACAGTCTTAAAGACGTCCATAAAACGTTTGATTTCAACATTCAGGACGTCTTATGGATGTCCATAAAAGACGAATAACGTCCATAAGACGTTGTATAGACGTCTTATGTTATAAAAGGTAACGTCCTTAAGACATTGGCTTACAACGTCTTATGGACGTCCCTTCCCAACATTAAAACAACATATTCCACCAATAAAATTATGTATATTAAAAAGGGTCCCTTTAATTTTTTTGTTTATCTTGTTTACAAACTCAAACCGTAATTATTTAAAAACCCAAGAAATAACTTTAATTAAGAAAAAATCAAGAGCAAAATATACACTACCATTTTAAATAACTACAAGTTCCGCATGAATAATTTGCTTCAAAAAATATCTTCAACATAATCTCTTTATACAAAAAAAATACATAACTTAAGCATAATGTAAACTTTTTCTAATTTGAAATTTAAGAAGTGAGGTAGAAGAGCAAATATTTTCAGAACTACTACTGTTCGAACTATAAGTGGACCTATCAAATTTATGCCTTAATTTATCCCTTCGATATAATAACTCCAAAAGGTAGACTATCAACAAAATAAAAGTTTATTGAAATAAAAAGTACACAAATTTTTAAATAGTTTAAAAAACAAGAATTTTTATTTAGTCGAATAACAAATCTGGTCTGATGCCCTTTTCAGCCATGTTTGGATTGAAATTTCCACATTCTTCCGACTTTTTGCCAGTCCTGTTGTCTCTGTAGATCCTAATAACAAACTGATTTTAATTTTATAATTGTCCTCTACTATAGAATGGTGACTTATGCTATTTCAAGGTTAATATGTATAATGAAAGACAGAACTTACTCATAATAAGTCTCGCCAAGTTGGAATCGTAGAACTTTCTCTTTCCTTTTCGTACTAATCAATTGTACATTGTAATTTTACCTTCGCCTTACACTTCATTAGTAATATTTCTTGTAATATTTAGGACCGGGTCTGGATGAGCTGTGCAAGCCTTTTTCGCACAGATAATATTTTTGAAGATTTCATTTCATACTTCTAATAACATAGAGTCACTACAAAAATATAAGTGGTAAAGCATTCGGGAATTTCCTGTAACACAACCTATAAATAACGTTACTCTTTTTCCTAAGTACATATGATTCTCGATCTTACCTTAAATATTACATAAACTCGAATAAAAAAGATTTTCAGAGGCCCATAGATAAATCAACTATTTTAATAAAATTCTTTCAAAAGCTAAATTTTCACAGTCGGCACCCCAACAACATTAAAAATGAATAACGACATGACGAAACACAAATACAAAACTGAAAAATGACAGTTGACAGAAATAAAAGGCGGGTTTTTTAAAGTTATAATTTCGCTGGCATCATATTGTTATTGTTATCGGTACATCAAACAGTCTGTGATAAAAAGCACCAAACTATTAATAAAAAAGATCACGCAAAAGTTCCATTAACCAAGGTCGTGGTGAGGCTACTAAAAATTTGTCGTTCAATCAAATATTTTAACCTCAACTTGTATTCAGCTGAGCTCTGTGCGGCGTTGCAAACTTATTACCCAACTGCGACAAAATCCATAGGGAAGGAAATGCTTTTTAGTTTTTATCAACTAAATTATACACAACTGCATTTATTTTCATATAAAATGTAGTATGCAGACTTTTAAAAGATATCTTAAAGACGTTGTATATAGACGTCTTATGGACGTCTTTAAAACAACGTCTATAAGACGCCTTATTTATGTCTTAAGACGTTCAGACATAATCTAGATATAAAAATGACGTCTATAAGACGTCTAGTGATGTGTGGGAAAGCTCATTTTTAAGTGTTTAGAATGATATTTCAAAATTATAAAATATTAATATTTTCCTATCTAAAAATGTATTTATTGACACTTATAATACAAATTATAACAATATCATAAGAAAAAAAAATTGACTAATTAGATCCGTTTTAAAAGTTGCCAACATCTTATTAGTGAATTTGGCTTTATATAATTTTAGTTTTGTTTTCATCAGTTAAGCCCGCACGCCCTTGGTAAAGATGTAACATGTGCTTTTTTATCCTCCCAAATAAAAAAAGGCGACACCCGCCTGGCAGTGGTCGCAAATGGAACATAGGTCCCATGCAGGGGACAAAATAATAACAGCAGCGGTCTTCGGATCACCCATTATGTTTTTCAGTAGTTTTTTAGACACTTTGGTCAATACATCATTTATTATCTGGTTTTTTAAAATTAATGTCAATAATTAATTTAAATTTATTAATAATTTATGTGATTTCAAGTATAATAATGACAGTTTTTGCTTATTTATTGTTTATTTTCGTTTTTTACAAAATTTAGTGTTTTTTGCTTGTGATTTTTGACGTTACTTGTTTAATTGGATTTTATGGTAGGTGACCTTTCTTTGTTGTTCTAACAAATTGTAATTTTTTCTTCGATTTTCTTGGATTTTTTAAAAATTATAATGTACTTAAATAATTGTTAACTCATTATTTGGATGACCATCGCCTATGTACGTATTAGCTATTCAAAAAGCAACCGTATATATCTGTCCTTCCATATGTAAATCACAGCCTTGTAACTCCATCATTTTTCCCCGTTTTCGATAGGGAAAGTTGCGATGAATTTTTCCGTTTATCCTACCAAATAGAATATAGTCAAAAAGAACTTCAAAAATGCAATTAAATATGTCAAACAACATTCTTTTTTATTCGTCCCATTCGGAGTTTTGGAAATCTAAAATAATTTGTTCAATATCACTTGGTAAATACCTTCAAAGACAATTAGTACAATTAAGTTACATTCTCTAGTTTATAAGCTAATGTGCTTTCCGATAAATAAGAATCTAAAAAACGTGGGTAAATTAATATATTCGATACAGCAATGAGATAATAAGAAAAAATAATCTTGCAGAGCCTATCGTGGAAATATTTTAACTGGACCCTCTTGCAATTACCTCTTACAACATTCTGAAAACTAAATCATATCTCACTCCTATCAAAGGTACAGGCAAAAGAGTTCGCTCATCGAGGATTGGTTTTCAGTTTTCTCAGTTTTTAGCGTCTTTCCATAAATCTACTATGTAGCCGTGGAGCTCAGTGGATTTTCGTAATTGATGAACACACATGGGTTCACCAAAGATTTTTATATATATTTTGACCCCTTGATTAAAAATATCGAGGATGGATTCCTGAAAAATGGCCATGTAATTTATTATAAACAAAAAAATTGTTAATAATTAAAAGATTTTAGTGTGCCTCAGCCAGTTCTAAGCGAGATGTGTCTCTTATGATTTGTGTCTCTTGTTTTGAAGAGTTTTTCAGTTAAAAATACATTTTTCCCACTTTTCAACATAAATAACTTTTCACTACATAAATGTTTACAAATTCTGTGTCCAGTAATTGATAGTTAAGTCAAGACTACAACCTGAGATTAATCGCAATGCGAAATGTAATTAGTCCAAGCCATAGGTAAATATAGTGATGTAAATTCCGCGATGGATAAGGCCTACACAGGAGAATTGGAGGCAATCAAAAGATTTTTTGAATCTACAAGTCAAGGAACACATTTTGGAATGACAAGTTTCAAATAAAAGCAGTAGAGATTTTAAAAACCGACAATTTGAACTTTTTCGTGATCATTTGTCAATTCATTCTTGCCAAAATGTCAAAAAACCCTCAGAGTCTGCCATTTTTTGCGTATCATTTATTGCACAATTAATTTTTTTGCACTTTTTTGCTTTTAAAAGGAAGCTCTCGTCATTCTAAACAAAATGGTGTTTTATAATAGGAAATCGGATAATTTGTTGCTGAGATATTGCTATTTGTTTATCCCGAGACGCAAAATGTGGTGGGCTTTTAGTCTTTTTTGGGTGAACATTTTGACCTCCACAAATGCTCAATCTCCTCGTGAAAGCCTAAATTTTCATATCTTGTTAGAGGCAAATGAAAAAATTAATTTTCAACCCCTTAAATATCGCTTTTTTTTTGTTTTTCTATAAAGAAATAGAACAATTAAGAAAGAAATCCAATGGCGTTTGTTACGTAGAAAATTATATTTTTAAAATCCATGATTAAAGTATGGCTTTTTTTTATTAAAAATTATGTAAAGTAGGGCGTCCGTCGAGCTCTCGCGCGCTCGAAAAAACTGAACTCGCAGCTTCAAACCAACGGCGGTCGGAAAAATTTGCCGTATTTCAGCAACGAATGAACCAATTCCGATGTTTTATTTTTAATCTGGGGTAGCTCGAAAAATTATGAATATTGGTGCAACTAGTGTTTACGTATAAGCTACATTTAAGTGTTATTTGGAGTACTTATAAAATTTGAAACCTTTCATTCCATCAGGGTTGCCAGATGATTTTATTTTATTTCCGTAGATTTTTGACAAAAAATTCAATATATTTCCTTAGACAAGTTCACTGGAATCTCCAATTTACTACATTCTAATTTACGATAGAATTCCTATCTATTTTACATTTCTTCTCTCTTGTTTACCCCCACCATATTTTATGTATTCGGCGTAGTATTTGAAATTAACGAATTGACGCCCTACATGTGACGTCGCCGCAATGTGATTGGTCGCTTTTACGCTCATAAGTGAATTATAGTTTTAAAAATTTCTAATTTATTTTTTAAGTTTATTTATCTACAAATAATAAATCTTAACTTTAAAAAATGTAAAAGTGTGTACTTGATATTCCCAATCGCTAACCTATTCTAAAAAAATAAACATAGCACTTTTTTTAAATGTATGATGGATTTTGTTATCTCGTTACAAAATTTCTGATTTAAATATCTTAACCATTTCCAGGCTAATACAGCGATTAAAACAATTGCTTTATTTTAACAAACTTTTAGTATGCAAAATCCTCCACAATGTGTCCGGCAACGTTGCGTATTTTTTTTTAACAAAATTGCATAATACATAAAGTGGTCGGGATTTCCCCGGTAGTTTACCGACTAAAAGCCAAGGAGCATGGAAAATCACCGAAATTTCTTAATACATATACAACTGCATTCAAAATTTGTAAGCTGTTTTGTATGTCAACGCGTAAAAAGAAACATTATTTATTAGCTTTTATATAATAATTAGAAAAATTGTATCTTATTCAAAAATTCACTAAAATAGATAGCCCTAAGTCTGGCAACCCTGCATTCCATAATGTGTTCTTTGGCTTGCAAATTCACAAAACCTGTTTTGGCCAACTTTGACCCCCCCCTCTCTTGGCCCCAATCTATTTTTTACAGTTACATTTTATGTGGGGTTTGTTCTTACATTGCTCCAACACCCTTGGGTAGGTCTCATCCATCTGGGAATTTACGTCAAAAACAGCACTAATTTTTACCTATGTCTTGGACTAAATATTTTTTATTGCTTTATCAATTATAACGTATATGAAAGAAAGTGGAAGTCTACTTACAGGCGTTCATATATTAATTAAAACCATTTAATCATAAAATAAATAATAAGTTACCATACCTTAGGAAAAGAATTACATGAAACACTAAGATTATTTTGACGCCTTCTGTACACTGCCGAGAATTTGACATGTATTTATCAGACAGCCTGTATATTATTAGTATATATGCCTTGAAACTTTCTTCTTTGTTTGAAATCGGTTAAAAATGTTGCTTAACTTGTAAAGCAAATCATATGCATTTAAATTATAAAAATATTTTAAATTAATATCAATTTTCGCATGAAAGTCAAATTGTTGCGCTTCTAACAACTACTATTTTGGAAATTCAGAATACTATTTTGAAAATATTCTGAAAAAACTTACTTTCGATTTTAGTGCTTTTTAGAATTTATGAAATAAATCGCCGTTTATAAATTTTTTATTTAATTTTCAATATTACTTTATACCTTAATAATTAAATTTTTTACTTTTGCCACCTAGATAGCTAAAGAATATTTTTTATTCAAAAATTTTCGTTGCGTAACATTTTTAAGAACAAGTTAAAATCAATGAATTGTTGATCAATTATTTGATCATTGATCAATAATATGTATTGTTAATTTAAGGTGTGGAAAAGCTGAAATAACAAGTTAATAAAAAGTTATAAATAATCACCTGCCGTTCAAAGAAGACAAAAAAGGGTTCCAAGTCAGGTAAAAAACATATTACCTGGCGCCAGTCCAGCCGAGTGTAAATAACTCTTACGAAAATGTCCAAAATTTCTATAAATGTTTTTCTTTATTTGGCAGTAGAGTAAAAGTTTTTTTTTTTTGAAGATAAAGTAAAAGGAGCGTTTTATTGCCTTTCAAGCGTACAATGAAAATGCATAAGTTTAAAAAAATAAATTATTGAGAGTTATCTTTGTCATAGTTGCCCACATTGAATAACAAATGTATCAATAACATTCTTATTGACTGGGATTCCATAAAAATAATTGCATATATTGCATCTTGGTCAAGTCGATAGTATCGGTATATGTCACTAGATAAGATAAGATAAGATAAGATAAGATAAGATAAGATAAGATAAGATAAGATAAGATAATTTATTAGTAATAATATACAAATAGTACTTTTACAAGTCAAATAAATAAAATATTAAAATTTTGTCAATTAATTATTATCATTGATACAAATAAAACATTACACGATATTGATTCTTCCTTAAGAAGAAAGTTTTGGTAAAAAAAAAGCTAAGAGAAGCTGACAACAGACAAAGACAATACTACAGATTAAAATTAGATTCGAAATACTCCTCGAACGAAAAAAACGCGTTCAGCACAAGGTAGCTCTTGATTTGTTTTTTGTACTGATAGAAGTTAAGAGCTTTAATTCTAGCTGGCACGCAGTTGTAGAACTTTATTGCTAAATATCTTGAACCATTTCTGGATCTCTCAAGCCGGCCAAAGTCTGGTACAAGAGAATATCTTCGTGTGATCTGTATAGATCAAGATTTTGTTTAACATACAACAAACACTGCATAATGTACACACAAGGTAGAGTTAAAATTTTTAAATTCTTAAACGAATTTCGACAGTCTTTTCTATAACCAAGCCCAGAGATAATACGAATGCATTTTCTTTGTTGTCCAAACGCCTTATCAGTATGACAAGAATGACCCCAGGAAAGAATAGCATAAGCCAAAAGAGAATGAAAGTTACTGTGATATGCTGTCAGAAGAGTTTCTTTGGAAGTTACCCGTACAAGACTCCTGAACAGGAACAGTTGTTGGGATAGTTTTTTTGAGAGATTAACAAGGTGTTGTTCCCAGGTTAATCCTGCATCTAGGTGTACTCCCAGAAATCTGACCTCCATTGCACATTGAGGTAGAAAGGACTGTACAATTTCACTGTTATTCCTTAGAGTAAAGATAATATTTTGTGATTTGGAGTTGTTCAAGGATAGGCGATTGGCTCGAAACCATTGAAATAGTTCTCCTTCTGAAGTTTTGTAATCAAGACTGTCAATCTTTGAAGGGTGATAACTTATATAAAACGTTGTGTCGTTAGCAAACAAAACAGTATTGACTCCCTTGCCCTTACAGTATGCCAGGTCATTTATATAGATGAGGAATAAGATGGGACCTTATACCGACCCTTGAGGTACACCATACCTTAGGGATTGTTTTTTAGAATTACACTGCCCAAAGTGAACATACTGATCACGATCCGATAGATATGAATTAAGTAGTTGAATGGCATCAGCCTGAAAATTGTAGAATGGTAGTTTTTTTAGAAGAATGCTATGTGTAATGCAATCGAATGCCTTTGTGAGGTCTAAAAAGGATGCAAGAGTGTCAAGATACTTTTCAAAGCCCTGTAAAACATTACTAGTAAAGTGATCAATAGCTAAAGTTGTGGTCCTGTTCTTTCGGAATCCAAACTGGTTCAAGGCAAACAATTTGTTTGACTCAAAGTGATCATTAGCTTGATTTTTCAAAATTCGTTCATAAACTTTTGACAAGATTGGTAATAAAGATATGGGGCGATAATTGTTGCAGTCATCAATGAAGCCCTTATTCTTGAAGAGGGGTACCACCTTTGTAGTTTTGAAAACTTTAGGAAATGTACTGCAAGCTATAGATTGATTTATCAATATTGTTAGGGGCTGAACTATTATATCCTTGATTTTTTTAATAATTTTTGTGTTAATTCCGTCAATATCTTTGCTGTTACTATTTTTTATTTATGAAATGACCGTGTCGACATCACTAAAACTAACTGATTGAAATTTAAAGGACGGGATGTTTTTCAGTGGCATAGATTTTAGGTAATCTTCAAAAGGCTGTTGAGAACTTTCAAGTTTATTCATCACACATTCAGCAATTGAACAAAAGTGGTTATTAAAATCATTTGCATTTGGTTT
The DNA here is from genome assembly GCA_034092305.1 of Diaprepes abbreviatus. Classification (NCBI taxonomy): domain Eukaryota; kingdom Metazoa; phylum Arthropoda; class Insecta; order Coleoptera; family Curculionidae; genus Diaprepes; species Diaprepes abbreviatus. The sequence continues at coordinate 2,549,683 of JASJET010000147.1, forward strand.
TGAATTAGAGTCAGAGGTATTATTGTTGCTTTTATTATTAATAATATCTTGAAAAGGATAAGGAAAAGGAAAGTCAAAAAATATGGTTACGGAATCGGGCCGATTATTCCTTAAAAGAATTTGTATCTTTTGACAAAGGATACTAAAAAAAATATCTATCTAGCCATTATAGAAACAATTGTTTAGAAACTTCTATAATCCCAAACTTTAACAACTGCAATCTCAAATTTTTTCTCCTATTCAGGATAGAAGGGCGATATCAATCCTTAACGGAGATGTTCAGGAGATCAAGATAAGTTATTTTAACTTTGTATTCTCTGATACGAAGTCTCATGGTTTTAAAGAAATTTTCCATTTTTGCAATATATTCAAATCAGAAGTTTTGGAACGCGATCAAACACGGTAAAAAGTAAAAGGAACTTTTTACTGCCTTATTCAAGCGTACAATGTATACGTATAAGTTTAAAAAAATAAACTAAGGAAAAGTGTAATCATAATCAAAGAGGATTCAGTAGGTTATTGAGAGTTAACTTTGTCATAGTTGCCAACATTGAATAACAAATGTATCAACAACATTCTTATTGGCTGGGATTCTATAAAAATAAAGGGAAGGAGAATGTCAGAATGAGGATTTTGCATTTTGGTCGAGTCGGTAGTAATGTATAAGTATGTCACTATCTTTACAGAGATAAGGAAAGGGAATGTCAAAAAATATGCTTACGGAATCGGGCCGATTATTCCTTAAAAGTATTTACATCTTTTGACAAGGGATACTAAAAAAATTATCTATCTAGCCATTATAGAAACAATTGTTTAGAAATTTCTATAACCCCAAATTTTAACCACTGTAATCTCAAATTTTTTCTCCTGTTCAAGATAGAAGGGCGATATCAATCCTTAATGGAAATATTCAGGAGATCAAGATAAATTATTTTAACTTTATATACTCTGATACGAAGTCTCGTGGTTTTAAAGAAATTTTCCATTTTTACAATTTATTCAAATCAGAAGTTTTGGAACGCGATAAAACACATGAAACAATTTAGAACTGTAAAAAGTAAAAGGGACTTTTTACTGCCTTATTCAAGCGTACAATATATACGCATAAGTTTAAAAAAAATAAACTAAGGAAAAGTGTAATCGTAATCAAAGAGGGTTCAGTCGGTTATTGAAAGTTATCTCTGTCATAGTTGCCAACATTGAATAACAAATGTATTAGCTGGGATTCTATAAAAATAAAGGGAACGAGAATGTCATAATAGGGATTTTGCATCTTGGTCGAGTCGGTAGTAATGTATAAATATGTCACTATCTTGAAAGAGATAAGGAAAAGGAATGTCAAAAAATATGCTTACGGAATCGGGCCGATTATTGCTTAAAAGTATTTAAATCTTTTGACACGGTGCACTAAAAAAATTATCTATCTAGCCATTATAGAAACAATTGTTTAGAAACTTCTATAACCCCAAATTTTCACAACGGCAATCTCAAATTTTTTCTGTTATTCAGGATAGAAGAGTGATATCAATCCTTAACGGAGATGTTCAGGAGATCAAGATAAATTATTTTTAACCTTATATACCCCGATACAAAGTCTCATGGTTTTAAAGACATTTTTCATTTTTGCAATTTATTCAAATCAGCAGTCTTGGAACGCAATAAAACACATGAAAAAACTTAGTACGGTTTTATTTCTAAAATTACAGACAATGCCAAATAAAAAATAGCCTTCCTGTTCAAAGTCATCGTGATACTGCAATTAAACATATTTGTTTTTCTACTAATGATATAAAAACAGTAATTTACCAAATTAAACAAACAGCGGTTATTTTCGCAGTAATTGGACAAAAAAATAAGTCAAATCAATGATTTTAAAACAATATTATCGCTAAAAAGCCGACATTTGTCGACCTTTGTACGTTTGGTTAGCTAACAAAACCATGAAGCTAATTATAACACTTATCTCTGCGGGAGGTACCAGATAAGAATTTCAATAATAAATAAGGCTGTGTAAATACTGATAGGAAACCACTTTATATTCCATTTTGAACCGGTTTTTGAGTTTTTAACCAGTTGAGATAAATTTATTTCGAATAATAGATAAGATTTTTGGAAAAAACTCAAACAAAGGATTAAACTATGACTTTTTATATTTAAAGTGTAATAAAATTGCACAATACACGGACTTTTAGGGACAATAAAAATATCTCTATTAATATATGACTTTATAATATTATAAAACAATTCAAATGATACAAAAATTAATTAATATAATTCATCAAATCAATCAAATCAAGACTAACTGCTCTCAAGTAGATTCAGTGATCGTATAACGATATAACTTACTGTATAAACATTATAAATGTTGCAGAATTAATAGATGTCTCCACCTTGTTGTCAAGAAAACTTGAACCGACTTCTAAAGTGCGCTAAAAAGGGAAAAATAACTATAAATTTTTATATGAAATTGAAATTTTTTAAGTCGGCGCCAAACTAATACCTGACAAAATGTGATTCGCATAAACATAAACACTTTATTTGTAATTGCTTTCTTACCATAATTTGTATATATTAGTAGTTATTTATTTTATTTAGAAATAATTTTGGCGCCGACTACAAAAATTTCAACTTCATATAAAAATTTCTATTTTTTTTTCACTTTTTAGCGCCCTTTTAGAAGTCGGGTCAATTTTTTTAAAAAAATTTCATTTTTCGAGTTTTAGTTTTAAATTCATTATGATATCCATAAATTATTTGAACTGAGTCCTAATCGAGATTAGTGTACCTCTCAATGACTCCAAGGTGGCGTACCCATTTTATCCAAAGTTGTAAATCACCCTAAAATGAACCACTAAAAATTCTTTGATTTTTAGAGTTCTCCAAATACCACTAAAATTGTGTCAAACAAATATTTAGTCTGTCATAGTAAATCCACTATCTTAAATTTCAAATTAATTTTAGATTGGTAATATATTGAGTTTGTATATGCCCCAAGAACCCCGCAATATCAATTTTAGACAACATCGGAAAATGTAAAATTTTCGGTCCTTCATATTATATCTTATCAACCTAATAGTTGTAAAAAATTAACTTCATATTCGTAATACACGACCCCGAAAACCCCCAAATACTAAATCTAAAAAAATGAGATAAGGTAAAATTTTCAACCCACCAAATTGGATCCGCCATATTGAACTTCAAAAAAATAATTTTAACGTCTTAATCCGAAAGTTTAAAATTTCTAGACCGTCATATTGCATCTGGCATATTAGATTTTCTTAAAATAATTTAATATTCGCTATTTACATCCTCAAAAATGATTTAGTCCCACCTTTGAACAAAATCGAAAAATGTAAAGTTTTTAGGAAGCCATATTGAATTCGCCAGATTGAATTTTTCAAAAAATATTTTAAATTCGGAATTAACACCAACAAAAATCCCAATACTGATTTTAGACAAAATCGAGAGATATAGAATCTTTAATCCTCCATCTTGGATTCGCCATATTTAATTTTTTTTAATAATTTCAGATTCGTAATGTGGAGAAAATCAGACAAAATTGATTTTTTCGTTCGCCATATTGGATCCGCCTTACTGAATTTTTTAAAAATAATTATAGATTCGTTATGTGCGAAAACTCCCCCGTATCAATTTTAGAGAAAATCAGACATAAATTGATATTTTGTCCGCCATATTGGATCCGTCATATTGAATTTTTAAAAATAATTTCAGGTTCGTTGTGTACCATCCCGAAAATAACCCCATACCAATTCTGGATAAAATTGGACAAAATTAATTTTTTTGTCCGCCATATTGTCAGCGCCATCTTGGATTTTACTGCACCAATTTCGTCCTAAAAAATATGAGACCACCGCACCAACTTCATGAATATAACGTAAAAAATTTCATTCAAATTGGTGCCGCCGTTCCGGAGTAATCGGTGTACATACATAAAAAAAAATACAAAGTCGACGAATTGAAAACCTCCTTTTTCGATATTCCATTTTTACAAAGGTGAAAAAATATAATATGTAAATTTGATGGTTGTTCACAAAAAATTAATTTTCTCAGTGAAAGATCATAAGGAAATTTTGCCAATACAATATAAGCACCCACTAAGTAAGATTTGTTTGAAATTCGCACTTTAAAGGCGTGTGAAATGGGTAAATTCATAAAACTACGTATTTCTCTTGATTCACAAGCGATATAAACTTGATTTTTTATTCTAAAAGAAAGCTTATAAAAATATTTAAAAATCTGAGAAAATGTTGTCATCACAATACAAGCATCTACTAAAAAATAATTTTTTCAAATTAGCACTCTAAAGGCGTGAAAATGGGGTAAATTGTCATTTCATAAACTTACCTATATCTCTTGATTGAAAAGTGATATAAACTTGATTTTTATTTTAAAAGATATCTTATACAAATATTTAAAAACTAATTTCAGGATTTTTTCCATGATCCATTTTTAAAAGGGTGAAAAAGGGTAATAATATGTAAATTTGATGATTGTTCTTAAAAAATTATTTTTCTAATTGAAAAATCAGAGGTTTGAGGAAATAGTCCCAACACAATGTAAGCACCCACTAAGAAAGAGTTTTTCCAAATTTTTATAGCATATCTATCTATCTAAACGTCTAACTCAAAGACTGTTGAATAGATTTCTTTCTTGAATTTGTACGATAAAAAGAACAATATTGTCACATAGGGAACGCTTATTTCACATAGTTATCATAAATAGAAGTTGAGGATTAAAGAAAAAAGTAAATTAATTACTTCCATACTCAAAACTGTCCTCACTCCTTCCTCCTCTTCTCTTTTCTTGGCTTGACTCATAATTATCAGCTGTTTCGGGGAAGCACATATACAACGTAAAAGCACGTAAATCCATCTCTGCGGGGAGCCTGAAGACTCGATACATATTGACTTGGTTTAGTTCATTTTCTTCTACGATTTATGGATACTACTATAAAACCAGAATAATAAAGTCCACATCTTTATCAGATGAAGAAAAATTGGTAAGTTTATGAAATCATAATTTGGCCCCTTTCACTCATTTAGAGTGCGATTTTGAAAAAATCTTTTTTAATGCGGATACCTACATTATACTGGCCAGATATTCCAAAATTACATAACTCTAACCTTAATAATTTGCATTGTGCGTTGATATGTATGTCTATCAATCATTTAAAACCTGGTAGAACAATTTCGTCGTTAATAGATATACCAGATTGTTAAATAAGTTTTGTCGTTCGATAAGAAAAACACGATTTTATGGTTTAAAATACATTTTTAATATTCAATATAATCTCCCTAAACTTCAATCCACTTGTTTCAGTGATCTTCTAATTTATGCAAATGTTTTTTTTGAAGCCGCTGCACTAGGCTAGCCTCTTAACCTTGAAAGTGTAATCGTTTTCTTTTTAAATATGTCCACTTTACTTCTTTTATCTACCTATTAGCGTGTTTTGTTTTTAAGCAATTCATACTCGCATACTCTTATTTTGCAAAGTGATAATTTTTATTTTTTTTAGTCGGGACCACGCCGATTAGAAATATAGATAGACTTGCTTTTTTGCATATTTCCACGGCTGCTATTACTCCTTCGTTCGATGAAAATCGTTTCCCAAGCATGAATTTCTTGAGATGTGAAAACAGTCAGAATAGGGTGGATGTTGCAACAATTCGTACTTTAATTCGCTGATTTTCGGGGTGATTTTTTGTGCTGTGTGAGGGGGTGCGTTATCTTGATGAAATATGTTTTTTTCTTCTATAAATCAGGTCTTTTTTCAGGAATTTTTACATCCAACTAATCCAAAAAGTTACAATAATAATCTCAGTTTATTGTTTTACAAGTTTTGATGTAATCCGCAAACAAAATTCCGTTTGCATCTCAAAAAACTGATGCTAACACTTTCTTGACCGATTTCTGGACCCTAGTTTGATTGGGAGCCAGAGTATTGGGTTCACACCACTCCTTAGCCTCTTGTTTTGATTTAGGATCATGATGGTAAACCAAAGTCTCATCCATAGTGATGAAACGATGCATAAAATCCTGTTTATCCTTTCTAAAACGCTCTAAATGTTACTGAAAAAGTCGCATTGGAATGAGTTTTTGTTCCATTGTTAGCGAATACAGTACCCATTGTACACACAGCTTCCTGAAACTCAAAAGTTCAGCCAAAATATTGATGACACTACCTAATCAGATCCTTAGAGCGTCTACTAACTCTCTTTCGGCGTATCGACGATCTTTCAAAACCATATCCTGTATTTTTGCTATGATTTCTGATGGTGATGCACTTTTTGGACGTCCTTCATGTGGATCGTCTTCAAAACTTGTACGACCACGTTTAATTCAGCAACTCATCTGTCTACTGTTCTAATTGAAAGTGAAAAGTCTTTATTCACTTTTAATAATCGTTCATGAATTTGTTTTAGTGTTACACCTTCCAAAACTAAAAATTTTATCACTGAACGATATTTAGTTTTTCCATTGTAAAAAATACTACGACACGTCAACTTTGAACACGTGGTCATCAAATAGTAGTGACATCTTTAGAAAAATAAACTGATTGACTTATTTGCAGTTTTCACCATTTATATATACTATAGATGATTTGTACCCCATCTCTTATCGAACGACAAAACTGAGTGACTTATTTGCGGTTTTCACCATTTATATATACTAAACACGATTTGTGCCCCATCTGTGTTATACATATTACAGTATTAAAATTAATTTTTTAAAATCATTATATCCAAGTACATGAAAGTTAGATATTCACTTACGAAATTGCCACGAAAAATTTCTTCTTCACGCTGTGCATTCTAATATTTATTAGAGAGAAAAACAAAGAGTTTTATAAAATTTAGGAGTATAGCTTGTAGTTATACCTAAAAAGCAAATTTATTTATGAATAAAAATTTACAACATGGTGGCTTAAAAATATTTTTAGCGTAAATTTCGAAATTTCTATTGTTTATAATTTTGAAACAAAACTTTAAGTACGTATTGAAGGCATAAGTTGAAGGAAATAAAAAAATCTCCAATTGAAATGCAAAATGAAGTGCATTCATTAAGTATTTTTTATGTCATCTTTCACACTGTTTTGAAAATTATCGTTTGAAAAAAAATCTTTTGAAGTTCTACAATAAGGGCAAAGTTTGTTTAAATCTTATTAATAATTATTTACATGGGCATTAAATGAGGGCACTTCAGTCTGTTCTGTTACGTATCCATACTTAGGACTTCTGAAGCCTATTTTATACATAGAATACTACCAATGAAATCAAAAAAAGCAAATGTTTTTTTTGAGCCGCTACATCAGACTAGCTTGTTAAACTTGAAAGTGTAATCGTTTTCTTTTTCAATGTGTCCACTTTAGTTCTTTTTATCTACCTATCAGCCACGTGTATTATTTGTAAGCAATTCATACTCGCATATTTGGAATTCATACTGCATTGACGTCACTAATGAAAGAATTATTTCCGTTTTACTGGACTTTATATCCATAGACCACAGATTAGTTTATACTTATAGATTAGCTTATACATCCTAATGAAAAGTGAATTGGGCACTTCTCAGATTTGACTTTATTTTGTTTAAAACAAAGAAATATATTAAATTTATATATTTATGCACGATGGCCGTAAAAAGGTCGCTTACAAGTGTTTACAATTATTTTTAATAAAACATCGATTTTGAATAAATTTTATCTTATTTTGCAAAGTGATAAATTTTATTTATAACGCTTCTTAGAAATATATATAGATTTGCTCTTTTTGCATATCAAATAATGCATTCATTTAAAACCTGGTACAACAATTTCGTCGTTAATAGATATACCAGGTTGTTCAATAAGTTTTGTCGTTCGATAAGAAAAACACGATTTTATGTTTTAAAATACATTTTAATATTCAATTTAATCTCCCTGAACCTCAATATACATTTTTCAGTGATCTTATAATTTATGGATTCCATCCCTGAAGTGAGAATCCGGAAGACTATCAAAATACGCTTCTACGACTGCTATTACCTCTTGGTTCGATGAAAATCGCTTCTCACGCATGAATTTCTTGAGATGTGAAAACAGCCAGAATAGGGTGGATGTTGCAACAATTCATACTTTAATACACTAATTTTCGGGGTGGTTTTTTGAGCTGTGTGAGGGGGTGCGTTGTCTTGACGAAAAATTATTCTTTCTTCTGTAAACCAGGTCTTTTTTTACGAATTTTTACATCCAACTAGTCCAAAAGGTTACAATAATAATCTTAGTTTATTGTTTTACCAGTTTGGAGATAATCCACGAAATAAATTCCTTTTGCATCTCAAAAACACTTTCTTGACCGATTTCTTGACCCTAGTTTGAATCGGAGCCAGAGTATTGGGTTCACATCACTCCTTAGCCTCTTGTTTTGATTTAGGATCAAGATGGTAAACCCAAGTCTCATCCATAGTGATACGACGCATAAAATCATATTTATTCTTTCTAAAACGCTCTAAATGTTACTGAAAAAGTTGCACTCTAATGGGTTTTTGTTCCATTGTTAGCGAATACGGCACCCATTGTGCACACAGCTTCCTGAAACCCAAAAATTCAGCCAAAATATTAATGACACTACTTAATCAGATCCTTAGAGCGTCTACTAACTCTCTATCGGCGTATCGACGATCTTTCAAAACCATATCCTGTATTTTTGCTATGATTTCTGATGGTGATGAACTTTTTGGACGTCCTTCATGTGGATCGTCTTTAAAACTTGTACGACCACGTTTAAATTCAGCAACTCATCTTTCTACTGTTCTAATTGAAAGTGAAAAGTCCTTAGATACTTTTAACAATCGCTCATGAATTTGTTTTGGTGTTACATCTTCCAAAAATAACAGTTTTATCACTGAACGATATTTACTTTTTTCCATTGTAAAAAATACTATAATAAGTCAACTTTGAACACATGGGGTGCATTCCACTAAGCGCTCATAACGCCCAAAATATTCGTTCAGTCGTTCCACATGACGACTACGGTCGTTGCGGTCGCGGCGAAAACGTCATTAATGACGTCATTCTTCTCGCTCACGCCGAGTTCACAACGACCGATCTGAAAAGGTAGGTCAAAGTGGATGTTGAGAATTTTGGCGCGGTTTTTTAAATTTAAAGACAATTGAATGTAAGAGTTTCAAAATTACAGTGTAGCATATGAGAAAAAATAAGTATAATTTAGTTTAGATTCAAAATACACTCAATTACACGGTGTAGTCCAATCCATAAAAGGTGTTACTGAAAAATAAATTTATAAAAATGTAGTAATTATATACAAGTACATTTATAGAATGTAGTAATTATATAAAATTTACCCTAAAATAACTTTTGAATTCTTTATCTGAATAACGATTAATAACATTCTCATAATCAAGTTTTCACTTTCCCCGATTTTGTAAAACTGCATTCCATTCTTCATCTGAACTAGATGAAGTACTTTCTGACGCTTTATTACGATCCACCAACAAATATCCACTGTCGAATATTTTTCAACGTAAATTAGTTAAAGACTTCACTAAAATAAAATATAAGAAACTAAATAGTATTTTTCTTTAATATAAAGCAAGTTAACCAATAATTATAACTAATTATTAAAATTAAAGCTTAAAAATTATAACATAACCTTTTCAAGCTTCTGATTTATTTTCAAATCCGCCATTTGTAATATTTACTCAACGCACAATCCCATTCCACTTGGGTTTATGATTAGAATGCTCACAAGCTAGTGAAACGGGAAAAACTGCGATCATGAGCGTGATTGTTGTAAGTGCTTAGTGGAACGCACCCATGGTCATCAAACAGTAGTGACATTTTAGCAAAATAAAATGACGAACCGAATAGCACCATCTCTTACGACAAAATTTGTTGACTTATTTGCGGCTCTCACCATTTATAGGTATATTCTTTTGAGTAATTATCACTTTCAGTTCTGTCACTTGAAGTAATCATGATCACTTCGACCCAGTGACAAGTAAATGCATATTGAAAAGAACATGAAGTTATCAGTTTCACTTTTTTCACTTTGATCAGTGATAATTTACTCAAAAGAATACAGCCTATATATACTAAAGACGATTTATACCCCATCTATGTCATACATATTAAAGTATTAAAATTAGTTTTTTAAAATCATTATATGGAAGTACATGAAAGTTGGATATTCACTTACGAAATTGCCTCGAAAGATTCCTTCTTTACTCTGTGCATTCTAATATCTATTAGAAAAAAAAACAAAAAATTTTGTAAAATTTAGTATTATAGCTTGAAGTTACACCTAAAAAGCAAATTTATTTTTCAATAAAAATTTCCAAAATGGTGGCGTAAAAATATTTTTAGCGTAAATTTCGCGATTTCTATTGTTTATAATTTTGAAATAAAACTTTAAGTGCGTATTGTAGGCATAAGCTGAAGGAAATAAGAAAATCTTCAATTGAAATCCACAATTAAGTATTTTTTATGTCATCTTTCACACTGTTTTGAAAATTATCGTTTGAAAAAAATTCTTCTGAAGTTCTACAATAAGGATAAAGTTTGTTTAAATCTTATTAATAATTATTTACATGTGCACTAAACGAGCGCACTTCAGTCTGTTCTGTTACATATCCATACTTTGGGGCTTCTGAAGTATATTCTATAAATAGAATAAGTAAGCAAAAAAAAAGCAAATGTTTTTTTGAAACCGCTACATCAGGCTATCCTCTTAAACTTGAAAGTGTAATCGTTTTCTTTTTAAATATGTCCACTTTAGTTCTTTTATCTACCACTTTAGTTCTTTTATCAGCCACGTGTATTATTTTGAAGCATGAATTGCTTAAAAATAATTCATAATACTCGCATATTTGGAATGCATACTGCATTGACGTCAATAACGAAAGAATTATTTCCGTTTTACTGGACTTGTATATCCATAGACCACAGATTAGTTTATACTTATAGATTAGCTTATACATCCTAATGAAAAGTGAATTGGGCACTTCTCAGATTTGACTTTATTTTGTTTAAAACAAAGAAATATATTAAATTTATATATTTATGCACGATGGCAGGAAAAAGGTCGCTTACAAGTGTTTACAATTATTTTTAATAAAACATCGATTTTGAATAACTTTTATCTTATTTTGCGAAGTGATAAATTTTATTTATAACGCTTCTTAGAAATATATATAGATTTGCTCTTTTTGCATATCAAATAATGCATTCATTTAAAACCTGGTAGAACAATTTCGTCGTTAATAGATATACCAGGTTGTTCAATAAATTTTGTCGTTCGATAAGAAAAACACGTTTTTATGGTTTAAAATACATTTTAATATTCAATATAATCTCCCTGAACTTCAATATACATTTTTCAGTGATCTTCTAATTTATGGATTCCCTCCCTAAAGTGAGAATCCGGAAGACTGTGAAAATACGCTTCTACAACTGCTATTACCCCTTCGTTCGATGAAAATCGCTTCTCACGCATGAATTTCTTGAGATGTGAAAACAGCCAGAATAGGGTGGATGTTGCAACAATTCGTACTTTAATACACTGATTTTCGGGGTGGTTTTTTCAGCTGTGTGAGGGAGTGCGTTGTCTTGACGAAAAATAATTTTTTTCTTCTGTAAACCAGGTCTTTTTTCACGAATTTTTACATCCAACTAGTCCAAAAGGTTACAATAATAATCTCAATTTATTGTTTTACCAATTTGGAGGTAATCCACGAACAAAATTCCTTTTGCATCTGAAAAACACTTTCTTGACCGATTTCTTGACCCTAATTTGAATCGGAGCCAGAGTATTGGGTTCACATCACTCCTTAGCCTCTTGTTTTGATTTAGGATCATGATGGTAAACCAAAGTCTCATCCATAGTGATGAAACGACGCAAAAAAATCCTGTTTATCCTTTCTAAATGTTACTGAAAAGTCGCATTCGAATGGGTTTTTGTTTCATTGTTAGCGAATACGGCACCCATTGTGCACACAGCTTCCTGAAACTCAAAAGTTCAGCCAAAATATTGATGACACTACCTAATCAGATTCTTAGAGCTTCTACTAAATCTCTATCGGCGTATCGACGATCTTTCAAAACCATATCCTGTATTTTTGCTATGATATCTGATGGTGATGCACTATTTGGACGTCCTTAATGTGGATCGAAAAATTCCTTGTTTACGCTGTGCATTCTAATATCTATTAGAAAAAAAAAACAAAAAGTTTTGTAAAATTTGGGAGTATAGCTTGAAGTTACACCTAAAAAGCAAATTTATTTTTCAATAAAACTTTCCAAAATGGTGACGTAAAAATATTTTTAGCGTAAATTTCGCGATTTCTATTGTTTATAATATTATCGTTTGAGAAAAATTCTTCTGAAGTTCTACAATAAGGATAAAGTTTGTTTAAATCTTATTATTAATTATTTACATGTGCAGTAAACGAACGCACTTCAGTTCGTTCTGTTACATATCCATACTTTGGGGCTTCTGAAGTATATTCTATAAATAGAATACGATGTAAGCAAAAAAAAAGCAAATGTTTTTCTAAAGCCGCTACATCAGGCTAGCCTCTTAAACTTGAAAGTGTAATCGTTTTCTTTTTAAATATGTCCACTTTAGTTCTTTTATCTACCACTTTAGTTCTTTTATCAGCCACGTGTATTTTTTAAGCAATTCATTCTCGCATGTTTTCAATTCATACTGCATTGATACCAATAATGAAGGGATTATTTCCATTTTATTGGATTTTTACATTAATAGACCACAAATTAGTTTATACTTATGAATTTGGCACTTCCCAGATTTGACTTTATTTTGTTTAAAACAAAAAAATATATTAAATTTATACATTTATGCACGGTGTCCGGAAGAAGGTTGTTTACAAGTCTTTACCAGTATTTGTTATAAAATATCGATTTTGAATAACTTTTATTTAAATTTGAAAGTGACATTTTTTTTTAGTCGAAATATGAACAGTTTAATGAAAGAAAATTTGGCGAATGACAATTTAACAGAAAACTATTAAAAAAGAGATCTGGCAGCCCCATCGAAAATTTGGGAAAACAATTTTCATTTGCAAAAATATTCTGTTTTTCCCTGATCTCAAATTGTCTGCCATTAAAGTGATTAAATTTATACATTTATGCACGGTGTCCGGAAGAAGGTTGTTTACAAGTCTTTACCAGTATTTGTAATAAAATATCAATTTTGAATAACTTTTATTTAAATTTGAAAGTGACATTTTTTTTAGTCGAAATATGAACAGTTTAATGAAAGAAAATTTGGCGAATGACAATTTAACAGAAAACTATTAAAAAAGAGATCTGGCAGCCCCATCGAAAATTTGGGAAAACAATTTTCATTTGCAAAAATATTCTGTTTTTCCCTGATCTCAAATTGTCTGTCATTAAAGTGATTAAATTTATACATTTATGCACGGTGTCCGGAAGAAGGTTGTTTACAAGTCTTTACCAGTATTTGTAATAAAATATCAATTTTGAATAACTTTTATTTAAATTTGAAAGTGACATTTTTTTTAGTCGAAATATGAACAGTTTAATGAAAGAAAATTTGGCGAATGACAATTTAACAGAAAACTATTAAAAAAGAGATCTGGCAGCCCCATCGAAAATTTGGGAAAACAATTTTCATTTGCAAAAATATTCTGTTTTTCCCTGATCTCAAATTATCTGCCATTAAAGTGAAAGGGTAGTCTTCCAAATTGAATGCACAGAAAAAAATGGCAGACTAGTTGCAAAGTCGAAGGGATAGAAACATAGAGATGAATTTACAAAAAAAAATCAAAAAAATCCTGATTTTATTTTCGTCTGCCAATGAACAATCTGAAAGATAGAGTAACAAATTGTGTGAAAAAAAAATGGCAGAATAGTTGCAAAGTCGAAGGGATAGAAACATAGGGGTGAATTTGAAATTGCCACGACAAATTTCTGCTTCACGCTGTGCATTCTAATATCTATTAGAGAGAAAAACAAAAAGTTTTGTAAAATTTAGGAGTATAGCTTGAAGTTATACCTAAAAAGCAAATTTACAACATGGTGCCTTAAAAATATTTTTAGCGTAAATTTCGAGATTTCTATTGTTTATAATTTTGAAACAAAACTTTAAGTACGTATTGTAGGCATAAGTTGAAGGATATAAGAAAATCTCCAATTGAAATCCGAAACTAAGCGGATTCATTAAATATTTTTTATGTCATCTTTCACACTGTTTTGAAAAATATCGTTTGAGAAAAACCCTTCTGAAGTTCTACCACAACGATAAAGTTTATTTAAATCTTATTATTAATTATTTACATGTGCATTAAACGAGTGCACTTCAGTCTGTTCTGTTACATATCCATAATTCGGGCTTCCGAAGCATATTCTATACATGAATTCTACAAATATAAGCGAAAACAGCAAATGTTTTTTTTTAAACCGCTACACGAGGTTAGCCTCTTAAACTTAAAAGTGCAATCGTTTTCTTTTTAAATGTGTCCACTTCAGGTTCTTTTTATCTACCTATCTAGCCACGTGTATTTTTTTAAGCAATTCATACTCGCATTTCGAATTCATACTGCATTGACGTCAAAATGAAAGGATTATTTCCGTTTTACTGGACTTTTAGGTTCATAGGCCACAGACACGCACGTATAAAGTATATGTACTGATCGTCAAATACACAGAAAATGTCCGGACCATGCTATGCGCCATTTTGGGTAAGGTGAAGTTATAATAACAATGAATACGCTGTCGCCACTGAAAAATTATAACGACTAAACGTAATCGTTTACCTCCCACTGACAAGGTTTGAAGCAATTTACATTCCTTTCCGAAATTTCATCGACATAAGTAATTAAACGAAACGAATGGTAGAAAGAGATAAAATGACAGTATTACGTTATAACCTTACTCAACTAATCCAATTGGTGTCAATTGATTGTTATGTGTGGATATTTGTCATACTATTGGTCGGTCGTAAAAATAAATTAATAATTTTTATTATATTTTTGGTTGTTAAAAATAACTAGTCCTTAAAAAAGCAATATGTTGACGAACCGTTTCTTCAAAACGTTTTATTTTTTGAAAAAACAGTTGAAATATTAATTAGGTAGTACCCCGTTATTTTCAGTATTTTCTAATTAAAATTTCCTTAGAAAGTTGAATGTTTCGCAAATTTCAAGTAAATTTGAGATTATAGACATACAAAATTATTACACTAAATTTTGTTCATATCTCAATAGTATGAGTGTGCTGCTTAAAAATTGTTTTCCTACGACTAGTTCTAATTATGGATTTAATATAAACACCTGTGTCCGTATGTCCATAACTTACTTTAAACAGTTAAGTGTAACATAATTGTTTTCATCAACACAACTTATAAAAAAAATTGAGAAGTAACAATTTGTAAGATATTTAAAACTTTTATTAAAATAAGTAACATTCAATTTTATATTCAAATAATGTTAAATACAACATTTTACTTCCTTAGGCTGTGTTAAACACTATACTACACTACAATTAAATAAATATTATTGATTATAATTTATTAGGACATATAAATTTGAACCATACAAGCCAACAAACGAGGTCCTTCAGAATAAAAAGCTTATTTATAGTACGTTTGGTCTTCAAGCCCCTACAAATCTTCACAAAATAATAAAAAAGTATATTAAGGGTTGAATAGTATCATTAATGGGGGTCTTCGGGCTGGCCTATGGTTCCGGCCCCTGCTCGTACTCAGTTCCTCTATCACCGGTCAAGTTTCAGGTTTTCTTTCAAACTTACTTGTCAGGACAGGAAGTCTTACAATAATCGGCTAGATGTTAAGTGAATTCATACAATAATTGATTGGTGGATAGCTAGGACGATGGATTTGAGTAATACTACATAGAGCAGAGGTTTCTACCGTTTCAAGTTTTACGAGTGCTGGCTTCCTGCAATTACTGTATATAGGAGGTATGTATTCCTATTAAAGTCAGTATATTGTTTTGTATATATGAGTTGTTTTTCTTCAGATTCCTTTTTTTTTGTGTATTAGACTCCTAAGGTATTTGACCCTTTGTATACATTTTTTGTTTAACAGTTCTAAAGTGCCAATTTAAGATAATTTTGTGGTCTATATTTACACCTAAATATTTGACTGATGGCTTGGTGCATATTACTTGGTTATTAAGTTATTTAAAATAAATTTAATCCAAGGAAAAACAAAGATTATTTCACAATAATAACAACAATGACACTATTTTTGACTTTTGACGGTTAATTTGACGTGCCAAAACGTCACTCTTTCCCAAAATGGCGCCGAGCATACTCCGGACATTTTTCCGTTGACAGCTCCATTACCACCTGTCATCCATTTAGTTCAGAAATCCGTGGCCACAGATTAGTTTATACTTATAGATTAGCTTATATATCCTAATGAAAAGGGAATTTGATACTTCCCAGAATTGACTTTATTTTGTTTAAAACAACAAAAATAAATTAAATCTATAAATTAATTCATTGTGACCGGAAGAAGGTTGTTTACAAGTGTTTACCAGTATTTGTAATAAAATATCGATTTTGAATAACTTTTGTCTTATTTTGCAAAGTGATAATTTTATTTTTTTTAGTCGAAATATGAACAGTTTAATGAAAGAGAATTTGGCGAATAACGGTTTGACAGAAAACTACCGATGAGGAAGGTCAGTTTGATAGAATACAATTAGACGCGGAGCGGGGATAATAATATGATGGAAAAATCAATTTTATTTCAAAGAATAATAATTAGTCAATCTGTCATCTAAAAATTGACTTAGATTATTTTTTGCTACGTTTCATTTAGTAAACAGTAATCCATTTATATTTTACTCTGACAATAGAAAGACGTGACTCATTGTTCCGTCCTATATATACCGGGTGTCAACGAATCTATTTGACAAGTCATAATTTCTAAAGTATTATGTGTATCAAAATAAGAATTGGTACAGGTAAATGGTATGTGAAGGGGAGAGTTTTCGCATATTTTCCACTTTCCGGCCACTTCCAATTTCACCGGAAATGGCCCCGGTTTTGAATTTTTAAATAATATTTTAACATTTTTGGATTTCTGAGACAATTCTAGACCAGAATGTGACATTTTAAAAACTTTTTATGTCTACTTTATTTTTATAGAGCCACTTATAAAATTGCATCTAGGTGGCCATGATCGGACGCAAACTAATGTAAGGGCCTTAGGTGATGTCAAAAAAATACAATCGCAAAGTTTTAGTTACTAGTATGAAAGACAGGAATGAGACAAGTTGACAAAATTACGTTTTCATTTCGTACTATTAATTTTCAAATGGCGACCCCTTTTTGACAACTACTTTTCGAAAAAAGCATTCTTTGACGAATCTAACGGTACTAATTTATTTGCGATTGGATTAGACATAAGAACAGAAATTAAATATTATTAAGCAAAATACTGGATAATTTATTTACTTATGACAAGTGCGCCATGGACAGCCATGATGCATAATAATTTGCAACTGTTTTTTATCAAGTCTTCTTTGGAAAACAAAGCACTCACTTAAGTAGATAATGACAGTGACATACGCTCTAAGAACAGACGTAAAAGTTTCTTAATTTTCGTTAAGTTTAGTTTAAATTTTCGTTAAAATAATGTATACTCAAAGTGAAAAAGTGAATATGTTATTAATATTTGGAGAGTGTTATAGAAATTCAAGGAATGCTGCCGAGTTGTATGCTCATAGATATCCGAATCGGCAACATCCAGCCCATCAGTATTTTCCCTATGTCGAGACTCGTTTTAGGCAAATAGGAAATCAAGAGGCGGAACAGAGGTTTATCATAAATGAAAAGACTGAGATTAACGTACTTGCTATGGTTGAGGTTGATAAAACGGTTTCGTTAAGAAAAATTAGTCAAGAACTGCAGATAAGTTATGAATCAGCAAGAAAAATACTGAAAAAGCATGGATATCGAGCATTTAAATATCAGTTACATCAACATTTGTATACTGAGGATTGCGATAGACGGGTAGTGTTTTGTAATTGGGTGCTTCAAAATCATAGAGTTAACCCAAATTTTATCGATTTTATTCTATTTTCCGACGAATCCCGATTTACAAATAATGGTATGTTCAATAAGCAAAATACTCGATACTGGGCCCAACAAAATCAACATGAAATGAGAGAGGGCAATTTTCAAGAAAGATTTGGCGTCAATGTCTGGGCTGGTATCGTTGGAAACAGAATAATTGGGCCAATATTGTTTCAAGGTTAGCTAACAGGGGTTAGATACTTAGGTTTTCTTCAAAATGAAATCGAAAATCATCTCAATGATATACTTTTACCAGTTTTACGGCGAATTTACTTTCAACAAGATGGGGCACCGCCTCACAATACTAGAGAAGTTCTTAATTATTTAATAGAACATTTTAATAATCGAATTATTGCAACCAATGGTCCGGTACGGTGGCCAGCCCGCTCACCGGATCTTACTGTGCTCGATTTCTTTGTCTGGGGATATGTTAAAGAAAGGGTTTACTATGGAGCAGCCCCAGCTACTCTTGAAATATTAGAAGAAAAAATTTTACGGGCATTTAGAAGTATAACGCCCCAAATGCTACAAAACGTGTTGAGAGAAACAATTGAACGAGCTGAAATGTGTCGTGAAAAGGAAGGAATGCACTTTGAACATTTACTACACTAAACTTTTTAACAAATTCAGCTACTGTACTTTCAAATATTTTAAGTGCGTCGTCTAAGTTATTAGTTTATTTTGTTAGTTTTTTGTTAATTTCGTTAAATTTTTAATCCAATTCCTGTCTTTCATACTAGTCACTAAAACTTTGCGATTGTATTTTTTTGACATCACCTAAGGCCGTTAGATTAGTTTGCGTCCGATCATGGCCACCTAGATGCAATTTTAAAAGTGGCTCTAAAAAAATGAAGTAGACGTAAAAAGTTTTTAAAATGTCACATTCTGATCTAGAATTGTCCCAGAAATCCAAAGATGTTAAAATATACAGGGTGTTCTATTTAAAAATTCAAAACCGGGGCCATTTCCGGTGAAACCGGAAGTGACCGGAAAGTGGAAAATATGCGAAAACTCTCCTTTCACATAACATTTACCTGTACCAATTCTCATTTTGATATACATAATACTCTAGAAATTATGACTTGTCTAATAGATTCGTTGACACCCGGTATATATATCTATACATATATATATATATATATATATATATATATATATATATATATATATATATATATATATATATATATATATATGAAATAAAATGCGAACAGTTATTGCAAACTTCGTTCCATCATATCCTTTCCGTGTTAGAGGTTGCACAGTTTGAATGAATTGCTACAGAACATAATTCATCCTATTACACCACCATCGAGATGATGGCCTACCTGTACCACCATACCCAGAAGAAAGTCAAAACTTACCCTCCCCGCCACAGTGATACGGCAGAGGTACATGTTTCGTCTCTACTAGACTCATCAGGGTACCGACATGTACCAGTTTGTGCAAACGACAGATCGGAAGGAAGTATGCAACACAGAACGTGGCTTCGCTGACCTCCCGCCGGATGGCGTATATATGTTTATTAGGTTTTCACGGATTCCTCCGTGTGAGATGCAATAATAAAATTATCACTTTGCAAAATAAGATAAAAGTCATTCAAAAGCGATATTTTATTACAGATACAGGTAAATACTTGTAAGGGACCTTCCTCGGACCACCGTGAATTAATTTATAAATTTAATATATTATTTTTGTTTTAAACTAAATAAAGTCAAATCCGGGAAATATCAAATTCAGTTTTCATTAGGATGTATAAGCCAATCTAAAAGTATAAACTGATCTGTGGTCTATTCATGTAAAGGTTGAGTAAAACGGAAATAATCCCTTCATTATTGACGTCAGTGCAGTATGAATTGCATAAAAAAATACACGTGGCTAGTTAGGGAGATAAAAAGAACCTAAAGTGGACATATTTAAAAATAAAACGATTGCACGTTTAAGTTTAAGAGGCTAGCCTCGTGTAGCGGTTTCAAAAAAAACATTTGCTGTTTTCGCTTATATTGGTAGAATTCATGTACAGAATATGCTTTGGAAGCCCGAATTATGGATATGTAACAGAACAGACTGAAGTGCACTCGTTTAATGCACATGTAAATAATTAATAATAAGATTTAAATAAACTTTATCTTTGTAGTAGAACTTCAGAAGGGTTTTTCTCAAACGATATTTTTCAAAACAGTGTTAAAGATGACATAAAAAATATTTAATGAATCCGCTTAGTTTCGGATTTCAATTGGAGATTTTCTTATTTCCTTCAATTTACGCCTACAATACGTACTTAAAGTTTTGTTTCAAAATTATAAACGATAGAAATCTCGAAATTTACGCTAAAAATATTTTTAAGCCACCATGTTGTAAATTTTTATTCATAAATAAATTTGCTTTTTTGGTATAACTACAAGCTATACTCCTAAATTTTACAAAACTTTTTGTTTTTCTCTCTAATAGATATTAGAATGCACAGCGTGAAGAAGAAATTTTTCGTGGCAATTTCGTAAGTGAATATACAACTTTCATGTACATCGATCTTAATTGAAAATATTTTTTATTTCTGACAAAACCGCTTATCCAACGAAAAAATCTCTATTTTGTTAGTGTTTTCCAGATATAAGCTGTTTGGTGTCTATTTTTAGATTATTTTTATAATGTGAAGGGGTTTTTATTTTTTTAGCATAACTTTTGCCCAGTTCAATGAAATACTTGTTAAATTGATCAACTATTTCTTTTTTATCTGTAAAAGTTTGATTTATGTCGTCTTTTATTCGTTCAATTGTTACCTTTACTTTATTTGTATTACATATTTTATTTACAGAGTCTCAAAGTCCTGACCTGGAGTTGCTATTCTTTTCAATTTCATGTTCAAAAAATGCATGTTTTGCTCGTTTTGTTAAAAGACTAATCCTGTTTTTAATACATTGTATTTTCGTTTCATGCATGTGTTTTCTGGATTTTGTAGCATGTCTCTGTATAAATTATTTTTGCCGTATCACCGTGACGGGGAGAATAAGTTTTGATTTTCTTCTCGGTATGGTGGTACAGGTAGGCCATCATCTCGATGGTGGTGGAATAGGATGAATTGTGTCCTGTAGCAATTCATTCAAACTGTGCGACGTCTAACACAGAAAGGATATGATGGAACGAAGTTTATATTTACTGTTCGCATTTTAATTTGCTTATACACGAAGTTGCATATAGTTGTATGTTTGCTGAATGTGATTTCAGCACTACAACGGCATAATGTGGATATATCCACTGCTATTGCATCTCACACGGAGTCCGTGAAAGCTGCATATATATATATATATATATATATATATATATATATATATATATATATATATATATATATATATATAAGCCACCAATTAATTAATTATCGCTAGTGCGATTCCCTTTGAATGGAAAAATATATTGAAATTCTTTCATATTTAATTACTGAATAACAACTACTTAGGTACATGTATCTAGAGAGTGATAAGTATTTAAAATAAAAATTTGAAAAATGTTAGATCATTGAAAAAACAAGTATGATAATAATCTTTTGCGCAAAAGGAAAACTGCATTTCATTTGTATTAGATAACAGTACGAAGGTTAAGGTAATACGTAAAATAAAATTTATTGGTGCTAATAAGGTACCAAAAATAACATATTTTATCAATGCCAGACAATTTTAAGTACATTTTTAAGCTCAAGGTAAATAATAATTACACAAGATGAAGCGGATGAATCGTATAAGTATAAGTATTTAGCTTAAGTTTTAGACACAAAATTTGCAATTGTAATAAACACATTTGTGCTAAATATTTGTTACGAGTGGGAGATATGCGGTAGAAATGCAAAAATTACTCTTTGTCTTTGTCTAGCACATTGTCCGTAAGCTTATGATTTTTATTATATTGTTGAATGGATGAATGAATGAATGGAAAAAAAAGTGGTGATAATCTTCAATCCCTAGGCTTCGTTGGGCTCTTTGGATCCAACCATGGCGGCAAATCATTCGAGATTGATTACCTTTACGAATCTAAGCAGTCTCATTAACTGAACTTCAGGTGGCAATATTGTACCTCCGTTATATATGGGACAAATCCGCATCAACCGGATCAGAGCTATGATCAAAATTAGAAGCAACCAAAAAAATCGACCTAGGGTTCATTTTAAAGCTTACCCTCCCCGCCACAGTGATACGGCAGAGATACATGTTTCGTCTCTACTAGACTCATCAGGGTACCGACATGCACCTGGCTGTGCAAAGGACAGATCGGAAGGAAGCATGCAAATACTGAACGCGGCTTCGCCGACCTCCCGCCGGACGGCGTATATATGTTTATGCGGCTTTCACGGATTCCTCCGTCTGAGATGCAATAGCAGTGGATATATCCACATTATGCCGTTGTAGTGCTGAAATCACATTCAGCAAACGTACAACTATATGCAGCTCCGTGTATAGAATGTAGTAAAATACGAACAGTAAATGCAAACTTGTTGGAGGGTAAGTTTTGACTTTCTTCTCGGTATGGTGGTACAGGTAGGCCATCATCTCGATGGTGGTGGAATAGGATAATTTGCGTTTTATAACAATTTATTCTAACTGTGCAACCTCTAACACAGAACGGATAAGATGGAGAGAAGTTTGCATTTACTGTTAGTATTTTACTTCATATATATATATATATATATATATATATATATATATATATATATATATATATTTCTCAAACACCCCATTACCAATTTTGAACAAAATCGAGAGATGTAGGATTTTTCAAATGCCATATTGATTTTTTTTTTAAATAATCTTAGATTATTATGTGACACCACGAAAACTTACCTATACCAATTTTGGAGAAAATCAGACAGGATTATTTTTTTCTCCGCCATATTAGAGGCGCCATCTGGGATTTTGCTGAACCAGTTTCGGCCAAAATAATATGAGATCACCGCAATCACTTCGTGCCGCCGTTGGGAGTAATCGGCTTACATATATAGGGGTCGAATTTAGAAAGTCTTCTTTTTACAAGTCGGGTAAAATGTTGTATTTTTATTTTATAGTCTACAGAAGTTTTCGATTGTGACGATTCCGGAGATATATTGAAAAAACCGATAAGACCTTTATTTTCAAAATGGGGGACGATGGACAACATTTTTAAAAACAAAAGAAACCTAATTCAATATTGTTTTTTGCCACATCTTTCCGCCTCTCTAAAAATTGGTGGATGCTAGTCAAAATTAGAATTCATGTTTCGACTCAGAGACCAAATACGTAAGAACATCAAAAAACGGACCAATAAGGAAGGCAATGTTTATCTTAAGAAAACTAACCACATAGAAGCGAATGAATTAGCGCTATGCTTATCGTACTACTATACTCCTAAGAATTCTCACAGCACAATCTAAGAAAATTAGAACGTCAATACCATGTCAAAGACAATTATTTATAAATAAATTCATGCGGACTATTTCAGAAAGTTTATGATGATCTTACAGATTTTGAATTCAAAAAGATATTATGGACTCAGTATTCAGCATTAAGTATGCGTCCACTAAAGCAGAAACAAACGCAGAAGATATGTGATGAAATGCGTTGATTCATCTCAGCTCATCTATCCTCCCCTCTGCTTTAGTGAACGCACAGTTCAAGAGTCCAAGTATGTAATAAGCATGCAACAAAATAAAATCAACTTTTTCCTTGAAAAAATAATGCACGTCTGATAAACACGAATTTAACGCGTGATCAATATCGTCTAAGAATCAATAAAACATATATATATTTTAGCCGTACGCGGCATTGGTTTTTTGACGATCATGTGCTCAAACAGAACATAAAAACTGGATTTGAAATTAGGTTGCATGCGATAAGTGAGAGATTCTCAAAAATAATGAAATTTTTAGGCCTACGGCTGGTAATAAATATCGATTTTTTTTCGCCGATATTTCTCAGTCCGATATATTGATAGGTTGATATCAAAATCTAAATATTCAGATTCATAGGAAGAAGAAAGACATAGATTTTGTGAAAACACTTCCTAAAAAATTGTTTTTAATTCACTACTATTCACTAATCTAATAAATGCTCAATATAAGGAAATATTGATATTTTTATTCGATATATCGATGCGCGATATCATTGATTACTCCCTTCAACATGACTTCTACTTCTTTATAACCAACCTCTTTTGTTTCACTTAATTTGTGGAGAAGCATTGACCTATTGGCAGCAAGCAGACATCGTTTACACAGACTTAATAAAAGCTTTCGACCAGTTAGACCATTCCTTTCTTCGCGATAATCTCTCAAAAATTGACTTCTTCTTTAGTAGTCCTACAACCCGGGGTGGGTCTTGGCTGACTGCACAACTTGCTTCCGTCTCACACGGTCGTCCATGATAGTTGGGTCAGTGGGTAACACCATTGTTCTTAAATCTGACCATATGTTATCTCTCCATCGCATTCTTGGGCGTCTTAAGGGTCTTTTCCCTGTAGAGCCTCCTCCCAAATTAACTTGGTAAGGCGGTTATTAGGGAGCCTATGGACATGGCCAGCCCATCTTAGGCGTTCAGATTTAATTTCTTGTACGATGTCGCTAGCGTTATATATCTGTTTGACCTCGGCATTTGTTCTTATTCGGTATTGATTAGTATTGGGGTCGTGATAGGGTCCGAAAATCCTTGTAAGGATTTTCCTCTCAAAACATCTAAGTTTCATTTCCATTGCTTTTGTCAGCGTTCACGTCTCACAGCCATACATGAGCACTGGTCTAATCACTGTTCTATATATCCTGATTTTTGAAGTTCATGTAAGGTTCTTGGATTTGATGGTATTGTTGAGACTATACATACATCTGTTTGCTGCCTGAATTCTCCCTTTTATCTCCTCTGTGATATCGTTATCTGCGGTGATTGTCGCTCCGAGATATTTAAAACGCTCCACTCTTTCAAAGTTATATGTGTCTATTGTTACATTTTGTCCTATTCTATCTCGATTCTTTTGTCTGTTTTTGCACATGTATTTGGTTTTCTCCTCATTGACCATTAGACCGGTTTCCTGGCCTCTATCTCTATTTTGTTGAAAGTTTCCTTTACATTGGTGACGGTGTTTCCAACAATATCAATGTCGTCCGCGTATGCTAGTAGTAATTTTGGTCCATTTACTGTTATTAGTTCTGTTCTAATTTGTGTTGTTCTCACTACTTTTTCCAGCATTATATTAAAGAGGAGGGGTGACAGTGCGTCTCCTTGTTTTAGGCCACTGTTTATTTCAAACGATTCTGAGAGTTGGTTATCTATTGGTACCCTGGATCTACAGCCATTTACGCATACTTTGGCGAGGTGGATCAGTTTTTTTGGAATCGAAAATTCTACCATTGCATTCCACAGTTGACCCCTTTTAATGTTGTCGTATGCTTGTCGGAAGTCGATGACAAGATTGTGGATAGTTCTATTGAATTCCCATCCTTTTTCAAGTAGCTGTCTTATAGTAAAGATCTATAGTCGATCTATTTTTCCTGAATCCGGCTTGGTATTCTAGAAAATTTTCTACAAAAGGCGTTAGTCTACTTAATAGGATATTCGATAAAATTTTGTATGCCGTGTTAAGTAGGGAGATTCCTCTATAGTTGGAGCACTTGGTTTTGTTTCCCTTTTTATGGATAGAGATTATTATGTTTTCGTGCCATTTTGCTGGCATTTTCTCTTCTTCCCGTATAAGTGTGATTAGTGTGTGTAATTGTCTATGTAAAACCTCCCCTCGGTACTTGAGAAATTCGGCCGGTATATTGTCGGAGCCTGGCGATTTTGCGTTCTTTAATTTGTTAATTGCTTGTACTGTTTCTTCTATTGTTGGGTCCTCTACCGGTGGGTCCAGCCCAATATATATATCCTCTCTATGTTCTTCCTCTTGATGTATGTTTAGTAGACTTTGGAAATATTCTTGCCATGTTTGGAGTATCTCCTCTTCGTTGATTATGAGTTCATCATTATTCTTTGTAAGTATAGACACAGAGTTAAGTCTGAAGCCTTTCTTCTCATTTGAAACCGATTTGTAGAATGCTCGACTGTTTGAGTCTTGTCTATTCCTTTCCATTTCCTCATATTGTCTATTTTATTTAGTTGTTGTTTCATTTCCTGTGCGTAATTTTCGCGGCTTTCCTTATTTTGCATTTTTTCGATGTTCCATTGTCCCAATGCTTCGTTCGTTTTAAGTTTCTGTGACGATATTCTCATCCTGATTTTTGCTCTCACTAGATAATGATTTATATCTCCATCTAATCTCCTGAGGCTTCTTACATCCAGCACATTGTTTCCATGTCTAGCATCGACAACTACGTGGTCAATTTGGTTCCGTGTGGAGTTGTCGTTGGAGACTCAAGTCTGTTTGTGAATGTCTTTATGTTGAAACATAGTAGACTTGACAAGCATATTGTTAGCCGATGCTAGCTCTATGACTTCCCTTTTTCTATTTGTTCGTCAGATGTTTATTGAACTGAGAGGTTTCAAGTACAAAGAAGCCTACTGTAGTACCATTGTTTTTTTCTTTAATTATTCGCGACTTTCCCGAGATTTTAAAAAGTCTTATGCTCCTTTATGCTGGTGATTTAAAATTTTTCACAACTATTCAAACCGAACAGGACTGTTTCAGTTACCGCAAGATTTAGACATAATAGAGTTTGGATTTACAGATCTTGAGGAGAGGATGGCTTTCAGATGATTTAAAAATCCTCTTTGACTCCAGGCTTTTGTTCAATTTACAAGTGAATAGGATTCTTGAATCCTTAAAACTGTTGAAATTTAAAGTCCGACACCTGTTTTTGAAACCATTCAGTCACTTAAAATTCGATATTGTACCTATATACCATCTAAACTGGAAATAGATCAGCAATAGTCTCTAAGCAGTACAAAGAAAGTCTCTTAAGGAATTAGAACTGAAGGTTTTTAAGCTCCTATAGACTAGAATTACTGTTTGCTTTAAAGTTCCAGCCTTGTCAGTTAGACGATCATATTTGGGATCGATATTTTTATACATATTAAAGACAAACAACAAAGTCGGACTGTTCAGAATTATTAAACAATAATAATAATATAATGATCACATCGCCAATATTTAAAATGTGTATAGATTACAACAATCTCGTTGCTACCCCTGATATATTCTCAATGACCCCTAGTCCACATTCCAAACGAATAAATGATATTGTTTAGCGCTTTATAAAATAATATGTGATATAATAGTGGGAAGAATGGCGAGAATTTGTTGATATTTGTGATATTATTTATTGTAATTTATGAATCTTTTTTAGATTTTTATTCTTTTTATGTTAGTATATTATTAGAGACAAAAGTCTTCTAAATGGAGATTCTGTCACACATCACTACTAAATAACTACGTAAATAAACACACCTAAAACAGGGAGAACCATAAATCCCAACATTTTGGGAATACGTGAAGAAAAAATTAGACCGTTTTATGCATCACAACCAAGTCGTACTTCATCACACACCTCTTCTTTTTTTAAGAGATGCGTATATTCCATACATTCCATACTCCATATATATATATATATATATATATATATATATATATATATATATATATATATATATATATATATATATATATATATATATGAATAGTTTGGATATTCCGGGTTTCAATCCGTTCGTTCAAAAAATCGTTTTCACGACGTTTCGCCAAAATCTCATTTGGCATTTTCAAGTGCGGTTCGTCTCGTTACTCGCTGAGAACGAGACGATGGCGTATATATGTTTATGCGGCTTTCACGGATTCCTCCGTGTGAGATGCAATAGCAGTGGATATATCCACATTATTCCATTGTAGTGCTGAAATCACATTCAGCAAACGTATAACTATATGCAACTCCGTGTAAGAATGAAGTAAAATGCGAACAGTAAATGCAAACTTCGTTCCAATCATATCCCTTCCGTGTTAGAGGTTACACAGTTTGAACAAATTGCTAAGGAACACAATTTATCCCATTCTACCACCATCGAGATGATGGCCGACCTAGTTGTACGTTTGCTGAATGTGATTTCAGCACTACAACGGCATAATGTGGATATATCCACTGCTACTGCATCTCACACGGAGGCACCCGTGAAAGCCGCATAAACATATATACGCCATCCGGCGGGAGGTCGGCGAAGCCGCGTTCAGTATTTCCATGCTTCCTTCCGATCTATCCTTTGCATAGCCAGGTGCATGTCGGTACCCTGATGAGTCTAGTAAAGTACCTCTGCCGTATCACAGTGGCGGGGAGGGTAACTTTTGACTTTCTTCTCGGTATGGTGATACAGGATTGGAACGAAGTTTGCATTTACTGTTCGCATTTTACTTCATATATATATATATATATATATATATATATATATATATATATATATATATATATATATATATATATATATAAATATAATATAGTAATTAATTTTTCTTGAACCCTCAAATATGTTTTTAGTTGGTTATTGTGTATATCATATTATTGCAGGACGTTTCGATTCTTTCGAATCTTCTTCTGTTCTGTTTGTATCAGAGGCTTCCACAAAAATGCACATTGTTAATTTTATTATGTATGAAACAATAGGGTAAAAACTTACCAATAAGAACAGGGATTTTTATTTTATTTTCAGATTAAATACAACACATTATAAACATGCACTCTATTATACTTCTATATTAAGTTATTTTTGAAAGTCACACGGTCAAAAATATAATATCCACTCTCCCAGTTATAAAATTTGCTCAATTTGGATAAAAATTTATATTTTATCTTTTTTTTTTGGATCACCTTGTATAAAAAAGTAGATCGCAATCATATAGCACGTAAATCGTATCTTCTGTAGAATATGTTAGAGAGAATCGTAAATATTTTATTAGATTAGTCATTTTCAGAAATAATATGGTTTTTGAAAATATTAACCTAAAAATATCAAATATTTTTGTTGCATACCGTATTTTATTTTTTGAGGATTCAAAAGAATTTAATCTAACTGAAATTTTGTCATACACTTACACTTAAGTCATCTTTCAAATGGTATACTTATTCCTAAAACAACAATTTTTTTAAATTCTGATTGCAATCGTGATTGTCATAAAAAAAATGAAAAATAAAAAATATTTTTTGTACGTATTTTATTTGCCACCAAAATAAAACTCAATATAATTTTGGAGAAAAATCGAAAAACATGTTCTTTGATAAGAATTTAACTTCATATCCATATTTGCAGCATAAATAATAATATTATAGCTAAGATCAAAGTAGCCATGAAAACAAGTGAAACAAAGGAATTAACTAGAGGTCGTTTATTTAGTGGTATTATCAAAATGGAAGCGGAAAAGTTGTCTTACAGGAAAAAATTGAAATACTTTTAATTCATAGCGAAAATTATCACAGTTTTCGTGACACAAAAGATATTTTTAACTATGGGCATAATAAAAATAGTCACAATTCAATTGTATTGAGAATTGTAAATAAATTTAAACAGAATAGATCGGAAAAAAAATACAAGATTCCCCATCGAAAAACTGTAACTACCGAAAAAATAGGTTAAATGTGATATTGGCTGTATTCTTTTGAGTAAATTATCACTGATTAAAGTGAAAAAAGTGAAACTGATAACTTCATGTTCTTTTGAATATTCATTTACTTGTCATTGGGTCGAAGTGATCATGATTACTTTAAGTGATAGAAGTGAAACTGATATTGACTCAAAAGAATATACTTATTATCAGCAAATGAATATCTTACGATGCCTTTGTCTGAAAGAGAAGAAAATGTGAGTATTTCGTAGACGTCGACGAGAAGAATTTTTAAAAAACAGGATGATTTACATTTTGGAAAACAAAGGTGCTGTAAGTTCCCAGAATTGCAGGTGGACACTGTATCGCTCGAATCAATACTGTTTTTTAAAGAATGTAATAAGATAATTCAGCATAAAAACAAAAAATATATAGCAAATAAAAGAGGACAGGTTGGAATGTAAAGTTATCATTATTAAAGTAAATAGTGTAAATAGTTTTATTTAATACTTTTGTCCACTGCCCAAAATTATTATAGTAATATTCTTTATGAGGTGATATAAAGATATATTAGTATGTACTTTAGATCAAAAATACACATTTTTTTATTGGTGTCCAATATTATATATAAAATATTATTTTAGTGGCAAATTATAGTTAAATTTAATTTTTTTGATTCCTCAAAAAATAAAATACGGTGTGCAGCAAAAATATTTGATATTTTTCTGCTTTTATTTTCAAAGTCGATACTATGTCTGAAACTGATTAATCTGACATAATATTTACTTTTTAACCAACTTATAAAAGAAGGAGGTTCTCAATTCATCGAGTATGTATGTTTTTTTTTATGTATGTACACCGATTACTCCGGAACGTCGGCACCGATTTGAATGAAATTTTTTACGTTATGTTCCGGAAGTTGCTGTGGTGGTCCCATATTTTTTTGGACGAAATTGGTGCAGTAATATCCAAGATAGCGCTGACAATATGGCGGCCAAAAAAATTAATTTTGTTTGATTTTCTCCAAAATTGGTATGGGGTCATTTTTGGGGTCGTACACAACGAATCTGAAATTATTTTTAAAAAATTAAATATGGCGGATCCAATATGGCGGACAAAAAAATTTAATTTTGTCTGATTTTCTCCAAAATTGATGTGGGGGAGTTTTCGGGGTTGCACATAATGGATCCAAAATATTTAAAAAAAATTCAATATGGCGAACAAAAAAATGAATTTTGTCCGATTTTTAAATCTAAAATTAATATCAAATTTAAGATAGTGGATTTACTAAGACTTGAAGATTTGGAAAACTCTAAGAACCAAAGAATTTTTAGTGGTTTCTTTTTAGGGTGATTTACAACTTTGGATAAAATGGGTACTTTTTTGCCATTTTGGAGTCATTGCGAAGTACACTAATCTCGATTAGTTCTTAGTTCAAGTAATTTATGGATATCATAATGAATTCTAAAACTAAAAATAGAAAAATAAAATTTTTATAAAAAAATAACCATAAATTTTCATATGAAATTGAACTTTTTGAAGTCGGCGCCAAATTATTTGTAAATGAAATAAATAACTACTAATATATACAAATTATAGTAAGAAAGCAATTACAAATAAAGTTTTTTTAATCTGTTTATGCCAATCACATTTTTTTTGGCGCCGACTTCAAAAAGTTCAAGTTCATATAAAAATTTATAGTTATTTTTCACTTTTTAGCGCATTTTTAGAAGTCGGTTCAATATTTTTAT
Source organism: Diaprepes abbreviatus (assembly GCA_034092305.1). NCBI lineage: Eukaryota > Metazoa > Arthropoda > Insecta > Coleoptera > Curculionidae > Diaprepes > Diaprepes abbreviatus. Next base: position 2,581,072 of record JASJET010000147.1, read on the forward strand.
AAAAATTTTATGCATAACAAAGTCAACAGAAAATATGACTTACGTACTCTATGGTTACGATGTACTTTTTATGCAATGTTATTCAGGAAAAACTGTTAAATCTTATTTTTTATCCAAAATGAACACAATGTCACAATTTCATATAACTTTTAAAAATAAACAACATTTTTTAATAAAATATTTTCTAAAGTAAAAAATAAAGGTACTTTACTCTTATCTTAACTTCAAATTTTCGACTCTCCTTGTTATACATATAGTACTCGTATAAGACTTTCACTTTCAGGTTTGATTGGTCCTATTTTAATATGGGGACATGCAGAACTTTTTCGAAATAAAATAAATATTAAGTTCAAAGATAAACTTTCTGTCGGGTCACTATCTATATATATATATATATATATATATATATATATATATATATATATATATATATATATATATATATTTAGAATCGCCTTCTTTTTAGAAGACATTCATGTTCGACTATAACTAAAAAAACACTACAACTAGAATATTTATAGTACTTAAGGGTTTATTTATAGTATGACGTTCAGAACAACTACAAAAAGAAACGACAACAATATACGTACTTTTGTAAAGAAGAGCCCAAGTGATAATTACGATAACATTATATAAATGTGTAAATTTTAAAACAAACCACAATTTCAAATTTTTAAAGTAATTTTTATTTGCACTACCGCTAACTGGTTTTTACCAGTTCTAAGTATGTTTTGAGAGCCCCTCGAAAGATAACGTGCTTTTAGGTTATTTTTTTACTGTTTTTCTCATTAATTTAGAATGGAAAAATTTGTTCCGCGGCTAGATTGACGTCAAGATAATTTGCTATTGTATTCCCCACAGCAAGGTGCCACGTCAACCGCTTTTAATGCAAATATTTGTGTTATTACGAACACCTTGCAAATTTGCAAAAATTCAAAAATTTATTATATAGTAATGAGCAATAACCTTATCAAAAAAAAACACTTAAAAAACTTTTCCTTCTTGGTCTATGTCAGCATGTTTTTTAACATTCCCTTTCCTTGTCTCTTTCAAATTATATACACTAGTTACTTTCAAAGGCAACAAATATAAAATGCCCTTGTTAACATATTCTTTTGATTTTTAATTTTATATGATCCTAGGTTTGCAAACTTCTCCGTCTTGTTTCCGCGCTTTCAAAAAAATATGACCTTGTATATTGTTTTGAAAAACCCGGCGCCAACAATCCTGTAGAGAGCGACTGTATGTCCTTTAAATGTTGTGATAAAAAAAATTGTTTGTTTTATTTTTTAATTGAATTAAACATATATGATCGAAAAATCTTTAGGCATAATAGAATCAGACATCTATCAAGGTAATGTAATTTATTTTTTAACTTTCGAAAATTAACATATTTATTTACATTTACTAAGAAGTCGTGATTATATAGATTTTCGAAAGGCCTTCAACACAGTTGAATTATGAGCAACTGAACAAGACAATAGAGTAGAGCAGATGGAGATTGAAGTAGAAGATAACGAGGCATTAACGATACTGAAAGATGAAATAAAAGCAGCTATACAAACAAAAATGGAAAAGCACTAGGTCCAGATCAAATCCCAGTAGAAATCTTAAAATGCATGAATGATGATACCATGGATATATTGTTAAATCTGTTCAACACAGTATATAAAACGGGGAATATACCCAGAGAATGGTTACTCTCCACCTTTTGCGCTATTCCAAAAAACAAAAATGCAAAAGCCTGCAGCGAATATAGAACAATATCTTTGATATATATGAACACCGATATACACATTTGTTATGTTGACTTCGAGAAGGCTGTTGATAAAATTAGACATGAAAAACTAGTCGAGATTCTAAGAAGAAAAAACATAGACAACAAAGATTTAAGAATAATAACTAACCTATATTGGAATCAACGCGCACAAATAATAGTAGATAACGAAACAAGTCCGGAAATTGAAATAGGAAGACGAGTGAGACAAGGATGCATTTTGTCACCCCTATTATTCAATGTGTACCGTGAATCGATTTTCGAAGAAGCACTGTTAACGAAAGGTAAGGAAATAATAATAAACGGAAGAGCTGTAAACAACATAAGATTTGCAGACGACACTGCTATCATAGCTAGCTCCGCTGAAGAACTCCAAGAACTACTGAACGAAACAAATAACGTTTGCGAGCAACACGGATTAAAAATTAACACCAAAAAGACTAAATATATGGTAATAACTAAAAAACAAAACATGCAAACAAACATAAAGTTGCGAGGTGTGAATTTAGAAAAAGTGCAAAAATACAAATACTTGGGCACATGGATAACAGCAAATAATGAACAAACAACAGAAATAAGAACGAGAATAGAAATGGCAAGAAGTGCGTTTGTAAAACGGAAAACCAGCAGAGATATCACTCTAGAACTAAGAATGAGAATTTTAAGATGTTATGTATTTTCAGTGCTGCAGTATGGGTTGGAAGGCTGGACACTAAAACAAGAACACATAAATAAACTGCAAGCTCTTGAAATGTGGTGTTACAGAAGGATGTTGAGAATATCTTGGACGGGAAGAAAAACAAACGTAGAAGTATTGCTAGCGATGGACAAAAAAATATGAAATCATTAACAACATAAAAATAAGGAAACTGCAATATCTTGAACATATAATGAGAGGCCAGTGATACGAGTTGCTTAGATTGATCATGCAGGGTAAAATAGAAGGAAGAAGAAATATCGGAAGAAGAAGAATTTCATGGTTGAGAAATTTGAGATTCAATTGTAGCTTAGTAGAACTTTTACGAGTAGCGGCAAATAGAGTGAGAATGGCAATGATGATATCCAACCTCCGATAGGAGATGGCACCTGAGAAGAAGAAGAACAAGCTCTAAAGAAATCATTGCTACACCAACCTAACAAAAAATACCTTTGTGATCTCTATATAATTTTTCAGCACTTGCCCATAATTTCTTTTGTACGATGTTTTCTCGCAAATAATACATTTGTTAGTATTTATCACATAAGTTTTAGAGCGTGTCGTTGAGAATTGCGTTGATATTGAATCTTGACCAGACTTAACTTTTTTACATTCCTCAATGTTATCCTTACTTAGATCACTATTTTCTCCTTTTAGATCTTCATTTTTAATTTTTAAACTATCTAAGGTTTTTTAAGTGTATATTTTTTATAGCACTCATTAGTCGATTGGTCATGTGGTACTTGAACAAATCTAAAAATCAATTCAATCGCATTCAATAATCACATCTTATATTGAATTAATGTTTATTTAAATTTGTTTGAAAGTAAATAAAAGGTTTGAAATCTAGAATTATATGCATAAAGTTTGTTATAAAGTAATTTTACCTTCTTTAACTGTTACACTCAAGGGACAAAACACATTGTCCAGATGCAAATCGGCAGCGTCGCATATTCGCCACCTACCTTGGTCAGTACTCATTAAATTTATGCCTTTTTTATTTACTTGCCATATAATACACAAATCAGTGTTAAAAAATAATATTTTACTTTACTCATATTGCTACCCTCAACAAGTTGTCTATTTCGGATATAAAGCTCAATAGTGCGCTTGAACGAACTTACAAGTGGTAGCGTCATTAACAAATCACAAACTTATTAGTTATTAGCTCGCGAAGACATTAATATCATTATAATTGTTCATCTATCATTGGGATTCATATTAAGGAAATGAAAACATTTTTCTTATCTATCTACATTTAGGTTATTGTATTACTCCAACTGCCACAAGCACTCTGTGGAATCTGCTCAAAAGAGATTTCTGAAATATTTATAGCCAGATTCACTAAGAAAATTTAAGACTTAAACCCGATTTAGTTGCCATGAAATTTAGATCTTCTATCTTTGTTTTGTGTCATAATTTATATTAGATATAAATATATAATAAATAAACATTTATATAGGGATATTAAGGATAAGAACCCTGCAATAAAGCGTTGGAATACGTAGGAGGAATAGTCGTATCCCAAAAATAAATAAAACTTGGGTAGAGCCATGTTTCTTCATCGGCTATAAAAACTCAGTAGGCTCCCGGACTAATATCAAAGGTAAGAAACTGCATCATCTTGTGTTTGCTGACGACATAGTCCTAATTACTTGATCAAAAGAACTAATAGGTCTAGTAGAAAATTTCCATACAGTAATCACCCGTATTGGCCTAGAAATAAATTTCCACAAAACGAAATGTAGTTTGTTTCTAAAAGATCGGTACACTAGCGCAAATTTCTGAATCTAAAATAGGAGTATGTAGCCCAATTTTCTTAGTTTAAAAGTTGGTAGTTTCCAAAATACAGGGTTTCAATGTGTAATTTATCACAAATTTTTTATAAATATATATCTTAATAATAGCTTAATTTGCACTAAATTTGATACTTTTTTTAAGATGAGACATCAAGGTCTGATCACAGTTTGGATGTACAGGGTTTTTTATATTTAGCACCATACCTAGAGGCTTTATTATAAGAGATGGAAAAAACTTTAAATACAAAAGTTGTAGGATTTCTTCCAATATTATCTTTCAGATTCGTTTAAGAAAACAGTGACGTATCGGAGAATTGAGAAACACCTTGTATATTCTCTGATGGAATGAAAGTTTCTGTTTTCCTGACTTCAAAAATCTATAATAAGTTAGTGTTCTGACTAGCCGTTATTTAAATATTTAGGTTTGATTTATTAATAAACTGATATAAAAAAAAACTAGGTGGCCTGGAAAACAAATGATTTATTTTAATTTACTTTGTGACGTTTTAATATGGTTTTGAATACTTATTTTATTGACTGAAAAACATTTAAAGATGGGTTATTAAGAAGAAGAAAAACATCAGATAATATGTCTGGAAAATAATTATAGTAACAGAAGTAATAGTAATAAGATCTACAAGTAAGTATTTTTTAAATACATTAAAATATTGTGTACCCAATTATTAACCCAAAAAATAAATTAGGAAAATATTGATACATTTCCAACCCATTTCAAAACGTGTATTAGTCAATATAATCTTCCTCTTCTTCTTTCTAACACAGTTAACCATGCTAGTAGGCTATTGCCTGTTCATTGCCATCACGTCTTCCCCAGAAGATGAGGTCCAGCATTCTCGCCATCGTTTTGGTGGTCCTCGTGATCTTCTTCCTACTGGGTTATTCATTTTTGCACTTTTAACGAGTCTACCGTCCTCCATTCTCCTTATATGTTTGTTCCAGAATCTTCGCCTTTGTCTAACCCATCTTCCTATGTCCTGTATCCCGCATTGTTGCCTAATATCTTCATTCCATATTCTGTCGTGTAGAGTTTTGCCTTGTATACTTCTTAATGTTTTCATTTCGACTGTTCTAATCATTTGTAGAGTTCTGCCTGTATCTAGTCTTGTTTCTGCCGCGTATGTTATGGTGGGTCTTAGAGCCGTTTTATACATCTTAGTTTTGCTTTCGGTATTAAGGTATTTGTTCTTCCAGACAATTTCTTTTAGGCATCCCGAAATTCTAGTTGCTTTCATAGTTTGCTCTCTTACTTCGTTAAAAAGGTTTCCATGGCTCGTTATTTCTGTGGATCTGTTCTTTCTGAAACCTTGTTGTTCTTCTCGTATACTTATGATTTTGGTGATTTCGTCCAGTATAGTTTTTGTGAATGCTTTGAGAATGCTATCAAGCAGTGTTATTCCTCGATAGTTTTCTGGGTGCGTTTTCTGTCCTTTTTTAAAAATGGGTATTGTTACACCATTTTTCCATTCATTCGGTATTTTTGTTCTTCTATGATATTCTTGAATAGGGTTAATATTTCATTCCATAGCTTTTTCCCTCCGTATTTAAGCATCTCAATAGTGATCTCATCTGATCCCGGGCTTTTTCTATTCTTAAGGGTCTTTAAGGTGTTTTCTATCTTGTCATTTATTAGTTCTATACTATCGTCCTCCTCATATTCATTTTGTATCTGTTCCATGTTCTCCTCTTCCTTATATAGATTTTTAAAGTATGTTTCCCACTGCTCTAATGTGATTTTATTAGTTCTCACGGTATCTTTGACTTCAAGCTTGTTTCTTCTTAACATTCCCCATATTTTTCTCTGGCTTCGGTACATGTCTCTCTCCATCCCTTTTGTGAACCTTTCCCAATATAAGTTAATATAATATGTTAATATAATAAGTATTGGAAACCATCTTAAAACATCACAATTAAAATTAAAATAAAGCATTTGTTTTCCAGGCCTCCTGTGTATTTTTGGACATCTGCTTCTTGTTTCTTATAAATTGGTCATGGCCTACTGTTACAAATAAAGTAAATTATTGAAAATATCGAATTCTGACCTTGTTTTTCAAAATAAAATAAACACTTTATATATTTTTGAAAAGCCTAAATTATACTTATTGATTATCTAAAATAATATACATAAGTTTGGTTAATATCTCAAAAACTAAACTTTTTAGAAAAAAAACTGAGTACGCCACTGAACTTTACGTAAAAAACTCTATAAAAATCAGTTTTTACCTTTTTGATAAATTAACGCATAACAGAAATGCGAGGTGTGCTTAAAAAACAAGATTTTCAAATTCATCCTGTAGAATTAAAAACTAAGAGAACCATGACAAATTTGACACCGGAATCTTTCGTTTCATTAAAGTGAAAACCGCAACACTCTATCTTTGATAATAACTCCAATACCCCCTAAAATTGTCGAAAATTGAACATGCATAAAAAAATACATAACGGTCGAATTTAGAACATCCTTGTTTAAGAAGTTGGTTAAAAAGAAAAAAAAACTATGCTACCAACTACTTTATCCTATGTTTAATTATTAAAAATATACAGTCAACTTGTGTAATGCAGCCAAATTTTATCTTATAATATTGTTTGCATGTTTGGAGCTCCAGCCATAATTACGTAATCGATTGAGATTACTAACAATAAAGGAGCATTTTCAACAATACAGTTATTGACTGCATGTATGTTGTAAAAACTTGATTTTAGTGGAACAAGAACACTTTGTTGTCCAACGGAATTTCAATCCAGTTTTGTTTTAATCACGGTAAAAGACAGCTGTCATCCACTTCAGTTCAATTCCAATTTTTTTTTAAATCACGTTAACAGGACGAGATACCCTAATATGGAACATTTAAGATATTCAAAGTTTTTACTGCAAGAATTTTCTTTCATTATCACAGACCTTCACAACGTACCGTTGCGTGATAGATTTTATTTATTTATTTATTTTCACTCCCCTACAGGACCAGAGTACCTATTATTAGGCAGGAAACAGAACAATATTACTTAAATCCCAATATTACATACATAATACAGACAGTACAATAAGTATAACGTAATACATAAGTTTTTGGTTTCGGCAAATAAAAAAATACTGGAGATTTAGTGAACTTGGAACATAAAAATGAACTCTCGCAAGCAAATCATTGGCCAAAATCTTGTTATTGTTATATTGTTCTCTAGAATGGTGAAATTAAATATTATCATCAAATTTTCAACTAGATCTCACTAGAAAGCCTAGCGTTTGGTAAGATCTCGATACTATATCATTAATATGATGGACAAATGTAAGTCTGCGGCCAAACGTGACTCCTAGGTCTTTAATGTAGTTAACCCGCCTCAGAAAAGCACCGTTGATCCCATAATCATGCAACACAAGCGTTTTACTTCTTGAGAATAACATAACGTTACACTTGTCTATGTTTAGAGGCAGTTTGTTTTTTAGAGCCAAGCATTTACTTTCATGAGATCCAGTTTAAGACACAAGTAATCGCTAGGGCTCCGTATGTCCAGGAAAATCTTTAAATCGTTTGCATAAAGTAGGCAGCTGTTATTCAACTCACATATGAGACCGTTAATAAAAACGTTAAAAAGTAAAGGACCTAAAACAGACCCTTGAGGAACACCCGAGATTACTACAAAATTACTAGATCTATGACTACAGCATTCAGCATAGTGAAAGGGGTTTAAAAGGTAACTTTCAAAAAATCTAATAATATTGTCATTAAAATTAAAGACTGACAATTTGAAAAGTAAAACACTGTGATTATGTCGATCAAACGCTTTGGAAAAATCTATGTAAACGAGATCGACCTGAGTGTCAGAAGACATACTGCGCAAAAATTGGTTACGGTTGACTTTCCAAAAATAAAACCATGCTTCTGATCCATCATAAAACGCGCTATGTAAAAGGATATTTGTTCCTAATGAACCCGCTCAAATACCTTTGCAAAACTGAACATCATCGCTATGGGACGATAACTTTCGACCCTGGTTCTATCATCCTTTTTAAAAACGGAGCAGATTTTTGATTCCTTCCATAGGTCAGGAAAAATACATTTCTGCATGCGTAAATTGAAATTTATAAAGATAGGCTCAGCAAACGCCTAAGCACAATCTTTTACGACAAACGAAAGGATTATAGATCTCACTAAAGCCTTTGATAGGGTGAGACTGGATGATATTCTGCAAATAATGCGAATCAAAGGCATCCCAAACAATTTAATTAACATAGTTGAACAGCTAAACTCCAACACCACAACACAAATCTCAGTAAGCGGCAACCTAACTAAGGATGTACCGATAGCGTCGGGCACACGACAGGGGGACTCTCTGAGTCCATTACTGCTTAACATAGTAATGGACCAAATAATTGAGAACGTCAAAAGAGCGGCACCAGGGCACAGAAGGAATACCGGGGAAATAACAATAATATATTACGCTGATGACGCCGTCATAGTCTCGGAAAAAGAAGACGATCTCCAAAGACTTCTATTTGCATTCCACACCATAAGCAAGCAATTGAACATGAAAATATCCATCGATAAAACTAAGTCAATTGTAATAAGCAAAGTGCCCGTAAGATGCAAACTAGTAGTGGATGACAAACCAATAGAACAACTCATGACCTTTAATTACTTAGGAGTTGAGATATCCGCAAACCAAGACAGAACAAGAGAAGTAAGAAACCAAGTAAACAAGGCAAATAGAATCTCAGGAAGCCTGGCGGATATAATAAATTCATATTTTAAAATTAAAAACAACAATCAAACATAGTCAAGCTTTGCAGAACAATGGTATACTAAACTAAACTGACACAAATCTAAAAAAAACACAAAGAAAGTTCATGTCTCAAGGATTGACCCTATTAAAAAAATACTGCTTCAGACACCGCTTAAACCTATTTAGAGATTTAAACATTTAATATTTGTGGGCAATTGATTAAAACTGCTTAGACCCTTAAAGAATACAGAAGTTTGTGTTTGTCTCTTTAGTATTGGAGGAATATAAAAATCTTCCTTCGATCTAGTGTCATATGCATGTATATTTCTATTATAATTAGATAATTAGATAGGTTAAAACCATGCAACCATGACTAGAAAGAAGTAGGCATACAAGGAGTCGAAACAATAGAGGACTTTTTGAATAATTTCGTAAATGAATTCACAATATCAGTGCTGATTTTGATAAGACATAACAACTGGGAGAGTACTGTTAAACTTCCTAAGATTGATGTAGGACCCGAACGTTTTTTTTTTTTTTTTAATTTCACTTCAACATTTACAAGATAAGTACTATAGGACGACTGCTTGAGCATTCTTGAAAGATAAATGATTTTAGAAGTTGTATCTACATATAATGTCGAGACGTTCCATTGGTGATCATTATAAAACGAGGCCACACTTTAGATCCTTTTGGACGGCCTTGCTAAACAAAGACTTCTAGATAAGCTATTGTATGCTTCATATATCATTCCCAGCCTTTTGTCAATATCTAGACCACATTCAATTAAAACAAAGCCCAAAGTAAACAATAAAAATACCAAATCAACATAAAACAATTAAAATATTAATATTTCCCAGACGCAAAATTAAACAAACTACTCGTTGTACGATCAAAAATAACCCAGATAAGCGTTGATAACAGCCAGTTATGATCTCTTTCCAGTTTTAACCGGTTCTCGGGTCAGACACCAAACTCGTTTCCAGCCTTATCGAACCCCCTGACAAGAAAAAGCGCAGATCCAGATTTAGCCGGTTTGTAAGACGTAACCATCTTTATTTTAATTCGAATTGTAAATATACTTGCTACTTTGCCCCCCTTGATGTGTGTCATTTATGTTAGTGATAGCAGAGGTGGACTGTAATCTATTTGCATTTTAGATTCTTTTGTTTGCTCGTTTTGTTACGACTCCTCTTGGTCTTGGTGTTTGGAGTCCTATTTTGGAACAACTCCAAATGGATTTGTATGTACAGGGTGTCCGATATTGCATCCAACTATATCAGGAACTTCTGGAAGTAGTTTGCGACCGACGACTCGAATCTTTTTATGGGTTTTAGAAATGTTAGATGATGAAGATTTCTTTGATTTTGATCAGGGTGTTGTTCATTTGTTATTTGTTGTCTTCTGCTCCTCTAAAACCTAAATTTTGATGCAGATATGCAGATGATACGTTCGTAGTTTGGCCGCATGGCGCAGATAACCTCCATAATTTCCTGGATCCTCTAAATCAACAACACCCTAGCATAAAATTCACTATGGAAACTGAATCAAATGATGCCCTATCCTTTCTTGATGCACTAGTACAAAGGAAAGAGAATGGCAAATTAGGACATTCTGTGTACAGAAAATCAACACATACAAATCGATATCTCAATGCAATGGCACACCATCATCCTTCTCAAAAACAAAACGCTTTGGTACATAGAGCGCTTTCAATATGTGATGAACAATCACTGAAATCAGAAACAGAAAAACTGACTAACGCTCTGAGAGGCAACGAATATTACGCAGAAGATATAAGACATTCTATTAATAAATACAAAAACCCAACTCCTCAACAAAATGTCATAAATGTACCTCCTATGGACAGTGTTGTCTTACCTTACATACACGAAACCACCGACATGGTTGCCAGATTGCTCCGAAAATCAAACATACAGACAATTTTCAACACATGTAAGAAAGTTGGACAATGTTTGAAGTCTCCAAAGGACGCAATTCCATTTCAAACAGAAGGTGTTTACAAGATATCTTGCTCTTGTAGTAAACTGTATCTAGGTGAAATAGGACGGCCTATATCCACTAGGCTTAAGGAACATGAAAGATGTATAAAAAAGAAACAAATTGTACCATCTGCAGTAGCTGAAACTCAGCATTGCTCAGGTACCACTTTTAATGTAAAAGAAACTAAGGTGCTAGCATCAGTGCCTAATCTCGTGGAGTAAAAATCCCTGAAGATGCCTCGTGCAATCGTAGGCGAAACGTCGGATATTAATTCCAAATTGACATGATCTAAGACCATGATTTTCAATTGTTAGATATCTCAAAGACAGTTTGTCTTAGTTATATGAAATATAACAGTAACTTACCCTTATTTGGCCAGCGCTATCAAAAAATGCAATAATATTGACGGTATTCCATTTAAATTTTCACCACTTGGATGTGAATTTTTTTTTGAAACAGTCTGGATACTTCACAATAATTATAAAATGTGGTCGCAATAGACTTAGACATCCCTTATTAAAAATGTTTCATTATTCTCTGTATATGAACCGACGGAAATCTGATGTGCAACAGAATATATATATATATATATATATATATATATATATATATATATATATATATATATATATATATATATTCTACCGATATATTGTATAAAAATTCCATATACATACAAGGGCGGATCCAGCCTCTCTCTTGGGGGGGGGATATCACAAAAGTACAGTATGGCAAGTGAAAGCAAGTTGTCGACGGGGGGGGGGGGGGGGGGACACCAGAAACCTTCACATTTCTAGTGTAAACATTCCTATACTCTATTCAAGAACTAGAGAGAGTAATAAAACTGTTACCGAAATCTCCAGTGCCGCAGGTAACTGAGAACTGCCGTAAAACTAATTATATTTAATTATATTCAAATATTATAAGCTTTTATAAATTTACTACAACAATAAAATTTCTGATAGTTCAATTTAATTTCTGTCAGTGAGCAAAGTACACCTTACAATGTGTCCTTGTGATTTATCTTGTTTGTGCTTGTTTTTATATATTATTTGAGATTAGTGAGATACCCGAAAGATATGGCTTCCACATCTATATTCATTCCAAAATCGTTAAACCAGGGCATTTTTTCCTCAACGAAAAACTCATTACAATGAATGTTTATGATGCCTTAAGATATCAATATCTAAATAATAATGTTAAAAGTTCTGTTGAGATGTATTCCAACATGATAGGAGTTGGAAAATCTACTATGTACCGAATACTGTAGTAGAAAAAAACGACTGGAATTGTTAGTACTCCCAAGCCACATTCGATCACAGGCAGACAAAAAACCTCGTTGGAAGAACTGAGCTCTGGAAGGGAACTTAATTTTTGCTGGAAAAAACCAGATAGGAAATCCGTTCTTATTGATCGTCCGGAAAATGTCCGTTGGAAAAGGGAATATCTTTCTCAAGTAAAAGGTAGAGTTGCTGGAAATAACACAACTTACAAAATTAGTAATTTAACTGAACTTTTGAAAGTTTTTTTTGAATAAAGTTACTACAGAAAATTGGGAAAAATCCATATAATTAAAGAATAAAAAAATGTGGAAACTCGATCTCATGATCGGTGAGATAGAGGAACCAATTATAATTAATTTGAGCGGAGATAGCTTTACTGCCTTGGATTACGAATTAGATACGTAACGTTTACCAGCATAAACACAATTTATTATTTAAATTTTCTGTAACATATAAAAATTAATTACATTTGAATCCATTTTTAGTGTTTAATTGTAATTCTGCAGATGGTTTAAGAAATAAATAAACTGAAAAGTCATTTTTCCAAAAATGTTTTTAATTAATAATAAAATGACTGATAGCCCCAAAAATATCTTAATATTATATGAACGAATTTATTTATTTAAATATGTTTAACTTCTTGTATTTTTGACAGTGGGTATTTTGTATGAATTTAAATTATAACTTGACATTTTTTGAGAGAAAAAGTCTACGTTTTAGTCTGAATGAGCCTAAAACGGTTTCCATGCCAAAATTAAAAATAATAAAAATACAGTTGTGATTTGTGTTAAATATGTCAAAATTATCTATATTTTCTAACGTATGTGAGTTATTAAGAAATCATAAGAAATAAAATAATATTATAAAAACCTTTTATTTTAAGTTTATTACCGAAATTAGATTCTATGCTATAAATACTTAGTGATGAAATAAACCTCCTTCCGATGTCTATGACAAGAATTAAAATACTTTTAACACTTCACACATCCAAATATCTATTGTTATCCAACCCAAATAGTCCATTATTATAGACCGGTATTTTTCATTATAAAATTTCTAACCCATTTCTATGAGAAATATATATGTTTAACAGATTTTGCCAAAGACACCGGACTAAAGAACACAGGTTTTTGCGAAGAAAAAAAAAAGCGGAAAAAAGGATCTATTACTCTCTCTAGTTCTTGAATAAACTATAGTATAAGAGGCAAAATAGGGTCTATTTTCCTGAACTCAAAGCACTTGGGGGAGGGCGATCGCCCCCACCGCCCCCCCCCCTTTGATCCGCGCCTATATACGTAGGTGTAAAGGACGCCTTTGTTTTGCAATACCAAATTGACCCTAACTCCTTACTTAAAAAATACTCGAGCAAGATGGTACATTTCGAAGACTTCATCAATTTTCGATAAATCAGCTTAAAATTTTGATAGCATATTTTTGAGATGTATATGTACTTCAAAAAAATGTAACAAAAATTTTTAGAAGCTTACGCCTAGGCAGCATACCACAAAAAATAAACATAGAAATAATAATTTATACAATTTGCAAAAAAGATAATACAACTCTGCAAAATTAAACAATTCGTTATCAGTCACGATATAATTAAGAGCTAAACCATATTTTTAAAACATATAACCAGTTTCCTTCAAATATTCCGGATTTCGACAAAGCGATTCATTTAACGAGTGTTCGTCGTCTAGCCTTACATGTTTTGGTTATCAAAACGCAATTTTCTCCTCAACAAAAATTAATTATAAATTATTGTTACAGTGAATAGTGATACTTCTCACCAATAACAATAAATTATTTTGTTTACTACAAATAAACTCTTTCTTATCTTCATATTTAATAAACTTAGTGAAAAACCTCGGTTGTAAAAAACTGTAAAATACTTTAATCGTTCTATTGAAACAATGTTTCTGCCTTATAACAGAATGGTGGTGGGTCAGCCCCTGCACTACTACCCCTACGGAACATCTCCACCTTTGGAACGAAGCTCTTTCTCATACTTTCAACAATTTGATAGATTTTCTGCTCCCATGGAAGCCAACGAAGAGTATCCTATGACAAGTTCTCCAAGCAACAGCACACAGGTAAATTATCATTCTTTTTATTTTCTTTTAATTTCATAGAATAGATAAATCATTGCAAGGTATTACGTAAATCATTTAAGACAAAATAATCTATTAAAAATATATTTTTAATAAAACGTCTCCAGATAAGTTTGTATTTATTATTAGAATGTGCTCGTTCATTATTACCAAATGATTTAGTACTTAAAAATTTTATCTATAATATTTATTTTTTTATTATTTCGGTTTTTACAGTTCTCAGTATTATGAATTTCCAGCTAAGATAATACATTATTTTTATTTAATAAATCTACGTGTCCAAAATCACGTCTGTGGATAATTGTTTTTATTATTCTACTCTTAAATTGTTTACGATTTTTAACAAAAAAAAATAAATAACACTCTATGAAGCTCTATTTGTAACAAATTTATTCCTTTACAGAGCGACAGTGACAATTCAGTCTCAAGCATAGAAGTTCCCTCACACCCCATAGAAATACCAAAAAAAGAAGAAAAGAAACAGTGCCTTTGGAAAAGCTGTGGCGTCATCTTTCCTTCTTTGAGCGAACTAGCCAGTCATGTATCCAAATGTCATTCAGCCAGTGGACCCGAGGGACTCTTTTATTGTGGATGGGAAGGATGTACCAGAAACAACAAAGGATTTAATGCTAGGTAAATATATTTTAAATAATGTAATTTTTTCCCAAGGTTTTTAACTTATTAAAATTTATATTTTAGCAATATATGTTGCAAAAACAGATAATAACAATAATACTAATGTTTGTCGTTAATTATTTATAAATATATTTCCTAATTTGTTTACGACTGTTATTTTTTCAAGTCCATCTAAATTTACAGCGTGTTTCTAAAAAATAATCTAAACTAAAATCAAGAAACATTAAAATAATTCTCAAAATCATAAATAGAAAAATTTTCTTTCATTAATTTCAACTATTAATTACGTCACTATATTAAAAACTTTCATAAATTAAGTTATATGTTACTTTCTTAACAAATGTGACATCCCTAATTAACCATTCTTTTTCTTTTCAGATATAAGATGCTTGTCCACGTCCGCACGCACACCAACGAAAAACCTCATAGATGTTTCCAATGTGACAAATCATTTTCAAGAGCAGAAAACCTCAAAATCCACTCCAGATCACATAGCGGAGAAAAACCATACATCTGTCCAGTACCGGGATGCAACAAAGCATATTCCAACTCCAGCGATAGGTTTAAACACACCAGGACGCATTCTGTAGAAAAGCCGTATCAGTGCAAAGTTCCTGGATGCCCCAAGAGATACACTGATCCCAGCAGCTTGAGAAAGCATGTCAAAACTTACAAGCATTTTGTCAATGAAAATACTGTCACTGAAACTGCTAAAGCTCCAGAAAATATCACTAGATTGTCCGAGACCATCAGTCCTCATCCGCCAGAGCCCACTAAATACTTCAAAGAAGCACATGAAAAATCAATCGAAAATCACGTACCAGTCATAACTGTCAACAATGTCAGATCTGACAGTTATATTCGACATTCACCGCCACATTCAGATGACATATTTAGATTAGGAGCTTTGATTGACATTAAAAATGATAGATATGGATTCGTCGAATCTTACGAGAGCAAGAAGTTGTATAGACCTTACGAGATTGGAAATGAGAGTATTTCTATGGACGTAGACATGCCTCTAGATTTAAGTATCAGAAGAAATATGTAAAAATATCATGCAAAATTTGCTTTATAATAATCCGGCTCCTAAGAAACATAATGTGATCAAATAGTTTTAAAAATTCATGCAATATGCTTATTTTTAATATTATTTGCTTTATTCTATTTGTCTTAGTCATGAATGGTGTGTTCCATTTGGCTGATCTCGAAGCTTTAAACTAACTATTTTCATTTTTTCATATGTCAAAAAAGTGCGACAGAAATACTTATTTTCTGTCAGAGTAGTCATTTGAAGACGCCATTGCTTCTTGTAATTTAATTTTACTCGACTGTTATTTAAGACTGGTGTGCAGCTAGATTTTACGTTTAATTCTATTTATTCAGTATTACTGTGTGTTTTTGTTTTGTTTTTTTTTCTATTATTTTTCTCTGTTTCTAGATTAAGAATTTGTGATACTGTAAATATATTTATTCAAATTATAGATATTTGTATACAACTGGTATGAAATAAAATTGCATTAATTAATTTGAAATTCTTGTATTTATTGCCTATGGTAAGAACACAGTTCGACTAAAATACTCAGCCGAAGCACCGAAACAGTTCAATGTTGCATCCAAAATCGCGAAAACAGGGTCAAGCTTTGTCTAGTGAAAATATTGAAAATATACTTTGATCGCTTTGGAAAACAGAAGTAGCATAACGTGAAACTATGGTAACTTAGTTTACTACACGAAAATTAATATTTTTTTCAAAATACCTTAAGTTTGGGGCGTAGACTCTGAAATCAAAGATGTATCAACAAGAACTTGACGGGCCGCTATATTTCACGAATGTAGCCTTTAATTTCTTAAATCGTTTCAGGATGACAGTTTTGTACAACGAGATATGATACAACCAGGAAACGTCTGCAACAACGCCATTGTTTCACGTGCAATATAACAGGTGGCGTCATTCTGTTTAAAGACATCTCAGTTGCGTCCATCCCGTACAAAAGATTAACAACAGGGCTATTCTTTTGAGTCATTATCACTTGAATTAATCATGATCACTTCGACCCAATGACAAGTAAATGCATATTCAAAAGAACATGAAGTTATCAGTTACACTTTTTTCACTTTGATCAATTGATAATTACTCAAAAGAATATAGCCAACATGTCACAGTAGGAATCGCCATTCATAGTCAAGAAGGTACCTAGATCATTTTCAAAACAGTATGCTTCGATGAGTCTTCATGTCCAAATGGCACACTAAATTGTCACTTCCTGAGAGAGCATCGAAAGGCATATGGATTTTCTACTCCCTAGATCGGAGAATTTTGCTTATTGTTGAAGCCGTTGAGGTGAAAGTGAGCCTTGTCACTAAAGATGATGTTATTATGAAATGCATCGTCAACTTGCAATTATTCCCAGATCCAAAGTTTCTGGGCTCTCTATGGTCAGACGGCAGCTTTTGCTCAGCTGAATCTTGTAAACATGAAGGTACAAATCTTTTGTCAAAATTCGGTGAAGGCAGTGGCACAACAGACCTCAAGGAACCAAGGAAGAGTCATAAGAAGAGTCAGTGGTTCCCGGGATGACTGCAATACCAATGAGAAATTCTTCATGAAGTTAATGAGGGAGATGCAGGAATTTCTAAACAGACAAAAGGCACATGACAACAAAAACACAACCTTCCAAGGCAACAAAAGAATACGTTGTTGGAAATGTGGCCAAGAGGGGCATATACAAAGCAGTACTGGCAGTACTGCTCCTGACAGTGATCAGAACCAGGAAAACTCCAGCTTAGAGGGGCGAAAGCTGGCTAGGTGCTACCAAGCCCCACTAACAATAACAATTAAGGTATCCCGGCTGTAAAAAAATAGTTCCAGCTTGGTAGTACCTGGAAAGGTGTGCGGTCGGGTATGTGAAATGGTATTAGATACTGGTTCTACTCACACCATTGTAAAGCCGAAATTCCAACATACGATATATACCTTCGATTATACCGGCATATTTAAACAATAACAAATTTGTTTGACCGTTGTTTATGGTCGGTGGGGACGGATTTTTTATTTAATTTTGTTTTCAGCTTTTTTGTTTGTTGTGACTCCTTCGAGTAATTTTAAGTGTTAAAAATTACTACAAATACGAAGTTTATGACTAATATCAACAAAAAAGGTATATAAAATGTTATTTTTATCGTTAAATATTGTTGGATATTATTTACATATTGAAAATAACATAACAATTTTGGCAATTAGAAACTCGTATTTTTATTTTATTGCCCGCTTTCTTACTTCTCCTGTTGACGTGCCGATTCGCATGTTACACTAGTTTAAGTGGGGTATAAATGTTCAACACCGAAAACAGATGAGTGAGCGAACTAAACGGCTTTTGATGGGGATTTATTCCCTTGAAGCGATGCTGGATAGAAGTGTTAAGCTGGTCTGCAACTGCTGACACTCACAATGGCTATGTTTTCAGCTGCTCTTTTAAGGTAATGACAGACAAGGTTTCTCTTAATGTAAATTTCTCATAAATTTTCGATCGCAAACCGCGATGATCCATTATACAAACAACAAAATGATCACATAATGTGTGTGTAAACAAGGCTAAAAACGCATGGATAACGTAACCTACAAAAAACAGGTACATTTTAAAAAGACTAGAATTTTCCGCGAAATTTTGTTACATTTTCGCAATCTACGCCCCAAAATACATATATTCTGAAAAATGGGTTAATTCTGACGTGATGTAAAGGGTTTTCCAATAAGAGGTGTTATTTTGATATTCAAAGAAAAATGCCATTTTTTAAGATAAATGATCGGATATTTATTACATTATAAAGAGGAAGGTATGCCGTTAATGATGGAAAATAACATCAGCCAAATGACCACCACGACCATGCCTACAGGACCATATCCTTTTCATGAAATTTTCCATAACCAAATCGCAAAGTGGCTGCCCTATGTCCTCGATAGCCTCACGAATTCCATCTTTGAGGTCTTGAATCGACGCTGGGCTGTTGGCGTAGACCTTGTCTTTCACGTGGCCCCAAAGGAAGAAATCGCAAGGTGTCACATCACAAGATCTCGGTGGCCAATTGTGATCACCTCTTCGAGAGATAACACGGCCCGGAAACTTTTCCCGTAAAAGATCAATGGTTTCGTTGCTTGTGTGGCACGTAGCGCCGTCTTGTTGAAAGTAAACGTGGTCCAGATAAATACCATCCAATTCCGGCCATAAAAAATCATTAATCATTTCTCGATAGCGCAATCCATTCACCGTAACTGTTGCTCCAGCCTCATTTTCGAAAAAGTAAGGTCCAATGACCCCGCCGGACCATAAACCGCACCAAACAGTCACACGTTCAGGATAGAGAGGCTTTTCAACAATAACTCTTGGGTTTTCCGAGCCCCAGATGCGACAATTTTGTTTGTTGACGAAGCCACCGAGATAGAAATGGGCCTCATCACTGAAGATGATTTTTCGATGGAATTCCGGATCATTTTCATGCATTTCAAGAACCCAATCAGCAAAGGCACGACGTTGTTGATGATCGGCCGGCTTGAGTTCTTGCGTTAACTGAACTTTATAAGCCTTAAGACCCAAATCTTTATGCAAAATACGGTGTAATGACGTTTGTGGAATCCCTAATTCCAAAGAACGACGAGGAATGGACAAACCTGGGTTTTCTTCAACACTTTCGGCTACAGCAGCAATATTCTCGGCTGTTCTTGAGCGACGTGCACGGGTTTTCTTCTTCACATAACTAACTTGTCCCAACAGCTCGAATTTTTTCACCAATTTCTTTATTGCGCTCCGACAAGGTGCTTCATGACGACCCAAAAATGTTCGAGTTTTACGAACCGTCTCTGCCAAATTTTCACCATTTTTATAGTGAATTTTAATAATTTCAATGCGTTGTTGAAGCGTGTATCGTTCCATCTTTATTTATGGCGTAGTTTCTACTTGTCAAACGTCAAAAACTTACAGCTTCAAAAGTGACATCTACCGAAATAGCGGGCTTTTCAAAATGACACCTCTTATTGGAAAACCCTTTATTATAGCTAAATAATTGTTAAAATTACGAAATATATTAAAAAAATAAAAATAGCCACATAATTATGTTAATATTATTCATAGACATAAGAGTAATTAATAGTACTGAACATGAATTGCGGATCCTATAGAAGAAAGTTGGCCAACGCCATTAGAAAAAGAGATACTACTTATCGAAAACGCTCTCTTTTTTAGAGCGAGCCAAATTTGTTTGATAGGATCTGCGATCTGGTATCTTTATATTATGTCTATAATATTATACAACAAAGCCTAACCAAAAACGTCTGCATGTAGTAATAATTCCCGTTAAACTTCATTCATCCCAGCGTAGGCCGGGATCACACAAAACCTAGCAAATCATTGAATGAATTTTTATAGAGACAGGTGAGTCATCATTTTGGTTACACTCTATTTAATCGGCAACAAAATATATTTATTTATTATCGAATTATAATTTAAAGAATTTAAAAATAGTTAACAGTATCAAATGCCAAGGCTAATGGTTGCAAAAGTTCCGCCAAAAGCAACGAATAACAATCAAATCCTAGTAAATTGACGACGTTAATTTTTAGGCATTTTTTATATTACTCCAACTACCGCTAGAATTAATTGACATTAAGTCGAATTTCATACTTTAAAATAAAAATAAAAGAAGTCACATCATAATTTTTGTATTAGTGTGGTATGCTAACAAAAATGGCATGAAAATGAATCCGGGTACATATTTCAAAATCTAGCGGTTTCGTTCGACACGTAGTGTAATGAAACTGATCAAATGTCGAATGCGCCAGATTTCAAAAGCTGTTCTTTTTATTTTCTGGTTGATATTTGATTTTCTAATTGCGCTAAATAAAGCATAGGTTCCCAACATTTCTGAACCACCCACCCCTTTGGAAGAATAAATAAATTCAACCCCCGCCCCCACTCCATAGTAGTTGTACCTAATATTAAAATGGGTTATTACAAGTTAGTAGCGTTAGAAAATTGTTTATTATGAATTAGAAAATTGACAAAAAAATCAATAAGTGATAAAAAAAGTTATAAGATAGTTAAGGCTGTTAGAGTTTAAACAATTTGTTACTGTAGGGTTCCAATTTTGACAACAGTCGCAAATCGCCACGTTCAGTGATCTGTATTATGTTCCTTTGTTTTAGAAATAAATTTGCTACCGCACTAAACGGACCGGACACCCAAATATGAAGTAGGGAAGGCAATTAAAAACGATCTCTTACAATTCAGGGTAGAGACCTGGTATTAATTTTTGAAACCAGAACTTTTGGGATCCGTTTGGAGTATCGTGCTTAGCTCTGCCATAAAAAAAAAAGGTACTACCAATCGAAAACGCTCTGTCTCTTTTTAAGCGTGAGCCATCTCTCTCCTATACTATCCGTAATATTTAACTTTTATGTCTATGGATTGTCATCGACATAACCACAAAATACAAAATCAAAAAATACAGAAACCAGAAGAAAATTGGCTCACGTTTAGAAAGAGATAGAGCGTTTTCAATGAGTAGTATTCCTCTTTCTAATTTCAGTCAGGTTAGTTTAGGGGTGACGTTTGGAGTATCGTGCTTGGCTCCGCCCCATTAGAAAAAGAGGTACTACAAATCGAAAACGCTGTCTCTTTCTAAGCATACGCCAACTTTCTCCAGATGATCCGCGGTATGGTATCTTTATATTATGTCTATAACGAAAAACAAGAAAGGATAAAACCAACTTATGCAAAATTCAAATTGCTTGAGAGAAATAGAACAACAACAACCCAAGAATATTTTTATTTCTGTAGCATGATTTCTCGTTCAGACATATCCGATCGTTGCCGAATATGCACAGAGAATAAATGTTCTATAACAGAAAAAAAATAATAAAGAAATTTCTTTCTTACGTTGTTAAGGAGTTCGCATACAGACACAATAATTCAAATTCATAGAGAGGGAAGCTTCCCTAGATATGCTCTTCAACCTTTCCAGTCACGTAATTCAGTCGATGTAGTTAAAATTACAACAGTTGATCTACAACCACCAAGCACAGAAGATGCTAAATGAGATTTTGGCGAAACGTCTGCTTCCACAAGAAACCAAACGAATGAACGGATGTATTCCCGGATTAATACTGAATTACATGTTCCCATCCGTGAAACACTACTACCTAACAATATATATATATATATATATATATATATATATATATATATATATATATATATATATATATATATGTTATGTCGGATATTCTCACGGGTGTGATGTATAATCGAAGGTTTTCGGGCATCCCGTGTATGTGCTGAGTCCCTTTCAGGACTGTAAGGCAGCTGACGTTTCGGTGAAATCTCATTCACCATTTTCAAAGCTCACTGTATGGCGTCTACGAGTTCGCTCGTGAATGAGATTTCACCGAAACGTCAGCTGCCTTACAGTCCTGAGAGGGACTCAGCACATACACGGGATCCCGAAAACCTTCGATTATATATATATATATATATATATATATATATATATATATATATATATAAATACCGCCACCATATTGGTTCAGTTTTATTTTATGAATCCTCTAGCCTAAAAATTGATTTACAATGAGAAAAGTGATGTTAGCTGAATATGAAAATTTTATTTTTTCACACTTTTGATCGCCAAATTAGATCCGCCGTATTGAATTTTGTGACTAAAATATTGTATTCTCATTTAAATAGCCTCAAAAATAACTGATTATAAAAGAAATAAATAACTTGAAAGGATTAAAGCTGGTCGCCATATTAGATATGCCATATTGAATATGGTGAATCTAATGACATATACGAGGTCTTCGACCTTTAAAACATAATTACCAAAAGTTCTTAGTGTGTTAATTATCAAATTTCGGCGCTAACAAACTAAATCAACGAAAACACGGTTTTTTCGCATATATATCTATATAACAATTATAAATTTACAAAATATCTAGAACATTTTGAAGTTGATATCTTTAACTACCTGAAAAAGCAAAGAACTGAGGAAGTTAGCACGGAATACAAAACAAAATGATAAAAAAAAACTGAAAAAAGGAAGCCATTGAAATGGCGTCTGGGACTGAAAATTTTAAGAGGGTGGAATAATTGTTATCTCAATAATTCTGTACGCGGCAGAACAAGCCTTCTTAACAAAAGCCCTAAAATGAAAATTTGTCAGGAATGACTAAATATTTTTGAATAAGCTTTTCAGACCACCACGTATTCCCTTTCGAGTTAAAATATTTCGCCCTTGTTGAAGATTATGATGTAGATTTTTTTTTGTAACGCTTGAATAATTACCTTATCTTGTTTTTCTGTAACCACACTTGTTAAATCACGATCTGAAAGATCATCAACATTTTTTTCTCGATTATACCTTATCACCCACTTCTCTATGAAAGATACATACTTTTTCATATATTTTTCAGCGACAGCGTAAGTTTCTTTTAGGCCTTTTTTATATCTACACAGAAAAACTGCTTCCAATCTTTTATAATATTTCGTTATGAATGTCTGATAGACTACATGAATATCAAGTAACTGACTCTCAGTGCACAGCGGGGAGTGATTTAGAGCCTTAAGTGTTGGATGTACCAAATAAACAAACCCAAAGAAGTATAGTATTCAAATATGCATCAACAAGTTAGTTGATTCTCAGGCAAAACTTGCCACCTCTAAAGGCACTTTCCTCAAATCTTTATGGCCTCACAAAGAATTTACCTTATACAGTTTACGTACTATCACAAATATCTCCCAAATAGATTAGAGTATTTTAGAAAGCTCCAACACAATTTCATTATCACTTCCACATCCCATAATCAAATCACAACAAAAATACTCTTTGAAAAAGATTTCCCCGTTGACCAAGCAGACATTACACCTTTCTATCATTTATATTCAACTCATCGTCAAATTCAAGAATTTTCTATCCAACCAATTATCTGGATAGATTAACAAAATTTAATCAAACTCGACAAATTATGAAAGCACATACCAGGCACCAGATGGTCATAGATACCCCTAAAATCCAATCAAATCTTTATCTGCTGTTTTTATTATCTGGTAAAATATGGCTTTTATAATAACTAAAACATTCTTAATTATTATTTTTTAAGTATTTTACTTTAAAAAAATATACACTTCAAAATATAATTGAGGCTTTTAAATCTTTTTCATTGTATATAAGTAACTGGGAAAAATATATAATACACATAAAAAGTGAGCGTTGCTGAAAGAATTTTTAAAAGGGCCAAAATGATAATAAAAAACTAATATAAAGAGAAAACTTTAAATTTTTACAGTATTTTTATGTTTAATCAAAATAAAAACAAAGTTGAGAAAAAAAATTACTTAAAAAAATTATACTTAACAAGTCATTATTTATTTATTATACTTCAGTCGCGGTTCAACTAAAATGACGTCTCTCAGCCAACTCTTTCAATCCCTCAGAAATAATTTTCAGTGTTTTCGTGTCGTTGTTGATTATACTAATCAGCTGAGAAATGCCGTTTTGTTCCATTTTCAAAAATTGCTTAATTTCGTCTTGCGCGTCTGCGTCGATCCTGTAATTGTTCTCGCTCTGTTTGGCTGAGCTCTCGATCATTTTGACGTGGGAAAGGAGTTCATTGATTTGGCCCTGGAATTGGAAAAAAAAATATATTGTTTGACATTTTATTGAGTGATGCGAATTAAGAATTTGTTTTAAAATCGACATTACATGGTATAAAAGTCAAAAGTAGATGAAGGTGGGGGGGCAATAACAAGTTAAATCAAAAAGTCAATTTTTCGAGCATTTTGTTATTTTCTAGTCAACCCATCGCTTCTTTTTGAGATACCGTCTCCGATCGAGGGTTGGAAATCATCAGAGTTACCATGATTTTCAACCTAACCAAAGTCGTGAAAGATTTTGTAGAGCATAAAAAAGTACTGGCAATATCAATACAATATCGAGGGGGCATTCGACAACACGTGTCACGATTCGATATGCAATGTTCTATTTCGGCGAGGCTCTAAACCGACGGTAGTAGTAGCATGGATCAGAGCAATGTTAACTAAGAGAATAATATATGCTGAACTTAACAATGTAATTGTTAAAGCACTGTCAAGTAGGGGCTGTCCACAGGGAGGAGTTCTGTCGCCTTTGCTGTGGAGCCTTGTGGTGGACAGCCTGTTGAGTGAACTGAATGATGCCGGTTTGAATACACAGGCCTATGCTGATGACCTAGTCATTTTGTGTCCTGGAAGGGCTCGGAATAAATCCGGACAAGGCCGAGATAGTACTCTTTACAAAAAAGAGGAAAATGGGGAGACTTCCCACACATACATTGGTGGGAAGGACTCTTCAACTTAAGGGGACCTGGAAGTAATTCTGGACTCACGACTGAGCTGGAATGATCATATTGAGGCTCAAACCAAGAAAGCCATATGTGGTTTCTGGGCTTCTAAACGAGCCTTTGGGTGTACATGGGGACTGACAACTAAAGTGCTATTTTGGATATACACTATGGTGATCCGCCCCATGATAACATACGCCGCTATTGTATGATGACGTAGTACAACAAAGCACAAACACATTCTTCAACTTGACAAAGTTCGGAGAATGGCTTGTGTGGGAATATTGAGTGCGATGAGGACTGCTCCCACCAAGGCTCTGGAAGTCCTGGTGAACCTGCCTCCTCTTCACTTATACATAGAGAACGAGGCCCTAAAGACTGTTTATCGTTTCAGTTGCCTGCGACACCTTGGAATTGAAACTGGCGGCGACTGAGGTATCTGGGGAGCGCGGTGGAAAGGTGTCCATCACTCCCCATGCGGACAGACTACATGACGCCGCTTTTAAAACCCAACCTCCCTGGAGATATTTATGCCAAGTAGAGACGATTGGGAGGGAGAACAAAATCTCCCGAAAAATGGAT
Source organism: Diaprepes abbreviatus (assembly GCA_034092305.1). NCBI lineage: Eukaryota > Metazoa > Arthropoda > Insecta > Coleoptera > Curculionidae > Diaprepes > Diaprepes abbreviatus. The sequence goes on from JASJET010000147.1 coordinate 2,607,064, forward strand.
CCTGGTGATACACTGGTGGATTGCGACAAGATGAAAGAGCTGGAGCCGGAGTATTCAGCAGGAACACAGGAGTCAGAGAGTACTACGCTGCGACAATTTTCACAGCGGAAATTTATGCTATTCTGCAGTGTGCCCATCTCTGTGAGACAGACATAGACAGGAATAGAGTAATAAATGTATGTTCAGACAGTAAGGCTGAGATATTGGCACTGAAGTCCAGTGTCGTGACTTCATGACTGGTGTCTGAGTGCAAGGATGTACTAAATGGTATGACAAGGAAAGGCTGCATAGTCGGACTCGTATGGGTCCCGGGTCACTCGGCCATATGCGGGAATGAGTAAGCAGACCGTCTGGCAAAGTTGGGTTCGGTGACCGAACCGTATGGACCCTAACCAATATTACCTGTCCCAATTGTTATTGGCAAAAGGGAATTAAAATCGTTGCTGGAAAGAAAATTTACTGAATTTTGGAGGAGAGCTGCTGGAATGAGATGTGTCAAGGAACATATAACTGGGCCTAGCTTCTCTCGTTGGGAAGGAAAGAGCTGCGAATTGTGGTGGAATTATTGACAGGACATTGTCACCTAAGGGGCCATCTTCATAGAATCGGCGTCGAAGGCGACCCGACATGCAGATGGTGTTTGGAGGAGGATGAAACTGTTGACCATGTTTTCAAAGAGTGCCCAGCGCTCAACATACTGAGAGAGATATTTCAGAGATACAGTTTTGTTACCGGAAGTAGTTAGGCAAGTTCAACTAACGAGGGTGCTTGGATTCGCAAAGGCGATCTGCATCGAATAACTTGCCGATATGGTGGGATGTAAAGGGCCCAATGGAGGCCTAGGCATCGATGATCTAGTATCACCACCCCGTTTCATTCATTCATATCAATACAATTGAATTTTTCAATTATTGTGTTTTTAATGAATTCAGAATACGGCAAATGGTAAATATACCATTATCTCTAGATAATTTAAAAGACCTAATAGTAACATACGACACCTGATAGGAAAACAAACTAAAAAGAATTTAAAATATTAAAACTATATACATATTATCGTATAATTGCCACTAATGCGGCGTTATCATAAAAATGTATACCTTGATCGGTGGTAATGGGTTACCTTATTACCCTACTACCATTTTATCAGTAAAATAATTGCAATATTTTGAAAAACTGCAATTAAAATATTAATACTTGGAAGTATAACGCAAAATGCATTTTGTTAACATTTTAAACTGTTGAAAATAAGATATTTTTATATATTTTCACGTTTTTGTGTTACTGAAAGTTAAAACTAGATTAAAAGAGAACAACGATGAGTTTTTGGTCCAATCCGTTTGGAACTTTTGCAAAGCACGGGTCTGGAATGGTAAATTCTATAGAGGTAAGGCGTAAATTTAAAAAATTACGTGCAAATTTTACAGTTTGGTAGCCACTAAGAATCCTTTTTGTTTCGTCATGTCTGTCCGTTTGTATCTCACAGCTTTGTAACTTTTTTCCAATAAAAGCTATTCTATGATGTATTTAACTTCATTCTTGAAAATCCATTCAAAAATACTCCACTTAATGGGATAAGCAAAAACAAAAATTTAGTCCAGCTTACTTGGAAGTAGACTAAATCATTTTTTTTTTTTTTTGTAATTTTACTTCACCTCCGTTTTTCGATTAATAGAGAGCATGTGCAAAATTTCACTGCAAAAGAAAAAAGTTACAGGGTTGTAACATACATGATTATGGAACCGTAAAAATGAAAAAAACTGAGAGATCTGTGTACTAGCAACCAGCATCGGCTTCGCATTCACAGGCTATACTTATTAATTACAAACACATATCAATAATCATATAGATGTATAAAATGAATAATTAATTATAACAAAAATAATATACAAAGTCAGAGCTTTTAAGAAATTTAAGAAACACTGGGTATATTAGAGGAAATTCAATTGTTCTGGGAAATTATTGACCAGTCGCTAAGCACGAGGAATAAAATTATTTTGAATAGTGCGGCGTGAGGGAATATGAAAGAGAGACGACAAAGCGAATCACTCTTTGCGAGACGTGGAAGGATATTCTGTTTAAAAAGTATGGATACTAAGCAAGATGTTTCACTATCTTAAATAACATTTTAAGGTCTCGTTTTTTACCCCTTGACTCTAGGCTGTAAAGCATAAGTTCAGCTTGCAACTTAGTATAGTTTGGTTCAATATTCTTTCTAAAAGGTAAAAAAGCGAAAAAATTCACATTGTATTTTTCGATTTTATTCAAATACACATGATAATATGGTGACCACATTCAGAAGTCCAGTATCCGTAATGATTCTGAGATAACATTGTCTATATGACGCCTAAATCCTAGAAACCCACCAAGACACACCCTCAGTTCCCTTATACAAGAAACTTTGTTTAATACTAAATATTAAAAAGAAGGGGAACCAGGTGTGAGCCATGAGGAACCCGAACTTCACGGGATTTAAACCCGAGTGAACAATTTGTTTATGCTGAAACATACAACATTTTAGCCAGCTAAGCAAAGAACCTGATATTCCTGTTCTACTTAATTTTGAGATTAGTACTCTATGATTAACCCGGCCTTGGAAAAATCTGTGTACTAGGAATAAACTTCAGCACCCTCGTCCAAAGGACCAGGCAGGAAATCCGAGTATTGCAACATGTTAAGCTCAGCTGATCTTTGAATTAAGAAATCAAACTAATGTGGAAAAATTTCGCCTTTTAAAAAAGGAATTTAATAATTACAAATTATACTTTCAAATAATTTAGGAATGGCGCTAAAAATGTTTTGAAATTAAACAATTTTCTTATCATAAAGAAACAAAAGAATAATCAAATAAAATCGCCAGAATGCAATATATTCGTTTGATTACATGTACAAAGAATCCGTATAATGGTCGTTTTTTCCTGTTCAAGAAAGAACGATTTAAATACTTCTAAAATGACTAAAAAGACTGAGTTTCTACAGGTATTATAGATTTTCTTAGTTATAGAAAGAAGTACCCTTTTGTAAATACATTAGTAATTTAAGATGCCCAGCTGAATAGAGAATTAACTATCCAACGCCGGTTGCCGAAGGCGCCCGACATCAATTTAAATAAGCAAAATTCAAAGGAGGATCGCTACACAGTCGTCACGCATGCAGTTCGCCATATTTATACGCATCATTTAAAAGGAGGCTTCTAGTAGTGCATGAGCAACAAAAAGATGTAATATTTCCCTATATGAATATGAAAGGTTAAACTCTCCAATAATATATATCCCTGCATCTATGGATTTTGGAACCAATTACTCTAGGTTTAGATTAAAGGTCTTGTAAGCAATTTAGGACATTGTGGTGGACAATATGCAGTAGCAAGAATTATTTTGTTTTTACCTTCACCTATAAGCACAAAAAGATACTCGAGGTCATTTGATGATAGTAACCAAATCAATTTGTTAGCAATATTAGTGTTTAACTCTTCGTGCACACAGCACACGCAAAGATAACCACTACATTGGATGATTTTTTCGACTTCATGAAGTTTACACAAAACATCCACAAATTATACACCTATAACTTTCTCGTGAAATACTATCTATTAATAAACAGAAATAAAATCCGCTCGATAATCTCTGAGAAAACTGTTCACAGACAAACACGCTGGGAGATCTTGTTTTATACTACATAGCAATTTAGTATTTACCTTAAATTGTTTGGGCATATTTAACTGTGCATGCATAACTTCTAAACGCCCCCTCAATATTTCTTCTTCAGGTTGTATAGCTATTCCCACTTTTCTAGTACTTTCTTGCTTTACCAAAACCTGGAAAAATTTTACTATTATATATTTTTATAAAAAGGACACTCTGTAAAGTAACTCAAAGTGCCAAAAAACAACTTTAATGTTTACAAATTTTTTAATATTCTTATATTCGAAATTTTTAATTAACATAAAAACATTCCTAAATAATAAAATTTTTATAAAAAAATTGACTTTTAAAAAAAGAGATAAAAAGCTTACCAGTTTGGAACCAAATCCGGAAACGTAAAATGTTTAAATCGCCATATTGCATTTGCCGTATTAATTGTTTTGTAATAATTTTAAATTCATTATTTACACCCTCAAAAACCAATTTCGAACCAAATCAAAAGTTGTAAAATGTTTAGAATCGGCCATATTGAATTTTTTAAAAACAATTTTAAATCGTAATTTACAAAAACCCCTCCTATATCAATTCTGGACAAAATCGAGAGATGTATAATTTTTAGGGCGCCATAATGGATCCGCCATATTGGATTTCAAAAAAATTATTTTAACCTCTTAATCTCCTCTTAATCTACATACACTCTCAAAAACCACTAGTACCAATTTTGGACATTATCCACGGCAGCCATATTAATTTCTTTTTAATAATTTTTAATTCGTTATTTAAATCATCAGAAACCCCAGCACCAATTTTGAACAAAATAGAAAGACATAAAACGTTTAGAATGCCATATTAGATCAGCCATGTTGAATTTTTTAAAAATAATTTTAAGTTCGTAATTTACACCCTTAAAAACCCCCTATACCAATTCCAAACCAAATCAAAATATAAAATTTTTAGGATTTCATATTGCATATGCAAATTTTTCAAAAATAATTTTAAATTAGAAATTCACAACCTCACCCCCCCCCCCCCCCCAAATACGATTTTTGTATAAAACCAAGAGATTAACATTTTTAATCCGCCATATTGAATTCTTTAAAAATAATTTTAGATTCGTTATGTGCGACTCCAAAAACTCCCTATATTTTTGAAGAAAATCGGGCAAAATTATTTTTTTGCCCGCCATATTATAAGCGCCATCTTGGATTTCACTGAACCTATTTCGGAAAAAATGATACGGGACCGCCGGAGCAACTTGTTACACATAACGAAAAAAATTTCATTCAAATCGATGCCGTTTCGGAGTAATACATAAATGAAAGGACATGTCGGCAAAAAGTCTTAAAAATTATATTATGGGAGATAAAGTTAATTCAGTTTATACTGCGAACATACCCCTGTAGAAGTAGCATAACGTCAGAACCAAGGCCCGGTTGTTTGAACGCTGAATAACGTAATAATATTTTTATTTATATTTGAAAAAGTGTTGATAAACAGTAGATATTGAATTTCTTAAGTATGAATATATGGTTGCCTAAATTATTATTATTGTTATTTTCAATATGTAAACAATATCTAACAATATTTACCGATAAAAATAAGTTTTTAAATCCTCTTTTTGTTAATACTAATTGTAAACTTCGCATTTATTGTAATTTCTAACACTTAAAAACACCGAAAAAAGTCTCGACAAGCAATTAAACTGAAAGAAAGGATAGGTAAACATGTTTACGGCTGTCCAACATCAAAAAAGCGTCTCCCCCACCGACCATAAACAGCCTTCAAACAAATCTATTGTTTAAATCTAGGGTATGATCGAAGAGTTTACATTACTTACTCTCAAAATCCTGTGCTGCAATTCTAAAAACTTCTGTTTCAATTCCGCAATCTGAGCAATAGAAGCGGAATGTTTCGTTTTCAATTCAGTGATATCCTTGTTGACTCGTTCCAAAAATGCAGAATGCAAACCAGTTTGGTACTCCTGATTCAACATTCTAGCTCTCAAGTCTGAAAATCCGTTTATAGGAACAGGAATGTACTTCTTTGGATTTGGGTTATCCTGAATAGCTGCTAGCCACATTTGTTGATCAATTCCTATTTAGGTACATGAAAAAAAAAGGTTATTATTTCGAATCTTTCACAAAAAAAATTGTTAAGATACTGATCATCTGTGAGACAGACATTATATTTTCATCGCAACTGTCTGTGAAGTATTTACATTGTTAACTTATTCCATGTAATAATATATCATCTAAACGCCTGTATCTATCTGAAATGAATATAATTTTTACCTGGAGGTGGCTGTTTCAAATATTCTTCCAACTCTGACTTACTAGGAGTGACATATGGAGTAATAGCGCTAACACCCACATTTGTCAGTTGCTGTTTTTGAGTGGGCTGATTCAAAAAAGCGGCCAACTCAGTAGCAGGAATTTTCCTACTAGTTCCCGTAACACCTTTTTCTGATACCGAAATTTTAACCTTAAATATAAAAAAAAAAGAATTAAATAAAATTTAGCAATATTAGTACTCAATGCTTATGTTACCTCCGTTTGATTATCGCTAATTGCTTTGATCAGAACAATATCTACGGTCAGATTAGGGCGGTTTCCCAAAATTCCGCCTATGCCGTTCTTTAACACAGAATGCTGATTCCTAAAAAATGAATTATAGTTTTAAGTAAGAAAAAATCGGTAGTAGGAAAACTTACCTTAAGTCGGCAATTTTTTTGTTGAATACCAATTTAACCAATCCTTCAGAGTTATCTTGCTCCGGAATGACATTGTACCCCATAGCCTTAAATCTAAAAGCAGGATTATTAAAAACAATGAAGCTGGGTTATATACAGTGACCAGCCGAAATATTGCACCACATGTAAAAAATTATTAAACTTTCTGGAATATTTAAAACATATAAAATACTTAAGGAATACCTAGAAATGCATAGAACTATCTGAAAATATCCAGAATACTAATAAAATCTCCCAAATTAGAAATCATAACATGCCATAAAAGTAGCAGAATTAATATATCTCCAGGTTCCGGCAACTATGTTAAATAATGATAGCTAGTGAAAATTCTTACCTATAAAACGGATTTTGGGGCGTATATTCCACAGGCGGTTGTGTAGAATTATAGTATCCTTTTCCTGTGCCCCAACAAGCTTGCAACATATTCCATTTTTTTAGAATGTCGTCTCTTTCATCGTTAAATACATTAATAGCATACACCGATGCTATCACTTGCTGGTTTTTGTTTTGAGGAGTCTGTTGAGTTGGCTGTAAAACTACATCAAAATGCAAATTAAAAAAAAAATAATGCTAACCTTAATATTTTCAAAACTCACTTGTCGGCTGTGTTGGTTTAGGCCCAAACAATCCCCCACCAGATGTACCTGTTCCAAATCCTCCAAAGGTACCAGTGGCGCCAGTACCAAAACCTCCAAATCCACCACTAGTACTTGTACCGAAAGTAGATGTACCAAAAAGCGAGGGAGCGCTACTCTGGGCGGTGGAACCAAATAAGCTGCCCCCAAAGCTCGGTCCTGTTGTGCTAGTCGTTGGCTGACCAAAGGAGGAGCCAAACAGACTTGGCGTGGTGGTCGGTTGTGCTGTTGGTTGACCAAAAAGCCCTGTGCCAGTACCACCTTTAAAAATAATGAGTCAAATAATAAAAAAAACCTCTTCCACCTTACCAATGACATCAGTGAAATGTTTTATTGTTTATGAATCAATCAATTGAAAAATTTAAACTTCCTATTACAAAATTATGAAAAATAACGTAAATAAATATAAAATAACTTTACCAAATAAATTGGGAGCACTCTGTGTAGTCTGAACACTTCCAAATAAACTGGGAGTACTGGTAGCCGTGTTACCAAATAAACTTGTACCTGAGGTTGCTGGAGTACCAAAGAGACTAGGTTTTGTTGTAGTGGCTCCAAAAAGTCCTACAAGCAAATAATTAATTTTATAAGCGAATTAATTCTCTTAGATATTGCCCATTTTATAACTAAAATTTACATATTACATTTAAAAAATGACGATACCAACGATACCTGTGTAAGTAAAAAAAGATCTAGAAACATAACAATTAAAGTTTTTAAATTGACATAAAAACGAAAACCATAAAATAGTAAAACACGATTTGATCTTTTTTAAATTACATAGTTATTAAATAAAATATAATTTTGCACACCTGTACTTTGAGTCTGAGCACTACCAAATGCCGGTGCAGTACTACTGGCTGCAGCACCGAAAGTACTTCCAAAAACAGGTGCAGCACTGGACGCAGGTGCGCCGAATGTGGTAGATCCAAAAGAGGGCGGAGCACTAGTAGGAGCTGCACCAAAAGCGGAACCAAATGCTGGGGCTGGCTGTGATTGTCCGAAACTAAAGCCTGTTGACTGAGTCGTCGCTGCGGTGGAACCAAAAGCAGTTGCAAAACCAGTGGCTGTGGAAAATAATTGTCAACACTATATATATTTTTCATGACTAAATAATTTGGCTTGCTAGTACTATTGACATCACATGTACACTCCTGGACAAACAAAATGTTGTTCAAATGCAATCTTAAACAACTTTTTAAGTTCTGTATCGGTTTTTATCATTTTTGTGAAGTTGTAGGAGTTTATATCTGCATCTTTATCTTATACTGGGTTTGCCAAAAATTTCTGTTGAATTTGTTGTCATACAGGATAGAGACAAAAGTTGCATTTTGTTCTCAATTTCTAAACACTCTGTGGAAGCATTAAACAACAAAATGTTTTTCCGTTAGAGTAAACATATTAATATTAGAAATATTAAGAAATTTTGAGACTTAACTAATAAATACATACATACAACATTGGGTTGTTCATTGCTTCCTCAGAGTGTTCAGAAATTTAGAGCAAAATGCATTGCATTTGGTTCTACCCTGTATAATAACAAATCCAAAGCGTTTTTAAAATTGAATTTGAACAATATTTTTTTGTCCAGAAGGTAAGGTTTGGCAAATGTAAAATTGGATAAGTGAATTTATTTAATCTAAAAATAGGTAATTTATTAATTTTTCAGAATAACTTTTGAAGTCAGTGCTGTATATAATTTTCAATCATTTTTCATGAAAACTGCTAAAAATATATTCAAAATTAGCATGGTAAATTATTGATTTATGTTTTCTCTGTAGTTTCTCAGTAGTTTCAGAAATTTCTAGAAAGTGGTATTGAAGAAGTTATCTCTTTCTAGATTAGGGTATAAAAATAGTTTAGATTATCGCTTGACATAGACACAAAGTTAAAATTTGGCTGACGTTTGTTTGTTAAGTATTTCGTCGCCTCGTTTTGGAATTATTAAGAATTTTTTTGGAATATTTACTATTAGTCCAATTTTGAAGAAAAGCGAAAATTAAAACAAAATTTTGAGTGGACGTTTAGTTTTTAAGATCTTCCTTCTTAAAATGTATCTACTTTGAAGTTTAAGTTGCTAATACTTTATTTACCATTTTACTTTCAACCTCATCCCATTTCTTGGGGTAAGTGCGTTTTTATGACTCAAAATCTTCACACACAAACAGATGAATTTCAAAGAACATGCTACCAAATATTTGGACAATATAATAATATTATTTTAATATTTTAAGACATTATTATCTGTTAGGGAACCTTTCCATACTTGTATCTAGACCCATAATTTACAATAATTTTTACATTATCATGATTCATTCTCATGTGCAATGACATAAAAATAAAAAACAACCAATGACTGATGGACTTTAACATAATAATTAGCTAATTATCTATGCAAAAAATTATCACTTGCAAAGGTAAAGCCACCCATATTCAAAGCCAATACAGTATAAAATTTAATATTCATATTAATGGTACTGTTGTTTTTAAATAAATGGATTTTTTACGAAATGTTTTGGATTCCGTCCACAATTTTTTGTTCCCAGGACAAAAGGTATGCATACAAAAAACATTTTTATAATTTAGATCAGTGTTAACTATAGTATTTTTTAAATATTGTATGTTGGAAGGTTTAACTTTCGCATGACCCTAGCCGATCTATGCATCAATATTAATTTTTACTTACGAATGGTATCAGTAAGACCTATCTTTTAAATCTAAATTGACTAAAACAAGAGCACTAGAATAACCTTTAAAATTTTCCATTATCCTAGAATAAATTTTAAGAGCATAATTAATAAAAATCAAGTTTTTTTCTACTGTATTGGCATAATTATTGCAAAATATTTTTATGAGTATTAAAAATATGTTTAAAAAGGGCTCAAGGATGTTTATGAACCAAGTCAGCAATCCTGAATCTTTTTTTTTTTTCATTTTCACTAACGTCACCTATAAATAATATTAAATGTTGCTAACTACATGTGGCTCCTCGTGAAAAAAAAAACAAAATTTGTCAGTTCAAATCAGTATTTTATATATATACAGTCACCTGCAGAGATGTTGCACTATATATGTTTATTAAACTTCTTCAGAAATAGAAAATATAGCACATAGAAAGAAATTTTAAACGTTCAATGCACACAGGGTAGGAGCATAAATCAAGCTTTTGTGCCCTTATTTAAAAAATATAAAATATTTCTGTCAATTTAATACCATCCATATTTATTTTCATATTATCATTTGAGTATAAACTAACTTATCGACATCTATAAATTCAGTTTTTTTTATATTAACACATAAACAACTCAAGTCTCCCGTGAAAACCAAAGTTGACCCAAAAATGTATTCCACATGGTAAATACAAATTTTTTAAAATACAGTTTATATATATTTTATATTAACCAGTGGGTCACGACTCATAAGGGGTTCGCTTTGGCTTTTTTGGGGTAACGTCAGTTATCAATTTTAAAAAATAAAATTAAAATGAAATGTAAGTGATAACATACTGATACTTTATTTACGTTCGGCAACACGCGAGATATGCAACATAATCAGCAAACGGCCAGTGCACGCACCTCTCCTTATGTCTGGCGAAACTCGACTGAGGCAAGCTAGCCGGGTAGTTCGCAGTAAGAGAGAAAAGTTTAGGACGAACAACCTGATATTCCGCCGAGCTGAAAATAATCAGGAAAGTATTATCACTCTTGTTACATCCTAAAACATATTGTTTTAAACCCTTTACTTTTTTGTTTTATTAATCAAATATGGCGAATGGAAAAGGGGGATCGCGGAAATTTTTAAAAAATTTAAAATGGGTCCTGATTATAAAAAGTCTGGGAACTAATGTTTTACATTGACGGTATCTTCAAAATTTATGAACCAAAAAAATATAAGACATTACCAATCTTTAATGCACAATGTGGTCTTACCAATTTATTTTAATCCGGGTGAAAAGTGGCGATGGACGAAAATAACTTAAAAAAAGCGGTTAATTAAAACTTTCAATTAGCCATCATAGTTTCATGAATTTTTCCACCTTTTCTTCATCAAGCTGTAGGAAAAACAAGTTTTATAAACAAAAAATTCTGGGAACCGAGTTAACATTTTTCAGCTATTATATATAGACAATTTTCCAGATAAAGGTACTGAATTAATGTAATCATATAGAATAACAATACAAGAAGTACAAAATTGGCATACTTTTTTGCATCCTAATAAAAAATTGCAAGGACTATTTTTTATCTTTTTGGACAGAATATAAAATTAATTAATTACTGTATTAATTTCAGGATGGCACCTCACCAACGGAAGCTACTGCTGCCACCCAAAACCTGAATACAATGAAATTTGATATAACTGCTAAACAATTAATTGATCTTCCGATAGCAGACATTATTCCTAACAATTATGTAAATGTACAGCCACCTTCAGAAGTCCAAAGCATATTAAATAAAGTTTTTGGTTCATTAGCGAATACAGGAAATACTGAAGTACAACCAGAATACAACGGGGACCCTGCAACAACCAGTATTACTTCCTTGAGTTTTCCAGACAAAGATGGGCGTACATTTGTTAAAATTGTAGAAAATGTAGCAGGAAAGACTATAGAAGTAATACATGAAGCTACAACAGATGCAGCTTTAACAAGCAATAATGAAATTTCCTCTACAACTATTCAAGACCAATCGAGTGTAATTATTGACTCTTTACATGATTACACAACCCCAAAATTGCTTTTCCCTGAACCTGTACCTGATAACACAAGTTATGTTAATGCATACATCATAATAGCCCTCGTGCTTTTAATAATTGTAGGTTTGTGCACTGGGATCATTGTATGGTGCAGAAGGAATAAACTGAAAGCTGTCAAAAGAAATGGCGGGGAATATCCTGTAGCATCCCAGTATATAAATAATCAGACATTAAGTAATACGGAAAAGATTAAAAATGTACCATGAATGATGAATTTATATTTTAAATATATAATAATAAATATCTTGTTTTGTAGTATTACATAACATACCATACCTACTTATTCACAGGTTTAATGAATAAAAAATCTATAAAAGCAAATTGCAGTAGTTATTTCTACTACAACTATTTTAATTCATTATAATTTAAAATTGTCCAAGTGTTAGTTCAGGTTAGTTTTTTTTGGATTAATTGAAATCAAGTACCTGCATAAGTTTATCACAAAAGATGAACATATTGATACATTGCACATTATATTTTAAATATTTTTGTTTGTACGTCATAAATTATATCAGTAAATGAATCTAGGCCTCTGGAGGTCCTGGTGAATTTTCCTTCTCTGCACTTATACACAGAGAATGAGGCCCATAAGACTACATACCGTCTCAGTTACCTAGGATATCTCGTAACTGGAGCGTGCGGCTACTCAGTGTATGGGAAAGCGTGGTGGTGAATATTCCTTCTCTTCACTTATACATAGAGAACGAGACTCAGAAGGCTGCATACCGTCTCAGTTGCCTAGGGCATCTCGGAACTGGAATGAGCAGCTATTCACGTGTCAAGGAAAGCGTGGTGGAAAGATGTCAGTCACTCCCAAAACAAACATATTACATGGCGCTACACCTGAAACCCAACCACTCTCTTAAGATACTTTTTTTCAAATAGAGAGGATTGAAAGAGCGAAATCTTCCGAGAAATGGATCCAGGTGGTTTACAGACGGATCTCGACAAGATGAAGGAGGTGGAGTCGGAGTGTTTAACAAGAACACGCGAGTCAGAGAGTCCCACTCTCTCGGACACCGTGTGCAGCGGAAATTTATTCTATTCTGCAGTGTGGCCGTCTCTGTGAGAGATGAGAAACAGGAATAGGGTAATAAACATATGTTCAGACAGTGGGGCTGCGAGAAAAGCAATGAAGTCCAGTGTTGCAACTTCGCGACTGGTGTCTGAGTGCACGGATGTACTGAACAGTCTAACAAGGTCCACCATATAGACCCCAACCAATTCCACCTGTGCCAACTGCCGTTGGCAAAAGGAAATTAAAACTGTTAATGGAAAGTAAATTTATTGAAACATAGAGAGGACCTCTTGAAATGAGGTTTGCCAAGGAACGTATAAATGGACTTAGTACACAGCTTACTAGGGAGCTTCTCTCCTTGGGGAGGAAAGAGCTGCGAATTATGGTGGGACTATTGACAGGACATTGTCATCTTCACAAAACTGGTGTTGTCAACGACTCGACGTGCAGATGGTATCTGAAGGAGGATAAAATTGTTGACTATGTCCTCAGTATAGACAGGGTGACTCATTTTAAATATCTTGGATGTTATATCACTGAAAATCTAAACCCAGATAAAGAGATAAGGTGTAGAATAGAGACTGCTAGAGCAACTTTTCAAAAAATGCAACCACTTTTCTCCAATGATAACCTCAACCTAAAACTACGACAGAGAATGATAAGATCATACGTTTGGACAGTGTTACTATATGAGGCAGAGATCTGGACAATTAAGGCTGCCACAATTAATCGGTTGGAGGCTCTCGAAATGTGGTTACACCGGCGAACGCTGAGAATACCTTGGACAGCTAGGCAGACCAACTAAATGGTACTCAATAGGGCCGATACAACTCGTCTACTATTAAACACTGTGAAGTGTAGAAAAATCTCATATCTTGGACATATATTCAGAGGGGAACGATATAGAATTCTTCAGTTAATCATGATGGGTAAAGTAGAGGGACGTAGATGGGTAGGAAGGAGACAGTCTTCCTGGTTGAGGAATATTCGTAAATGGACAGGACGCGGGGGAACTGTTCCAGCTGGCGCAGGACCGTGAAAGACTTGCCAATGTAATTACCAACGTCAGGGGGACCTGATATGACACTTGAAGAAGAAGAATGTCCTCAGAGAGTGCCCAGCACTCAATAGACTGAATCAGATACATTTAAGAGATACAATTTTGTTACCGGAAGCAGTAAAACCAGTTTAATTAATGAAGATGTTTGTATTCGCAAAGGTGATCGGCCTTGAATGACCTGCAACTAAGGTGGGATGTAAAGGGCCCAACGAGGCCTAAGCATCGATGATCAAGTTTCACCACCTTTTTGTTTTATTCATTCTGCTGTTATATCAAATTTTTAAAATCTACTGTGAGCAGATTAAAATTGCAGAATAATATTTAAATTAAGCTGGAATATAAAAAAAAAATCTAAAATTTAGATGTAAACTAATATAAAGAGACTAAATATTAAACTGAGAAGTACAAAATACTGGAAAAAACTAGACTAAACAATAATAAAACATGTAACCAGCGCGTAGTCAAATCTCTCAAAAGTAAGGGATCAAATCCTTTGAATCCACAAGCTTCCATATCAAGGCGCCCCATTCAATCTGTACCCCTTAAAAAGGAACAAAATTTATATTTTATTTAGCGTCTGGCCCGTCGCATTCACGAAAAGTCACATTCCTAAAGTAAGTTAACAATTATAAGCATCTCTAGAGGATTATATTTAATAAGACTACTAAATAAAAAAGACTGAATTAAATTTTTAACTGTCATAAATTACTGAACATAACTGTAATAATTTTCAGTCAGGAAGTAATGCAGTTTGAATCCTGCAAATTGGTATAATGGGGTTTTCGATGACGCTCTCTTCGGACCTTCTGCGACTTCCGGATCACCTTGTATGTTATATTTTTTTGCATCCTTTCTTCATTCCTGATAACTTTTACTCAAGGTTTTTTTGTCCTACTCTTGCCGTTTTTGAAGAAAATAATTATTTATAATAAATTTTATCATATTTTTAAAATTCACCGTTGGAAAAATTCATGTAGGGGACATTAATAATGGTTTATTAACGGCAATAAATCATACAAATTCCATTTTATATAATACGTCAAATAAGAATTAAAAAAAAATCTGAAACAAAACAATCACAAAATATCACAAGTCACATCAGTACTAAAAGAATAACAATTAACTAAAACAATAATACTGTCACTACAGTCTATTATGTATAAAATTCAATTACTTAAAAAATCTTTAATACAACCCTTAAATGAGTTCAGAGAGAGTATAAATGGGTCAACATTCCTAGGCAGTGAATTAATTTCCCTACTCATTCTGGACATTGGGGTGTTAAACGCATAGTTTGTCCTATGGTATGGTTCATTAAAAAGACTGTGGACCCGAAGCACCCTCTGAGGTACAGAGAATCCAACAACCCCCAACAATTCAGGAGCATCAACCATAGAGTTTATGATCTTATAAAATAATATTAGGTCAAGATAGATGTGTCTATTATATAATGATAATAAGCTCATATAATCCCGTATTACACTGAATGGCACATCTTGCTTAAAAGCAACAAATTTCACGAAACGGACCTGTACCTTCTGGATTTTATTTTTGTATATTTCATAGTTTGGTGCCCAGACTGGAGATGCATACTTCAAGACTGATCGAACCATTGAGCAGTATACAGATTTAAAACACTGCACACTGCTGAAATCAGCTAGTGTGCGTTTAATAAAACCATCAAGCCTGAAACCACGGCTCGAAATACTATCAACGTGCAGGTCAAAAGAAAGACCCTCATCAAATATCACCCCAAGATCCTTTATATGATCTGAGCGAGTCAGCATTGTATTGTGCAATGTATAATTATAAACTATACTATCTTTTTTCTTTGAGAAATTAATGGCAGAACATTTTGTTAAATTAAGTTGCATGAAATTGCGGTCACACCACTTAGTAAAACTATCCAGGTCACCCTGCAAGGCCACACAGTCCCCTATCTCTCCAACAACCTTAAATATCTTTAAGTCATCAGCATATAAAAGACATCTGCTTGAGAGTATAGAATCCTCTATGTCATTCACGAAACAATTAAAAATAAGAGGTGCCAAATGTGCACCCTGTGGGACTCCAGAAGTGACAGCTATATCAGCAGATTCAACGCCATCAATCTTCACCCTTTGTGTTCGATTGGAAAGATAACTTTCAAATCACTTAAGAAAAACTCTGTGGATACCCATACTATTTAGCTTCATCAAGAGAAGCTGATGATCCACCTTGTCAAAGGCCTTGGAGAAGTCAGTGTAAATAGCATCCACCTGACAACGCTTCCAACAAGACCTGCTCATAAGCCAACAGATTAGTGACTGCAGAGCGACCTTGGATAAAGCCATGTTGGGCAGTAGAAAAATACTTATAAAGAAGGGATATATTTTTTGATAGACCATCTGTTAAAACAATTTGCTAAATATAGAGAATTTTGAGATACCTCTATAATTCTCAACATTCGCCTTATCACCACACTTGTAGATAGGGGAAATATAAGGAATCTTCCAAACATCAGGAAACACACCAGTGGACAGAGATACATTAAATATTTCAGATAATATTGTGGAAAGAATACACTGGCAACTTTTGATAAAATGAGGTGAAATACCATCCCGCCCCACTCCCAACCTAATTTCTAAATGCGAGATTGCATTAAATACATCCAAAGGTGTCACATGCAGAGAACCAAGATATGTTGACCTTGCACAGTTATGAGATGGGAGGCCACTGGAGTTACTAGAATACACAGATGAAAAAAATAACCTGAAGAGCTCCACTATGTCTGATTGATTATTAGCCCAAGAATCACCATAGGACATTGAGCTGGGGAAACAACCTCTTCCATTATCTGCACCAGTCAGACGAGAAGCTCTATGATTTACAATACCAGGATAATCTTTAATCATATTCCGTTGCGAATCAATCAGTTATATAAAGGGCGCTTGTTCAAGAAAGCGGTGAAGTCTTTTGCTTTTGCATTGTATACTGTGGAAGAGTTTTTTAATAAAAAGTTTAGTTGAAAATAAACATAGGATATGATTGAACATACCTATTAATATTTTTTTTACTTTTGGTTTTTTCTTTAATTATTTTGACAATTTTTGTAATATATTTTTTTCTATTTACATGTGTTATGTAACCCACAACTTTAAATTTTATTTCTGAGTTTTAGTTTGATTTTTTTTTTTTTTTTGATTATTTGTTAAGATTTATTTTTAAATGTTTTTTTTTTCTTAACTTTGTCAGTGACAAAATAGTTCTTTGGATAATGGAGTTGTGTTTGAATTTGAATTTCTAATAATTTGTTTTATTTCAAGATTTATATCATTTTAAAAGTCGAATTTTATTTGATTTGAGTGTTAGGTTTGTTTTCTTTATATTAACGTTATTTATTTTTTAGTTTTATTTAATGATTTTTTTATAATGCTGCTTAATTTTAAGTTAATGATTTGTCAAAAAGATTTTTTTTTCTTGGACAAAAGAGCTTATTTTGAATTTGAATTTCAAAAGCCACTTTCTAAGCTTATGGTTCCCGAATGAAGCGATTAAATAAAAAATATGATAAAAACATTTTTATTTTTGAAGATCCATTCGATTAGGGAAACTAAAAAAAATTTCTTCCAACCATGCTAGCCAAAAGGGGATGATAACCTAAATGAGCTGTGATCAATGATCTCTTCTTGGATCGCATATGCTTACAAAATTTTATTGCAATAGATTAAAAAGTGACATAGTTGTAAGACTGTGACATATGGATGGAATATTTTACAGCTTTGTACTATTTGTAAACTTGAATAAGGTTAGTTAAAAGAAACAAATAGAATATCAAAAAAATTAAACCAAATAATATCAATCACTAAGATAATTACGTAAAAAAATCAATATGTGATATATAAAAAAAATCATGATTTTTAGTCAAACAAAAAAAAAAATTTTTATCAACCCTACTTATTAAACAGGTGACAATGGTCATTTAAAAACTAGGTATTTGATAACACAGTAATTAATTAGATGTATTCATTACGAAAAAGATAATACAAAGATAATATTGTTTATCATTATTATTTCTAGGTCATAATTTCTGCCAAATGTATGCATCTGCAAAAGCAAATCTTTTGTTTTGTACTGATTATTATCTTATTTACTTCAAATTATATAGAAATTTGTTATTAGTAAGAAAATACTTATTTTAATGGCATGGTATATTTACAGTTGAAAATAATATATATGAGTTAAAGCTTCTTTAAAATAGTAACACAAAACCAAAGTAATAACAGGGATATTGGGAAGAGACTATAAGATATTAAATAAATTTCAACTAGTCCCTGGTAGCAGTTCTCTCTAAGTATTACCATTGTTTTCCTTATATTGTGGTATTATCCTTCGATCAAATGTGATTCACCAACTAGGAAAGTTAAAGAATATCCAAATATTTCTACCTTCCCTAGAGGTCGACATGTGTACCTGTTTCACTGTTGAAGAGCTACTAATTTTCTCAACATACCTTTCTAGGCTGTTTCCAAAAGTCCTGTCCGATTGATTGACTTTAGCTTTACTCAAAGAGAATTAGCCTTGCTTATACTAGTGTATCCTTCAGTCGAATATAAACTTTAGTTAAACATACAAACTTCTTTCTTTTTAAAATGTTATCTGTTTTCACAAATGTTGGCTGTTTTTTTTTTTATTTTTAAACTTAAAAATTGACTTACGTTTCTGAGGTGTACTGCCAAATACTGGCGTACTAGTGCTCCCAAAAGTGAATGACATGTTCACGAGATGAACAATCTACTTCAAGTAAGTATTTTTTATTTACCACTTTCAGTATTTTTGTTAAAATGATTTTGTTGATTGTTGAAACTTGTTGCAATCATAACCACAAAAATTTTGAATGACAAATGATTAACATTGCGAATTGCAGGAATCTGTAATATAATAAAAACACATTTTATTTCTACCATCTTTTGGCCGGTTGTTAAACCATCAGTGTTTTCGGTTACGATTATGAAAATAAAATATATGTGGTTGCCCTGGATCATCAACCATGATTAAAGATCATGATTATTAGTTTTAATTTATTAAATTATTTATTTGTCATAACGATACCTTGGTAAAAACAACTTGAATATTATAGAACTTGTCCCTTCTTATTCAAAACGCCTATATCAATAAATGTGAAATTTCAGAACTTGTAAAACCAGAACTAATTAAAAACCCATTTGAAAATGCTTTGTTTATATAATATTTTGATAGTCAGCTGAATGTCAACTTCCCAAAAATAAACATGTAAATTTGCGTTTATCAAGTTCTGAACAAAGAACAACTTAAAATATTGAAATCATTTACACTTCTTGTTACGAAAAAGTAATTGTGAAAATGTCAAATCCAAGTTTATTCTCCCAAGTCGCAGAATTACTACGCCCCGTAAGTAAAGATGTCTCGAACGGTCAAGGGAAGTTATGTCTTTCTACAGTATATTTAAATAAATTAAACAGTGCTTTCGATGAGAATGTACCAGAAGACTTAACTTCATCATTCCATTTAACTGACGCCAAGGCAAGTCTGCAACGAGACCTTCAATTTTTATTGGATCTTGTTAAACTTACTGTTGCTCTAAAAGTAACTCCGGACTTGATAGGAGATGAAGAAAGCAACACAGTAAGTCTCAAGAGATTTACAAATATAAAGGCTTTAGAAATATATAAGATAGATGTTGCAAATGTTACAGGAATACAACGATTAAGATCGCAGCTCCAAGAGTTGACTTGTATGTACAACTTAGAAATACTGGGTGATGTATTAAACAAGTGTGGGGGTGATTTAAGTGCTCCCAACCTCTGGAGCGAACTTAGAAAGGCCAATTTTTCACATAATCATATTTTTGACATTGATACTAGTTTAGAATCAACCCCATGGTTGAACACATTAGACTTGAGCCATAATCAGATGACAAATGTTGGGTTTATTAATGTTTTGCCTAATTTAAAATATTTAAATATGTCCTATAATAAGTTGGAGAGAGTGCCAAAGTTTCGGGGCCAAATTTGTAAAAGACTACAGGTAAATAAATAGAGAATTTTTTAAAGTAATGTGTAAGAGTCAGATCAGATTTTTTAAAAATAAGTTTCAGTAAACGATCTTGTGGACTTTTATTCACAAATCAATATAAAATATTCTTTGTCCAATAAAATACCTTTTTCTGTTCTCTGTTAAATAAATATACAATTGAACCATTTTTGGAATGGATATACTTTGTATATAAAATATATTAACTTATTTGCTTAATAATTTATTGATTAAATGTTACACTGATATCACCTTCACATATTTTTGGATTATTAAACCGTGATAAGGGAATCTAAATTTTAAAATATTAGTTTAAATAGTTGTTTTGTGGATAAATAAAGCTCCATCAATCAAAATAAAAATGAATATTCTAATTATACCTAAAACCAAACCAAGATAAAATAACTATTTCAGATTCTAAAAATCCAAACCTGCTTTGTAAAATTTTATTATATTATTATATTAATATTGTATATAAAATTAATTATATAGTTATAGTTTTTTAACAATTTTCCTTTTTTTTTTGGTTACTGAATATTCAATATTTTTATACAACTTTTGGACTTACAGTATCTTCATTTAATTAACCTAACCAAGATTAATTTTCTTATTGATATTATTTTTATGTTAATGATAATACAACTCATACATTTATATTATCATCATCTTTCATTGAACAAAATATGAGATGATATCACTTTCCTCAATTTTTTTATCAATAATTTTATTTTCAGGTTTTACTTGTAAATAACAACTTTATAGAAGATCTTACGGGTCTTTCTTATCTCCTAAATCTGTCACAGCTAGACCTAAGTCAAAACTGCATAATGGATCACCAATCTCTCTATATATCACATATGTCTTCTCTTTATTTCCTAAATGTCCAAGGGAACCCCATAAACTTTCACCCCCACCATAGGACCCTTACTTGTAACTATTTAAACAAAAATACAGCAACATTAAAGTTTGTCTTAGATAATATCCCTCTAAATAAGACAGAAAAATTATTGGCAGGTTCCCTATATCCCATTATATCACACAATTCCCTGGAATCGAGTTGTTTCCCGCATAACTCGTTCGAACCTGAGAGGTTGAAAAAAGGCAGGACTGTGGTGATTCAAGATGGGTTTGATGAGGTTGTGGTGAGAAAGAAGAAAACACCAAGTTTCACACCTAAAACCCATAGTGAACATTTGGAAGTGAAAAATAAGGTAATGTTAGATAGGACGTTAAGTTTCTCTTCAATCTTTTTGTTTTCAAATTTATTATTTTAAAGCATATCAGGTTTTATATTATTTGGGTTCATTTAAATAAAATGGGACAAACTTTTTACTAATTAAAATATATCAAACCTATAGAAATTTTAATTATAAATTCAATATAGTACAAAAATTAAATATAGTTTTATCAGGCATGGCAAACTGTATATTTACACAATTTTAGATTTATTTTCAGTAAGCTATTGAATTTATATTTTTTAACCACAAAATCACAGAAAACATAATACAGTAACAAATTAATTTGTATGATTTATTGATATCATTAATAGTGTATATATTTTTTAGATTGAACAACTACGTCAAGAACATGGAGCCTCATGGTTGTCCCGCCATTTCGGTGTTCCAGAGGTTCTTGGTTTTGGAACAAATAGTATTCTTAGTTCTACCCCTAATGAGTATAATCAGGAAAATAGGTCATTTGAAGGCAAAGATAATGTTTCTACAGGAGGTAAAAGTAATAATGATACACCATTTGTAACTGCTCAGACTTATATAGAAGAAGATGGAAATAAAGAACGAGATATTACCGATGACACAGAAGAAATTAGTAGTATTTATGAAAGTGTACAAAGTAAGTAAAAAAATTTATAATTGAAATTTAAAAATAATTGTGTATGGTCTATTTCTCTATTTTTTTTTCTCTCTCTTATTATCTTTGCACTTATTTTAGATCCAGATGTTGAAGAAGAAGAACCATTATCAGATGATGAAGACCTGTGTGATGGAGAAATATTTCTAGCCTCATCCATCCCAGATTCTGATGATTATGATCTCAGTTTAATAGTTACAGACACTCACTTGTCAGAAAGGGATAGTATTTCTAGTAAACAAAGAGCAAGGTAATACAATAGTTTTTATTTTAAATGCAAATATGAAAAAAGTTGATTTTTGAAGAATTTTCCTTTTATTGTTAACTTATAAGAATTTTTCTTACAAGATGTAGGAATATAGTTAACATTTAAGAAAATCATTAAATTTTAACCATTTCTTTTTTTGTATTATATGTAATAAACATTACAGGTGGCATATTGGTGTGATAAAATCTTGCCAACCGGGAGACAAACTCAACGAAGTCCAACTAGTCTTCGATCTTTTACGGAGTGACCGAAAAGCGAGAACATACTATGTGGAGGAAGCAGATCAATTTATTAAATTAGTATTTGACCTGATGGTCAAAAACAAAGTGCAGGATAAAAGGATTCAGTATCAGTGTCTAAAGTGCAAAGAACTATTTTCAAGAACTAAAGTTACTGGGGTTTTGGTGGACATTACTATTACATGTCCCAATTGTGAGAGTAATTTGGTAATTGAAAGTAAATAATGTATATTTTTTAACGGTACTCTCATCGATGTCTTATCGCACCTCGCTTATATTTTTATAATTGTTGAAATATGCCTGTTCTGGTTTTATGCAGATATCTTAATAGCTTTCACAAAGTTTTATTCTTGATAAAGTATGATTTGTCGTGTATGGTTATACAGGGTGTTCAGGAAAACTATCCATAAGAATCTAACTGCTGTTTAATTAAGTTTTTTTAATGTAAATCCTAGAAATGCCAATTTTTAGTCAAATTTTTTTGTGTAATATTACTGAGGGTAATTTAAGATTAACCATTAAAATAGAGTTTGGCAACATTGCATGAGCGCGCACTTCAGATCTTTGAATATGTTCAATATGAAAAATTCAACCCATTCATATTTTGAAATAATACAGATCAATTAATTATTGTGATCATCATCAACAATACATTTCAATTTATCATTCGGTTATTGATATGAACTGTATGTGGAGTAAAATTTTCTTCTAATTTACATTTTTTTGCATTCAGTATATTCTGACGCCATTGTTTACGTTTAAATCTTACAAGTTTACCAACATCTCCGCCATGAGACATTTAAATATTATGAGTAAACATTTTACTATTTTGTAAACTTACTTATTATGAAAATTAAAGTTAGGCTGTTTTGGAGTTAAACATAAACAGTAAAAATACAACGTTGCCATATCACACATTATTTACAACCAGCTGATATAAATGACGCAAATGAAGTTCCTCACTTAATAATATTTTCTGTTTCAATGATAAATACCTTGCAAACTATTTATTTTTAAATTATATTATTTTTCATTAGTATTTTAATTGAATTTGTCAAATATTGAGTACTATACTTCATTTGACTCATGTGCAGCTAATGGATCTCCTTAACTAAAGCAACAAATAAACTCCCAGTAGAATTTGTACTTTATAGTAAAATTTTTGTGTTGATTTTTCACATTTTCCTGAACTATTATTACACCATTTAAATAGGACTTCACGTTCTGAAAAAAAAAGTACTATACATGTCCATAGTCTCAAATCTTGCTTATTTGATCCAAATTCCAAAACATTTAAATTATTATATCTAATAAGAAGATATTATGAGGGGGTCAAAAAATATGTTTCCCTAGCTTGTCATTTCTCTTAAGCGCCATTTAGCGGGCTCATACCGTACTTAGTTTTTCTGTATAGTCTCCTATAAGAATGGAACCAGTTTTACCGGTCTAAAATATTTTCTCATCAGTACAAGCTCGACAGTCATGAACATTCCTATACAAACCGTGTCTAACTGCGAATTAGGTGCAGTTATACATTTTTTAACTGGCAACAAAATTCATCGTGAGTTAACTGCAGTATATAGTATAAATTGTCATGAAACGAAAACGTCCTGGCAGGTTGCCGAAAAAAGTTTTACTTTTGAATGACAATGCTCGTCCTCATTCTGCTGCAAAAACAAAAAATTTATTGGAAAACTTCAAATGGGATATTTTTGACCATCCACCATACTCTCCAAACCTTGCACCAAGTGACTACCACCTTTTCCCGCTTTTGAAAGAAAGCCTGGGTTGTAAGCATTTCCATAGCAATAAACTTTTCAAGGCTATAACAGATATCAAACATTTATTGAAGTTGAAGGCGACTATGTAGAAAAAAGTATCAAAGAATCGAATGAACAGTTTTATAAGCCAAGGAAACTTACTTTTTGGCTCCTCTCGTTTTATCTTACAACCATGAATTTCACTTATGTCGTACTATTTCGATAAGCTATGGCCAAAAATAGACCTGTTAAAATCTTACAGCGTGTAAAAATATGGCAAGCCGCGCCCGTAACTTTGTTTGATGCCAAGCGCTTTCGGCAGCAGGCGTAAAAGGAGATAATAAAAGCGCTTGGGATACAACAAGCCAATTTCATCCTATTTCTCGTGTCGTCGGTCTCGCTACAAAATAAATTTTTTCGAAAGAGCGTGCCATAAAATCGATCAACTAGATAAAAATAAATTCTTGGAATTCAAACCAAAAACCGACAAATTGTATCACTGCGAGCTCGGTCGTGCTGCTCGCGAACAATAGAAATATGATGAAATTGTTGTTGTATCCCAGACTCCTTTATTTTCTCCTCTAACGTCGGCCGCCGAAGGCGCTCGACCCCAATCGAAATCGGCAAAATTCAAAGGAATATCGCAAAACATTTCCAGTACACTCTTCATACAAGATATTCAAAATTAATAAATAATCCTCGCAGTACTTAAAAACATTGACAGATTGATAATATAGACTTGAAATTTGAAAAAAAAAGGAGAGTCTTTAACAAGTAGTTTTATTTTTATAGTATACATAATAGAATCTAAAATGATTTGTTTGTCAAGAAAATCAATTAGGCCTATCTTAATACTACTCTCTAGTCTCTAGAAGCAAAAATAAAATAATTGGTTGTTCAAGTTAGTTCATGTTCTAAAGTATGCGTTGAAGCCTACTCACTAACTAATATTGAAAATAAAAATTATAATACTATCTTCTTTTTCTTATGAATACTTATGTCTCGATGTTTATAAAATTCGTTTACGTTGTAAACTAGAAAATGTGCCATATTCTATCTTAAAAATCTGAAGTCTATGTGGATCATTTTTTTAAAATTTTTTTTTCATCAAGAATAAAATTTGTGGAGAAAATTTAAAAAATACTATATGGATATTAAGAGTTTTTTTTATTAGATAGTTTATTAAAGAATAATTTAAATTTTATATTAAAATAATACTGTCTTGGACTTGACGCTGCTTGCGCATTTTAAATGAACCAAAATAGATCTTTATTTTTTACATTTCTATGTATATTTATAGTCTTTATATTTTATTGTATTTCCTTCCACTATGAAATATATTATATTTTAGTAATATTTATGAATTAAGTTGTTTTGTTTTTAATGTTATTGCAATTTACAATGTTGCCAATAATTAAATATCAGTAATAAAATGTTATATACGTGATTTTATAACAAACAAGTACAAAATAATTTAACAAATTTTAGGTTAAATTTTCAGTCATCCGTATTCAATTTTTCAAAAACAATTTTATATTCGTATTTTATACCTTCATCCCCCTCCCAGTACCAATTTTGGACAAAATCAAGAGAATATTTAGTTCGCCATATGAAATTTTTGAAAAATAATTTTAGAATCGTTATGTGTGAGCCTGAAAATTCCCTCATACCAGTTGTGGAGAAAATTAATTTTTTTGTGCGTCATCTTGGATTCTAATGAACCAGTTTTGGTGTGGACACCACAGTAAGTAACACCGTAAAAGAATTCATTCAAATCGGTATAGCTGTTCTGGAGTAATCAGTGTACGTATATAAAAAATATATGTATAGCGATTGAATTTAGAACCTCCTTCATTTTACAAATCGGTTAAAAACTTAATATTAACATATCCCCAATTGAATCTAAAAGAAATTGATAATATACTGTTCCACATCCATAAAAACTCATAAATATAAAATGATCGTCTTGATGCATCGCAGTATTCCCTTTGTAAGTTAAAATAAATATAAACGAAGAAATAAAAAACTTGTACCAGTAGTTTAAATTTACTGTCGACCACAGCAACACTCCATTATTTCATTTCTTGCTATTTTACTATCTCAGATGACGGACGATAATTTTCTCATCCCTCGCATTCACCAAAATAAAAAAAGAGCTTCCCAAGGTATCCATAAACAATAAAAGTCTTGGGTGTACATCGTCTTTGCCCTATTTCAGCTTTTCAATAGACAAATTTTATCAACCAACTTCAATAAAAAGAAAGTTATCGATTCGACGTGTATATGTATATTTTTTAATGTTTGTATACGCAAGACTTTTTAGTAAGAGCGAGATATTTTGACGAAATTTTCTAAGGGGTTCTCTGAATGGCCCCATATAATCCCTTATCGCACAGTATGCTGCGCAAAAGCAGTGCAGCAAGATATGCGATAGAAAATTACGTTAGAATTAAGCACTTTCTGCCTTCTAATTTAAATTGCAATAGAATTGCAACTAAAACTTTTCTTCACTTTTCATTGTCGTTACTGTTATAGTATAAGGTTACTGTAAAATAAATTGCTTGCTGCCCTCTAAAAGACGGTAGTCAAAACAGATATTACAGATACCTATTTTATTGGTATCATTTATAAGCTCTTTTATATCTTGTTTTGGTTAAAGTTATCTATTGTTTATGACGTCATATAAAATAATAAAGAAATCGTAAGAATATTTAAACTTTTTGTACTTTTATATTTAAATATTAAATAAAAATTAAATATATTTAATTATATAAAAAACAAACTACTTATAATTTTTAAAATTTATTTTTAACAAATAAAACGGTCGTTGTTGACAACTTTGTCAAATTTGACAGAAACTTAAAAAAAAAATACGTTCAATCGTTGTTCTTCATAAGAAGATGAATGTGTTTTTAATTTTTATAAAGTTTGATTGTGATACAAAATTGAATAATTTCAGTGGAAAATGTTAAATAATTTTGAAATAAAAGGTAACAATTATTCAATTTCTACTTTTCACGCTTATCGCGCATATCGTGTTTTTAAATGCGCATGTGCTTGATATGGATAAAATAATTTTTTCACGGGCGTTGCCAAAGTGTACAAGATGTAATATAATTTTAGGAATAGTAAACCCTTTATTTTTGAGAAATATATTAAAAAGTTGTGAAATTTCAAAAAAAGAGGAGAATTAATTATAAATTTTAATTTTGTATGGTTAAAAATCCCGTATTTATAAAATTTTTGGTAACTTGAACTATAATCTTTGTTTTTATTTTTGTCTTTGGTGATGTAACTTTAAAAACACATTTTTTTTTCAGAATTACTTAATTTTAAATAAGTGATTTAAAATCAGACCTAATTTATATGCGTTATGTTACTTTTTATTACGACAATTTAAAAAGAAAAACTATTTTTCTTTGTGCGGAAAACGGAAAAAAGTTTTAACGAAATTATTTGCTAACAAGCCAGAGGAAAACCGGCAACGCAGCCTCGTCTTGGTCCTAGAGTGGGTTCTTGCAATGACAAAGTTCTGGATTTCCTTGTGGTTTTTTCGGTAAATTTTCGTTAAAATCGCGTTTCTCACGGGCAGTTTTCTTTCTAAACCTTTGCTTAAGCTCCTAGTTTAAAATTTGAGTCAAAATTCCGCCGAAAATTAGCGAAAAATCCGTCGAAAAAATCTCAGCTTAAGTTTATGAAACAGCACAATCGGGAAGTAAAATGATTGACAAAATGTAATAGGTTTGCGTTTTAAAAAAGTTTACTTTAAAATCGTTAATTGGTAAGTGCAAATTTAATACTAATGATTTTTTATTGGTTTTCAGCTAAAAATTATCAGGTTTTAGCCATTTTTAAGTGATATTTTTAGCGTAAATATGGCTTTAATTTGGTTGCTAGCTTGTACCAGCGGAAGCCTTTCTAGACTTTCCTAGCTGGGCAGCTAAGTACACCTACGATTTTCATACTTAATTAGCTGTTTAATATAAAGTGATATCTCTAACTTATAGATTAAAATAGCAGAAAAACTGGTAAATTTTGAAAAGCCTTGACATTTTTATAATATAAAAAGCTCTTTATATCTATAATGGAAAATCAACTCTGTACCTTGTAGTATTTGATTTAATTGTCTTGATAATGTTTTTTTTTCAATGTTTTGTTTTCATACTTTAAGTTGAGGTTCATGAAAGATATATAATATTATAAAAATTATTTTTCTAAATATACTTATTTTTCTTTTAGAATTTTAAATATATGCTAAATACTTATATTTTTTTGATCAAGTTGCACCTAAAATTAAAACAGATAAAATTTAAATAGTATTTAAAATTTTAAGTAGATAAGCCCCTAAATACCTTTTTGATTTGATTATTGTATGTTCAAAGAATATTTTAAATCACATTTATTTCTTAAACAATAGTTTTCATATTCAATTACTTAAAATAATACACATTTTTAATCAGGACAGTTTCAGACTGCTGGTTTTACCCATCCCCTATTAAAGCCAAAAGTACATATTTTGTATGTCGAGAAATACTGCAAGAAAAATCAAAAATTGAGAAATTCTTGATTGAAATTTATAGTTTATATACAAAAGTGGTGTACTGTAATTTATTACCCACACTCAGTATAAATAGTATGAAGATTTGTGTTTTCTTATTAAAATATTTATCTAACAAAAAAAAAACATGAAGAAAATGTCAGTGGTCATCGTTTTGTACAGGTTGTCCATTTTTATTTTCTTTTTATTACTTGAATTCGGTTGAAATAAAAACTTGACATTATTAAGGTATTTAAATATAAATTTAAAATTTGGAAACCACAATTTGTAAAGTTTTTCCAGGATGGTGATATTTGTAGTTTCTGACTCTGTTAATATATATATTTTTTAATTTTGCCTTACAAAAATAAATATAATACTGAAAAATGAAACACGATTGACCAACTTAATATTTATTACATAAACTTTGCCAAAACAAATAATTATTAAATTTTAATAATTAAAATTAGAAATAGTTCTGGACAAATGTGTGGAAAGAATATTTTATTATTTTTTACACAAAAATCCTAATATTTAGTGGAATATCCTTTTGCTTTACATCTTCTGGGCATGGAATAAACAAGATTTTGATAGACTTCAACAGGAATCTTTTGCCATTCATCTTGAAGCGCCTCCCATAAATCCCCTCAGAGTGAATAACTCTTAACCGAATTTTCCAGTGTAAGTGTGCCCAAAGGTGTTCTATAGGATTTATATCGAATGATTGGGACTGCCATTCCAAAAAGTCCACTCTATTTTCCAAAAACCAACATTTTACAAGTTGAGAAAGGTGCTTAGGATCATTGTCCTGTTGAAATTTCCATATTAAAGGTATCTCTTCCTAAGCAAACGACACCATCGTGTTTTCCAAAATATCGTCCATAAATCGGTCCATTTTTCTAGTTATTTTAAACATTGGGCCCGTCCAGATCTGGAAAAGCATACCCAAACCATTATACTGCCTCCCCCTGTTTCACGTTAGGTTTTTAATACTTAATGTCAAAATCTTTGGCCTACTGGTTTTTTTAATATTCAAATATTTTAAATTTACTCTTATCACTTAATAGCACTGTATTCCACTTTTGTGAATCCCATAGTAAATGCCTCTGAGCAAATTGAAGTCTGCTCTTCCAATTTTTTTATGAAAACAAGACTCTTTTGCTGCAACTCCTCCTAAAACACCAGCTTCACACAGACGTCTCACAGTGCGATCAGTCACATTGACATTATAATGTTGGGAAATCTTTATGAGGATGATTTGTGGGGATCCGCTATAGAGATCTTTTTAATACACTTTTGTATGTAAGAAGTGGTTGTTCTAGGACGAACAGATTTTGGACTGGACAATTTGCTGAAATATGTAAACTTTTTTAATATTTTTGATACTGCACTTTCTGACTTTTTAGGGACTTTGCTATTAAACACTGCTTAAGACCTTGGTTGTCTTTAACTGTGTATATAAATATATATATATATATATATATATATATATATATATATATATATATATATATATATATATATATATATGTGGATGAAAAACAAATTTATTTTGTTTATATGAATTATGCTTGTATGTACTACATCTTTTTCTCTTTTGCACACACACAGGCTTATTAACACTAGTACATTGTTTTATTTTTACTTATATTAGCCTGTATAACTGTATAATTAAAAAGGTACCAAAAAATAGATCACAAAATATGTTCATTAGTGTCAGTAGAAATGGTAATAGCGGTATTATTAGAAAACTTAACCAACGAACTATTAATTTTAACTATAAAAACTAGAACAAACCCAAGTTAACCTTTTGTTAGTAACTAACAGGAGTTTCCAGAATCTTACTATTTGCAATAATTAGCCAAAGATGATATTAATGTAAAAAAGATTGTTTTCAGCCCTGTCAACTCCACATTTCTTATCCAGTGTTGCAGGGTTATATTTCTTGCCAACTTAAATTATATTATTATAACCTCTTTTAACAGAAATTTTTATAAAAAGTGAGTTTTATTTCCCCATAAAGAGCAGGTAGCAATTTCTTGGAGTTTGATGTTTTCCCTACTTCCATAAAATTAATTGTTTGAGTTTATTGGTTGAGATAACTAAGTTTTTATTATCCAAAGAGGTAAAGTTAGCTTCTTTATCTATAGTAGATACTTTACAAAGAAATTTATTAGAACTGATAATAACTACCAGCCTGTTTTAATGCCTATAGATTTGAGAGAAATATAAAGTAGAAATTACCAATTATAGTGTTGGGGAAATAGAAAGAAAGATGTAATTCATGGCAGAAATCAAAATTTTCATGTATATTTAGCTTTAAAATTTGTTGGTAAGTTAAAGAATCCATTAGGAGTGTTTATGAATTATTTGTTGTTTGCTTATTGTGGACTGAATGAATAAAATTTATTCAGTCCACAATAAGCTTTATCAATTAATAATTTTTTTAACCTTATTTCTGAATATCTTGAAAGAAGAAGAATTCTTAATCTCATTTGGCAAATGATTGTAAATCTTGAAACTTGAGTAGGAATAGGTCAAGATATATCTTAGGATTGATTATTGGAAATAAAATTATGTCTCTGTTTGTAAAGAAGGCACACTGTTTATAAAATAAAGAAATAAATTAAAAAGGGGTAAGAACTTTCTGCTTTACAAATAAACGTCTTTATGACATAGATATCGAACTGCCTATTGTTGAATAAGAAATAAAATATTAAGCAGATAGCGACCGATCATTTTCCAGAAAGATATACCATATCTAAGATGTGATTCCATAAATGCATAATAAAGCCCATTAAAGTGTCCAGGTCGTCAAGTGTAACTCTCACCACAAAACACTCCGAAGCTATTTTTTTTTCCCAAAGACACAATGACTAATCCAAGAAATTTAGTCTCTGGATGACTCTCAATGATAGTGTTTTCAATTACCAAACCCCCTATGTGAAATTGAAGCCCTAATATATTTGACAGTTCTTAATGCCATAATATCAAAGCAGTGCCACAAAATAGTTGTGTCATCTGCAAAAAGTGTCAACTCACTCTCATTATCTAAGCTGGCTAGGTCGTTTATGAAAAAATAAACAAGAACAGTCCCAAAACAGCTCTAAAGCATTTCCCAGTAAGTACATCGACCAATTGAAGAATTTTTACCCTTAAAACTTCTTGATAAAGCCCTATTAAATGTGTTTTGAACCATACAAGGCTGTCCGCAGCGGAATTCCATACCAAACACAAACAAATGCCTTAGATAAGTCACAAAAACTCCCCCTTTATTAAAATGCAAATATAAACTGTCCAACAACTTAAAAATTGCCACCATTACCCTGGTTTTGTTGAAATCCAAACTTACCACTGTTTAAAATGGTATTATGTATTACGAAAATGTCGCACACACTTTAACTCCCAACTCCCATAAAGAATTTATCACCTACACCAAAATGGTCTCTACATTCTCCAGCAAATTGAGAAATATCCTTACTGACAGTCACCCGAAGCATCCTTATTGTTAATACTAAGTATTGTATCTTTGGGCTCTATCAAGTTAGTATGCATAATACAAAAATAACTTAATATTGATATCTTAAGATAACTAAGTGGCTCAAAAGATGAAATTTGATCGCCTGTAATTTTTTCAACAGTACAATTTGGAACTTTGGAACAGGTTAAGTTCTTGGGTGTTCATTTGGACCCCTCTTTAAACTGGGAACATCATATCTCAGCTCTTGGGGCTAGGCTTAGCAGTTTGTGTGGTGTAGTCCGAAGGCTTCGTGACATGATCACTGCAGAGACTGTTGGGCTTTTCTACCTTGGACAAATACAATCTCTTATCTCTTATGGTATTTCCTTTTGGGGATCATCAAGAAAGGCTATTAATATATTTAAAATTCAAAAACGCATAATAAGATGCATCTTCCACCTACATCCAAGAGCTTCATGTCGACCATTTTTACTCAGTTTAAGGTGCTTACTGTTCTCTCATTATACTTTAGATCTTTAGTCATGCTTGTCAGAAGGAATACGGAATTATTTCCGCTGAATAGACAGCTTTATGGGGGAAACATGGTTATGACTACCAGAGGGGCGAATGACCTAAGGGTACCTTTACATAACTCCACCTTCTATGAGAGAGGACCATACTATATGGCGATAAAAGCCGTAAGGATGTTGCCAAGAGAAATCTGGCTTACCGAGTCGATCAATTGCTTTAAGAGACGCGTAAATGAATGGCTGTCTGATAAGTGCTTTTACTCTTTCAATTTTAATGAATAGTTTTTGTAATGTCAATATTTTTAGCTTTATATTTTTTGTTTAGTGGGTTTTTTCTCATGCATTTATTTGTGTGTAAAAATTTTATTCCTTTTAAATTGGAATATCTTATTTTGCAAACTGTTCAGTTTAAACTGACTCTCTTATTACTACTTTTTTAAATTATCTTGTATCTGTCTTTTTCTCCTTTTGTTTTCCTTTGTGTAAAGTTCCTATCGAAATGTCGATTAGTTTTTATATTAACTGTAGTATTTACAATTCTTAATGTTAAACATTTCTTTCTCTGACGTTGCTTTGTTATGTGATCATAATTTTGTTGGGAAATAAAGGATATTATATATATTATACAATAGAATGAGTTCAGCTTATCAGGTGACAAGCGAGACTCAATGGCAGTTGATAAAAATTTGTTGCTTTGATGTATTCCATTAACCTTCGACCAACTCTCTCGTAGGTCATCAAAATAATATTTGTTTTTTGTATCTTATTAATTTTTTATATATTGCTTAGGATACTTTCTCTTTAAATTTATATAGCGCGAATTTTTAGATGAGATTTTTAATTCTCTAGTAAACCACACCTTTTTTTTGAATATTTTCAATAGGAATAACTATTAATTTAGTTTAATAGACGCTCATAAAATATACTAATAGAATCCTAGGTGCTGAGAACATCCCCCCAATGAATAACAGCACACAATTGGTAAAACCTAACATAATTATCTGCTCTAAAAATTTTACCATTCTTATTATCTAGGGACAAATTGAAAAAAATAATCTCCATATCTGTAAGTTCGATTTCATAGGCCTGTTAAGCTCATTCTAAATAAAAGTTTTATATTTCTGTTCTACTTTCGATGGGCAAATAAAAACAATGCTAATTGTTTGGATTGAAGGATTTGTAAATCATTTTATTTTGTTTTGATGGTTGTTTTAACAATCAACACTTTTATTTAAATTTATGTATATGTTGTTTAGGAATGTGTATTTGAATTGTTTTTTTTTTCCGCCACGATAAATATAGCTTGATTTTGAAGTACTTCGTAACCAATATTTCGTATAAACGTGTCTTAAAAAAAAAACATTTTTTAAAATTTTAGTTTTCGATACCATTAAAGATAACGTAGTAAAACTCGAGTTTTACTTAAAAATTCCACTTTAATTGAATTTGAAAGCGAAACATGTTGAATATCTTTTCATTCAAGTTTCAATTAAAGTGGAATTTTTAACTTGTAATCGAGTTTTACCACGTTATCTTTAATACTAAATTAATACTAAATAAGGCAAAATATGTCCGAACTTTTGAAACTGTCTATTGCAGGGGTTCCCAAATTGTGCGCCGCGGCGCCCTGGGGCGCCGTGAAGAGTAAACAGGAACGCCGCAAGGTGCGGAATCTAAATTTACTTATATTTGCCGGTACAAAATAAATAATTTAAATTGCATGCACTGCATAAATCGTTCGTTACTTATATAACGTCGACCGTTATTCGCTCAATATTGTTACTGGGGACCAGTTCCTCGTAATACTGAGTTTGGATTAGCTTTGGCAACGCCGTATTCGCTGCTGGCCGGGCGCACGAGAGAGCGGAATATGTTCCAGAAGACCGCATTCGACCGTCGAGAGGAATTTTCGCGAGCGCTCATTGGTATTATATAAGCCGAAATAGGCCAGTAGACTGCATTGTGAAGTTGGTTTATTTATTGTAAGCGCAAGCAGTTGAATTGTTAAAATAAATAGAAATAATAATAAAGTGTTCTTAGTACTGAAAGTAGTGATACAGAGTGTTGTGATTAACGAATACAGGACATATATCGTTACATTGTAACGGTTACAATATTTGTTTAAACTTCTGTACGCGAGCAAGTCGGTTGGTATTGGAACGTATCATAGACGTAGTAAACTACATAAAAACTAGGTTGCTGAAAGCCAGACTATTCAAAAAATTGTGCATGGGCATTGGAGCTGAAGACACAGCCCTGCTATATTTGCAGTTCACGATGGTTTTCGCATGGATTCGAGTTATATCAAGAAATTCACACTTTTCTCCTGCAAATTCCAGAGACTGAAATACCTTGAATCTGTCTGCAAGGCAATAACATGAACATTTAAAAACTATTGGGGAAGATTGCCCCGTTTAGGAGATAACTACAGTTGTGGATAAGAAAAATTAATGAGGATGTCGTCAAGATTGTTTTCCACGTTTGCATAAATACGCGTTCTCTAATGAGCTCATTGTCCAGATATACACTTATGATTTCAACAGATAGCGCTCCTGAGTATTTTGCTGCCCATGTAAAGGAGTACTTAAATACAATTTTTCCAAGATAGACGATCTTAACCCGCTGGATTTTTTTAATGGAACCACATCAAAAATTTCGACGAATAATCCATGAAATTTCTTCCTAAGTAGCACTACAGTATAAAATAAATTTTTAAACCGATTGATGTACAGAAAGACAGTTGCTGAGAAACATTTTCAACATGTAATAAAATAATTTTTTTATAGTTTCTTTTAAAAGCCAAAAGTGTAAATTATTTGGAAACAGTTGAAGATAGGTGTAGGACATATATTATAAAAAATATCTAAAATTTATTGTAGAATCTAAAAATTTAATGAGATACAATGTGCTTCAATTTTCATTTGATACATGTAGCACTTTTCTGATCCACCTTGAATAATTTCTTTTCTAAAAAAATTCATTTATAAAAATAAAATTGATGGATCCACGGGATTTTTTTATCAAATAGACGGTGATTCATATAAAAGGTAGATCCATTCACAACTCTGTATGTATGTTGGTATATTATAGGATTAGTAAGGTATAGATAACGCTTTTTGTGAACCCATTTTTTATGAGTTACTTTGGCGCCGACAATTACAGATAAAAATGTAAAAAATATAACTATAAGACATTTTATAATTTTGAAAAGCCATTAACGAAAAGGATAAGATAAGAAAATAATTTAAACGGTGTTCCGTTAAATACTACCATCTGAAAATCCGTAGCTCTTGGAAAGAATGAATCACATTCAGCACTACAACGGCATAATGTGGATTTATCTACTGCTATTGCATCTCACACGGAGGAATCCGTGAAAGCCACATAAACATATATACGCCATCCGGCGGGAGGTCGATGACTTTCTTCTCGGTATGGTGGTACAGGTGGGCCATCATCTCGATGGTGGTGGAATGGGACGGATTGTGTTTTATTGCAATCTATTCAAACTGTGCAACCTCTAACACGGAAAGGATATGGTTGGAACGAAGTTTGCATTTACTGATCGCAATTTACTTCATTTATACACGGAGTTGCATATAGTTGTACGTTTGCTGAATGTGATTTCAGCACTACAACGGCATAATGTGGATTTATCCACTGCTATTGCATCTCACACGGAGGAATCCGTGAAAGCCACATAAACATATATATATATATATATATATATATATATATATATATATATATATATATATATATATATATATATATATATATATACATAAGTAATTTTAATTCAAAATGACAACTGTAGATGCTAGTAAACTACCCCTTGTTTCGGAGGGTTTCTCATTAGCGGATGATCCAAGAATAAAAAAATAAAAATTTTCTAATTTTATATACACCAAAGTTTAGGGAACTACGTAGGAAATTAAATAATTGTTGTCTATTTTCTGGACATATAAAGAACAAATAGAAAATATGACGGACAATTTTGCATTAAACTGTTATTAACAAACAGAAATTATGTATCAATCGAACTATTTGTACTTATTTCTTTGAATAATAGTATCCTGCACGAATTTTGAATGAAAACTTCTCAAGTTATGTTTCCGGCTAGTTCTAAAAAAGTGGTTTTGAGAAAAACGCTTTTAAAGTTTTAAAAATCATTCAATATGAAGGCCATCTATATTGATGTTCTCTTTTTTCTTTTCCTTTCGGCTTGATCTCAGGCTCAATCTACCCTTTTTTGCTGTGTCGCTCATTGATTGTACAGAAAACTTGTATCTGTGTCACATCGAAGCATAATAGCTACACCTGGCGGGCGGCTGCGCGCCACCTCGAGAAAAAACCTTCGCAATTTTTATTCCACATAAAACTTTTTTCCCAAATTCTTCACATCCGAGGCATCATTTGATGATACGGTTTACAGGAGCCAAATTTAACTGCGAGCGCTCTATACCACAGGGTTGCAAGGCAGGGAATTCGAAGCTTTCGTAAAATGCATGTTATTTCTTCATAGCATGGAATAAACTGTCGGCCGCTGCTGACGGTTGTTTGGTTCTTTAACCTTTATATTGCAACGTAAATAAACAGTATATCTTACAAACTCGTTTATTCTACTCAATAAAATGTTACAAATAACCACTAATGATGAAAATATCATCATATCAACATAGCGAAGTCAACGCGGCGGAAGGTATTCATTCGCTCATTTACTCAATAGAGGCTGATATCCCATTTTTCCTTACTTTCGTTTTCCCTAAAACCACACTTGAAAATGTCAAATGAGATTTTGGCGAAACGTCGTGAAAACGATTTTTTGAACGAACAGATTGAAACCCGGAATAACCAAACCATTCATTCCACCATCCGTGAAAACCTACGATATGCTATATATATATATATATATATATATATATATATATATATATATATATATATATATAGCACTCTAAAATTCATAATAAAGCTACCATTAAAATTTTATGATGATTGGTTTATTAGTTCTTGAGATTTCTACGAACATACATATATATGTTTTAATTCAATTTGTGTAATGAAAAAAGATCGATTTTACCGAAAAATTTATCACAAATACCTGAAGGTTTTAAATCATAGAGGGGTAGGGGGGGGCTTAGTAAATGATAAATATGTAAAGAATTACTGTCAAATCGGCTCTGGTTTTTTTTTTTATAAACAACAACGGCCAAAGTAGGAAAGTTCAATTTTCAGCCCGTAGAATTTTCCGATGACATTTTAGAAAAAAGTTGTAGGTATCGAAGAGACCTTTAATTTTATGTTTTATACCTCAAAATCGATAAACAATTTATCGAGATAATGGCGAAATACTCTCTTTTTTGTACTATTTTATAAAAGTTGATAACTTTTACAATAATGACTGAAAATGAGATATAACACCTTGATGATGAGGCCATTATGGGTCTTTATAAGTGTGCGAAAGTTTAACCAGATCAGTTAAATAGTTTATGAGTATTGTCAATTGTTAATTAATTAAAAACACCAAAAATTTAAACAATTGTTACTCAGAAGATAATGTTTCTACAGACATTTTTAAAAGTGAAGTGGATTCTTGAAAGGTTAAATTTCAAGAAAAGTTAAAAAAACAATATATTTATTCCAAAACTGTTGTTAAAAAAGTGGTTTAAAGAAGAGGTGTTTTTTGCTTATAAACGATTAGAATATATTTATTCCAAAATTGTTTTTAAAAAAGTGGCTTAAAGAAGAGGTGTTTTTTGCTTATAAACGATTAGAATGGCTTTGTTATTTTTCATGGTACATACTTGTTATTACGTGGACTGTAAAGGTGATTGCGAACCTCGAATTTTAGAAAAAAAAAAACGCTGAAATATAGCTTTAAACTATGTTGAAAAATAAGGATTGAAATTTGATTGTGATTGGTTAAGTAGGTTTTTCGGTTATCTATAAGAAACTAAAACCCTATTCTTCTTTACATAATAGTATAGATAATTTATTATCCTTATTTATTATTGGAATCTATTTGATATTAAAGATCGTTCAAAGTATTTTTAAGTCAATTATTTATTTGTGTAAGAAATTTATACGTCGTAATTTTGAAAGACCCTGTATATAAAACGTATCCTAATCAATCCTATTAGCCTGCAGATATCTATATCATTTTTAAGGAGATAATTTACCAAACATAATATTTTCCTTTTAATTAACTTAAGCTTCGATTTATTTACTCTTTCTAAATAAATATTATTAGATTAATATTTAAATAGGCACAAGTGAGTTTGTATGTGCAATGATAAATATTTTTTTGTTTTATTTTTAGTTCTCTTTTCCAAGTATTCCCTTAAAAAAAACGAGAGTATAGTTCGTAGCGAATGTATTAAAACTTAAGTTATCTAAACACAAAATTCTAAATTTAAATGTAAGGTAAGAGAATAATAAATATTCTTTGCTAAGCTTTCTTTTAGAATTTTTATCTATATTTTGATTAGTTGTTTGGAAAACAGTATGAATGTTTTTAAAAAATTTATAAGCCTCTATTTTTCTTTATTTTACAAAATGTTTTAAAAATTTAGTGGAAATTTCTTATAGGCCGCGGCACGCATGACGTTAAGGTTCCGCAGCAGTTTTATTTTCTTGTTATTTTTTCTATATTACGAGGGATACTAGAAAAAATAAACACCTGGTGATAGAAACAACTGACTGTGCATTGCCTAGTAAAGTTCAACGGTACAAACTTTTTCTGCTTGTGCCTCAAATCTGATTTTAATTCGTTCATTATTTAGTGTTTTATGAAGTGTTTTCCAACAAAAAAATGAGTGTTATGAAATTGTAACAACGCAGTGTCATTAAATTTTTAACAAAGGGTCTTAATTTTTCTAAAAATATTTACCAACATTATATAAAAATATTTGTCACAGTCAGAACTAAAATATCGATTCATCAGCACGGCTTCATGATGAATAGATCCACAATATCAAATTTAATAAATTTTATTCAAGACATTTCGGGAACTTTGAATGAACGCGCTCAGGTGGAATCGATCTACACTGACTTCGCCAAGGCTTTTGATATGGTTTCCCATAAGATTTCACTTTTTAAGCTGCAATATGAAATGGCTTTCAGAAAAGGTTGCTTGAGTTGATTAAATCTTACTTATCTGATAGAGATTATCAAGTTATTGTGAAAGGGTATTCATCATTGTCAGGGTTCCAATTTAGGTCCTCTCCTTTTCATTATATTTATAAATAGTTTAACAGCGGTAATAGAAAATGCAACATATCTATTTGCCGATGATTTGAAAATTTATTACAAAATTAATTCTATTAAAGACTGTTTGCAGTTACAATTATACCTAAACAGAGAAGTTGCATGGTCAGAAAAAAACAAATTATATTTTAATACTTCTAAATGTGCTGTAATTACTTATTCGCGGAAAAATAAAGTGATATTGCGCACAAACTACATAAAGAGAGAGATTAATGCGAGTTGAAGAACTTAGGGATCTTGGTGTGATCTTTGATGCTGGTCTAACATTTAATAATCATTTTATACATACTGCCAATAACGCCATGCAGGTATATGGGTTTTTAGTAAAACATACACGTGACTTTAACAATCCGAATTGTATTAAACAGTTACATATGTCACTTGTATGTAGCATAGTAGATATGCAAGTGTTATTTCGAGTCCTTACTATCAATGTTACAAATATCGGCTAGAAAAAAATCCAAAACAAAATTGTTAAATATATGTATTATAAAGAAACACAAATGTATCAATTGATAATGTCAGCCATGTGGCTGTGTCAGAAGTATGGTCTTACGAATCTTGAAAAAAAGGAGAGAAATGATGGATATTTGGATTTATTGAAGATAGTGCATGGTACGGTTGATGACTCCATTTTTTTAATTAGGCTGAATTTTTCGGAACCCATCTATGGTGCAATACATTTTACTTATCTACAGTAGCCTTAAGTAACAATCATTTTAACTTTCCATTATATAGGCTTTGTTATTCTTACAATAGACTACATTCCGAGGCAGACATTTTCAATGTTAATAATCGTTCTTTTAAAAAAAGAATTGTTGAAATTTTATAAACTATTTAAGATTAGGTTATATTTTAATTTTAGATTAAAATTTTGTAGAAGTACTTTGTAATTGGGTCATTAGGATCGAGCAGCAGTTTATTCTTGTTGAATACATGCGAAAGAGCATTACTATAAAAACAACAAAACTACGTTGATCAAAAACATACTAATTTGTAGTGTGTAGAGAAAAAAAGAGTACGCTGAGGAGCACTAGGACAGTGGAGGTTCTAATGAACTTTTGTGGCTCAGAGTGATGGAGAGATATACCCATCATTCCTCATATAAATAGACTTCATGGTGTCGGTTCGAAAACCTGGTCACTCTAGTTAAGGTACTTTTGCTAAGTTGCTAGAATTGGAGGGACTACTGATAGGGTATTGTCACTTGCTAGACCATCTTTATAATATTGTTATCACAGAGTGTTCAGGTTAGTGCATGCAGATGGTGTTTAGTAGAGGATGAAACTTACTCGTTTTCTCAGAAAGTGCCTAATACTCAACAGACTGAGACGAGGGAAATCTCATCGCAAAATTAACAAGTTACAAGGCTGTAACATATTGACGAATGGACAACGAAATTATAAGAATTCTTACTAGCAATAGAACCTTTAAAAACTCTAAAATTCTGTTTTACGCATTGAAAAATATTGCGAGATTTTTTCCTAATTCACAGTTGCTACAATCCAATAAAATTTCGAAAAGCAGCATAAGCCACAAAGCTCCTTTTGTTTGTGGTGCCAAGTAAATTTAATAGGTGTATAATCTCCTACGATAATTTTAGGTGTGCTGTACGTTGTAATATTTATTTTATTGACCATAAATCTTCGATTTAAGATTGGTTCAATTTAATCAGCTTATTTAATTTTCTGGGAATGTATGTATCATAACACGAAGTACTATAATAAATAGATTCCTGAGATATGAAGGCGGAACACACGCCTTTGTACTTTGGAGTGAACGCTAGTTCAATGGAATTCATCTTTTTGTCGATGAGATATGTCTACCGATATTAAAATTTACATATTTACAGGGTAGCGCAATAGTGTGACCAAGTACCTTATCTCCCTTATTTTTCAAAAACTTGAAAAAATGTTTTAATAAAAGTTGTATGATAGGAAATTTTCTACAGTCTAAAAATATTTTCAATTATACATGGTGTTTCATCACATCGTGACGCTAAAAAAAGCAGTTTTTTAAATGGATACCTTGTAACTGTATCTTTGCATCTTTGAATTCCCAAGAAAGTTTTGAATTTTATCGCGAAATTGCCAACTTTTTCATCTACAGCAATTATAGTACACAAAATTGACATTGAGAAAACTAAATATACTATTAATAGTCTAATATAGCGCCTAAGCAATTATCTCATACAGGATGTTTGCTAAAATTTTGCCCATTTGATTAGATGAAATGGAAATTAAATTTTCTGATTTTTTTTTTAAATAGAACAGCCTATATATAAATAACTACTTTAACATGTACAGTTATGGCTTCTCTATCGCTTTTCTTAAATTTCAGCGCTGGTTTTTCTGGTATATTCATTTGTATTAATAATATATAAAAATACGTTAACCTGTTGATATGTAGTTAGTATAGCCATGAGTATTACACCAAAAAAGTAAACGTGAAAGTAATATTTATCGTTTATCTGTTACTAATAAAGAGTATTGTTGAAAACTTTCCATGAAATACACAGGCCCACAATGATTTTGGTGCCGCTAAAACTAAAGCAGATTTTAAGTATATTCGATACCCTGACTCTAGCAATATACTCATATGCTACGTGTAGTTTTCGAGAAATCGGAGGTGTAAAGTAAGACGAAAATAAACGATTTTAAAATATTTTATTAAATAATTTTACGGGTTAGAATTATTTTATTAAATTTTTCTGCACGTTAGAAACATTTTATTTAATTATTCTACAAATTAGAAACATTTTATTCAATTATTTTATAGGTTAGAAACATTTTATTAAATTAATCTACAGGTTAGAAACTTATTTTTTTAGATTTTCTACTATGAAGGTCTTTGGGGTACTCCCGTGTGATACTCCAACAGTAATCTGCCATCATATGCTCATCCCAGCGACCTTGATATCTATCTTCCATCACTTTTAAATCTTGATGGAGACGTTCTCCTTATTCATCGCTATATGACCCAAGATTTTCAGGAAACTTGTCTAAATGACTGTGCAAATAGTGTACCTTTATGCTCATATTACATCCAAGATTTTTAAAGCTAATTAAAAGGTTTTGAACTAATTCCTCGTAATTT